>CM037589.1:149075961-150275961 GCA_021018995.1 Chloranthus sessilifolius
TGGAGCTGCTTGAATTTCTTCTTTTTAACATTAACATAACAACTACCGACCCTTCTCCTCGCTCACTGAACTCCCCCAACCTAGTCTCAGGTCAAGAGAGAAGAGCGATGGCATACCTTGAGTCACTTGCTTCCATTGGGTGAACTTTCATCTGTTCTCTTTCCTTCTTTCTGCTTTGATGGTAAAATGAACCACTTTGCTTAGTTAGTTCGATTTTCTTTGATCCTCATCTCGTTCAGTCTTGATGGCAGCTAGTTCCTTTATTACATCGTTAAGTTCAAAGAGTCATTCTGGCATCTGCTTTCAATGCTTGCTAGTAAACAGTGGTTGTTTCTTTGATACCCTCTCGCCCTTACATACAACGTATTTGAGTGCTTTTTAGTAATACGATACGTTGTGAAGAGTCAATTCAACAAGAGGAATCAGAGCTTCTCCCTCTGGTAACTTCGCTACTTTGAGAACAGCGAGAGCAGAATCCGAAGAAGACTTTCAGATGTCACTTGCTTTCCTTCCTAACTAAAGCCTTAACGCCCTTTCGCCTTCCACTCCTAGTCCGCTTTTATAATAAGCTTTGTCATTCAATTCAATTCTTCCTATTCTCCTGCTACAAATGCCAAAACACACACTAATATAGTCTAATGCGCCTACCCTAGAGCTGTCTTAAGGCATGCCTTTACCCCTACTCCTAAGCCCTTACTCCACCACGAACAGCGGAGTAAGCTCTTACGACGGCCTTCCTTTCTTCGGCATTCATTCGTCTCAAAAGAATCTTGGGCTACGCTCCTTGCGCCTACGGGTGAGAGAAGCAATCCTCCTTCTAGGTCGTCTAAGGCACTAAGATCTATTTCTTTCATACCACCAGGAAGCCTAGCTTCTTTCTTTATTGGTGACTAAAAAGAACACTTTTGCTAGGAATTCTTTTCTGACTTGATAATAGCCTATCTTTTCTCTGGCAGAAGCACTCCTAAAGCGATTAACGAGATGTGGGAAAACCTCTCGCCTATTTCTCTTCCTAATCCAAGACTTGGTTCAAACTTTCAAGCGATCAATCAAGCGACCTTAGCTATTCCATAGATAGCAAAGAGCTCTTACACAACGCATAGCCTAATAGGCCAGCTTCACTATAAAGGCTTTCTTTCCCCAAAGAGGAATCTACATCCTTTGAAAGCTTCGCTTTCCTTCGCCTTATGAATCTATCTATTACTGAGCCTTATAAATGCCATGAAGCTTAGTCGAACTACTTGGCTTTGGCTCGCTCCAAAGAAAGAATTGGGTCATGGCGAACTCTCCTTTTGAGCTAAGCGCATCGGATATTCTCACTCGGCGGAAACAATGGAATTAGTCGAAGATCACTTCACTACCTTTTGAGGTAAGAAGAGTTCCTATTTGAACTAACATCGGATACCGCTTTTCAAGACAAGAGGTACCTCCAACAAAGACAACTAGCACTTCCCAAAAAGAAGGGAGGATCTTGGGATCTTTCATTCCTTAAAGACTCACTTTGCACCTTTTGTCTTCGTCTTGATGGCAATGTAAGCTAGTTCAATAGAAGCTGGATTTCTATGTGAAAGCTAAGTTTAGCCAAGTCTTGAAAGAAGTCAAATTCAGTGATTCAAGAGATCGTCTTCTCGTCTTCATGCACTTGGGAAAAGAGAGAGTGATTAGCTTCTTTTTCTTTTCCTCAAGGACAAGGCCGAACGCCCATCTCGGAAGGCTACGACCTTGCCTAGCCACAACATCTTCACATCGAGAAAGAGTAAGAATCAATCTCCTCACCGATTCAACAATCACTATTCTCTCTTTCAGCGAAAACAAGAAGCAAGAGTCAAAGAGAACGAGGCGGATGAAATAGAAGAAGCGGCGTGAAAAGCTAAAGAAAGACCGGATAAAGTTGCAACTTTCTTGGCCACGTGGCTATCGAAGTTTATCTTCGGACGTCCCTCATGAATCTGTTTGGTGCGATCTTCCCTTGGCCTAACTATGTCCCCGCACTAGTTTTTTGGCAAGGTTTTCCATGGGAGAAAAAGAAAGGGCGACCAATAATAGTATAGATATATAGTCTAAAAGGAGGAGGCTCTCGAGCTCTTAGTCCGTCAAGATGTCTTGGATTATTCTATTGCTTAAGTAATCCTATTGAATGAACTCGTCTCATCCGATCTTCTCTTTATTAAGATTCATCCAAACTCCTTTTCTTTTTTGGGGACTTCTTCTGGCTCAATTCCCGATTTCTCATTTAGGGCCTCAACTTCTTCTTTTCTATCACCATCGGCCTATCCATTAGCTATCCAAGTAGCTGCCCAAGTGGGAAATTTTAGTAGTATGCCTCTCGACTCTATCTCATCTAGGAGTCAAGCGATCGATGGGATGGCGAAGGTAGTTTTTCCAGGCATACATGTTGACTAAGGTTAAGGTAGGGGCGGTAGGTGTAGTTAGGACTAATTTAAAGCATTGCTTGGACGAACCTACTGCGAAATAAAGAAGGTTTCTTGTGCACCTTGGTGTGTTAGAGATGGCATAAGGGCTCTTTTGGTATAGTTTCTAAGCAAGAGGGCGCAGATGAAGAGATTCTCTTTAAAATAGAATGAAATAATGAAATATAGAAGAATTTATTTACGTTCATAGAGTTTTCCTTTCCATTTGATTCTTTTTCTTTATAAATCTGCTATAATGAATCGATATCGGCAATCACTAGATGCTATCTTTATAGACACCTTGTCGCATTCACTCGATCTTCCATATATGCGTAGCATTAGGCGTCCGATGACGAATGAGCGGGACTAAGGATGAGCTACTTTCTTTGGTAAGAAAGTCTGCGTAAGTTCTGAAATTCACTCCAAAAGCCGAGGTCAAGGAGTCAAGGACCTTCGGGAGAATGCAGGGAGCTAAGCGCACTTCCGGTAGGCAGTCCTTCCTATTCCCACTCTATTTCCGGCCGGCTAGCCATAACCACCTCGTATGAGCTAGCTACAGTATACTCCTTTGCCCGAGCGCGAAAGCCTGACTTTTCTTTCCTTGTCGGATGGTATTTGACATCGTTCGGTTACGGTCATAATCCGCAATTTAATGAGCGATCTCGGCCTTTACCGCAAGCAAGGCAATACTTAGTATTACTTAGTAATGTCACCAGCTAACGGAAGAAGTTAGAATGCAATGAGAAGGGTGGAAGCTTTCCGCACTTGTTCATCCTTCCACTAAAGCCGATTCAGTCTGAGTCTAGAGTGATTAGCTTAGTCAGTCAGAAATTCAATGGTTTAATATTATATTAAATGACAGGCAGCCATTCCGGCCTCCATCGAAAGAAAAAGCCAAACTAGAAAGAAGCTGGGCCGGCGGCTTCACTCAGCTTCGTAAAGTCTTCTATTTATATTAAAGGCTTGATAAGCCATCTTGGAAGCTTCTTTTTCTTGCTGCAACTGCGTTAGTGCATTAGCTTTCGGCTTCTGCAAGAGAAGGATTTTACGGTTCTTGGTCGATTGGTTTGAAATTATCCCGATGGCTTCTGGTAGTAAAAGGTCAAAGGCAACGGTCATGTTTACTCTGGAGTTTAGGTGCAAGGCTACGGTCGTGGTTCCGCTCTCAGGGCTGGCTCCGGCCTAACGATGGGTGAAGGCGGTGGTGAAGCCTACTTGACTTACCTAGAGGCTAAGGCTAGTCCTATATGACGAAGAGGCTAACGGTCAACATGGTAGAAAGTAGAGTGGATTACTACCTGAACCCTAAAGGACCAGCATCTTCAAACCTGTGCCTGAGATGGATTCTGCGAGTGCCATAGTTCTTCTTCTTCCTCCTACCATAGGACAATGGTTGATTCCCGTCTTCCTTCTTACTAGGTAGAAGATTGAGCGGATCAACACTCTCCTTTCCTGTAAATTCATGTCTTCTACAGAACAAATCTTCCCCGCATGGGCGCAGTCTTTGGCTTATTTCTTCTTTGGTCATTTCCGATAACCTGTTAGATCTACTTCACCTTTTCCAGAAGGGAAGTTTGTTTAAGGGCTGCCTGGTAATCTTCGCCCAGAACTCGATCTACGGCCCTCTCAAGGTTAGGGAGTCGGGCGCCGCTTTTATTTTCTTGGTGGTCATTTCTACGCTACGATCTTATTGAATGGGCGAGAAGCAATTTGAACTTAAAAAAAGAGAGCATTTCCTTCTACGACCCTGTCCCAGCTCCAAAAGACAATGGAGCTGATTTGCACGGGTTTTCTCGACTCTGATTTACACACGTCCCATTCGTTAAGTACTAGAAAGGCCGGTTGAGGACAGAAATGCTATGCTATATTGCGGCGGCCGATCCGAGGTTCCTGCTGCGAACAACACCTTGCTAGTACCATTGACGTTACCTCGCCTTGTGTAGGCCACAGATCTGAGTCGGCAAGTGTACCCATCTTAAGTTGGAGACCCATTTTACCGGTTCCTTTTCCAAATCTTAGAACCTAAAGAGTAGCCCCAGGCTTCTTTTCTAAAAGTATAAGGTGAATCGCGCCTAGCCAAAAGCGCTTGGACAATTCCCTTTTTGAGGAAGAAATTTACATGGCAGAAGAGGAGCTGCATGCTTCGAGTCTATGGATTCCATGAATGACCAGTTGGCTCAAATGAAGGCAGAAATGGATGCCATGCATAGAGAATTCTGAGCCCTTTTTTTCTGAGCATGCAAGCCAAGCAGCCCCCAGGCTGGTCCATCTACATCTTGACCATCTGTGGCTAAGCCAAAGATGTCAAGGCATGTCGAGATAGAAGAAAGTTAGGATGACGAACCCCCGACTGTTCGAATAAACCCTCTCTTCCGTGAAAATCTGGGAGACGAGAAAGCTCTAGAATTCCGAGAGAGAGTGGCGCATCTAGGGGTTATGCTAGGGAACCAGAGCCCGATCAACCAAGGGCATCTGAATCTAGACCAAAAACGGCAAGACCTTCATTCAACCTGCCCGAAACTGACGAAGACGATTCTGAATTCTGCTATACCTAGCTGGAGCAGAAAGTGAAGTGTATTTAGACCTGTTATGGAAGACGTACAGAATCTTGACCTCGATCCCAGACAAGAATGCCTAGAGAGGACAGACCGCCCAGACGAGCTGTGAGAAATCCCGAGCCTTGGGAGACATTACCTTCTTCCATCTCATCCTCTTCATCTTAAAAACTCGGCGAGTGGCCGTTATCTATCGTTACCTCATCCTACAGATCAATCTCCATCTCCTCTTGAAGTGGGGCAGAACTTCCTGGATCCCTGTCCTCTTGCAATAACGCGGCCTTTATGAATGATTGATGCAAAGGCGTCGGAGGCGGCCCTGAAATAGAATAAGATTGATTGTCTGCCCAGTGAATTTTCGGCATGGGATGGTAGAATTCCTGGCTATAGCCCTTTGTCTTGCTTCAAACGATTGACACCGACGACTCAGATGAATAAGACTACCGAGTTGCTTTCGGGGTTCCATCCATCTGCTCTTTCAACATTTGCTCTTCCTCATCAAATAGCGATAAGAGGGAGAAGACCCCTTCCTTCGAGGGAAAATGCCTCTTCTTTTAGGTTTCCCTTCATTTTTTTCGCGGGTGGCCCTGCCCTGATTAGATCTCGGTTGCAGCATAAAATTTTCCCTTCTTCCTTATCGTCGAGATTTTCTAGAGTCAAGGTTTCTCGCTCTCCATCCTCTTGGTCATCTTGCGACGCAGTCCTTTTGAAGGATTCGCATAAGGGCGATGGAGGTGGACCTGCAATCAGCCTCTAAGTCCAGTGATTTGGAATCTTAGTTAACGGACTTTGGCCAAGCGAAACCCTTCAAAACTTTTCTTTAGGGTGACTGGCTCGGTCATGCCGATATGTTCTTATCCAAGCCCTTTCTTTGCTTCGTATCCCTAGCCCTACATGATTTGCCATCCTTTTGAAAGCTCTTTATAAATTGTGCCCCATGTTATTATGAATCTTAGAGGCACACGACCTTCTCCCTCTCCAACACGGTCAGTAGAGCTTCCTTGGCTTCGTGCATGTATCCATAGGGATATCTAGAACAGATACGTGTCGTCCCTCTAGACCCCGAAGACGAACACCTTGGGTCGGGCTGCTGAATATCTTCTCAAAATATGATAAGAATCTGTTCGGACGGGAGATCTTCCGGCTCAGTTTCTTCTAGCTTGGGCAGAACATCTGAGGTAATTGTGATGACTTGACCGCACGAATTTCAGACATTGATGAAATGTGGACGCGACGGCCCCCACATCGTGTAGCCATGGCCTCCCTAGCAACATGTTGAAGGACGGGTCAATGTCCAATGGAACTCCATCTCGTGGACGGTAGGCCCGATTTTCAGCTTCATTTGGGCAGTGCCGATCACATCCCTTTTTGAGTTGTCATAGGCCCTCACTCCGATCGAAGATGGTTTGAACTGAAGACCAATTAGTCTATATTTTCATCATTTTTTCCTTCTCAAGACTGAAAGGCAAGATTCAATACGAAATCGATCTTAAAGGAAGGACTTTTTTTATTGATCTGAAATAGATAAAGAGGGGAGGAGATGAACCAAATTCGTGCAAGATAAGTAACAATGTAGGCGCGATCTTAAAGGGAGGTCGAGCCGGAACTTGCTTGTCTTTGCCATGGGCAAGAGCACGATCTGATCCACCTCCTTTTTCAGAGCTCGGCAATGGCTTTCCCAAAATCATGAAAAAAGGTTAGGTGAGACAAGAACCATAGATAAGTATAAGCTTTTCTTTTATAACCTATAAACCCGGTTTGACGCACAACCCACACTTCTAAGCACATGAGGAAACCATTAGGCTTGCCAACGTGCCAATGGATCCCATCATCTTCTCCAACTTCTAATCTCAATCCCTAGACTTTAGGTCAAACTTTCTCCTTTCCGGTTCATAAAGTGAAAGCTCATCTTACGCTTCTGGAATCATTCGGCGAAAGAACTTGAACTCTGCTTGCTGTATCACTCCAGGCCGGGTCGCATAGTCCCTTGGGGTCCTCGCTTCTCCAGACATTTACTATGTTAATGTTATGTTCCTGGTTTAATAGCTGCTTTTGCCACGTGATGCTTTCGTTCTCTTCTGGGCTCAACCTTGTCTCTACTTTAGTGTTGGTTTTTTTTTTGAACAGGTTGTATGTCTTTCTCCCTGTGTTTTGGTTCTTTTCCTCTTCTTTTTGGAGATGAGGTGTCTTCAAAGGTATTATTGCGAAGTCCAATATTGAGAGAAAGGTAGCTGCTTTTCGTCTATTTCTTGGAACCTGTAGCTTAGCCAATCTCTCCTCATATTGAATAAGATTGCCAATCGATCGTATTGCTTATTTTCGATTTCTTTTACTAATCTTACTGGCTTACACTCAAGGCACTGCCCATTCTTGGGGTAAAAAATGCCATCAATCAGTAAAAAAAGTTTTTGAAGTCTTTCTATCCAGGGCGAACCCCATGTATTTGTCCATCCTTTTTTTTTCCAGCTTCTTTTTTCTGGATCGAGCTGGTTTTGAATGAAATATCCTTCGCAATCCTGATAGTTAAGGGTAAGATCATTGGGTGTCGTACTAAAGAAAAAGAAGGCAAAGGGCGAACTAGTGGGATCTGAAGCAATAGAAGGGTAGAGCAATCAGTGGGACTTTGAAATGGAAGGAACGCAGACGACTCTGGCAGCGATCATCCAACCTAAGGTGCCAGCCAGGTCCGGGGTCGAAACACCCATCTGCGTCTTCCTTCTGTTCATCTCCCTGCCAGGTCCGAATTTCTATCATTTGTATCCCCATCAGCCGGTGAGAGCTCTACAGCCAATACTGGGCCAAGAAGGGATATCAGCCCCCCTACTAATAAGGCCATTCATCTCTATCTATGGATTCACCAGGCGTTTATTTACCCCCGTTCCCTTTGTTCCGTTCCCCCGAACCCAGAAGGGGAATGCCAACCAGGACCTCTACCAATTTATTCTCCAATAACGGCGCGGCGGGATAAGCGGATAGAAGGCGTTCAATGGTCAATCAACTCATCTCTTCGCACGTCTTATCAATCAATTGATTGAGATCGATCCGAATCAGCAACGGCAAATAGGCGTCCATATTATGTATGTCAATATGAACTTCGATGGATTGATTTGTTGGTGTGGCCTATTGGGGCCTATGCATCCCCAATTCAAGCAATTTGTATTTGTTTAAAATCCTAGCCTGTCCCCTTTCTTGACGCCTGCCAATAGTTCCCACTTGTATAGGCAAGCGCCGCCTCCGTCATTGCAGCAGATATTGTGGTCTCGATTCTGAGGTTGGAAGGTGGTATGAGTTAGGTGTCGGGGCTTCCTTTGTCTTCGATTAGCTGTATCAACTGTAGCAGCATTGATAAGCAGATTTTGCACTATTCGTCGCCGTCGGTTTGGGATTCTCAGGATGAATCCTCTATGCTTTCTTTCAAGAGGAAGTCGGGAGGGAAGAGCGGAGAAGGAGGTACTGCCTCCACCACAGCCTCGATTGGTGGTAGGCACAATCGGATGATTGCAGCCATTCAAATTAATCATTTTCATGGATCCTTATATGATTTGTTTGATTCGATAAACTGAATTTGCATCCCTACTCATAATGTAGGGATACCATCAATAGAATTCATGATTCTTATTTTTTCTAATAAAATTTTAAAAAAGGATTTAAATATATGCCTATTTTCATTTAATTTTTTTAATTAAAAAAACACCTATGCCGATGGCTGCATTGGCAACCGTCATGAGGTTGAAATATTTTAAAAAAATTAAATAAAAATATCTTGCATGTGATTACTGACCTTGGCATTGGGTCTCCAACCTATGCCGACCACTGTAGTCGGCATATTTATTAGCCGACCTTAGGATTTCTCAGCTGTTGGCGTATCCTATGCCGACGGTTGAGGAACCTTACACCGATAGTTGGCAGCCGTCGGCATATGGTATATTTTTTGTAGTGAATTGTGCCCGATCGCACTTGTAGCCAATTGCGTTGTGCCACGTCAGCCGCTTGCACTTTGTTTTCATAAAATTTGTCCCTAAATATAACACTGTCCTTATATATATATATATATATATATATATATATATATATATATATATATATATATATATATATGCACTACAAAAAATAAGATTATTAGCGGCAATCAAAAACTGTCGCTATTAACAAAAAACTGCGACTAATAGTCACTATAAAAAATATGACTATTAGCGGCAGTTTTTTTCCAGTAAAAAATTGTCGCCAGTAATCAAAAAATTATTAAGACTATTAGCGGCAAGAGTATTAGCGTCTGTTTTTTGTTAATAGCGGCAGTTTGTGGCTGCCGCTAATAGTCTTATTTTTTGTAGCGACTCTTAGGCTGTGTTTGGGTTAGCTCCCTGTAGCTAAGAGCAGCTCCAATAAGAATAACTCTTTTGAGAGTGATCTTTCATAGAGTTTTCTTTTTAGATTTATTGTTTAATAATAGTTTTGAGAGAGCAGTTTTAGAGCTACTCCCATAAAAGTTGTTATTTGGTAAAAATAACTTTTATATAGAGTATTATAATTAGTTAATCAAAATGACCTTGAAAGTGTTCAGAGAACAATTTAAAGACTTATTACGTGTAAACTAGTAATTTATGATATTGTATCATACGTTATTTATTCAAAACGAAAATAATATATATCTCATCAACAAAATTTAACATGTGACGAAATCTCTTAATAAGGAACAAAATATTAAACACTTAAAAGCATTTAATTTAAGTCTCTAACATTGTCACCGTGGTTATCGAATATAGCATAAGCTATCGCATCTCGAATAATTTCTATTTCTCTCCGACTTTGGGAAGAATCTTTGTATTCAACATCGTCATTATGATCTCAATAAACCTTTGTCTTTCATGAATATGGAGGCATTTTTTATAAAATTGGTCATTTTTTCTTTAGAACTCCAAAATAACGTTCAATAATGTTCCTCAAAGACGAGTGTGCATGATTGAATGATTCTTTCTTCCCTCTTGGTCGTGGACTATTTCGAAGGCTGGAATATGATAACGAGTCTTTAATTTATTTCATTCCTCTTGATCGTGGACCATTTCGAAAGACTGAAATATGATAACGAGTCTTTCGATATGGTGCTAAGAACCCTTTCATATTAACATATCCACCATCTATAATGTATTACTTACCTGTGAAAAAATAAAAGTTACTCATTTTAAAATTTTAAAATGTATTAAATATTGAAAGTAAAGATATGCACGATGTGGAGCATGTGGAAAATTTAAATCAGAATTGGTAATGGCCTCATGAAGAATACGAGAATCGTTGGTTGTGCTTTCCCATCCAACATATGCAAACGTGAACCTTATGTCAAATGAACATGTTGCCATCACGTTTTGAGTCATCCCTTTTTGATTACTTATGTATGGAATTTGTTGCGCTGCTGGTACATAAACATCAATATGTGTGTCATCAATTGCCCCAATACAATCTTATAATATTTGAAAAAAAATAAATAGATTATTAGTATGTGTTACATGTGATAATGAGTTTAACGAAAATAAAATTTATATTGATATTTGAAATTGTTATTTACCTTGAACCATGACATGTATTTCGGATTCATACTAATGTGAGTAAGAACCGTCTTAAATGATGGGGGTACGATAAGTGACATTGAAAGTTATACTATTGCCATCAATACTCGATGAAATTGACAAGATACTGTTTCTGGTGAGTGTTGGAAGCGTTCTGAAATCATCCAATTTCGTTCATTATGATCAAGCGTCACAAGAAACATAGCTAGTTGCTCTTCCACTGATAAATTTCGTGTATCTTGAAGTAATCCTCTCTCATTTAAAGTCTCACACAATCTTAAAAAAATATGTCTCTCCATTCGAAATTGCTCGAAAACTACAATAGGGTGCCTCAAAATGTGCATGATTCAATCCATACCTTTAAAAATACAATCCTTGTGAGGTTCTTTTGATATAAAAAAATTATAGTAATGTACGACTATCGTTGCACCAGTAAGAGCTAAAATCTCGATTTCGTCGTTCAAATCTGTAAGACTATTTTCTTCATTAGAGCTTGTACCATATGCAGTACTAATTTCGTCATCAAAACTTATTTTTTGTAATAATCATTAGAAATATAAAAAAATATATGTATCAATCACATCCACATCTATATCAAATGAACTTTTCTAATTATTAATAAAAATAAAAATAACTACATTGATAATCACATAAATATATGACAACTATGTCTATAACGATAATGAAGTGGATAATCAGCAACATAAGAGTGCAGAGTCTTAAACTACTATCTCACAATGTTAATCCATAAAAAAGAACTCAAAAAGGGAAGAAGGCCAACGCTCAATATTTGTATAAGGGGCTTCCTTTTGGGACATCTGTCATTTGTTTCAACAGGTTCATACACCCTTTCATTGTGGTATGCCCATAACGAGTGATCGATGCCATTCTGTTATTCTCAATGGCCTCACGAATACCCTTGAGTTGTCTATTGAGCATGGTTGCGTTCGAAACCTTTTAGTGTTGCGGTAGAGGTTCCGATTAAGTTTCAACTCTATGAAGAGAACTCGAAACTCATTTAGTGGCCATCGTAGCCCCCAACTCTTCTCTGTTGATTGTAGGATTAATTTCCTCAATCCCCTCATTACCAAGATCTGGTCGTGGTTGTGTAACACCATCAACATCATTATCATTGGTTTCATCTCCGATGTCTATAAAAGAAGAAGATTTTCCTCTCTAAACTGAGTGCGGTGTTTCATTTGGAACTGATCCTTGCGAGGGTGTCCATTCTAAAGGACCATTGGCTGCCACCCCACCATACATAATATCCATCTCTTCAACAAATTCTAATCCTTCATATTGCCATTTAGCATCTGCTGGATTTTTCTGTAATTTAAAAAACATTTTGTTATAAGGACATAGAGAATGTTTCTAAAATAAAAATTAAAATAACTCTCATAATACCTTTTTCCACTCATCCCACCATTTTTGATCCGCCGAAATTGTCTTTCTCTGATTGTCCCATCCCAAACCAGTGTTATTCCTCAAGTTGTCCCATCTTTTTCATATATCTTTTTATTTATCCCAGTAGTTTTTAAATTGATTCTTATTATACTCCAATCCAGTTCTCTTCTTAAATTCATTGTACAATATCTCATATCCTGCCTCATTGAGATGAGTGCTGGGCCTTATTCTCTTTTTCACAAGATCAACACTTATCTCAATGAATGCTTTATGAGCATGAGGTGGCCAATTAGCTTTGACCAAATATTTACTTTTTTTATTTCTTTTTTTCCATTTTGCTGCCATTAAAAATACATTGTAAACACGTGGCACATAGTTAACTCACAGTTAATTAGAAATATGCACACACACACACAAGTGCAACACATACTTGCATTGGGAATAGAAATTTCTGAGTGAACATGTATAAAGAGTTTTTTTCTTTTTATTGAGCAAAATAAAAATAAAATAAAAAAGTATTGATCAAATTAGATATTCATCGTATGGAGGCAACCTATATAGACATTTTGAACAAAATTAATGAATACCCATCTTTCTCTGGGGGCCATGCACCATGACCTCCTTAGGTTTCATGATGGAGACTCAAATAGAACATAAGTTGGGATGCTTGAAATGTATCCCTTCCATTGGAACTTTGTTTCCTTTGCTTCATATTGCCTCATTGTCCAGTGTAGACACCTATAGATTCAGGAAATTGCATATGAAGTAGCATAGAGAGCTAGTGTTAGCTCTATTTTCAAGGATTTTTGTTCATTTGTAGACCATCGGGCCTAGTTGGACGAAACTAATTAAACCTTGACAGTAGCTTCAAGATCAATTCTACAGTTGAACTTTTTGAAAGTAACTCCAAACTCAGCTCTTCTAGATTATATGTCTAATTATGGTGAAATGGAAACCTGGTTGCAGTTCGCCCTTTAAAAGGTCTGGGTGTCAAAACCTCTTTAAAAATCATAATGATGTCCTTTGTTTGCCTTGGCCAACTTTGTGTATGCAAATAATGACTCCTTTTTCTACGAGCTACACAGCACTAGTATCAAGCCGTAATTGTGACCGAAAGCATAACTTCTGATTATCTATTGTTGCTAGGAGCACAGCTCATTTGAGGCGCATTTCAATCACCAATTTTGTAGCATGTGGCGTAGCTTGTCATAGTGTAGATTAGATTCACCTACAAGAGCCTAAAACTCTCAATACAAATTTTTTTGACTTGAGCCCATCTATCTTACTATATCTTCTCGGGTATGGGCAGGTCCAATTGGTTGAACTAGATTTCAGGTTCAACCAAATTTATAGCCCTTGGATAGTAGAGAATCTTTGATAATTTTTGTTTTTATAGGATAATGTGCAGTCAAGATTTTCCTATAATTAAGGGCTATAAATCTGGTTGAACCTAAAATCCAGTTCAACCAGTCCAACCTGACCATTGCCTCTCCTCTGTTACTACTTTTAAGGACCATAGATTTATTGTTGATGCTATCATTTGCCCCTTGTCCCTTGTGATAATGCTCATGCTTCTCTTATATCTCGCTTTAATTTTCTTTTAATAATATCTAATGATGTCCTTGGTTACAAAGAGGTTAAAAAATAGTCAATTATATATCAGGTAAAGTTTTCAAATGAACTGATGGTATTATTATTATAAGATTAATGTTATCGAAATTTGAGATGCATAAATATTGACCCCCATAAAATTGGTAGACTAATCTAAAATTACTGAAAGTAGTCTTTTAACAAGAATTTTTCTTTGATGGAAAGTGTTATATGTAGGACAAATTTTATGCACACAAAGTGCAGGAGGCCGATGTGGCGCGACGCATAAAATCAGGTTGAGTAGGGTCGGGTTAGGTCCACCCAACCCAACTAGATCTTTTGTACATAAAAATATGGAAATAAGGTGTCTATTATCAGGTAAGGTAAGGTTAGGTGCACCATAAGGTTGAGTAGGGTCAGGTTAGGTTGAAATAGGGATCAATTGCTAAATAACCAGCAACATACCTGAGATTTTATCTGCAAATAGACAATGAACTAGGAGATGATTCACATCCTCGTTCCTCCCACACATGACACAGCTCTCTAGAATGTCCATACCTCTTGTAATAAGGTGATGAATCGTTAAAATCCTTTCTCACACTATCGTCTAACAAAACAAAATTATTCGAGGGGGAGCAGCCAAGGATTAAAAACTCATTTTGGTCATGACCGAAACCGAGAACAACCTGGGTTTCAGTCAAAATTTTGGTAAATTTTCACTCACTTTGAAGACTTTCGATTAAATTTACAGTAGTTGGAGCGGGCCGAAACATAAATCTTACCAATTATAAATTGAGAAGACCCCACCCCTGCCCACAACACAAACTCTTTTGTCCAGCCACACTCGATTAGGATTCTGAGCAAAGATAGAAGGAAGAAGACGAGCTGCGTGATTGGGTGGGCATAGTGGTCCCGATTAAACGGCATAGCCAACTGCTCTGATACCATGTAAACTCACGACAGAGCCAACTGCTCTGATACCATGTAAACTCAGAAAATTTTGAAAGCCATAAAGAAGAAGATTTGAGAGAAAGAGAGTGTGTGAGTGCCAGTACATCGTGCCAAATTTCATTAACTGGTATACATATGAAAATAGGAGAGGTTACAAGACTAATCCTAATTAAACTCCAACTTCTAAATATAATCAAAATCAAATTAAACTTCTACCTATTCTCTAACACAATCCTAAATTTTTAGTCATACTAACCTAAACTTCTTAAATTATCTTCAACACTCTCCTCAAGTTGGAATTGACATTAATCAAAATCAAATTAAACTTATAAACGTACTCTATTGCAATCACAATCATACCAAACTTCTTGAAATATCTTCAACAAAACAATACTAGAAGAATCAATAAGATGCATTAAAAAAATAATAAATAAGTAAATAAATAAAAACTACAAGAAACAACATTCTCATAATATGAGATTAAAATGCAGACTAAAGAAGAATCTAAAACTACCAGACCTCATATCATCATTATATCCTCTATCATAACAAAAAATTCAAAAGAAAAATCTATAAAAGAAGTGGGTTGTTTTTATCAGAATGAAAATAAAAATATAGAAAAATAATTAATGATTTTCCATTAAACCTACAACTCACTGCAACAAGTCAGAAAATATAGTAAAATAATCAATAGATGGATGGATCAAAGTGGGGGAATGCTTCAATTAGAGATCCAACTCTCATTTAAAAACCTTAAGAAATTGGATTCATGGATCAATCAATAATTGGTTTGGCAATCGATTGGTTGATCGATTGATCAATTGAGATAGAGAGAGGGAGAAAAAATTACCCTTATAAGCGACAACCTTCTCCTTCTTCTTTCTCGAGAACTTTCCGTCTTCTTCCGAACCCTAGAACGTGAGAGAAGAAAATTTGCTCTTAATTCTTATATGGGTATTTTTAGTATTAGGATAAAAGAGTGGGGCTATTTTAGTCCCTACAACAAATGAAATCAATGTCAATCGCCCTCCATTGCTCTCCTGATCGCTTCACTTGAAAGAGCAAATTAAAATCGCTCTTTTGTGACACAATTTCGACACTCTGAAACTCGTGCCATCAGCACGATCCTCTAGACCATGCCCCATGGCTATGTACGAAACATTGGTATAACAAGTAATATTAAGACAAAATGGAATAATAATTACACGATGCGGAAGTAAAATACTATTCTAAGTATAAACTCAAAACACAGTTCCACTTTCATGTCATTGCATGAACAGAGAACCGATTCGAACCATCGGTGATCAACAGATCACCCCAGATGGTTCGTCAAAAGAATATATCAATTAATTACACTGTTTATCAAAATACAGGTTTGACATATCAAGCCGTACAAATGAGCTCTCAAAACTACTCTCTCAAATTACTCAGCGGAGTCTCCTAGAAGTCCTCAGGAGGGGGCTCCAACTCGTCCCTAGGCACGTAATCCGAATCACCCGGATTTACATCCCCCGAAGCCTCGACCGCTGCTAGCATTGGACCTGCGACGTATAGTCTAAAGGGTGGTTACATCCTAGCTCAATAGGGAATAACACAATGAACATATAAGTCAAAATCTCACATATATTCTATGATATTCTAAGCATGATGTATCTATGCATTTGCTAAAAAAATAGTTTAAAAGATGACAATTATGCCTTGAAGTTTACTAGTGGTTTGCATGTTTCATTTATTCTCAAACTGTTCATGAATTACACTGAATAGGCCTAAAACAAAACTTAAAATTTTAACTTAAGTAATTCCCGAGCAATATAGCATCAAGTCTCGATGGAATACCCTCCATCGTTGTCTAAATAGGCAGTTGTTATATGTATTCCTTGGGAATACTACCCAAGCCCCTTTCTCATAGGAGGCGGGGTTAAATCTCATCTCAATATCCCTGGGATGTGCTTACTGTGTACGGATAAACCTCCGTACCGGTGTACGGATTGGCGGTCGTACCGATCACGAATATCCTGTCGAGTTAGTCGTGGGTATCCCGCCACATCGGTGGGGTATTTTATTCAAACCTTAAATAACAAAAATATCATGTGCTTTACATATAATTATTCACCGTGTAAAAGTGCTACTTTACACAGTGAATAAATTACTCGCATCACACTGATGCCTTTATCACTTTCTCATCCCCTAGGGATGCCTTATTTTCATTAGCTTACTTGGTCTCAGTTACTCGCATCACACTGATGCCTTTATCACTTTCTCATCCCCTGGGGATGTCTCATTCTCATTTATTTTCTTGGTGTCACACACGCACCCTTTTTATAAAGATTTACATAAATAAAATATTTTCAAATTTGATTTCTATATCACTACATACATGCTCTTTCAATTAAAGTATACGTTCAGGGTGTTCCCTACCTCAGGTCTCTAAAGGTCCAAGCATTAAGGTCCCACACAACTCCTTATGCTTGTGTTCACACGTATCACCTATAGTATATCATAACATATGCAACATATCAACAAAGATGCAATAGAGAAGGTCTTAGACCCTCCATGAACCCCAAGGTCCAATTAAGAAGTCAAGTGAAACTGTGATTAATCGATTCCCAAAATCGATTAGTCGATCCCAAATCGATTAATTTATATCCAAAATCAATTAATCGATTTTCCCAAGTCTTATTTCTCCAGCCACTGGAGGTACTCAGTGGATTAGTCGATTTCCAAATCGATTAATCGATTTTCAAAATCGATTAATCGATTTTCAGATCAATTAATCGAAATCGGGCATCCTTGCTTTTTCAACTTCTAGACTAAAATCGATTAATCGATTTGGACAGAACTCAGCCCCTTTTCGGGTTGTTCTTCCAAATCTTTTTTCTCTTTTTTCTTTCTTTTCTATCCATTTAAATCTATGATTTTTGACTACCCTTGACTGAATTTAATTATCAAAACTATGCATTTAATTTTAATAAAACTCACCTCAAATCAATCTCCTAATTGATTGAATGGTTGATTTGAATGGTTAGGGTTCAAGCTTTGGCTCCCATGAATCCAATCACGTTGAATTCGGCATTTATTGCTCAATCTTCCCTTCAATCCAGCCACATTAACTCTTTGTCATTAACTCACCTTGGCTCTCTCTCTCTCTATCTCTCTTCTTAACTCTCTTTACCAACAAAACAATAAAAATTAGGTTATTAAACTCTTTTATCCTCTTTTCAGCTTGTGTGTTAAGCACATACACCAGAGATGGGCGTACATGACCATTAACTAGACTCTAACTCTATACTTAGGTCACATTGACATCACATTTGTTTATCACTTTATGAGTATACTGTTTGACCATCACGTGGTCAAACCTACAACCAGTCGGGCACGGATCTCGAGGTCACTGTTTGACGCTCAGATTTTCGGGATATTACACTTTTAAAGAGACCTAAAATCAGCTCTTTCACTCTCTGAAGGATTAGAGAGCACCTACAACCAAACAGACTCCTTTGTTAAATTGCTCTATAAAAGAGCAGAGAGCTGCTCTTTGCTTCAAAAGAGCTAACCCAAACGCAGCCTTAATAGGTTTTTTATTAATAGCGGCAGTTTTTTTAAGCTGCCGCTAATAGTCTTATTTTTTGTAGTGATACTAGTAAAAAGCACGTGCAGTGCACGTAATTCCATGTCTCTTATGTAAGATAACTTGCGAATGGAGACCTAAAAAGTCCAACCGTCAATTAAGAATGAAACCTATTTAGAATATATTTATTGTGGAGGGTGACATTTCAAACTTAGATGTTCCAAATTAGCAATCAGTGACAAATGAGTACTAAATATGGTAATTTGGAAAGTCTGAAAGCACGTACTACAATGTTTGAAACGTTCTCTTCCCAAGAATGGAAGAGAAATTGCAGGTTTGCATCTAATTAAAAAGGAAAATTTGGAAATTATACATAGAGCATGGTGTTTGTTTAACCAATCCTACCAAAGATTCGGGCATCTTCATCATCTTTGAATTCCTGAGTTAATGAAGAACTATATACTTTTTTGTTTTTGTATGCAAATACTTCAAAATGCGTACTTGAAGCCACCATTTTTGGTGAATGCAGAAGCTCGACCTAGAAGCACGAAGCAAATAAATTTAGGAAACTCATATTTGAAAGTTTTAATTTACTTTATAAGTTATTAATTATTTAGATAGATTCCCTAGTTGCCTCATCAGCCAATCTACAAGCTATGACTATCTTCCTATCAACCAAAGCTCCTAAAAACTCAGCAATTTTAGGTTTAGTGGCAGAGAATGAGAGTTTACATAGGTAGAAGGAAAGTTATAAGCGGAGGACAGATTTGATGCAAACAAAGTGCAGGTGGCTGATGTGGCTGGCTGCACCGACCTATATTAATTGAGCTCCACTACCCATGTAGCCAATTGCACCGTAACACATTAGCCACGTGCAATTTATCTGCATAAAATTTGTCCTCCCTTTAATACTATCCTAGTTAGAATAATAAAAGAAACAACTTGTATGTCAGGATGAGAACAAAATAATGTTTGTTACTAAAATTGGTGCTTCTAAAACCAATTATATATAAATACATATGAAACATAAAGTAAACTTATGTAGAAAATTAATGTTCAAATAATGGAGAGGAGTAAGTTATTAGTGATGCTTGCATAGAAGGACGAAGCCCCGCCATGCTTATTAAATGCATGAAGTCGATCAATCACTCATCAAATCCAGCTCTAGCAAGTAATAGTAACCCAAGCAATATTGTAGATTGTATAATCACAATATTGCCCTTAAATAAAATATAAATGGCTCTTGAGAATAAAAGGATTATCGTTGAAACTTAACTTTTATAGGGGTGGCTACTGACAACTATCTATAGAAAAGTAAAAAATTGTTCAGCAGCTCAACTCCATCAGCAACCCGCTCGGCTTCGCTTCCTTTTTGAATACTGTTGCTATTAACACTAATCGTTTGAGCTGACTTTTGAGTGACGTAGCTCGCGCAAGCCGCCACATTAAGCACGTTGACTGGGCTTTGCGGAGTCGACTGCAAATCAGGTTTTAGCCAAGCTGGGTTGAAGGACACGCATCAATAAAATATGACTCCATTAATTAATGACAACCTCTCACCATTTCCCGAAATCAAAGAAGAAGTAAACTAACCAATTTAGCGTGAGAAATTTAAAAACATACAATAAAAAAAAAACTGTGAGAAATTCCCAACAGCAAAAGCGATACATAGTAACGAAACTATTCCTTCTGCTTTCGATGGTTCTTGGGATTTAAATGCCACTGCACAAAAAACAAAGTTATTAGATATAGAAACTTGAAAAAAAAAAATCAGTTGTACCAATCTCTGTTGCACACCACATCCAAATTTCTAACTTAATCTACATTTCCACAGAAAAAAGAATTGATATACTTGAAAAGCTAAACAAAAAAGAGAAGGCAAGTTCAGTCCCTTTACCATGCTGATGGCCACCTTATGCTTCCTTGCTTCTTTGGAAACCCATGAAAACTTTGATAAGACCTGCAAATATTTGTTTCATCTCAAAGAGCAACTATAATTACATATATAGCCAATTGCACAATGTATAGAACTAGGATACAAGATTTTCAAAGTAGAAATTTGATGAGAACTTAGTGAATTGTGCATACTTGAAGAAGATTGGACCTAAAGTTGAGGAAATGATGAATCTTGAAGGGAAGGAAGATTCATAAAAAATCATACAAGGAGTATAGATAAGGTAATAGACTCATAGGTTAGCTTTTGCATTAATTTAAAGGAAACACATTGTCCAAGAAAATATTAACTCCAAGAAATTTAATAAATTACTAATAGTAGATAGGGTTATAGTTTAGCTCACTATCCATGTGAAAGTTGTACAAAGATGGGATAGTAAGTAGTACTTTACACTATTTGAAGTTGTACAAAGATGGGAAATGGTACTTTACACTATTTGAAGTTGTAAAAAGATGGGAAATGATACATTTCAGCGGATAAAAATTATAAATTACTAATAATACCCTATAAAAGTAACAAAAAACAAACTTCAAAGTTTGCCCACGAAGAAATCGATGAAATCGAAGAACGTAAAGATAAAATTTTCTCGCCAATAAAATAAATGATATTGAAAATGAATTCTAATAGGGGCACCTAAGAGGGAGACATACTTTTGAATATAATTTTCTACAAATGACCCTTCAACTTGAAATCTGTTGTCAACCTATGAAGAATGTTTACTGAACAATGCCATCATTCCTTCCCTTGCAGAGATCTATGGAGTCCTCATAGAAAAAGAAGCAACCATCCATTAAGAACTTCATTTTTCGCCAGCCCCTACTGAAGACCTCCCCACATCAGAAAAAAAAAAAAAAGATTTATGAAATGAATCTTTTTCCCTTTTTTCTACATTAGATTTATAAAAAAGCAAATA
This sequence comes from Chloranthus sessilifolius, assembly GCA_021018995.1. NCBI lineage: Eukaryota > Viridiplantae > Streptophyta > Magnoliopsida > Chloranthales > Chloranthaceae > Chloranthus > Chloranthus sessilifolius. Next base: position 149,096,869 of record CM037589.1, read on the forward strand.
ATAATAATTATATTAATACCCTACTCGCGATATTACATGCTAAGATGATGGAAAAGTCCAATATTTTCGGGCCAAATTATTATGCCACGTTTAGGTGTTTCTTGATTTTCCCAGAAAAGGCTCAGATTCTTAACAGACTCAGATTCCTGGCTTTTCCCATATGCATTCTTAAGTTACTCAGATTCTTGACTTTTCTTATAAAAGATGAAAATACTCCGTTTTTAAGTTCCTCTTAGAAAATTCACAAAATTGATTCAATAGGTAGTTATGCTATAATCGTAGAAACATTATCTAATCATCAGTTTATGTGGCGTACTCGAATTTCTCTCAAAATTTACGGGCAACCAATCAAGATGGGGCTGAACATATTTGACGGAGGCTTTTTCCGAATTTGATTTAATGGCCGTTACTTTTAATATAGTATTAATATTTTGAAAATACAAGAATAACCAACCATTACAAAGACAAACTTTAAAACAATATATAGCACAAAAAAAACATTTTTACATACGCCTAACATTTTTACATGCACCTAACATTTTATGGTATGGTCCGATCACCTACATTTTCGGATGTGTGCCATGTTGGATCAACATGTGAACGTTTGATGGTTGACCCATGATCTCAACATCTATTATATGGAAGATTGGGACATAAAATGAGATACATCGTCTGATCCAAAGAGGTCAATGGTATGGTCTTTCTTTAAGTGGTGTGTCAATAACAAAAATGGGTGGGGCAGTAACAATGCTCTTAAATAAGCTCAATCCTTGCCATTTATTTACTGTAATTGACCATTGGGTGGCATTGTATCTGATTCAACAGTTTTCTAATTCAAGGCAATTAATAATTTTTTATGTTAAAAGTGCATATGTTCTTCACAAGAAAACGGTTGCAAATAATATCACCCTTTCTAGAATGCATGTCACCCTTTCTAGAATGCATAACATTATTTTAGCTTTAAAAAATTATATATGGATTAAAAATTTTATTTCTCTACATATATAGTAAACCACTCCACTGGTCGGATAAATGGCTTTTGACACCTAGGTTCCAAATTCAAACCTCCTTATTTATAGAGTTTTTCTTTTAATTAATTTTACTAGAGAATATACACCATATGTGAGTGTATAGCTCCACACAATAGAAAAGCCTGTTGTGAGAGAAATATTTCCAAAAATTATTCCTAAAATAAGGGCCTGGACCACCTAAAATATAGAAGAGAGAATCTCTCCGAAAATCAATCTACAAATATGTGTTTGCTGAAATATGGTTTCCCAAAATTAATCCCCAATCGGCTGAAATATGGTGTAGAGCATGACGTGAAGTATACACACCAAACTCAGATTCTGAATAAATCTGAGTATTTTGCTCGGACGACCAAGGGTCGCTTTCACTCAAATGACCTCCGAAAAATGGTGGGACACCCACCACATCCTGCGAACAAGAGATTCACCCAGATTTAGTCGGACTTTGCTACCTTTGCTACCTTTCAGAGTAAAAACTCAGAGCAAATCCCAACTCTCGAACGAGCCCTTAGACTGTAGCTAATCATTCATAGAAACGTGGTAAGAGTTTTAATTTACCTACTCGCAGAAACATTTCACTTGCATAGAATGCGATCCCATTCACTCCCCAAATTGCCGAAGCATCGTCAATTGTTATTAAAAAATTTGAAAAAAATTGAAGTCCCATATGCCTCAAGTTCTAATTACTCAAATAAATGGAACATCGATTAATACATACCAAAGGGTACACCAGGTCACTATTGCTCCTATTAGATAGATCACCGATGCTCTGCAACAGATCATCACTTGCAGGCCATAACTATGTTGTAAGATAGTATAACCAACAAATGAAATTTCACCACAAAAAAATGACTATTAGCGGCAGTTTTTTTAACAAAAACTTGCTGCTATTAGTCTTGTCACTACCAAAACTGCCGCTGTTAGTTCTGTTGCTACCAAAAAATGCCTTAATAACAAGTGCTGCTGAAACCCCTTATTTTTGTAGTGTTTGTGAAATATATTGATTTTTCTTCCTTACCTGCTTCACTGAAGTAAAATCTCTCGTAAGATTCTTCGGCATTACTTGTGCTATGAACACTGGAATCCGTTTGACAATTTTAGTAGAATAATTTCAAAATAAAATAACACCGTAAAAAAAGATTTGACTTTATATCCTTTCTTTAGAGAAACCATGCTCCCCACCCGAAAAAAAACAAAAAAATATTTCAAAGCCAAAGTCATCATCTGCCATGGCAGTGTGACCCCTAAAATAACAACTATCTGGAATATACCAAAGTAAATTCCCAATGATTCCTCTTCCATAGTCGAGTTAGGCAAAATATCATGCATAACTACCTCCATAAACCATGAAAAATAGGGTTGAAAGAAAGAAGATTTGAAAACTTTGGAAATTGAAATCCATGGTGGCCCAAAAGAGGAAAAAAAGTGGAAACAATTTATTAAAAAAGAGCAATGATTTTCATCTCAGCATACGTTAACATTTATTATAATGACATGCTATTTTATGGGGGTTCAATATAATTTTATTAACAGAATAAATGAAAGAAATATCAATACTGTCTAAGTAAGAAATATATCCTTTCCAATAAAGAAGTGCTACAACTACCACTTTTATCCCAAAAAAATATGTTACATGATATAGAGTGCCTTTAGATCCACCCACCGAATCTTTGAGTTCAACGTCTCTTCGAGTTCACCCACGCTAAAACCTATTGACTGGTTTGAATCCGACGATGTAGACCATTTTTCATTCCAATCTTTCACATGATGCATCTTTAGATCATACTCTTACCATCCACCATCGATTTTTGATTTCACATGGTATCCATTCCAAAAAAGTGACCTCAACATCACGTGGAACTCATAACACTCAAATAAGGTCATTTTTTTGGGTCGTGTACCACATGAAATCAAAAACATATTGTCTGATGGCATGCCCTATGATCTCAAGATCCATTATGTGAAAGATTGGAATGAAAAATGATCTACATCATCGGATTCAAATCAGTTAATGGGTTTTAGCATGGTGAACTCAAAGATTCGGTGGGTGGAATTAAAGGTACTCCATGATATAATATTTATGGGATAAGCCTACTACTCCCCATGGGTACCATTTAATAAAGGGAGCAATAATTTGCACATGAGATTTAATACCATTGCATATAGTTTAAAAGAGAGATTTGGTATTTTTGGGACTTGTGCCACATGGAACATCATCTAAGCCGTATAATTTGAAAGCTATAATCTAAAGATCTATAGTCTCAAAGATTGGCACGAAACATTATCTCTATAATCTGATCCAACACAGTCAACCATTGAACCAGATGATGGGCTTTGACATTGTTCAATGAGTAGATGGAGATAGTGTTTCGTGCCAATCTTTGGTACCACAGATCTTTACACCATGGCCTTCAAATCAGATAGCTGGGATGGTCTTCCACATGACACAAGTCTAAAACATACAAAGTCTTTCTTTATAAACTATGCGCAATGGCACAAATCTTGTGTGCAACTACTTACTCCCTTAAACGATGCCCAGTTTAGACAACATGATTTCCATGCAAGCTAATTATCAATCCTGACCATCCAATCTATTGGCCAGCTCTTGGATATGTCATAGATTAAAAATGGAACCAATTAGAAGTCCATAATGTCATTAGATCAATTGCCTATATTTGGATGATTTATAAAAAGGGCACTTAAGAAAAAGAACCTTGGTTTTGAAACGTTTCTGCATATTATACGGAAATGAAACGTTTTGGCTAAACCTGTTTTCATGCTTTTTAGAAGTTTTAAAGTGTGTGAGATACTAATTTTTCTCGCGTGCAAATAAAAGTTTCATATGTGACTTTACCATTATATCCTTGTATAAAGAGACAAGAAATGGGCAAAGAACCCATCGATTGTGGGCATTTGTGAAGGGAACCATCGTTCCACCCTCGTTACAGCGAATTGAAAACCGATTTTCTTTCTCCTCAACCTCCACAGCAACAGGTGTGGAGATTTTACGGCCAAAAATCAAGGTTCTTTTTCTAAAGTGCCCTGTTCGAGCTTCGGTTGGGTCTGATCGGGATTGCAAAAATTCGATCGGGTTGGGACTATCCCACCTAATATTTTATATATAAAAAAATAATAAGGAGGGTTATTTACCAGCCAGTGTCGGGCATCAGATTGGGTAGGATTTTCTGGTCAAGTAGGGTGAGGTCTGATCAGGCATATGCTATTTCCTCATTGAGAAACCAAATCTTCGGCCATCAGGACAATATCGTTGGCATGTGGGTTCGGATCGTCATAGAGTAGTATCAAAGCCGAGAACGGCTCTCCGATAAGGTGGGGGATATGTAATATTTCACAACGGATAGAGAGAAGTCCAGAGCCTAGGCTATGAGGAGCGACTGACCCTTTCATATATCGACGCGTTTTGGGTTGGAATGGTGAAATGTAACATCCATGTCAAGAACAAAATCGAGGCATAGACAACATGTGAAAACTTGTACGCAGAGAGGATCCACTATTGATGCAACACACTAGGAGGAGAGCAGCACACAAAGGGTGGAGCCAGGCAAGGGAACTCTTTTATCTTTTTGTTAATCTTAACTGGAGACCACAAAATACTTAGTTATGATCTGAAAAAAAAAACCTATATGACAAGTTTAATCAACTTGAAATGCAACTTTTTGGTTACAAAAGTCTGTGCACGTCTCAAAGTCAAGTGGACATGTGGTCCACTTTCCTGCCCATGATTTTTTTTCTTTTTGTTATGATAACTTGGGTGCCCGAGCCACTTAGAGCACCCAACTAATCCCAGGGGCATGTGCGCCACCCAACTGAGCTGGTCAATATGGGATATAAATCCCTAAGGTGGCCTAAGGAGGATTTGAACTCAGGTCTCCCGCCTCCTTAGGCGGGTTCCTGGCCACCTCACCAATCCACATGAGGGTTCACTTTCGTGCCCATGACGGCCATACCACTATCAAAGACAAGCTCTAAGAAAATAGACTTAGCTTAGGGTTTTGCGTTTAGTCATCGTGCCAGCTGTTTTTTATGCTGAAAATGTATGTGTTCTTCACAGAAAAATAGGTGCAAATAACTCTACCCTGTATCAAAAGTGTATAATTAGCAATAATATTGGGTGCTTTATGAGATTTAGGAAAAATTGGTGTGCTCGTAATAATCCTCTAAAATAGATGTGCGTCTACTGATCCACCAGAATCTCTCATGCCTCTCATCATAGGGAATTATCAAAAGAGTTAGTCTGACAATATATGATGGGTGGACACGCGGTAGTCTACATACTACATACAGAACACCGCCTGCAAGCATTAGAAAAGTGGCCCAATCCACGAAGCCCACTCACTTAACTTTACCACGACCCATTCAACCCACACTTATATGTATTTCGTTTCCCGACGCTCAGCCCATCTTTCCCACTGGCGCTAAATCGCTTTCGCTCAACCCTTTAATCCTTCTAAATCCCTCTCACTCAGACCCTAATATAATCGATCAACCCTAAATTCCACTTTTGCTCAACCCTAAATCCATCTTACTTAACCTTAAATCACTCAAATTATAAATTTGATTTCAAACTTCTGATTGAATCTATTGTTATTTTGAATGATTTGGTCACCCTATCCATGTTTTAGGGTTTTGATTTAAGATATAACCATATTGATTGCAGATTAAGATTGCTTCGAATCCATTGATAAATGTACGTACGAGAACTGAATTTGAAATTTTCAGTTCTCTAATTTTTATTTTTGATTTCAATAGTTTTTCGATTAATTTTTCGTTTGATCTTACCTATTTTGGTCAAATCTGACTTTTTATAAGTGCATCTCGCTTTATATTATCTTCCAATCTCATCTATGAGCTGGTTCTAATCTAGATTTTGGATTTTAGGCTTTGATTTAAGGCATTTGTGTTCTTGGTAAATCGATTAGGGATATAGGATCAACCAAAGACATGGTCGTTCTCGTCTCCAATGGCGTTTCCAACTACGCGAAGAAGCTTATTCGGGTATGTTGTTTTCTAATATAATGTTGCTTCATTTCACTTCTATCGTTTCAGAAAAAATTGCTTCCAATCCATCGGAACATAATTATCATGTATTCATTTTATTTTATAATCAATACCCATTTTAGTATCGATACTAAGTTGGGTACCATTATTTACACCCTGGGAAAATGTGAGCTCAGCCCATCTCTTCTAGCCCACATCCATTGATCGCTTTGGATTAGGTAATGGAGAATGTTTTTGGTCCCAATCTTCCACACAATAGATCTTGATATCCACTGGACGGCTATGGGTGCCGGCTGATCAATCTCTGATTGTTGATTCGCTAATAGGACTGTTTTGGCTCGAATACCACCCCACTTTAATTGATACATGGATATAACTGTTACCGCCTAAGTATTCAATAAAATGTTTGAGAGAAGTTATATATTGCTATATATATCTAGTGCTTTGTTGTAGACCAAGTGTTCGATAAAATACTTGAGAGAAGACTAAAGTATGCCCGAAGATTATAATTATGGAATCGATTATCATTTACTCAGAATCAAGGAATTACTTTAAATCCATGTATTCGTCTTAGGGTCGTTGATTATCATTTACTCATATACCATAGCAAGTGTTCCTTAGAGAACATGCAACCTTAACTAAACACAAACAAAAATCACGAAATTTCTGTCATCACTTTGTTTCATTACATTTTTGTTTTGTTCCTGAATTTTATGAGTTACATAGTGGGTAGTTAAATACGCTGTTATAGGTTTTTACTTTAGAGAAGAATATTATTTTAACAAAGGGGCTAACTGGTAATTTATATATGGGACTGTAAAACATATTTTCATTCAGTTTTTATTATTACATTTTTATTATTGCTGTTGCTGCTGGTTTTATTTTAGAATTGTATTTTCACACTTCTATTAAAGAAATGTCAGTTTTATTGTCCCTAAAAAAAATATGGAGGGACACCACATAGTGCAAGATACTTTTTACATTGGATCTTTTGTTACTTTTTCAGCTGTTTTATTTTCTTCGAAGTTTGAACTTTTGCTATGGATGTGTCTTTGGGAATCGGATAAGCCCCCATCTGCTATGGATGTGTCTTTGGGAATCGGATAAGCCCCATCGTTGTTTGTGGTAGGAAATGGTGTTTGACTTAGAGAAAGAAGCAACTCTACACATTGATCTTGCAAAGTCCAATTCAAGGTCCAAACACCCAAGAACAGGTCCGCAGAAGCTGCATTTGATTTTGTCTTTTCTGTTCAATGCTGGCTTCTCTTCTTTTTGATTGGATATTTTTCTGTTATTATCACGAGGGCTGAAGTATTCCTACTTGTGTAGTAAAAAAAACTTAAATTTGTTGATATTGTGAACTGAGTTTGTTACTTTTGTGAAACAGATGATGGAAGGCCTAGTTCTTTTTATCTCTGTAGTAAAAATAATCTAATGCAATGTCAATTATGATGTACAACCAACTCCCTCATCCTTGCTCGTTCATTTTACATCTACATTATCATTGTTAGTGTTAATTTTCCTTGGTATTGGATGTATTTGTCTATGGTAATATAATTTAGTCAGGGCTGTGAGTGTTTTTTAGCCCAGTTTTAAATCTTTTATTGATGTTATCATTTGTGATAAGATTTAGATCTTATTTGAGCAATATCCCTATGCCAGACCTGCATCTCTTTCATGGGCTTCACAATTTGGTTTGATTAAGGATCAATCTGGAGGCCAATTTTATCTGCTTTCAGTTTGTTATTGCACTTACGTATTAAATTTGGCTTGGTAAGTTGGACAAATGTGTGAAACAAGCTTGATGCCAGGCCATAAGCCATAGCTAATCAATTGCATCTGTTCATGCAATCATCAAACCTTATGTCCTTTGATTTTTTACTTTATAAATTGTTCATAGTTGGATTAATTCCATGGTTGATACTATGAGTTATCTGATGCATACTTCGACATTCTGCAATTTGGTTTCAAGGCATATTTAAAATAGTTTGATGCTTCAATTTGAATATTATGTTATGACTTATTCGAGGTATATTCTTAGAGCTTCACATTGAATACAAGTAACTCACATTGAATGCAGGAGATGGATTACAGGGCAGAAGCGAGGATTGGACTGACACTATTATCTCACTAATATGTAGTTGGTAAGCTACATATTTTCACTTGAATTCATTTTGAAGGTTTTTAAACTCAAACCTCTTTCCTCGCCTGAGCTTTTACACAATTATTTCTCTTGTATGTGTTCTTGGAGTAACATTTAATAACTACATTTAATGTTTTGATGCTCCTTCATTAAATCTTGTAGAATGAATGAATCTCCATTCTGTCATCTAAAAAGCTTCAAATCATGAGTTAGAATGAAGGGGGTGGGTGTTGAAAATGGACCCTGATACAGAACCTTGAAATCCACATGCATTAATTATTATCTCTAAGGCAAAGCTTAGGATGTATAGGGAAAATTTCTAAATGTAGTTGAAATTTAAAAAATAGAAGGTAGAGGGAATCGACAATGGGAATCAAAGACACTGAACAATTGAAGAGGAAAATATAGCCTTGGTCCTCTTGGTAACGTTGAAGCATAACCACCTCCACCACAAGGCTCAGTTACTGGATCTCCAGTGAATTGATGTGCCATTTAGAAACCCTGGCCTTGCCTAAATAGGATCTTGAATTTTAAAAATTCTAACTGTGACCTCTATGCAAATCTACTGTACTCTTCTAATTAGCTATAGTAGTTCACCGCCCCTCTATCATCTCTTCATTTTTTTTGACCTATACTTAATTCTAAAATAGCCAATTAACCGTATGCATCCTATACATCTGTTTATAATAAATAACAAAATTTTATGCATGGAATATCATATCCTAATCTCAGTCATTTAAGTATGTTTGTGATGTCACTAGTTATATTTATTCATAAATATGGCTATTTATCCCCACAAATTATATATTTTAACTTCCCTTTTATTATTTGTTACTGACCTACATGAGCCGCTAAAATTTCAAAGCTGTGAAAAGGACATTTGCCCACTGTCTAACTATTCATGCTATTCAGTAAGGTGATGATAGGGATCATCATTCCCGTGTGAGTTGGGTAACCTTAACTTGTAATTTAGTGGAGTGGCTTTGGTCACATGATGATACTTTTTATCGGGCCTCTGTAATACCTACCTGATTGTCACTTCAATCAAATAGAATTTTTTTTAATACACCTCTTATTTCTTGGTAGAAATTGAAATTTTGTGGAAGTTAAATCTTAAATGGATAATACTAGATACTCTAGTCTTGATTGCGTTTTCAATAAATATAAGGAAAGTGTAATTTTCCCACTTGTTGGAACGGTTGAGATTTCAGATGCAATTGGTACCAAGATTCAAGTACCCTTGGACAGATCAAGCTACACCATGTTTTGAGGTCATGGATAGAGGGTGTTTCAGTCAAGGCAATAAATAATTGGTGGTAAGAAATGTAGTAAATGTTAGCTTTTGATAATACCCTTAAAAGTGGACTCTATAAACTACACTTTTTATGGTATCCAATCTCTTAGAGCAAATAATTGGTTAATAACAAATGAAGTTTATATTGGATAATGGTTTTATAATGGGCATTTTTGGAATGATTCTATATGGTTTATCTCCATTTAGAAATCTGATTATGAGATCATCTCCATATAGAAATTTGCTTATGAGCCTTCTTTTATTTCAATTTTTTGCTATATGGTTTTTTGGAATAATTTTATAATGGGCATTTTTTGAATGATTTGATATGGGTTTTTTGAATGATTTTATAATGGGCATTTTTGGAATGAAATGCCCAATGAACCACGTGTCTTACATGGTGTGTTACAGGTTGTTCATGAGAAGCACTATTTATAGCCATGCTAGTATGTGTATGTTTCCTAAGCTCCCAAAGTCGTTTTGCTTCTATGTTGTAACTACAAGTTTTCAGGTGTTGGAATTAGTGGGAAGCGCAGCTCGGGATAATAAGAAGACAAGAATTGTGCCTCATCACATATAACTAGCCATGAGAAACAACGAGGAGCTGAGCAAACTGTTGGGAACAGTGACTATCGCCAACGGTGGTGTGATGCCCAATATTCACAACCTTCTTCCTAAGAAGACTGGTTTCGGACCACCCAAGGCTTCCACCGATGACAGTTGATTGGATTTTTATATCTTTCAGTTTTCTTGGTCCTTAAAGTGGTGTTTTTTCCCCCTGTTTGGGTTGTTAGATTTAGGAATGTTAATTTTTGTGTAGGAATGTGTATATCTTTGCCATTGAGAAATTGGAGAATTTGTTGAGCGCTTGTTTGGGCTTGTGATCTAAATCATATAATCTAATTTAACATTCTGCCATAGCACAATCTATCAAACGGGACCCCTTTTGATATGAAGCTTCCGCTCGGATTCCTTCTACCTCCCCGTTAGCCATACGATCTCTATTCCCAGATATTAAGACTGGAAGCTAGGATATGGCCCTTCTGGACTTCGAATGTAACGAGTAATTAACATATCTATCTCTTTGCCGACCAAATAACCCCTAACAACCTTTGGTAACAAAGTGTGTTTGTATCAGGGAGTAGTGTAACAAGTAACAAAGTGTCTAATTTTAGGGTTTGTAAGCTTTCAAGGAGTCGGATCGGGCCAAAATTTTGGCTGCCCAGTGAACCTAATAAATGTTACAGGTTTTACCTTTATTTTTTAAAACGGCCGGAAATTATCATAAGGATAATATTTTCCCGACAGCTTTAGACTGCCGGTGAATCTAAAAATTAAACATTTTCCTGGCAGTTTGAAACTGCCACCATGAAAATTTGTCTAACTCTTGTGGCAGCACAGGTTTGACCTTTTGCTGGCGGCTAGAACTGCCGGGAAAGGAATATTATTGCCGACGGTATAAAACCGTCGGAAAAACTGTCGGTGAATGTTTTCTCGACCGTTACCTCCTTGGCAGGTTGGTGGCTGCCGGCAAAACATTTACCGGCAGTTTCTCACTTTTCAACTGCGGTTTTTGGCTGCCTGTAAAAAACACAATTTGTAGGGACACTTCTATGCCATTGCGTGACTTGTACAAACTTCCAATGTGTGGAAGTTTGTGCACGTTACTCAGTCACAGATGTGTGGTGTGCTTTAAAGCCCATGTAGACTAACTTAACTATTTTGAGAAAGCTTTTAACATTGTGTATCGGGGTTCCTTGATTACCCGATGAAGAGGTTGGGCATGGCTGATCGACGGAGAAGATGGGTAAAGGGTGCATCTCAACTGTTATATAATGAGGCACACAGACAGTTTGAAAATGGCTTATGTAGCTGTTTCGAGTGTGGGGCTTGGTAGATCATATAGAGAGAAGTCAAACTCTAATTCTCTCTCCGAAAAGGGGAATTAACCACATATGCCAACAATCAACCCATGTAAGGTACTACTTAAAGGATATAGAGCAATTTTATGATGAGATGCTTTATTTGAAGGCCGTCAATCTTTTCTATCAAAGATCTTAAGATCAGATGGTCCGACATGTCACAAGTCTTAAAAAATAGATTTTTTGATATTAAATAGGGGTCAGCCACCCTCTTTCGGAGTGCAAATAACGTGACATTTCATGATAGGCAGCAACCCACAAAATGCTATAAAACAAGCACTTGATAACTATATTATATCATCACCTAAAAATATCATTGACAATATTCTCAAACGAAGAGAGTAGGAGAACTGGTAAAGTTTAGTCCCACACCTGGTAAATTGTCTGTGCATCCAACTCTAAATCAATTGGTAATGAGTAAAGGGGCCCAAGGTATTATAGAGGGATGTGGGGATTAAACTTCAACAAGAGCAATTGGAATGCACTATAGTCGCCAAAACCTCTGCCTCTATACACAATGAATCGCAGTATCACTTTTCTCTAGGCTTCGACTCTGAACCACACAAACAAAACCAAAACCAAAACCGCTTCTATAGAATTTTGTTCGATTCAACAAAGTTAATAAAAATAGCTAGTCAAGGGAGATCATGTTGGACATATAGGGGGGTTCTTTGAGTTCCGTCCCCACAACGCTCAAAACATACAGGGCAGGTTCTGAAGTTGCAATATTGCCATTGTTTAAGACGGGAAGCCTTGAGAAGGACATCTTCAGCCATATCTTGCAGGTCATGAAAGCGCAAGAGGCCCATATCCAAGTCGTCGATGCACAGGCAGTGCAAAGCATTTAGCTCCTCAAGGGGATCACAGTTCTCTAAGATGAAACTCAAAGCAGCATTAGACAGGACAGAGTTTGAGAGATTCAAAGACTCGAGTTCGGGAAAACATAAAGTAATGGTCAATGCTTCTACCCTTCCAATCTTCCCCGCAATTCGAAGACTGGTGATTTTTTTGCAATTACTTTTGAGCTCCCATATGACCTCCACGAAATCTTTTGCACGAATGCAGACTTCGAATTTTTCTAGCTCCTTCCAATATCGTAAGGCCTTAAAGAATGGATCAAATGAGAAAGAAACGAATTCCGGTAGCGATACATGTCGTATCAACGGAAATCTGTAACAAAAACATAGGTTACAAAGAAATAGCCTAAGTAAATAATAAGAATTTACCCAAATTTGAACACATTATTGAATTTGAAAAAGAGAAGCAAATCCATGTGGACACCCATCAACTCCGACATTACCAATTTGTGTTTGGTTTGGTTTACAATTTTGCTGATTTTCATTTGTTTAGCCACTTTTTTCTTTCCATTGCCTACATTTGGGGCTTCTAAGGTTGTGTTTGAGATTACTCTTTGGAGCCAAAGAGCAGCCCACCAAATTCAGCTACTTCACTCATTTGAAAGAGCTAAGAGCACTTACAATCAAACATAGTCCCATATTAAAAAGCAACTAAGCAGAAGCGCTGCTATTTGCCTCAAGAGCAATCCCAAACACAGCCTTAGAGTCTAATGACAAGATTATGGGCTGGGTTGGGTTCACATGTATTTGGTCAGTGAATGTGCATCGGATTACATCATGTTCAGTTTAACTAAAGGAGCCAAAATTCACGTTTGGGTCAAACCCGAACTCATCCTACCTAGAATAATGGTCATACGCTAAAAAGAAATTGGGTACCATTATTTCACACCATTGGAACTATGATCTTACCCCATTTCATCCAGCTAGCATGCATTGACTACAGCTTTTAAATAGGATGATGGGGATTATTTTTCATCTCAATCTTCCATATGCGGATCTTGAGATCACCTGCGTTCAGTCAAACAGTCAGTTTCACATTCCACGGCACACAACCCAAAAAGTGGCCCTAAAATCTATGATCACTTTTTCAAATGTGTCACATGGAATATAAAATCAGCTGCCTGAAGGAACACCCATAATCTCAAGATCGGATGTGTGGAAGATTGAGATTAAAAATTATCATTTTCGTCTGATTTAAAGGAGGTCAATGCATGTCGGTTTGATGAGATGGGGTGAGTCGCAGTTCTACCGAGTGCGAATAATGATACCCAAAGAAATTTTGCATAATAGGGAGAGGGCACATTAGACAAAAGGGATTCAAAAGGGAAAGTATAAGCACCATATACTAGGCAAGAAAGTTTTGTGATTTAGAGATTTTCACGAGATTTCGGAGTCCATGATTTTCTTTTGTTAATGTGAGTTTACCTTGCTACCCTCCTATAAAGAAAGATTTTAAGTTTGTAAAATGACCAAACTGCCAGCCTTCTTCTTCTCTAAGAGCCCAAAACAACAACCTAGTTTTCCATGAAACAACAAACCTTCTGTTCATATCTAGTGGCCCCAAAAAAATTTACCTGGTAATTTTCCATGAAAAGTTGACTCCAAGTTGTTTGCAATCCAAGTTCTAAATCAGTATGCTTCTTATGCTAGGTGATATATGAAAATGTATCGTCGTCGTTGTCGACTGCTCTCTTCGACAACAAGATTTTTGAAAAAAAAATGTCCAGAGAATTGAACATATTCAGATCTCCTTCTCTCTTCTCTCTTTCTCTCTCCTCTCTCATGGAAGAAGAAACCTGCAAAAAATTATATGGGTTTTCCTTCTTACATTGGGTTCTCCTTCTTCCATTGAAAAAGAGAGAGAGAGAGAGAGAGAGAGAGAGGGTGCTTTTGAATCCGACATTGGAGTTTGGAGATACCCAGATGGATTTTTTGTCGGTTCCTTTGTTTAAGTTTCAGAGATGATGAGATGATCAGGAAGAAAAGAGATTTTGTAATGGGCTCTCCTTCTATGAGAGAAAGAGGAGCGAGAAAGAGAGAGGAGAGAGAAAGGATTTAGCTAGATGGGTGGCAAGAACGATGAATTTTTTAAGAGTGGGTAAATCGGTAATCTCGGTTATTAATTTGAAAGGCATGATGGAGATTTTACCATGCACTTTAAACCGGAAATCCAAAATAGCCCCAGATCTCGTGTGAATCCCTTTTAGCTCAAAGATTTCGATTAGGTATAACGCCCCCAAAACTTTTCCTTGGGAGTCCCTTTTCCCTAATTTTCCCATAGGGGGAAACCTAAAATTATTGAGGACTACTCTTGCGATCAGGGATCAAAATTTCAGGTAAAATTTCAGCCGAAAACCAAAAGTTTGGCTGAAATTTTGGGTCCCATACAAATTTGGACCGAAATTTAGGCCGAAATTTTGATCCTTGCCTGCGGTCATCGCCAAACAACCCACTTTTTAGTAAAGTGTCACATATATTTGTTCAACCAAAGATGCCCAATTGACAGCCCATGTCTCAATAAATTATATTTTGCCCCAATCTTCCACACATCTCATACACCTATCAGAGTGTCCAGTGTCAATTCCACGTGCCAGACATCTCAAAAGCGATCATGATCATGGACGAATCATGAGAAGGATTTTGAGTCACTTTTGGTGTGGTGTTTCACGTAGAATCAACATCTAATCTAAAATTAACATTTAAATGTCTAATAGATGGTCCATAATTTCAGGATTATTTTGTGAAAGATGGCGACAAATCACGATATCAATCAATGATTTTATCCGAGATCGAATCTTCAGTTGCAAATACTGATACACCCTTAATATAATCCCATAAACAACACTACACTAAGTAAACTCATTAGCTATGGTTGAACAAAATTTGCTTGCACAAGCCATCTTAGTTTGATCGGTCCAAAATTTTAGCTGCCTAACTGTAGAATTTCAGGGGCTTAACTCAACCTCACAAGACCGGCTTTTAAGGTGGGGAGCACCCAAATTATATATAAGCCCAAGACTTCCAAGCCCACAAGCAATGTGGGACTATTTTACCACTATCTACACACCAAAACCTAACTCGAAAGATCAGGCATATGCTCCACCTAGTTCAATATTCCCCAAACCCATATATGCTCGGCCTAGTTCAATATTTCCAAAGCCCATAGGCAATATGGGACTATTCTACTACTAACTGTACACCAAAATCTAACTCGAAAGGTCACGTATATGCTCGTCCTAGTTCAATATTTCCCAAACCCATATCGGCTCTTTTTTTTCAAGCCTCTTTAAATAGAGGTGAATACAATTATTTTAGATCTTACTAGATCTTTAAAATTAAAAATAATTTTTATAATATTTATCTAAATATTTAGAAATCTTAATTGTTGAAGTTTAGTCCTATATTGGCTAAATTATAGCCTTGTCTCTCCCCCTTATTACAACCAATTGGTTTTGAGATGCATTGATGTGTATCTTTTTGTCAATCTTGAATATTCTCTATTACAAATATGCATGCAAAGAGGATCCGTTTATGGTGCAATAGACTAGGAGGAGTCCCGCACAAATGGCAGGAGCAGGAGCAGACGTGGAAATTAGAGCCCACGACTTATTGTTTCCACAAGGTAAGAGGATACCAATTGAGCTAACTCTCAACCGGTGTTATAGCTTATTCTAAAGATGAAATCCCTAAACCCATTTAAACTCTTTGTACTGTATTTTATATTATAAGATGATATACCTAAACCCCAGTTAAACTCTTTGCATTTGACCGATTGAGCAATAGCTCAGTTGGTATCTCCCCCTTGGTCTTGGGGGATGAGTTGTGGATTCTAGCAATGATCAAAATTTTGGATAAAATTTCGGTTTTGGGCTTGGCAGAAACCAAAAATTTGAACCAAAATTTCAGCCGAAAACCGAAAATTTGGCAGAAATTTTGGGTCCCATACAAAAATGACGGAAATTTCGGTCCATAATTATCATTTCAGTCTGGACCGAAACCGATAATTTCGGTCATTTCAATCAAAATTTTGATCCTTGGATTCTAGACTCCACGTTTGCCTCCTCCCTTTGTATTAACAAAGGTGAGTGATTTGTTGCGTAAGATTTATTTCCTAAGGTTGTCCTCCCAGTGTGTTGCGTCATAGACGAAATCCTATCAGCACTACATTTGGATTGCCCCCTTCCCCCCCACCCCCCCAAAAAAAATATATCTTTGTATTATATTTTATATGAAAGATTTGAAGACCGGATGGGAGCTACGATCCGGTCGGATGGCAATGTGCCACCACAACCAGCTAATTAATAGTTAAGGGTGCAGTTTGGGTTAACCGAGCCCAAACCAAAGATTTGGGTTTCCGGATCAGTTTAGTCTAAACAAAAATTGGACCCGAACTGATTAGGTTTTGGTTTGATTAAATTTCAAAACTTGAAACTGAAATCGAAAATGAAAAAAATTGGTTTGGTTCTATTCGGTTTCAATTTTTTATATTTATCCATATTTATATTTTTTTCAACTTTTTTTAAAAATATTTTGTATCGGTTGATTTTGGCTTTCGGACACCCAAAACTGAAAACGAACTGATTATCAATCTGTTTAATTTTTCTTTTTATCTGGTGTGGCTGACTAGTTTCTTGGTCGGTTTCGGTTTTCCAGTCAAAACTTGTATCCATATTGATACCCCTATTTGAAACCAACCGAAAAATTGGTCTACGAACTTGTATCCCTATTGATACCCCTATTTGAAACCTATCCCTATTGATACCCCTGTTTGAAACCAACCGAAAAATTGGTCCCAAACCGAAAAATACACTGATTCCAAATTGATTTCAGTTTTGGGAGGCGTAATCCAGAAGCTGGTGGGGTAGGTTAGAAATCTGACCAAAAATATATTATTTGAACATGAAATTGACAAAGAAAAACGCAAAAAAAAAAAAAAAAAAAAAAAAAAAAAAAAAAATCAAAACAGAAGCGAACGAACTTTTTTCTTTTTTCGGTGTTGAATAATTTCCGAAATCTAACCGGACCAAAATTGAACCGATTTGTCTGTTCGGTTCTGGCTCAGGCTGAAACAAGTTGAAAACTGAAAATTTTGAAAAGAGCTTTGAGAGTATCCATCATAACTTTTAGCAAGATATAAGACGGCATCATCTGGTATGCTAAGTTGGTCAGCAAAATACAATGTGGTTCTCCTACTAGATTGTGGCTCCTGATCAAAGGCCTTCTTAAGTAGATACATGAATCTATTACGCTCCTTTTCTCGGGTAAGGGAATCCAAAGGTCTGAGCTCCAGTATACACGGATTCTTGGAAAACATGATTGGCAAGGAAGCTGATTGCCATGAACGGCAAACAAAAGAGACGCCCATAACCATATCAAGAACGCCCACTCTTTCAAATATAGAGAATAAAATATCTGAATTCATAGACTCCCATCTTCCTCCTCTACGCCCTCTCTTTCTTTTCTTATTGGACTCCCATCTTCCTCCTCTACGCCCTCTCTTTCTTTTCTTATTGAGTCTTCTTCTACGGTCTATCTCCATTAGAAAAAAATTAGTCTATTTTTTTCTTGTTTCTTTACTCACCAAATCGGAAGAAGGGGGTATATGTATATATAGTGTTAGAACAATAG
Organism: Chloranthus sessilifolius; assembly: GCA_021018995.1. Lineage (NCBI taxonomy): Eukaryota > Viridiplantae > Streptophyta > Magnoliopsida > Chloranthales > Chloranthaceae > Chloranthus > Chloranthus sessilifolius. The sequence goes on from CM037589.1 coordinate 149,114,760, forward strand.
GTTCGGGTTGCAAAAGAAGATAAAGATCAGAATTAAAATATACGCTGATCTGGTTCGAGGCACGTTAAATATCGTTGTCTTTAAACCGAGATTTGCCCCTATCACTGTGATCTAGTGGTCACCAATAGGTTACCGGCAAATCGGTTCCAGGATACAACGAACCGGTAGCGTATCCGTGTGATCAGATTTGGTGAATCTGATCACGCAACCAGAACACCAAAAACCTAAAGCGGAACTCTGAGAAGGAGAAAGCTTAAAATCAATATGCAGTGTTTCAATTCAAATGAGGGGTCTTGGGGCCCTTTCATAGATAAAATAGGTGTAACCGAACGGACATATCCGTAAAACAGGTATAACTAAACGGGCATATCCGTAGCATATAACTGAACGGTCGGATAAGACATATCCGTTTAAAATTCAAATGGGCGGTTACACACTTATTCAAAAGTTTAATTAAATCATTGCCCCGACCGATTTGTTGCGTCAAACAAGGACTAAGTGGGTTGTATGTATGTGGAAGCTACAAAATTCGGTGCCCCCTGGGTGAAGGCTACAAGCCTTGAGCCAAGACAAAGATATATAAGCTAAACCCAAAAAAGAATTTACACGATGTGGGACAAATCCCAATTTCAAAAGCTTATTTTTAAAACCTTAAAAATATCCAACAATCCCCCACTATTTTAAAGATTTAAAATAAAATTAAAAACTTTTCTTAAAAAAAATAAATAATCCCCCACTATTTTAAATATTTGAAATAGAGCAACGCTAGAAAATGTGCATAAATGAAAATGTCTTACAGACTTGAATTTTCACTTTAGTGAAAATAATTCAAAATTTATCAAGATTTTTAGTGAAACTAAGTCTTGAACTAACGATCTTATATGACAAATCGAAATTATTTCACACACATATTTCACATATTTTGGTGTTCAATAAAAGGTTAGCACATTTAGGCCCTATGCTAGTACCCTGGTTTTCGTAAGTGTTTATGAGATAAAGCCAAGTCTCATTGAAAGTGGCTCCACCTTCACACTTATATAGGCAGACCTATAAGAGATGTCCCTGTAACTGTAACATCTCAACACATAGTGTTATAGGACTGTTAAGAGCAATGCTCTACCTCCCTTTATCCATTACAGGTGAAACACTACCCTTCCTGGGATGTATATGAGATTTATTTCTCATCAATGTAGTGTCCTTCAACTGCCACAGATTTACGATTTGTTTTTCCCTTTGAACCTAAACATTGATTAAACAAATATTAGGTAGGGTTCCCATCATAAGTGGTTGTTTAGGTTTAATGGCTTTAAACCCATCCCGATTGAAGTTTTATTAATCCCATCTCTGCCAAGGCTTTTAGTAAACGGATCCGCCAGGTTTTCTGCAGACCTGACCCCAATTACTGAGATTACTCCATCTCTAAGTAATTGTTTTACATAGCTATGTCTTAGACCAATGTGTCTATTTTTTCCATTATACGTTTGACTATAAGCCTTTGATAGTGTTGCTTCACTATCACAATGTATAGAGATAGGTGGTAATGGTTTAATCATAATTGGAATTTCTAGTAGTAAATTTCGTAACCATTCTGCTTCTTTTCCACTTGCCGCTAAGGCAATGAATTCTGATTCCATAGTGGAATGTGTGATGCAAGTCTGCTTCTTTGATCCCCATGAGATCGCAGCACCTCCAAAAGTGAATATTCATCCACTTGTAGACTTTGATTCTTCTGAACCAGATATCCAACTTGCATCGCTATATCCTTCTTAAACGTGAGGATATCCAGAAAATTGTAAACCATAATTAATAGTACCCTTTAAATATCTAAAAACATGTGAAATGACATTCCAATGAACAGAACTAGGGTTACTTGTAAATCTACTTAACTTACTTACTGCAAATGCGATGTCCGATCGTGTACAATGCATTGCATACATAAGGCTACCAATAACCCTTGCATATTCTAACTGTTGCACACATCGTCCATCATTTTTAGTCAATTTAAGATTAATATCTAAAGGTGTATTGGCAGATTTCAAATCAAAATAATTAAATATTTTCAAAATCTTTTCAACATAATGAGATTGAGTTAAAGTTAATGTATTTTCATTTCTTATAATTTTGATTCTCAAAATTACATCTGCCTGACCCATGTCTTTCATGTTAAAAGATGAACTTAAGAAGTTTTTAGTTTATAAAATAACTTCTAAATTAGTTCCAAAAATAAGTAAATCATCTACATAAAGACATATAATAACACCATTATTATGAGAAAATTTATAATACATATATTTGATTTCATTAGTTTTGAATCCAAAATTGGTAATAGTATTATCAAACTTTTCATGCCACTGTTTTGGTGCTTGTTTGAGCCCATATAGAGATTTAATAAGTTTACAGACTTTCTTTTCTTGTCCAGGTAGAACAAATCCTTCTGGTTGTTCCATGTAGACCTCTTCTTTTAAATCACCATTTAAAAAAGCGGTTTTAACATCCATTTGATGGATTTGTAACTTATGTATTGAAGCTAAGGCAATTAGAAGTCTTATAGTCGAAATTCTAGCAACGGGTGCGTAGGTGTCAAAATAATCAACACCTTCTTTTTGTCTATATCCTTTGGCAACCAATCGTGCCTTAAATTTTTCTATAGTTCCATCTGTTCTAAGTTTTCTTTTAAATATCCATCTACATCCTATGGGTTTAGATCCTTCTGGTAAGTCTACTAATTTCCATGTTTTGTTTCCCATTATTGAATCAATTTCATCATTGATAGCTTCTTTCCAAAAAGCACTATCTCTAGATTTCATTGCGTCGTTAGAAGTGATAGGATCATCGTCTACATTTAGACACAAATGTTTCTTAGTACTTTTGGTCCTATTTCCTTCAATCAAATAGATATAATAGTCTTTTGAAAGACTAGTTTCAAATCGTTGACGTTTACTTTAGGTTCAATGATGACCTCTTCATCACTTGAAGATTCAATAATTTCTTTAGATTTAGAAGATTTTTCATCTTCATAAGATTTACTTTTAATATTTAATTTATTAGTTAGAGTAGTGAACTTAGATTCATAGAATATAGCATCTCTAGATTCTATAATAGTATTTTTATCGATGTTATCATTAGATTCCATAACTAGAAATCTATAAGCTTTACTATTTTGTGCATAGCCAATAAATGCACACTCAATAGATCTAATCCCTATCTTAGGTCTTTTAGGATCTACTAATCTAACAAGTGCCCTACACCCCCACACTTTAAAATAGGCTAAACTAGGTTTTCGATTCTTCCAAAGTTCATAAGGTGTAATTAAACTTTTCTTATGTGGAATTCTATTTAAAATATGAGTAGCAGTTAATAAAGCTTCACCCCATAAATTTTTATCGGAATTAGCGTTAACTAATAATGCATTAGTCATTTCTACTAATGTTCTATTTTTTCTCTCGGCAACTCCGTTTTGTTGTGGCGTATAAGGAGCCGTCACCTCATGACGAATTCCATGAATTTCACAGAAATCGGAGAATTTATTTGGCATGTATTCTCCACCCCGATCAGATCTAATGACTTTTATTCTTTTATTTAATTGATTTTCTACTAAAGCTTTATAAACCTTAAATTTTTCAAAAGCCTCATTTTTAGTATTTAATAAATATATATGAGCATATTTTGAAAAATCATCTATAAAAGTAATAAAATATCGTTTTCCTCCTCTAGTAGGAATATTATTTAAATCACAAATATCACTGTGTATTAAATCTAATAAACATGAATTTCTAATAACACTAGGAAAAGGTTTTCTAGTAATTTTAGTCTTAGCACATATACTACAAGCACTACTAGCAAAAGATTCATGTTTTGGAATTAAATCTAAGTTACCCATACATTTCATAGACCTATAATTTATATGTCCTAATCTATCATGCCATAAATTAGAAACAGAGACCAAGTAAGAAGAAGATGGGATTTTATTGATAGGATCAGTTACATTGAGTTTGAACATGCCTCCCATAGCATATCCTTTTCCAACAAATTCACCATTTTTGGATAATATAAACTTATCTGATTCAAATACAAGTTTAAAACCATGTTTGTGACGACCCGACTTTTCCAATCCCTAAGGTATAGGAAAGGCCGGTTCATCAACTTATTGATTTCTCAATAAGCCGTAACAAACAGAAGCCGGCAACATGAACAAAGGTCTAAAGACAGAGGCAGCATATAATAATCCAAAAAGAAACAAAAGATTACATATAACAAAAAGAATATATCACTGTGAGGAACCAAAAAGAACCACCGGTGATGGCCAATCCGATCACCTAAAATAGAGGTTCACAATAATGGTTCCTCGAGTGATATCAAAAGAAAAAAAAAAATAGCCTAAGGCTCAATATTCCAAAATAATATCCAGACAAAATACCAAAAATACAGAAACGAAGATCACGGGAAAAACTCCTCAGCTGGTATATCCAAATCCTCCTCTGAAATATAATCGGAGTCCTCCGGATCCTCTGACCCAAGGTCAGTCTCAGCACCTGTGACGTATAGTCGAGGGTGAGCTAACAACCAAGCTCAATAGAGGAAGCCAGATCAATTTGCATTTTATTATAAGTACAGGTTTTCAAAAGACAGAATCGGATCAAATATGATTTTTCAAATAAGGCTTTCTAATTTAAATCTCCAGTTCTAATCCTGAGTCAAAACTGATAGTATAATTGAAAGTGTTCAAAAATATTCTAATTTAGCATGCTTCTTGTCTTAAATTTATAACTTAATTTTATCTCCCAAATTTCCTATAGCATGAGAGCGGACTAAGTGACCGATGGGAAGACCCTACTGACCATCGTCGTTCATGAACCCATTTCGAAAATGCAACAAGCCCCTACGCTATGAGGGAAACTTGCGCCAAAGTTTTACCGTCAACACGGTTGGTAGAATCTAGGGCATCGTACTTATGAACCCTAAATCAAATGCAAATGCTAACACATATCAAAGCTTATTATTCATAATATAATTCTGATTTTTCAAGATTCTGATTCGAAGTTCTGATTCAAAATTTAGCTGAGGTTCTGATTTCCAAAGATTCTTATTCATAATAATGTTTACAAATTTTCAGATTGTGTCATATGTTCAAGCTTTATTTATACTGTGTGCACAGAATTTACCAAATTTATACATTTCAAGGAAATTGCCTAAAACAGTTTGTGCTTATAATTTATGCAAATAGTAATTTGGGTTCCCCTACCTTAACCAAGAAGTTCCAAACACATGAACAAACAGTCCTCTCCAAGGACTCTCAATCGACAAAACCTACATATATTAACACTATTTGTGTTAATATAGCACTCAAAAATCAAACCAAAAGCTTACAGAGTAAAAAATCCAACAAAATTTCAAAAGCCAAAAGCAGGACAGAATTCGACCATCGATTTCAAAATCGTTGGTCGAATTTGAAATTCGATGGTCGATTTTAAATTCGACCATCGAATTTCAGAATTCTGCATCAGGCCTAAAATTCTTATTTCGACTGTCGATTTTCAAATCAACAGTCGAATTCCAATTTCAACAGTCGATTTTAAAATCGACAATCGAATTTCACAGGCTTTGTGGCTGTTAAATTTAACCTGCCCGGATTCTTTTCCCCTATCTTTTTCACAGCTATTCCATCTTCTTTATTGAATATATTTTTAATTCTAACAACTCTCATCAGATTTACATACGGAGGTTTTCAAGACATACCTCTTTTTAGCTTTAAACGGTTGATTCCTTCGTACCGATTCACGCACCGGAACCAGTTTCTAAGATCGAAGGTTTAAAAGCATCAATTCTGTCCATTATAACCCTTCTTCCATTGCACAAATCTGTAGACACAGTGATGTCCTCTCCTCTAACCTTCTCTTCTAATAGCTCAAACTGATCCAAAAATCAACACTAATCTAATCAATGGTCAAGATGGAAAGAGGAGCTCTCATTCTTCCTAGATCTGGGATCAAATGGGACTTTAAATGGGCAGGTCCTTAGTGTTTAATTCCAACGAGAGAGAGAAGTGAAACTTCTCTTGCACTCTCTCTTATAACCAAGCTAAGTAGAATTAATATCTAGATTTTTTTAGCAATGTAACTTATCTACTGAAGTTGGAACTTATTCGGTGCTAACCACTAACATTACTTTATTGTGTAAGTTATTTTCTACATGACTTGTATAAATCTCCTAACCATATCCTTTGGTCATCTTGCTCATCATAGCCAAAACTAAACAAAAAGCTTAGAAAATCTCATCATTATTTTCGGGCACGCTTTCCAAGGTAAACGAAATATGTCAAAATATCAGGGATATTACAATGTTTAATCAATAAACCACCCGAAACAAGATTCTTGCGGATATCGGGTACATGGAGCACATCAGTGAGTGTAACGACTTTTCCGGATGTGAAATTTAATTTCACTTTTCCACGTCCTATGATCTTTGCCGTAGATGAGTTTCCCATGAAGAGATCTTGATCATCATCAGCTTTGTCATAAGTCACAAACATGTCCCGATTATTACACACATGTTTTGTGGCACCAGTTTCGATCCACCATTCATTGATGTCACCAACCAGATTGACTTCCGAAAGAACGGCTACGAAGTTGTTTTTCACTTCCACTGCATTCGCTTGATTCTTCAACTTCTTAAAGAGACGACAATCCCGTTTGAAATGTCCGGGTTTCCCACAGTGATAGCAACCACCATTCTTCGGTACCATGGTCTTATTCTCCTTGGAGAATTTCTTATTCTCCTTAGAATGAGAATATCCTCTCTTCCTCTTCTTGGACGGTCCACTAACAACCTTAGACTCAACCAGGTGTGTTTTTGATGTCTTATCAATATGATCTTCTGTTTTGTCCCTAACTCAGGATTCTTCCTCAATACGTAAATGAAGGAGAAGATCTTCCATAGAAATCTTCTCATTATTACGCTTAAGGATTTTTCGGTAATCTTTCCATGATGGAGGCAACTTGACGATTACCGTACCAACCAGAAAATCCTCATCGAAATGAGAACCATTAGCAACCATATAATTAATAATAACTTGAAAATCATGAACTTTGCTAAGAATAGGTTTATCATCAACCATCGTAAAATTAAAAAACTGACTGATAATATAAGAATTATACCCTGCATCTTCAGTTTTGTATTTCTTCTCGATTGCATCCCAGAGTTCCTTCGAAGTATCGTAAGAGCGGTAGACGTCGAACAAAGAATTCGACAGTGCATTCAAAATGTAGCCTTTGCAAGTGTAGTCGTCATCGTCCCATTTCTGCTTTTTACGGCCTTCAGCGAGGGTGGATGATTCGGTAATAGTCGGACACGGAGTTGTGATAACGTATACAACTTTTAGTGTGGTTAATAAAAAATACAATTTCTGTTGCCACCGTTTGAAATTCGAACCGTCAAAACTGTCTAACTTGTGGATGTTGTTAGGCAGCGCTGGATGAATCTTATCATTCACTAGAGCAGAAGTGGAGGACAGAATATGAGCCATAAATCTCGGTTTAAAATTGTTAGAACAATAGGTTCGGGTTGCAAAAGAAGATAAAGATCAGAATTAAAATATACGCTGATCCGGTTCGAGGCACGTTAAATATTGTTGTCTTTAAACCGAGATTTGCCCCTACCACTGTGATCTAGTGGTCACCAATAGGTTACCGGCAAATCGGTTCCAGGATACAACGAACCGGCAGCGTATCCGTGTGATCTTATTTGGTGAATCTGATCACGCAACCAGAACACCAAAAACCTAAAGCGGAACTCTGAGAAGGAGAAAGCTTAAAATCAATATGCAGTGTTTCAAATGAGGGGTATTGGGGCCCTTTTATAGATAAAATAGGTGTAACCGAACGGACATATCCGTAAAACAGGTGTAACTAAACGGATATATCCGTAGCATATAACTGAACGGTCGGATAAGACATATCCGTTTAAAATTCAAATGGGCGGTTACACACTTATTCAAAAGTTTACACATACACATACGCGTGCGCGTGCCGGCTTTCGGCTCGGCAGGCCAAGGCGTATGATGGGTTGCATGGTGGTGGAAGCTACAAAATTCGGTGCCCCCTGGGTGAAGGTTACAAGCCTTGAGCCAAGACAAAGATATATAAGCTAAACCCAAAAAAGAGTTTACACGATGTGGGACAAATCCCAATTTCAAAAGCTTATTTTTAAAACCTTTAAAATATCCAACATATAGCAAGCGAGTCAAAGATCGAATCCTGTTATAACTCTAGTTTCTTTTTTGTGGAAATATTAGGAAAAAAGATCGATTCCTGTTATAGCTTTAGTTTCTTTTATTTATTTTTATTCTTTTTGTGGAAAACGAACTCAAGATCTTGCTCTCTGCGCATTTAGGGGCGACATTGTGATCGTTGAGGGCTCTCCGATCGAGTTATCCGAGCACCCTTCTTCGAGTATTTCGCGATCGACCTTTCATTCTTACAAGACAGTTCACATGTGCTAAACTTTTGGCCTTTTTCAAATTTTAGCACCCCAAAAATCCGTGAAATCCTGATTATATAAAACTTTTTGTTTCAGTATAATGTTGAAAAATTTTATCATCATCAATCCTCTTTTTGAAAATTGCCCTTCTGCAAAATTGTCTTTAAAAAATTTCCCACCATTTATAATTTTCAAAAAGAGTTGTTTCAGCAGATCGGATGCTTTTCAGGTGCATCGATCCCTCAAAACCTTTAAAATCATGATTCCGAAAAATAAGAGCCCTCAAAATTCGAAAAAAAGAAATATTAGAGCCTTCAAAATCCGTGAAAAATAAATATTACAGCCCTCAAAATCTGTTAAATAATAAATATTACAGCTCTCAAAATCCGTGTAATCCTAACATTTAGTTGTACTCTTAGATCATGTTTACTTTTTGTGACCGTCTCACGGTTAAGCCTTTATTTCCAAGATTGGGACAAAACCATCTCAAACAATCAACAATTTTCCCTCTGATTAAGTGTGGTGCCTGTAACATAAAGTGGGATGATAGTAACACAAGCCATTATTTAAAAACAAAGAGAAATATTACTGCCACACCACTTAAAACAAAGAAAACATCATTGACTACTTTAAATTAGATACTCGAGATCTTTTTGCATCTCCTATGCAATAGATCTTGAGATTATGGGCCAACCATCATACAGTCAGATGTTGATTCAATGCGACGCACATCCCGAAAAGTAAACATGAACCACGTTCGATGGCATGTCATGATCGTGTTCATTTTTTAAGATGTGTCACTTGAAATCAACTTCTGACCGTCCGATGGTAGTCTCATGCTCTCAAAATCTATTATGGGGAAGATTGAAATGAAAAATGATCTTCATTGTTTGATTCAGCACCTAAAAAAGTTCGGATTAAAGGTAACCCCTTTGACCGTAAGGTTGCCCGGCCCTCTCCAACAAAATAAAATAAATAAATAATGAAAAACATTGATCACAGTTATTTCAACAACGGTCAGTCGCAGTTAAAAGGTAAGTTTCTTAATCTTAATAATTGGCATGATCCTACCATCAAATAGTCAAATAGTTGGGATGTTAATTTCATGGGGCACAAATACCAAAAAGTGAAGGTGAACGTTTCTTATGTTGCCGTTATATTCACTTTTTGGAATGTGAGTTATGTGGAAATCAACATCGGCCGTCGATGGTCGATCAAATCATCTATCATGTGGAAAATTGAGATGAAAAAAGTCTCAAAAATTGGAGTCTATGGATTTTTTTGCTTTGCTTAAGTGAGGGGCCTGTAACATAAGTTGGTGTCGTAGTAACAACAGCCTTATTCTATAAAGGGGTACTACATCTGTGACCTTTATTTTCAACTTGAAATTAAGCCTTTGAGTGCTTTAAAATAGGGGCGATGGAATCGTTTCCATCTTAATCTTCTATACGATTTTGATGACACGAGATATGTATCTGAAAAGTGATCGGCCATGTTATTTTATAGAAATCTGTCATTTGAAATCAAAATCTGACCGTCTAAGAGCGAGTGCATGTTGATATGGTAATTTACTACTTTGTGATATTATTAAAATTGGTCAGGCACTAATGAGCACCGCTTGAGCATAAGGACAGTTCACTATCGTCCCTCCCAAATCTACCTTAACTTTGGTTTCATCCTTGTATTTGATTGCTTTGAATAGGTGATAGAGTTCGCTTTTCACATGATAGATGTTGAGATAATGGGCCTACATCATACGATCAAATTTTAATTCCATGTGACAGACATAAAAAAAAAATGAACATAATCATGGTGCATCAAGCTTGGTTCTAGGATCGTTTTTCAAGATATGCGCACTTTAGAATCAAAATCTGACTTGCTGATGTAGACCATGATCTCGAGATCTATGGTGTTGAAGGTTGAGAAGGAAGAATCTTGGTTGAAAATAAAACTACCCTAAAAAATTCTCATACAACGAACTCCTAATAACAGGTCAAAGTTGATTGATCATTTGCATGGATTTTAATATAGAGTTCCGGAAGTCATAAACAAGGGGTCAAAATCAGTATCAGACTCGGGTATCGGTCCACTATGGACCGATACGACTCGGTCGATACCGATATGTATTGGCCTTTTAAAAAAAATTAAAAAAAATTGAGCACATGCCAGATTATTGCCGAGTTGAGATACCGATATAGGAGCCGGGAATGACTCTTCTATAAAGTGGGGGATTTGTAATATTCTACAATGGATAGAAAGAAGTCCGGATCTTAGACTATAAGGAGCGACGACCCTTTCATATAGCAACGCGTTTTGGGGTGGAACGGTGAAACGTAACGTTCATGTCAAGAACAAAATCGGGACATAGACAACATGTGCAAACTTGTACGCAGAGAGGATCCACTATTGACGCACTACATTGGGAGGGGACCCGCACACAAAGGGTGAAAGCAGGCAAAGGACTCTTTTATCTTTTTTGTTAATCTTAACTGGAGACTACAAAATAGTTAGTTATGATCTGAAAAAGAAAACGTATTAGACAAATTTAAAGGCAGAGATTATTTTCAAAAGCTTGGTCTCTTTGCGAAACAGAGCCAATATCGTAGTGACAAAAATTGCCCATTCATTTTTCAAACAAAACTCGGCAATAATCTGGCATGTGCTGAATTTGGTGCGCATGTGCTCATTCAGCCGATTGGTCACCTTTAAAATGCAACTTTTCGATTATAAAAGTTTGTGTACGTCTCATAGTCAAGTGGACATGTGGTCCACTTTCCTGCCTGTGATTTTTCTTCTTTTTGTTATGATAACATGGGCCCGAGCCTCTTAGAGCACCCGACTAATCCCAGTGGCTTGTGTGCGGCCCAGGTGAGCTGGTCAACACGGAATATAAATCCCTAAGGTGGTGGCCTAAGGAGGGATTCCAACTCCGATCTCCTGCCTCCTGCCTCTCGGAAAATGGCTTAGGTAGCTGTTTCGAGTGTGAGGCTTGGTAGATCATAGAGAGAGAAATCAACTATACTTCTCTTTCCGAAAAGGGGAATTCGTTGATAACCACATCTGCCAACAATCAACCCATGTAAAGTACTACTTAAAGGGTATGGAGCAATTTTATGATGAGATGCTTTATTTGAAGGCCATGATCAAACGTGATCTAGATTATTTGGTTCATGCAGTTAAAATACATTGGTAGTAAACAAACAATCAACTACATTGTAACAGACGATACAGATCTGGTTTGTGGGCCAATCTTTTCTACCAAAGATCTTAATATCAGGGCCACCAAATTAGGCGGCTTAGATGGTTCCACATGTAATTAAATAGGGGTCAGCTACCCTCTTTTCGAGTGCAAATAACATGACATTTCATGATAAGCAGCAACCCACAAAATGCAATAAAACAAGCACTTGATAACTATATTGTTCCATCACGTGAAAATATCATTGACAGTATTCTCAAATGAAGAGAGAAGTACGAGAATTGTTAAAGTTTAGTCCAACATCGGGTAAATTGTTTGTGCATCCAACTCTAAATCAATTGGATGAGTAGAGAGGCCCAAGGTACTATAAAGGGATGTAGGGATTAAACTTCAACACCCAAAGGGCTTCAAGTGGAATCTCGCACCTCCTGCCCACCCCCGCTCAAAGCACGATATCAGCTGGATTCAAAAACTTAAGACTGGTTATTTTGACCTTCGAATTTGTAGTGCTACTTGTACCAACGGGTATCTGTAACAAAAACATAGTTTAGCAAAAAATAGCCTAAATAAATAAAAAGACTTCCCCCAATTTTGAACACATTATTGAATTTGACTTAGATCATTATGTGAAACAAATTATTTAATATAAATAACATAGGATATCCCTAATTTGAATAATTTCACTTAGTAGCAGCACCAATAATCTAATCTGACTAGTCTCAGGCGGACCTATGTGTGGACCAGTAGAGGCACATGCCCCGCTAAATTAAGAAAGAAAACAACAAATTCATGTGGATACCCATAGGAAAAATGTGATGTACCAGACTCACACACCACGATATTGTCCGGTTTGGGGCTAAAGTTCCCTCCCCGATTTTATTCCTAGCATGTGCTTAATTAGTCCCCAACCAAAACGTGTCCTGACATGTCCACATACACCTTATAGCCCAGGGTCTGAACATTTTCCTATCCGATGTGGGACTATTAAAATTCCCCCCTTATAGAAGAGTCATCCTCGACTCTATTATCATCTGTGATGACTCAGATCCACACACCACAATATTGTCCAGTTTTCCAATCGCCATTAAAACTAAGTATTTACCTAAGTAGCACGTATGTTTGTTCATATGAGATATCCAATTGGCACCAGCCCATGTCTCAACACATTGTCGAAGATTAATTTTGCCCCAATCTTCCAAACATCAAATTTTGATATCATGGCCCACCTATCAGAAAGTCTAGTGTCGATTCCACATGTCAACATTTCAAAAGTGATAATGATCTTGGACGTACCATGAGAAGGATTCTGAGTCACTTTTGGGGTGGTGTTTCACGTAGAATCAACATCTAACCTAGAATTAATTAAAATTTAAATGTCTACTAGATGGTCCATGATTTTAGGATTATTATGTGAAAGATGGGGGCAAAACATGATATCAATCAATGATTTTATCCGAGATCAAATCTTCAGTTGCAAATACTGGTACACCCTTAATGTAATCCCATGAACACGATACTAAGTGAACTCATTAGCTATCGTTGAATAAAATTTGCTTGCACAAGCCATCTTAGTTTGATCGGCCCAAAATTTCAGCTGCCTAACTGTACACCAAAACCTGACTCAAAAGGTTAGGTATATGCAACGTATCAAATATCAGCTAATACCAATACGTATTGGCGCCAATATGTATCGGGTATTGGCATATACGTATCCGGTATCGGCCGATATATATATATATATATATATATATATATATATATATATATATATATATATATATATATATATATATATATGCCGATTCATATCGCTCCTCTAAGGACCGAGACCCGATACCGATTTCGTTACCTTGGGTACATGCTCGACCCAGTTCAATATCCCCCAAACCCATATAAGCTCCCTTTTTTCAAGCCTCTTTAAATAGAGGTGAATATAATCAATTAAGATCTTACTAGATCTTTAAAATTAAAAATAATTTTTATAATATTTATAAATATTTAGGAATCTTAATTGTTGAAGTTTAGTCCCACATTCGGTAAATTATAGCCTTATCTCTCCCCTTATAGTATCCTTGGCCACTCCACTCATAGTCAATTGGTTTTGAGATGGCTGCATAAATTTATCATGGTATCACAAGAGACCTTTCTCCAGTCCAGGTAACCCTGTTCAATTGTCCAAGAGATTTGGCTCAGTCCCACCAACACATGTGGGAGGCGTGTTGAAGTTTGTCCCACATTGAGTAAATTATAACCTTGTCTCCCCCCTTATAATATCCTAGGCTCATCCACTCACAGTCAATTGGTTTTGAGATGGCTACATAGATTTATCATGGTATCAGAGCAGACTTTTCTCCACTCCATGTCACCTTGTTCAATTGTCCACGGAATTTGGCTCAACCCCGCCAACACATGCGGGGCAAAGAGGATCCGTTTATGGTGCAACACACGAGGAGTCCCTCACAAAAGGCAGGAGCAGATGTGGGAATTAGAACCCGCGACCTCTTGTTTCCTCAAGATAAGAGGATACCATGGAGCTAACTCTCAACCGTTGTTATAGCTTATACTAAAGATCAGATCCCTAAACCCACTTAAACTCTTTGTATTGTATTTTATATATAAGATGATATGCGTAAACCCACTTAAATTCTTTGTATTTGACCGATTGAGCAATAGTTCAGTTGGGATCCTCCGCCCTTTGTGAGGATATTGGGGGATGAGGACGTGGATTCTAGACTCCATGTTTGCCTCCTTCCTTTGTATTCAGAAAGGTGAAAGATTTATTGTGTGGTATTTATTCCCCAAGGCGTTCCTCTCAATGTGTTGTGCCATACTCGGATCCTATCAACACTACATCTGGTTTGTCCCAAAAAAAAATAATATCTTTGTATTATATTTTATATGAAAGATTTGTAGACCGGATTTGAGCTACAATCGGGTTGGATGGCAATGTGCCACCACAACCCGCTAATTAATAGCCAATGGTGCAGCTTGGGTTAACCGACCCTAAACCAAAAAATTTGGGTTTCCAGATCAGTTTAGCCTAAACAGAAATTAAACCCGAACCGATAAGGTTTTGGTTTGATTAAATTTCAAAACTTGAAACTGATATCGAAAACGGAAAAAATCGGTTTGGCTCTATTCGATTTCAATTTTTTATATTTATCCATATTTATATATTTTTCAACTTTTTTTTTAATATTTTGTATTAGTTTTCTAAACCTACCCAACCAATTTTCGTTTTTGGACACCCAAAACTGAAACCGAACTGATTGGCAATCTGTTTAGCTTTTCTGGTGCCGCAGACTGGTTTCTTGGTCGGTTCGGTTTTCGATTCAAAACTTGTATCTCTACTGAGAGCCGTATTTGAAATCAACTGAAAACTGAAACCAACCGAAAAATTGGTCTACGAAAGGGTCCCAAACCGAAAAATGCACTGATTCTAAATTGATTTCAATTTTGGGAGGTGTAATCCAAAAGCTGGTGGGGTAGGTTAGAAATCTGACAAGAAATATATTATTTGAACATGAAATTGAAAAAGAAAACCGAAAAAAAAAATCAAAAAAATCAAAACTGAAGCAAACCAACTTTTTTCGGTGTTGAATAATTTTCGAAATCTAACCGGACCAAAATTGAACCAATTTGTTGGTTCGGTTTTGTAACGACCCTAAAATTTTGAACATAACCCGACTGCTTCGATAAGCATGCCCAGTACAAAAATCGAGACAAATTAAAAATAATTAAATTAATATTATTGATATAATAAGTATCCACGATAAGGTGAAGTCATGTGCGACTTCTTGAGTATGTCTGAGTCTTGTAGCATGTTAAGGAGGCGTGGCATGCCGTAGAAGCTGTGTAGGTGCTCCACACCGGAGCTAAAGTTAAGGAAAAACAGAAATATTAAGGATATTTCTGTTTCTTAGCTTATAAGAGAAGGAAGGCGGCCTGGATACCTATTTTGCATTCCCCTTCTTATTTCTGATAAACCCTAGCTAGGAGATTGAGTTTGAAGTTAGTTCTTTGATGAACCACAAGTTATGAAGCCTAGGTTCGAGATTGTTTGATTTGAGAAGGCGGAATCAACGTCGATACGTCGAGTTGTCTTGCGAGGACGTGTGCTACCCCTGTGTCGAAGCGAGACAAGCATCCATTACCGGGTCATAACGACAAACCCTTCGATTTAGAATCCGAAACCCTCTTCGGATCGTTTTGCCGAGATCCCAAAAGGGACTTCAAATAAGTGAGTTTTAGATTTAAAATGGTGGAGTTTAAAACCTCATTAATGTATAAAAAGGGGGTGTGTGTGTTGTTGTTAGAAACCATTAAGAAGCAATGGTGAAAATTGATCAAACTAGTGATCGCCATTAATGACAGAAAATTACCATTATTGATCTATCAAAGTAATTAATTGATCGATCAAGACTGGGATTGATCGATCAAGGCAGTGAATTGATCGATCAATCATGCGCTTAATGGGAGCAGAAGATGAATTTTCTGAAAGTTCAATGCCCGATAGGCATTGATCGATCAAATTGGTGTTTGATCGATCACATCTGAAGGTTGATCGATCAAATTTGAAATTAATTGATCAATAAGAAAGGTTGATCGATCACAATGAAGTGATCGATCAAAGGCAAGAATGATCGATCAATGGGGAAATTGATCGATCAAACAGGGATGTTGATCGATAAAATCCCCTCTGTTTATTGTGAGTTAAGGGGGGGATATTGATTGATCAAGGAAGGCAATTGATCGATCAAATTCGATGATTGATCGATCAAACAAGGAAATTGATCGATCAATCACCCCTGTTTTTTGCTATTTTAGTTTTTTGGACAAAACATTACTGGACATTGTGCCAGTTAGTATTCTGACATGTTTGACACTAAGTATGCTATGTATATGGTCTAGGATCAGACCATGATGCTTTGAAAAGTTTTGGATTTGCTTAGAAAAGTCTGATTAGAGGTAAGGTAAATTCAACTTGAAATGTTTCTAATTTTGACTGCATGATCTCTTAAAAATCTGTATTCTGGTTCTGATTTTAAACAACATGTCTGCATATACATCAAGCTTAGTCAAACTCTGATTCTTGTATTCTGATACCTGTTTCTGATTTCTGCGATCTGCTATGATATCTGATTCTTGAGATCATATGTGTGTATTTGATTTTAAGTTTGAATCCAGACGATCCCCACCGACTCGGCGGTATATCCGTGCTTGGCACAATCGTGCATCTACTTTGAAAATCCATCGGCACAATTGCACTCCGTAGATGAGGCATTGTTGCACCTTTTGAAATTATTCATTGAACGATAATTAGTTGGGGTTTTCTATCGGCACACATCTGACTACCACATGCTATATGTTGACGGGAGTTACTTAAGTTAGAGATATACATGATTTAAGTCACCAATTATGATACGCATAGCATCTGTTCTGACTACTCTGAAAGTACATCTGTCTGATATTCTGCATCTTTTCTGTTCTTTTAAAGAAATTCAACATCTGTTATCTGAGAAACTCTATCTGCATTATTTGAATTGATCATCTCTTCTGTATAATGTTCTACAAGTCATGTTTTACAAAATAGATGTAAATTAACTGAAATTCTTCTACTGAGGTTAGATGTAGCTCACCATGTTTTCTATAACATTAATAGGTTTTGAGGCTAGGGCTCCCGGCACAGAGATCGATCATGACTATCAGCCAGAGCCGGAGGCTGAGTTGAGGTTGAGGAGGAGGACACCGATACCCCTGCTGACGAGTTTTATTAGCAGCATTGGGTACTTAGTGATATTTTTGTGTCTATTTTGTACTATGGATTATTGTGCGCCTAGTGGCCACCGTCTGTATTTATTACCATAGATGTTATTTTCTTTTTTACTTGTATCATTATACATTCTATAGGAACCACTATCAGGAATCATTGTTTTGGGTGATGGATGTTTATCACCAGTGCTTCTTCTTGGTTTCTTTTTGAAGATGTATGTTCTTTTGCCTTTATATATATGCATTGTTTATTCTCCTTTCTTTTAAAAGCCTTATATGATGACTCGATCTGCCACTAGTGGATCGTGTCTGCTCTGATTTCCACTATACGAGCAGGCACTCTGAGATTTGTCCTGGGGATCATCCAGAGCATGATCCTGATGGCATGGATTTTCAGGTGCGAAAATTCGGGTTATCACAGGTTTTGGCTCAGGCTGAAACAAGTTGAAAACTGAAAATTTTGGTTTCGGTTAACCTACCCAAATCTACACCCCTACTCGCTGATGACCACAATTGATTTTTTTTTGTTTTTTTGTGCTTTTAAAAAAAAAAGAGATTTGAGAGTATCCATCACACCTCTTAGCAAGATATACGACGACATCATCTGGTATGTTAACTTGGCCAGCAAAATACAATGTGGTTCTCCTACTAGATTGTGGCTCCTGATCAACGGCCTTCTTAAGTAGATACATGAATCTATTACGCTCCTGTTCCTGGGGGAGAGAATCCAATGGTCTGAGATCCAGTATACACGGATTCTTGGAAAACATGATTGGCAAGGAAGCTGATTGCCATGAACGGCAAACAAAAGAGACGCCCATAACCAAATCGGCTGCCTGATGGAACACCCATAATCTCAAGATCGGATGTGTGGAAGATTGAGATTAAAAATGATCATTTTCGTTTGATTTAAAGGAGGTCAATGCATGCCGGTTTGATGAGATGGGGTGAGTCGCAGTTCTACCGACTGCGAATAATGATACCCAAAGAAATTTTGCATAATAGGGTGAGGGCACATTAGACAAAAGGGATTCAAAAGGGAAAGTATAAGAACCATATACTAGGCAAGAAAGTTTTGTGATTTAGAGATTTTCATGAGATTTCGGAGCCCATGATTTTCTTTTATTAATGTGAGTTTACGTTGCTACCCTCCTATAAAGAAAGATTTTAAGTTTGTAAAATGACCAAACTGCCAGCCTTCTTCTTCTTCTCTAAGAGCCAAAACAACAACCTAGTTTTCCATGAAACAACAAACCTCCTGGTCATATCTAGTGGCCCCAAAAAATTTACCTGGTAATTTTCCATGAAAACTTGACTCCAAGTTGTTTGCAAACCAAGTTCTAAATTAGTATGCTTCTCATGCTAGGTGATATATGAAGATGTATCATTGTTGTTGTCGACTCCTCTCTTCAACAACAAGATTTTTGAAAAAAAAATTCCCAGAGAATTCAACATATTCAGAGCTCCTTCTCTCTTCTCTCTTTCTCTCTCCTCTCTCATGGAAGAAGAAACCTGCAAAAAATTATATGGGTTTTCCTTCTTGCATTGGGCTCTCCTTCTTCCATTGAGTGAGAGAGAGAGAGAGGGTGCTTTTGAATCCGACATTGGAGTTTGGAGATACCCAAATGGATTTTTTGTAGGTTCCTTTGTTAAAGTTTCAGAGATGATGAGATGATCAGGAAGAAAAGAAATTTTGTAATGGGCTCTCCTTCTTCTATGAGAGAAAGAGGAGAGAGAAAGAGAGAGGAGAGAGAAAGGATTTAGCTAGATGGGCGGCAAGAACGATGGGTTTTTTAAGAGTGGGTAAATCGGTAATCTCGGTTATTAATTTGAAAGGCGTGATGGAGATTTTACCATGCACTTTAAACCGGAAATCCAAAATAGCCCCAGATCTCGTGTGAATCCCTTTTAGCTCAAAGTTTTCGATTAGGTATAATGCCCCCAAAACTTTTCCCTGGGAGTCCCTTTTCCCTAATTTTCCCATAGGGGGAAACCTAAAATTATTGAGGACTACTCCTGCGATGAGGGATCAAAATTTCGGCCGAAAACCAAAAATTTGGCCGAAATTTTGAGTCCCATACAAATTTGGACCGAAATTTAGGTCCAAATTATTGTTTCGATGGGGATCGAAACCGAAAATTTCGGCCGAAATTTTGATCCTTGCCTACGATCATCTTCAAACAACCCACTTTTTAGTAAAGTGGCACATATATTTGTTCAACCAAGGATGCCCAATTGACAGCCCATGTCTCAATAAATTATATTTTACCCCAATCTTCCACACATCTCGTACACCTATCAGAGTGCCAAGTGTCAATTCTACGTGCCAGACATCTCAAAAGTGATCATGATCATGGACGAATCATGAGAAGGATTTTGAGTCACTTTTGGTGTGGTGTTTCACGTAGAATCAACATCTAATCTAAAATTAACATTTAAATGTCTAATAGATGGTCCATAATTTCAGGATTATTTTGTGAAAGATGGTGACAAATCACTATATCAATCAATGATTTTATCCGAGATCGAATCTTCAGTTGCAAATACTGATACACCCTTAATATAATCCCATGAACAACACTAGAATTTCATGGGCTTAACTCAACCTCACAAGACCGGCTTTTAAGGTGGGGAGCGCCTAGATTATATATAAGCCCAAGACTTCCAAGCCCACAGGCAATGTGGGACTATTCTACCACTAACTGCAGACCAAAACCTAACTCAAAAGGTCAGGCATATGATCCACCTAGTTCAATATTCCCCAAACCCATATATGCTCGACCTAGTTCAATATTTCCCAAGCCCATAGGCAATATGGGACTATTCTGCCACTAACTGTACACCAAAACCTAACTCGAAAGGTTAGGTATATGCTCGACCTAGTTCAATATTCCCCAAACCCATATCAGCTCTTTTTTTTCAAGCCTCTTTAAATAGAGGTGAATACAATTATTTTAGATCTTACTAGATCTTTAAAATTAAAAATAATTTCTATAATATTTATCTAAATATTTAGAAATCTTAATTGTTGAAGTTTAGTCCTATATTGGCTAAATTATAGCCTTGTCTCCCCCCCTTATTACAACCAATTGGTTTTGAGATGCATTGATGTGTATTTTTTTGTCAATCTTGAATACTCTCTATTACAAATATACATGCAAAGAGGATCCGTTTATGGTGCAATAGACTAGGAGGAGTCCCGCACAAATGGCAGGAGCAAATGTGGAAATTAGAGCCCACGACTTATTGTTTCCACAAGGTAAGAGGATACCAATTGAGCTAACTCTCAACCGGTGTTATAGCTTATTCTAAAGATGAGATCCCTAAACCCTCTTAAACTCTTTGTATTGTATTTTATATTATAAGATGATATACCTAAACCCCAGTTAAACCCTTTGCATTTGACCGTTTGAGCAATAGCTCAATTGGTATCTCCCCCTTTGTGAGGGTCTTGGGGGATGAGTTGTGGATTCTAGCAATGATCAAAATTTCGGATAAAATTTCGGTTTTGGGCTTGGCCGAAACAAAAAATTTGAACCAAAATTTCAGCCAAAAACCGAAAATTTGGGTCCCATACAAAAATGACTGAAATTTTGGTCCATAATCATCATTTCGGTGGGGACCGAAACCGACAATTTCGGTCATATCAATCAAAATTTTGATCCTTGGATTCTAGACTCCATGTTTGCCTCCTCCCTTTGTATTAACAAAGGTGAGTGATTTGTTGCGTGAGATTTATTTCTCAAGGTTGTCCTCCCAGTGTGTTGCGTCATAGATGAAATCCTATCAGCACTACATCTGGGTTGCCCCCCGCCCCCTCCAAAAAAAATATATCTTTGCATTATATTTTATATGAAAGATTTGAAGACCGGATGGGAGCTACGATCCGGTCGGATGGCAATGTGCCACCACAACCAGCTAATTAATAGTTAAGGGTGCAGTTTGGGTTAACCGAGCCCAAACCAAAGATTTGGGTTTCCGGATCAGTTTAGCCTAAACAGAAATTGGACCCGAACTGATTAGGTTTTGGTTTGATTAAATTTCAAAACTTGAAACTGAAATCGAAAACGAAAAAAATCGATTTGATTCTATTCGGTTTCAATTTTTTATATTTATCCATATTTATATTTTTTTCAACTTTTTTAAAAAATATTTAGTATCGGTTGATTTTGGCTTTTGGACACCCAAAACTGAAAACGAACTGATTATCAATCTGTTTAGTTTTTCTTTTTATCTGGTGTGGCTGACTGGTTTCTTGGTCGGTTTCGGTTTTCGATTCAAAACTTGTATCTCTATTGATACCCCTATTTGAAACCAACCGAAAAATTGGTTTACGAACGGGTCCCAAATCGAAAAATACACTGATTCCAAATTGATTTCAGTTTTGGGAGGCCTAATCCAGATGCTGGTGGGGTAGGTTAAAAATCTGACAAAAAATATATTATTTGAACTTGAAATTGATAAAGAAAACTGAAAAAAAACAAACAATAAAACCAAAATTCAAGCGAACCGACTTTTTTCGGTGTCTAGTAATTTCCGAAATCTAACTGGACCAAAATTGAACCAATTTGTCGCCGAAGACCACGATTGATTTTTATTTATTTTTTTGTGCTTTTTTAAAAAGAGATTTGAGAGCATCCATGCATCATACCTCTTAGCAAGGTATAAGAAGGCATCATCTGGTATGTTAACTTTTTCAGCAAAATACAATGTGGTTCGCCTACTAGTTTGTGGCTCCTGATCAAAATACAATGTGGTTCACCTACTAGATTGTGGCTCCTGATCAACGGCCTTCTTAAGTAGATACATGAACCTATTACACTCTTGTTCCTGGGGAAGGGAATCCAATGGTCTGATATCTAGTATACACGGATTCTTGGAAAACATGATTGGCAAGGAAGCTGATTGCCATGAACGGCAAACAAAAGAGGCGCCCATAACCATATCAAAAACGCCAACTCTTTCAAATATAGAGAATAAAATATCTGAATTCAGACTCCCATCTTCCTCCTCTACGCTCTCTCTTTCTTTTCTTATATATTGAGTCGTCTTCTACGGTCTATCTCCATGAAAAAAATTAGCCATCTTTTTCTTGTTTCGACTTAAAGATCGAGTCCTGTTATAACTCTAGTTTCTTTTTTGTGGAAATATGTAACGATCCAGAATTTTAAACTTTCTTTTATTGGTAGTAGATGGTATTTTATACCTTATATGGTGTTAGTGCTCACACCGGAATCTATCCTAGTTGAGAAAATACATATTTTGATTTTTCAAAAAATTTTATATTTAAAATTGTTTTTATTTGATACAAGTTGTGTAGTGGTCTAATAGTTGAAAGTCTTTACTTATCGAAGAATTAAATAAAAGGAATCTAAATTTCTTTTCTAGATAATAATATTTTAAGAGTAAATAAATGGCTAAACATTAATTGTGGTTGATTTGTTTTATTTGCTTTTATTTTGGTATTAAAAATCCTATTTTGAAACTCGGATCTGCTCAAAATATCGACGGGCGAATTTGCGTTTTAGTCATAGACGGAATGGTTTCTGGCACAAGATACCCAGCTGCCTGTGACGTTGAAATTGATCGTGGACGGAGTATAATTATACTAACATACTGCTTACCTATATTATTAAATTACAAGCAATAGTTACTTTTAATTTTATATTATAAAAATAAAAGGCTATAATGCATTATTTAATTTCAAGTAATGATTGTCATCTATTTTGTATTATAAAATATAAAAGGCACCTTTAGCCATTGAGCAGTGGGTGTACGCGTGCATCCCAAGGACGATTTATCTCAATCTCCTTTATTTCTGTTTCTTTTATTATCTCTAGGCTACTATTATGGCACAAAGATTCTTTAGAATAAAATTACTAATATGTCCTTCATCATCAGGAAAAGTCTCTGGCATTCCACTGTAAGTCCTATTCAACCAACTTCTCCCTACACAGTCCACGAATATAACAATACCATTTAATTTTGAAAACATGAAATGATATCAGATGCCCTTGCTCACTGCCTACCAAAATTGTGTAAATAACACTACTTTAAAACAAATTAAGATTAAGAAATTGTTAACAACTATTTATTTCTTTTTAGAAATAAATATCTCTATAAATGTAAGTTAACGCTTCGGGTCAAACATCTTGCTTACAACCACCACTTTTATATTATAATCATTACCTTTATATTATGTTATAATAAAGGCGCATGTACCTTATTATTTTAATATATAATTAATATATGTGCTCTTTTAAATTATATTATATACTTAATATATTATATAATGAAGGATGCGTGTTTTTTTTTTATATTCTACACAAACAAAGGTACTTGAGAACCTTATTACTTTAATGACACAACAAAGGCACATAAAGCCTTGTTTCAAAATCTCTTAGGGTGATGCATCGATTGGTCGACACTTTAATATCAATCCATCGATTTTGTACAGAATCAAACCACTATAATATAAATTATTTTAAATTCAACTGATTGACACCAAAAAATCAGGCGATTGATATGTATCTAAGTTAAATAATTTATATGATACAATTAAGACCGATTTATCAATTTCAAAACTAATCAATCGATTCTCGTCCGATCAGATGACCTTAATTATACTATAAATTCTACATTTACCCGACCAAAACTTAGTGCACATTAATCACTTGCACTTTTCGATCGATGGTTATGATGCACTTCACTTTAAATTATATCATCTTTCTGATTGAGCACTTAATTATAATAACCTGTATATATATGTCATATCATCGTTTCAATACGACCACTTGGATAACACAAAGTGTTAGAACTTCGATGCTTTTATGGAACCAAACTCTGACCTTTACGATTATCGAAATCACACTTATAACCCTATTCTATAATTATATTGGTATGATATGTAAATAAATATAAATATAAACATAACCAAAATCTAAGTGTAAATCATTCTGTATGTGTGATACTTTTGTATTTGTAACTTAATCAATTTATACGAGTTAGGATATGTTAGATCATGAGTACGAGAGTGTATGAGATCATGCCTATGCTTGGGCGTGGTGATTCGCTGAGATGGTATCGAAGCGAGAAATATACCGTATTCACATGCCTTACAACTCATGGTAGAATGGGACCCATGACGAGTCGGGTGAGTGTGAATTCAGTGTAACCTCGTATACGGTGGCATATACGGCGACCCGATGACCCCGAGTTCAAATATGATAGTATAAATTATGAGTATGAGTATGTTATGAGTGACTTTGGCCATTATGTCTCCCCATTGGCTGGATGGTGGAGTATGAGTATGACACGAGGGCGTTATGATATGGTGGTATGATACTATGTTGACCCTCCCATGGTAGCTCGAGCAGCGACTCTGGCATAGGTCGTTTAGGATTTCACGAGTATGTTAGTTATGATCATGCGATGTACAGACGTATGTGTGAGAATGATAATAAGACATGGTATGATATGCTATGAGATATGGTAAGGTACGTTAGGATATTACTGTCTAGATCATGGTCTTGCATTTATGATATGATATAAGTTTCACGATATGCATATGATTTTCTCTTTCTTCTGCTATTTGCTTTGAGATATTATGCTTATCACTCACAAAATGCACCCACAATTCACCTGAGTAGTATGAGGTGGATTGGTGGTGTATCCCACTGAGTTTACGTGACTGAGTAAACTCATCCCACGATAATCTAATAGTTGCAGGTGATTATGCTGGTGTAGTAGACGTCGGCCATCTAGATCTCGCCGACACTGATTTCATTGATCCCACGGGTGTTGAGTACCAGGAGCCTTTGGAGGGCGACGCTGCCGGTTATCAGGAGGACTACGGTGCTGATCTTGATTTGAGTGCCGATTACTGATCATTGTGGATTTGGTATTGAGTTTATTTATACTAGTATTACGGATTTTATAGTTTATTTGATCGAATCTGTCTCCGACTGGATTTACTTTTTATTGGTGGATTGTGGTTTTATCACACTTATTCAGTATTTATGATTGCATTTATATTCCACCCTATTTATTGAATTTCACGGATTTTGTGGGACCATTATTACACGAGAACTCTGATTAGGTGTATGTCCGCTTAGCATATCCGGGATATGTGCGGGTCATAACTCGGAATTCTAGGCCCTCAGGATAGGGTAGAATTTCGGGTCGTGACAGAGTGGTATTAGAGCTCAGGCTTTACTTCCTCGAGGATTGTATGCGGTATATAAGTACAATATTTTGATTGAGGTTATGATGATTCTAATAGACCCTAGACTTTATATTTTTGAGGACTTACTAGGTTCAAGAAAGTTCGATCGTTGATGATAGAAGACCCTAAGGTTTGATTTAGTATTTAAAGATTTATTTATGAATGACTTATATAGTTAGGAACTTGTGAGAAACATTAGAAATGATCTATACGGATTGGAAAATAATGGATGAAGCTTTTCTAAATTGAGGGGCAATTAGATAAATAAATCCTTGAATATTTGACTGTTTAGGATTTTAGATGATCTGAGATGTCAACTATAGGAATAGCAGATTCTAAGTTATATTAGAAATGACTTCAATAATTTGATCAAGTGAATATCCGACTAAAATTTGACATACCACACATTCGGAGAAATTGGTGACGTCAAATAAGATTATTTTATAAATTAATAAATTAGAGTCGACCACCATCATAAAGAGAGGAGGACCCTACCTTGAGGATATCAAATATTAAGTGTCAAAAATATAAAAGTTTTCCAGATGAGGTTAACAAAGAAACGATGATTTTAGTTTATAATCAATGCCTAATTTTCGAGGACGAAAAGTTTAAGGAGGGAAGGATGCAACGACCCTGATTTTTTTATGTTGAATAATTGACTTTTGATGAGAAGCTGAGATTGCAGAGAAGTACCTTGAACTCATCTCCGTAGGCACGTAATTTTCGAGGACAAAAATATTATAAGGGGGAGAGAATGTAACGACTCAGAATTTTTTACTTTCTTTTATTGCATGGTGTTAGTGCTCCACACCGGAACTTACCCTAGTTGAGAAAATATACATTTTGGTTTTTCAAAAGATTTTATATTTAAAATTATTTTTATTTGACACAAGTTGTGTAGTGGCCTAGTGGTTGAAAGTCTTTACTTATAGACAGGAGCTTTAAAGATCAAATCTTACTAATAAAAGCCTATACACCCTTATTTAGTGCGACCGCTTAACACCGAACGGAGAACCCTAAATCATTATTATAAGAATTCTTCACCTAGTATTTTTCTATCTTCACAATCAATTTCAATGTCACAGGCGGTATCTTGTGCCAGAAACCATTCCGTCTATGACTAAAGCGCAAATTCGCTCGTCGATATTTTGAGCAAATCCGAGTTCCAAAATAGGATTTTTAATACCAAAATAAAAGCAAATAAAACAAATCAACCACAATTAATGTTTAGCCATTTATTTATTCTTAAAACATTATTATCCAGAAAAGAAATTTAGATTCTTTTTATTTAACCCATCGATACGCAATCGAATGTATCCTACGCGACGAGATCTGAGAAGGACGAGACGGATGGATGGGTACCCACCTCTTGAAGCGTGATTGGCGGATCGACGGTGATTAAAGAAATAGAGATCGGCGTCTACACAATGGTCCATCCACGATTACGCCGCCTTCTTCCACCATGATTTGATCGTAAAAAAATATCACGGTATTCTTTGTGGAGGAACACATAAGAGATTTAAAAGAGATTTAAAAGAGATTTGGGTGTTTTTAGAAAAGAGGTGGCTATAAAAGAGATTTTGGTGTTTTTAAAACAAATGAGAATTAAGAAATTGTTAACAACTATTTATTTCTTTTTAGAAATAAATATCTCTATAAATGTAAATTGACGCTTCGGGTCAAACATCTTGCTTACAACCACCACGATTTGACGGTAGAAAAATACCACGGTGTTTTTAGAAAAGAGGTGACTATAGAAGAAGATGGAGTGACAGCTAAATTCGGTGTTAAGCGGTCGCACTAAATAAGAGTGTATAGGCATTTATTCTATAAGCAAAGACTTTCAACCACTAGGCTACTACACAACTTGTGTCAAATAAAGATAATTTTAAATATAAAACATTTTGAAAAACCAAAATATGTATTTTCTCAACTAGGGTAGGTTTCAGTGTGGAGCACTAACACCATGCAAGGTATAAAGCACCATTTGAATACCAATAAAAGAAAGTCAAAAATTTTGGTTCGTTACAAAATATTAGGAAAAAAGGCATGGGAACAAAAAATTTCGGCTCTATACTAAAAAAGTTGGACACTGTTATGCTATGGACAATTTTTATAGACAATTTTATTGACCGACTTATATTTCACAGTATGCATGGTTACGGATTAAGTGAAGCAACAAGTAACCGATCCATCTGGGTAAAATAAGCTGTCTGCAAAATTGTCTTGAAAAAATTTCCCAGCATTTATAATTTTTCAAAAAGAGTTGTTTCAGCAGATCGGGATGCTCCAGTTTTCGGGTGCATCGATCCCTAAAAATCTTTAAAATCTTGATTTCGAAAAATTAGAGCCCTCAAAATTCGAAAAAACAAATATTAGAGTTGATCAAACCAATTGGATGATCAAACCCAAAACAAATATTTGTTTTGGGTTTAATTACGAAGAATAATTACGGTAGATAGAACGCATTTGCGGGGACGATACAAGAGAGTATTGTTAATAGTTACGGGGATAGACGAGATTAGACATTTATTCCTTATAGGGTTCGACGTTATACCGAAAGAAAATAAAGATCATTAGACATGGTTCTTTGATCTATTAAGGAGACGTATAATCAGAGACTTTAAAGAGCAATTTATATTGATATCAGATAGGTAGAAAGGTTTGATAGAAGCTGTGGAAAAAGTTTTCTCTAACGCCTTTCACAGCTTATGTATGCGATACCTAGCTCTAAATCTGTTTGATATATATATAAGGATATAATCTCTAGACCGCTTTTCTGGATTACTGTCCGTGCATTTTTGAAAGCAAAATTTAAAAGAATTATATGAAAAATAAAAGACGACGCTCCCCCGAAATGTACGACATGGATTAAAGAAATTGGTGACCATTTCTGGGCGCGCGCTTATTTTTCAGAGAAGAGTTATGATATGTTGACAACTAATATAACTAAAAGCATTAATAGCGTATTGAAAATAGTCAGGGAGGAGTCGATCGTGAGCATGTTAGAAACTATTCGCACAAAAGTGTTAACACCAATGGCGCAAGAGCACATAACACGAAATTTAGGATGGGCTCATCGAAGGAACATTATATCATATGGTCGCGATACATTTCAAGTTAAACGTGGTGATTACACTCACAGTGTCTATCTAGATAAGCAAACATGTACATGTAGATGTTGGGCTATCCTTGGATTACCATGTTCACATGCGATCGCCGTATTATCGCGCCGAAACAGAGAAAGAGAGATCCTCCAATTTTGTGAGTACTGATTTGCCAGTAACTTATTTTGGAAAACTTATAAAGAACACTTTGTCCCGACTGTTGACAAGCGCTAATGGATTTCACTAAGAGACGACATTCAAGTTTTGCCTCCGCACAAAATACGTCAAGCCGGCCGTCCGAAGAAAAGGAGAATAAGATTTAAAGGCGAAGTTTGACAACTACGATGTAAAAATTGTAACAAATACAGTCATAATCGTCGCTCATGTAAATTTGTTAGAATTTGAAATTACCTTACATTTTATGTAAGAGTACCCTAAGTCAGTACCTTTATTTCTACCCTTATATTGTTGCACCTCACTGAAAAAATATGAATAAAAATAAAAAATTGATTAACTGAATGACTTAAGTTAGCAAAAAATTAGTGCCCGCTAACCTAAGTCAGCGGACGCTAACATAAGTCAGTGCCCACTAACTTAAGTCAGCGGGCGCTAATATAAGTCAGCGCCTGCTAACATAAGTTAGCAGGCGCTAACTTAAGTCAGCGTCCACTAACTTAAGTTAGCGACCGCTGACGATTTCCAAAGCAATTAGAAAGCGCAAAGACCGAAAGCTCCAAAAAATCCTAGAGACTTCAAGTTTGAGGTCGTTCATCTGTGGCATCAAACGATTTCCTTGCAGGAATCAGCAGAAAAATCATATTTTATGATTTGAGCAGGGATCATTTGAAAGAATGGGGAGAAGGGTTGGATGGAGAGGGAGTTTTGGGGTGTAAGCTCTATGAGGGTACTGCAAACAAGGGTATTGATTGGATTGAAGATTCATTTGTGGACAATGAGCAAAGTCGATATGAGCTTAGGGACTAGGAAGGGGTCTTAATGGAGGCCGACGTTGAAGATTTGAGCTTGAAATTGTTTTGAATGGTTAAGCTCTAAGCATTTGTGGAGTTCAGATAGCTTTTGTTCTTGCTCTTCGTTTAGAGATCTAAGATGATCAAATTGTTGTGGACAGTAGAGTATTATGTTTTCATAGAGAAATTAGACAAGGAGATTCGGTGCATTGCAAGAATTTGATAGGCGTTGGCTTTCTAGTATTTGAAGCAAAGAAATTGGTTGGTTGGGCCAAACCGCAATTGATTGGCTTTGCAATGTTTGCAGAGAAATGAACAAGAGAGAGAGAGAGGGTTTTTATTCATTATCGAACAATAGGAACCCCTTTTCATATAGATAGTTTCCCTTTGAGAAGATGAAGTATCTATAATTAATTTGTATTTTTTAATGTGCAACCATAGGATGTCAGTGCTATGACGAAAATTTTAACATCAGGTGCAACGACTGAGAAAAGGTATGCAACTAATGGCTCTCTTTATAATTTTATCAATGCATAACCTAAATTGTAACAAAAATATTTATAAAAATATAAAAAATTATTACAAAAATATATAAAAAAATTATTACAAAAATATAAAAATTATTACAAATATATAAAAAATTTATTACAAAAAATTAACTCTTCCCAAACGTGCACATTAAATGTCCAATTTCGGTTCTAAATTGTTGCATTTGTTTTTCTTCGAAATCAATAGTCCGCCCTTGGGAGAAGTATTATATATACTTCAAAACATACATACCGCAGTCCCAATCATTTCTTTGGAGCGGGAGATTGATACTGTTGGACGCCGATACCTTCCACTATTGATCGAAAGCAGACATCAAACCGGCAGTATAAAAAAGACGCGGAAGGTGATACAATAGACATCCTTTATGCGCTTCGAACCTCCTTGAGCACTCTCGGTCTGTTGGGTCTATCAACTTAATTTTGTGATCAACTAATGAAATTATAGCCAACGCCTAGTGGCTATATTTTTTACTGTGCATTGGAAGAAAAATCTGCACAAAAACGGAACCAAAATCTTAAATAACTAAAAATTTAAAAAGTCGTTAACATTAAATAAAGCGAAGTGTAGTATTAAAAAATATATCGTTCCACAGTCGACCGCGTGAATTCCGCGTTTATTATTGGTAAGTAGGGGTTCAAGCAGCTTTGAATTGTGACGAACCTGCCACTCGTCATAGTAGGCCTGCCACTTATTGAAGTCATTAAGTGTTGCTAGACCTTCATTATTGACATATTTTTTAAATTTTTTCTCGTCTGCTATAAACAAGATCTGAAAGAAGATAATGTAATAAGTAAATAAATTAAAAGAAATGAATTGAGAGTCATAAATAAAAAGACAAATAAATGAAAGAAATGAAACAATAGATAGTTGAAACCTTACCAGGGTGGACGTAGAAGTAAACCAGCTTTTTTCTGTATTTGCCGTAAACATTGAATCGTTGATCACTTCAAGGACTCTCGAGTACGCGTTGATGACTTCATTGTCAAGCCACGAGCGTCCTTTGAGGACCATTAAAATAGCAACTGTGATGTTAACACCCATGATAGTATTAACGATCACATTGTCCTCTTCCTCCGGCCGGTTCCAAAAACTGAGTATATATTTATGCTCTATTGATTTTGGCTTATCATCCTCCTCCTCCTTCACAACTAATCTTGGTCTTTTTACAATGACTTTACTGGTCGGGGTCTTTCTCTTCTTCCGAGCACATAAGTCATATCCCTCAGCTTTATTCTTTACAGTTGATAGTTTCACTAAAATTAATTTTAGTGATGTCGGCTGTGGCTCACGGGAAGGCTGGGTAAGAGGAGCACCCTCACCACCCACTTCCACCAAAGGTTGTTTAGCAGGAGGTTGAGGTGCTTCAGCAGTGGGTTGAGTGGCTGTTGGTTTAGCAGCAGAAGTTTTGGAGGCATTGGCTTGAGGAGTAGGTTGAGGACCAGTGGGTTTTGGGCCAGTAGGTTTAGGGGCAGAAGTTTGGGGGGCAGTGGATTGATGAGTAGGTTGAAGAGCAGTGGGTTTAGGGGTTGGTTGAGGAGCGGTGGATTGATGAGTAGGTTGAGGAGCAGTAGGTTTAGGGGTTGGTTGAAGAGCGGTGGGTTTTGGGCCAGTACGTTTAGGGGCAGAAGTTTTGGGGGCAGTGGATTAATGAGTAGGTTGAGGAGCAGTGGGTTTAGGGGTTAGTTGAGGAGCAGTGACTTTATGAGTTGGTTGAGGCGCAATTGGTTTAGGGTCAGAAGATTTGGTGACTGTTGGTTGAGTGGCAATGATATAAGGGGCAGAAGTTTGAGGAGCAAAAGATTGAAAAGCTGTTGAATGAGTGACAGTGGGAACGAAGGTTTCAAATAGAACAGAGGAGAGAATATTATCCTGCATAATTATAAAATACATTAAAAAATGTCATTATATTTTTTAAAAATAACATTATTTGGGAATCAAGTTAGCGACCGCATTATCGGCCGATAATGTAAGTAATCGGCCGACAACTTACATTATCGGTCGACAACTTACATTAGTGTTTGATAATGTAAGTCAACGATCGATAACTTACATTATCGAGCGCTAATGTAAGTTGTCGGATAATAATGTAAGCTGTCGGCCGATTACTTACATTATCGGCCGCTCATATAAGTTATTGGCCGACAACTTAAGTTATCGGACGATAACTTACATGATCGGTCGACAAACTAATTTTGCATTAATCGTTAAAAAAATAATTTTTTTTAAATTTAAAAAGAATTGGTTTATTACCTTCGTCAAATGAGATCTGACCGCATCAAGGTCCTTCCGAATTACGTCATTTTGTTCAGTTAAATTTAGAACCCGATCTTGTAGAAACCCTACTTCATATTTTAATGACCCAACTTGCTCTTATAGAGTCTTCTTGTCTTTTCCTAGCTATTCAATGGTCAGTGCTTGCCCTTTAAGCACTGTAGATACACGTCGAAAGTCACTTTTCATCTCTTTAACAGCCATACGGAGCGTTTTGCATTCTTTTCTAAGCTCCGTTACTTCTTTGGTTAGGTGGGGTTGTCTAACCGACTGCTCTCTTGTTGGCTGGGGCCTAAACTCTGGTTTGCCCCTTGGTTCCATATGTTGACATACAACGACCTCATACTCGTCGTTTTCGTCGCTGTCATCATCGTCATTCTCATCGTCATCATCGTTATCTCTGCTCTTCGGCTCTTTTTTAAAGACATATCTCGTAACTTGAGACATCGTCGTATTCATATATATTTTCTTGGGAGTGAGCCTCCTCGGTCTTTTCCTGCTCCCTTTCTATCTCTCTTTACATAAAAAAGAGTCGAACCGATCGATGTTGTAATTCGTACTTTACAGCATCAAGCTCTAAGATAATTTTAGACTTAAGAAAATTTTCTCAATATAAATTAGGATTACGGTTGAATTTTGGGCCTTTCCATTTCAATAGCCTTGAAAATAGATCTTTCAGCTGAGTAAGAGTGGTGGCGACTACAGGAAAGTGCTCAAACGCCCAAATCTATAAGGCAATAGTACATTCGTAGATGTTGTAATGCCCCTTTTCTGACTTTTTCGCCATTTTTCTTCTGACATTCATTTTCGATATGCAATCTACTAAATTTTTGTAAACTATCAGGCCCCACGAAAACTTGTTAAATCTTCAGTGTTATCTACTAATTTCAAGTACTGTGTGTCCACTTTCTGATATGTGTCCGGAAGTAAAAAAGAACATAAGAGAAACAACAATGATAGTTTCAAAAATTCATCGTTGGATAGATCGGTACTATCAACTATTTCTTCAATACGAGATCTTTTAGTCAGCTTCCCAAGAAAGAATTTGTATCGAATCGTTTCTTTCTCTTGCACGACCACTTTCTCAGACTTAGGTTCCGTCAACATGTTCAGACCTAAAATCAATGCTATATCAGACTCTTGCAGCAGTACATTGGTATTCCTGACCTTGAAAACATTATCTTTAACTCAAAAGCTTAAAATATCATCAACCAAGTCTCCAATGAATCATAATTTCTCATTAATCATAAATAGATGACCGAAAATTGAATAATCTAAAATCTTCTTCCTCTCTTCGTTGTAGTGTAAGTAAAATTTTCTAACACTAATTTCAGAACATTTCCCGAAGGGCTTTAGAGGCATAGTCATTTTATAATCACTTAATGGAAACTGCAAAATATAGAAAAACAATTAATTAACAAAATAAGTGAGGTAGAAAATATTCCGCTAACTTACCGCTAAGTTATATTATCGGCCGCTAAGTTACATTATCGACTGACAACTTACATTATCGGCCGTTAAGTTATATTATCGCCTGCTAACTTACATTAGCGGCCGCTAAATTATATTATCGATCGACAACTTATATTATCGGACGCTAAGTTATATTATCACCTGCTAACTTACATTATCGTCCGATAATGTAACTTAGTGGTCGATAATATAACTTAGCGGCCACTAATGTAACTCAGCGGCCGATAATATAACTTAGCGGTCGCTAATGTAAGTTATTTGTAAGTTAGTGGGTTAGGTGAGAAATATAACGGATTACTTTATGTGTTTAAATGTAAAAAAGGAAATTACTTAGAAATTTTTTGTGGCTTCTTCTTTGCTTTGTCGCCGATATGTCGCCGCTCTCTCAGTTTTTACAAAACAGTTAAAGTAAAGTGAAAAAGTAAAAAAAGAAAAAGTAATATAAGTTACTTTTGCACCGACTTTAAGCATTAAAATATTAAGGAAATTAGAAGGTCGGTGTAAAACTGAATAGAAGTGCTGACGTGGAACCGGTTTGGCTTGGAGCTGGCCTGTTATGCAAGGATTTAAATTATAGAGCCGGTTTTGCAAATACACAAAATTATAGGGCCGAAAGTGCAAATTCTCCTATTTATTATATATATATCCTAACGTAATAAATAAATATAACACAAACATGCCATCTTTTATCTCTCTCTCCGAAGTCGAACCTTGATTAAAGGTGTGTTTTTGTATTTGGCGGGCCTGGTGGCGTGCCGGTGCCGGTGCCGGTGCTGCTGCTAAAGAGAAGACGAGAATAATAATGCAGTGTGCTGCAAGGGGAAGTGTGAGAACACGTTGCATGCGAGCACCAACCCGAAGGTGCGGTCGATGCGGGGCTGTCTCTTATTGCTCAGTCTCTCACCAGGTTCTTCTTCTTCTTCTTCTTCTTCTTAAAACATATTTCTTATAAATTCCCATGAAAGGAAAACAAAATCGAAAATGCCCATGATCGATTGATTTCATAGTAAAAATATGCTGGGCCAATAACCGTCTACACTTCATTTATTTGGTAGGGATCTTGAATTGTAATGTCAACTCTGTCCCAAATAGAAATAGGGAGTGATTCTATTATAAAAAAAAAATTAAATAGGGAGTGATTCTTCTTCAATAACTAAACAACAAAACAATAAAATTCCACTATTGAAGGCCACTAACAAGCAGTTGTGGATTTGCTGGATTTGCCACAAGCAATTGATTTATTCTAATTGGAACAACTAACTATTCTGTTACCCTTACCTGATGAAGATTCTTGGATAGCTGAATATCAAATTGGGTGTCAAGGTTTCTTATTCTTACTCTTAATAGATCTTTCTTGTTGCAAGCCAAGATGTGTTGAATTTTTTTCTTGACCATATATGTTGTCAAATGCTTATTAGTCACTCTATTCCTTTGGACTTGGTATGGGTGCTTTCGTTCTGTTTGCCAGTTTTATGACCAATTATTATAGATAGGCTTGAGCATTTTCCATTACGTCCAAAGCTCAAAATATTTTTTTAGAATATGATTAGGCCAGTTCTGAAATCGGCAAAAAATTAAAATACATTACGTTTTTTTTATTAGCTGATATAATGCAAACATTTTTTTTAATCGGTATAGTGCAAGCTCCTTCCCTCAAAGAAAATTTAAAAATGATCAAATTATTAAAAAACAATTTTTATCATTAATGTAATACAAAATTATGAAATCTATGTATGTAGTATGTACATATACATATAATACGATTATTATTTGTATTTGGTAAATAGGAACAAAATTATGAAAAAGCTATAGTATATCAAATGAAGAAGCCATATTATTTTTAAAAAAGTCTTTGCAGTCCATCAGTATTACTGTTTTTTGCGGTACATTAGTATTTCAGTTCAATACCCAATTTCTCAACTAACTCATGCAACTGTCATTTTTTTTTTTTGGGTCAATAAAATATTTATTAAAATAAAAATACAATATGCAAACAATTATGGAATTAGTTCAAGAGATCCTATTCCCAATCCAAAATTCACTTGTTTCACTCCTTCCTTGGCGAGAAGATAAATTTTTGAGTTTGCTTCTCTCTTACATGTTTGAAATTGGGAGTATGTCTCTTCAATAGTTCAGAGGCTTCAACGATTATGTGAATTAGATGCCACAGACTACCCTCCTTCCTCACCATCCATCCTATAATGTATGCAAAAATCGCCCTCCACCTCATGGGGCGGGCCCCTCTAGGTGATTATTGAGAATCCAATAGGGCCCTACATTCATTACTGATCAAAAAAAAAATAGGGCCCTACATTCCTCTCCATTCGAATTCCAATAGACCCTCAAGTACACTTTGAGACTTGTCTACAAGTAGCCAATTGTTTCTTCTATTCCAAATATGCAGCAAATAGCATACAGTAAAGCAAGTGACAAAAGTTGGCCCCCTGCCCTAGACACACCCTATAGATCCACTCTGAAGACTCTTTGAAGAAACGAGTGATTCTGCACACTTGCATAATATGCATTAATTAGGGAGTTGATGTGTGCATTTTTTGTAGATTTTCGCACATCAGAATCTTGTTGGCCAAATCCGACCAACAAAAAGCCTCAACTCTCAGGGCGAGAGAATAAGTCAAACTAGCACAATACGAGAAGAAAACACCTCCTTCAGAAAGGATAATATGTTAGAGTTCTCACTTCCACACTCACCTATAATATCTTGACCTTGAGAAGTCCACCAGCTCTAATTGTCTCATCAACTCAATAAAGGGCCATATGTTTCTCATCCTCAAATTCCTCTTGAAAGGTCCCAACTATCAAAAGTGACAAATGGGCCACCAACAATGGTAAATTCTTCACATGGTTTTGAGACTATGTTGGGAACAGACTTGCTGCTAGTCTCTGCGGGTATCATCCTTTAGGTGATAAAAAATGAATATGGGATTACTCTCTGTCAGTATACGAATATGGGATTAGTCTCTGTCAGTATAGGTAGAGGCACACTGCTTATTATGAATATCGAATAGTATTTGAATGCTCTTACATGTGGACTAATCTATTCAGAATAGTATTCTATGCTGTTCGTAATGGAACCATGTTGATGAGAAATTCTATTAATAGGTCTATGACCAGAGTTTGTACATGTATGAGCATTGTTTCTTCACAGAGCTAACAGCATGACGTGTTGATAAAACCATTCAAAATGGATCACTGAAGATACTTGGTTGTGTAATCTGACTCCTCAGTCCAAGTGATGCAGTGCATGATGAGGGCTGGTTTAGAGGCTGTAATTACGATTAGAGAGGAGTGGATTAACCCAGGAATCAAGGAGTTTAAGGCCCTGAACATAGGGATGAAATTTGGATCAGAAAAGTGGCGTTTAGTGGATTTTATAAGGGCTAGAACAAGGGCTTGCTGGACCATGAAAAGGGCCTTGTGAGGCCCATTAAAGTGGTCATGTGATAGCTGTATCCAGGAATAGTTAAGGCGACAATCTCTCTCTCTCTCTCTCTCTCTCTATTTCTCCAGGATTTTGAGTTCTATAAAATGAAGGGGTCTCAATAATCCTAAAGCTGCAGATCTTTAAGAAGCCTATAAAATAGGAGCAGTAACGTATAATTCACTTGCTATTTGTATTGCTTAGAGTCCTAGGAGTAGGGAACTTAGTAAAAGAGTAACTTTCTTTGTTTACTGTTATTAAAGCATCCAAGTCGACTAGGGTTCTTTAAAATAGAAGTAGAGTAGGAGATTGCTTTTCTTATTTCTCTATATATATATATAATGTAAATTACTGAGACAGATTATGGGATTGGAATAAGATTAAATTTTGTGATTTCTTGTAAAAATACAAACAGTTCTCATAATCTTTTAGCGTGGATGTTTTTAAACTCTGATATCCCAGTGGCTTTTGAGCCAGTGTTTATCACCAATATCGAGAGTTTCTTAACCCAGATGCTGCTGGAAGAATCAATCATCACAGATTGATTTCAGGCTGACCTGGAGTTCTCTTGAGACTCAGTGCAGCTGTGCAATATTGGATTTGCTGTTGGATTATGATATTTTAGTGCTCCATATACCTGAATGCATTGGGCTGTCAATTGTTGTGTCTGCTGCTGTTTCATCACCTGCTGCAGAATTTTATCATTGCGAAGTTGCTGCCGTAGGACGGTTTGGTAACTGCTGCTCAAAACATGGTGGGTCATCTAACCATCATCTGTGTATCCAATTTTATTAGGAAGAGTATTTTCAGATTTATTCCTGGATTACTGAGAATTAAGTACAGATTTGACCATAATTATTAAGGGTTATTGGAGTAGTGTTTTAGCAGATACTATATAAATTATTGGAGCAGAATTCTGAGAATACTACAGAAAATTTTGGGCTGCTACCAAAAGCTAAACACGATAAACCAGGACTCTACTACCCCCTATTTTCTTGTATTGGGAGCCTTTGCGTCCTCATTACTGCTACCCTATCTAAAAAAGAATGCCTCATCATAATAAACAGTCCCTCGATGGGATGTCTTGATTGCAGTGTCTACAAGAAATATGGGCACATGATGTCTGCATTTAGAGAGCGTCCTTATGTCGGCATAACTTACATGTGCACTGTTCTGAAACAACATCAGAAATATCCCTGTTTACAATTTTGAAAACGTTCTTGAAATGCCACCAGAACTTCCTAGTGTTCTTCCATCACTCACATCAACGTGAATTCCCTCTCCTCTCGCAGATGGTGTAAATTAACTGTACCACAGGCTATTTAGGTATAAGTTATTTATTGTTGTGGGTTATTCACATGACCAGTATCAACTCTTATAATCTCTTCTTTTACCTGTTCCTGGTAATCAAAGTGTCAAACTCGGTATCAGGTATCAGTCCATCTTGGACCGATACAGTGTCACTGATATCGTATCGGTTGATATTTTTTTTTTTTTGAAAAAAAAGTAAAAAAAATTTAAAAATTGGTTGTATTGGTCACTATCAGCCGATACCGGTATTGAACAGTATCGGTCTGATGCTGATACAGATACCGATATCGATACTTGTATCAAGGTCGTATCAGTATTGGTTCTCGACGAAACCAATACGTACGGCATCGCCCGAGTTTTGATACCACGCTGTTAATTATGCGAATATGACAGTTGATGATATCGAATATGAGATAAAAGATATCAACACTTTGACCATTTATCCACATAACTCTAGGCTATATAGCCATGATTCGGATATTGACGCGGGACGGTAACCCTAAAATGCATGAATATGATTTTGATGCAGATTCTGCCGAAATTAAATAAATTAATTCGTGTTTAATAGCAAAATTATCTTAAATACCTTAGGGTTTGGAGAATTGTGATGGGTAGATCACACGAGATCCGAATAGGGTCCAGTCTGATGCACAAGTACTTTTAGAGTTGAGGCGAGATTGGTCTAGAGATAAAACTCTGGCTTTTCCAGGCATAAGCGCTCGTCTTATGTGACAGCCTTGATTTCGACACCCCGAAACCCGTGCCATTAGCACGATCCTCCAGACCGTGCCCCAAAACTATGTACGGAACATTGGTATAACAAGCACAATTAATTAAATAAAGCAAATAATCTCATTAAAACGGAAAACGTTAATATGCCCAACTGGCATACACAAAAGGGCAATTCTACTTTCATGCCACTGCATGAACAGAGAACCGACCCGAACCATCGGTGATAAACGGATCACCCCAGACGGTTCGCCAAAAGAATAATTCAGTTTAATTACATGTTATAAAAATAAAGGCTTGACATACCAAACCGTACAAATCTGCTCTCAAAACTGACTCTCTATCAAGTACACAGCAGAGTTTCCTAGAAGAAGTCCTCGGGTGGAGGCTCCAACTCGTCTCCAGGCGCGTAATCCGAATCACCCGGATCCACGTCCCCCGAAGCCTCAACAGCTGCTATCAATGGACCTGCGACGTATAGTCTAAAGGGTGAGCTGCATCCTAGCTCAATAGGGAACAAACACAGTGAACATATAAGTTAAAACTCACATATATTCCATGATACTCTAAGCATGATGTGCCTATGCTTTTGAAAGAAAATAGTTCAAATCTGATGAATTTACATTCAAGTTTACTGGTTGTTAGCATGTCTTACTTTACTGTTGATTTATCATGAATGACACTGAACAGGCCTAAAGCAAAAACTTAAATCTTCAACTTAAGTAATCCCCGAGCAATATAGCATCGAGCCCCGATGAGATACCCTTCATCGTCATCTAATTAGACAGTTGTAAAAAAAAATGTATTCCCTGGGAATACAACCCAAACCCCTTTCTCACTAGGCGGCGGGGTTAAATATCACACATCCCTGGGATGTACCTACGATTCTAGATAAACCTCCGTCGGTATGCGGATTCGATTATGTACCGGTCACGGATATCCGGCGTCGATCGTGGGTATCCATACGTCTGGGTATCCTCCAAACCTCAAATAACAAAAATAACATGTGCTTTACATATAGTTGTTCACCGTGTAAGTGTACTATCTTATACCAGTTAGGCCTCAACAGTAATTATTCAATCCTATGTATACATCCTACCCGCATCACACCTGATGCCTTTATTACTTTCTCATCCCCTGGGGATGTCTCAATCTCATTAGATTTACATGTTCTTAATTACTTGCATCACACAGATGCCTTTATCACATTCTTGGTGTCACACGCACACCCATTTTCACAAGCTTTTCTCAATTTAAAAACAACTTCAATTTGATAATTATATCACTACATACATGCTCTTGAAATTAAAGTACATGTTCAAGGTGTTCCCTACCTCAAGTCTTTGAAACTCCTAGCATCAAGGTCCCACGCGGCTCCTTGTGCTCATGATCATACGTACCACCTATGGTACAACATAACACATGTAACTCATCACTAAAGATGTAACAAAGAAGGTCCAGGACCCTCCCTGAATCTCAAAGTCAACTATAAAGTTTAAGCAAAACTGTTAAAGTCGATTAATCGATTCCCAAAATCGATTAATCAAAATGCAATTCGATTAATCGATTCTCAAAATTGATTAATCGAAACCCAAATCGATTAATCGATTCTCAAAATTGATTAATCGAAATTCAAATTCGATTAATCGATCCCAAATCGATTAATCGAAGTCTCTAACATAATGGAGTCGATTCTCAAATCGAGTGATCGAAATCACAAAATCGATTAATCGATCCCAAATCGATTAATCGAAATCAGAAATCGATTAATCGAAATTCCAATTCGATTAGTCGATTTCCCCAGGTTACTTTCCTCCAGTGGCTGGAGCTTCTAAGTCGATTAGTCGATTTCCAAATTGACTAATCGAAATCCAAATCGATTAATCGAAATTCATTTTGATTAATCGAAATCGGGCTTCCATGACTTTTCAACTTCTGGGCCAAAATCAGCCCCCTTCCGGGCTGTTCTTCCAAATCATTCTCAAACAATTTTTCCTTCTTTCTCCAAGCCTTCATCCTATGATTTTAAATATTTCTAACTGCAATTAAACCTCTATGATCTATGCATTTAATTCTCATGAAATTTACCTCAATCAAATCTCAATTTGATTGGATCTCAAAGTTGGAATGGCTAGGGTTCCAGCTTTAGCTCCAAAGGATCCTTCACGTTGAATTCGGCTTTAAATACTCGAATCCTTCTCCCTTGGCTTGCATTTACTCCTTGCTTAACTACCCTCTTTACTTCTCTCTCTCTCTCTCTTCTTAATTCTCTTCAACAACCCAAAACAATGAAGTTAGGGTTCTTTAAACCCTTATATCCCTACTCTCTTTGTGTTGAGCACATACATCTGGATAGGTGTATGTGACTCCAGATCTACACTACACTCCACCCACTTACCCCATATTCACATCATATACATTCATCTTTTCTCGAGTCAACTAGTGAACTCCTACTTGGTCAAACTTAGGACCAGTCGGGCACGGATCCCGAGGTCAAAGTCAAACGGTAATTTTTCGGGATGCTACATCTTAAATCCGATGCAGATACACGATTTCCAAATAGAGTTGCGAAAGGGATTTATGGCTTATAATAGGCTTTTGGTTTTCGGATCGGTTTATGGTTTGGAAAGGAGTGTTGGCTTTGTTTGATTTAAGATTTCAAAAGGTTGAGGGTTCTGGGATCGAAAGGAAACAATTAGACTAAGGATTAGAGAAGCAAACTGACGCAGGACAAACGCTAAAATCCTAATGTGCGAATTTGGGATTAACTTTTAGAATGAATTGAATAGCAGAAATATCCAAAATGAAGCAGCACATAAAAGTAATTCAATGAAATTAATAAGAACAATTAGATTAATCCGTTTTAGCGTCTGAATGCGTGAAAATTTTCTCGATCTAGAAAAGTGGCTCTGATGAAGGAACTCAGAATTCGTTCTAGTTTAGGGCATCAAGCGATAATTGTAATATCGGATTTAATTCCTCGGGGATGTTGAAGGAGATGAAACTTGAATAAATAGTTCAAAAAGGGAAGCTTAATGACATCATGGAGTACAATTCTTTTGGGATTTTATTCTTTTATCGATGGAAAGAAAGAAAATTAATACCTGATAACTAGAGAAAAGACAAAATAGAAAAGATAGATTCCAAGGCTTCACACCACGGCTGTACGTCGGCTTCGCACCAAGTCGCACGAGAAACGATTGCTCACTCCTCAAGGTTTGAAGGATTCACTCCCTCGATTGAAAATTTTTCACAAGCTTTCTAGGGTTTGCACAATAGCAACTCTTTCATTCAATAATCAATTCCCTAATTACATTGTTTAAAGACCTTATATAGGGGTCTTACAATAAAAGAAAACCCTAAAACGAATATTAACTAAAAGACAATTAAACCCCTAAAGTTTAAAGTTCGAGTTTAGAAGTTTAAAGCAACTAAAACAGCTCGGCGCGATTTCGATCGATCGAAATTGAAAATCGTTCGATGGAAATTCTCATATACATAAAATATTGCCGTTGACATTCAATCGATCGAAATAGGGTTTCGATCTCTTTTCCCGAATTGTCGTCTTTACGCCTAGTTCTGGTTTTCGCTCTGCTTCTTCTTGGCTAGAAAATTTGTTGCGGCTCGAAACTACGGCTCTTACTCTTGGCGTCCCGTATCACAAACACAGATAGAGAGATAGCAAATATAATAGATCACAGCAAATTGATGATAAAGAATAAAGAAGATATATGGGAATCGCTCTCTTGGCCTCACACCAAACCTATCTCAGGCAGAGAATGCTCAAGCATAATAGCATTCAAATATTCAATCAACTAATTACAATGTTCTTCTTAATGACCTTATATAGGAGGGCTTACAATAAAAGAAAACCCTAAAACGAGTGCTAAATAAAAGACAAATAAGCCCCTAAAACTTAAGTTCGAAATTAGACTTTTAACACAACTTTGCACGATTTCGATCGATCAAAAGTGAAACTCGATCGATTGAAATCCATATACAAAAATATATCGCCGCAGGAATTCGATCGATCGAATTTGAAACTCGATTGATCAAAAGGAAATTCGATCGATCGAGTGTATAATTCGTTCGATCGAATTATATACTCAAGAACTATATAATTCCCTACGAAGTTCGATCGATCGATCGAAATTTTCAGTATTTTCCAATTCGCCAAATTTCATCTCATTTTTGTCTAGTTCTGATGTCCATTCCGCTTCTTCCACCGTCTGTAGAAACAATGTGGTCCGAATCCAATGTCCATGTATGTGACGTCTCTGTTAATTCCCCTGGACCAAAAAAATTTCATCATCGATGAAACGCGCTCGTGGTAGATGTCTAATAGGTCAGGGATCAAGCTGCGAACTTCATTCTCATGGATCCAAGTGTTTTCAGACTCCGGTTTGCCGACCCATTTAACCAAGTACTTCTGGAATCCCCCGTCATATGTAGAGACGGCATGATCATTGATTATATCCTCTATCTCATCTCTTTTCTGTCTGCTTGGGGAAGGAAGAGGTATAGGCTACAAGGTTGGGTTGGGGCTGGGACTAGGAGGTGGTTGGAGTGGATTTTCAGGAGGAGGGGTGAAACCCAAGTAAGGAGCCAAGTCCTCCACATTGAACGT
The DNA here is from genome assembly GCA_021018995.1 of Chloranthus sessilifolius. Lineage (NCBI taxonomy): Eukaryota > Viridiplantae > Streptophyta > Magnoliopsida > Chloranthales > Chloranthaceae > Chloranthus > Chloranthus sessilifolius. Next base: position 149,158,904 of record CM037589.1, read on the forward strand.
TGAACTAACCCCCGTACTTGAACGAAGCTCGAGCACGTATGCATTAGGACCACTCTTAGCCAAAATTCTAAAAGGCCCAGCGCCTTGAGATTGGAGTTTCTTTGCGGATCCCGATGGGAACCGTTCAGGCCTAACCCGTATCATCACATAATCACCCACGTGAAATTCTTTAGAACGCCTGTGAGCATCTGCAGCTAATTTATATTGACTGTTGCTTGAATTAATCTTTTGTTTAATTTCGGCATGCAAGCTATGAATGTGCTGTGCAAATGCATCGGCAGACTTTGACACTCTATGGGATGCAGACACGGGGATCAAATCTAATGGGGTCCTAGGCCTAGGACCAAGTACTACCTCAAAAGGGCTCATGCCTATGGTATCCCAGGTCCTAACATGATCACCGACAAGACTACGAAGGAGATTCCCAAGGCTCCTATTGGTGCTTTCGGTTTGGCCATCCGTTTGAGGAAGTTGTCGAGAATTAGAGCAATGTGCCCATCATGTGCCAAAAGGGTCTTCCAAAAATAGCTAGTGAATTTAACATCCCTATCAGATACAATGCTTTTGGGCAACCCATGAAGTCGTACAACCTCCGCGATAAATAATTTAGCAATATGAGATGTATCGGAGGTTTTGGTGCAAGGGATGAAGTGGTTCATCTTGGAAAATCTGTCCACTATGACAGATGGAATTGTGCTTCCTTCGAGTTTTGGGAGGTCCAAGCACGAAGTCCATTGAGAGGTCTTGCCACAATGTGTGTGGCACGGGTAACGGGGTATACAAGCCGGTATTTTGTTTAGTCTGTTTGGACACTTGGCAAGTACGATAATGTTTAACGACCCTGGCGACATCTCTCATGAGACTAGGCCAAAAGAACCTATCCTCTACGAGCGCAACAATTTTATTACGCCCGAAATGTCCAACCATCCCTCCAGCATGTAACTCCTAAATGAGAAAGTCACGCAATGAAGTGCGAGGGATGCAAAGGTGATTACCTTTAAACAAGTACCCATCATGGATGGTATACATGGAGTGTGTGCTGGTCGGGTCACTAAGGAGAGCACTGTACTCAACCCCAAAATCTGAGCACTTAGGGTACTCATCCTTTAACCTTTCGAACTTGACGACCTCGGTGCTCATTGTGCTCAAAGTCACTACTCGCCGACTAAGTGCATTAGCGGCCCTATTTTCAGCACCGGCCTTATGCTTTAACACAGATGTGAACCCTTGAAGGTACACTTCGCATGCATTGGGTTCAGCTTTTTCTGTGAAGCAAGAAAGCGTAAGGCTTCATGGTCAAAGAACAACACAAATTCTTGCGGTCTAAGGTAATGTTTCCAATACTAAAGAGATCGAACGACTGCAATAGAACTCCTTGTCATAGGTGGAGTATTTTTGCTTTGCCTCGTTAAGTTTTTCACTAAAATAGGCCACTGGGTGACCCTCTTGGCTAAGTACTCCTATGCCCACACCCGACCCGTCCCATGCGACTTTAAAGACTTTAGAAAAGTCCGACAATCGCATGACGGATGCACTATTCATTCGTTGTTTGATCTCAACAAAGGCTTTCGTCGCTGCTTTATCCCATTTAAAGTCCCCCTTTTTCATGCAATCTGTGATTGGGGCCATAATGGTGCTAAAACTTCTGATGAAGTGACGATAGAAAGTAGCCAAACCATGGAAGCTACAGACATCGTGTATGTTCTTAGGTTCGGGCCACTCCACAATAGCTTTAACCTTTCCGGGGTCCGCGACCATTCCATCGGTCGAGATAATAAATCCCAAGAAAACAATTGAACGTTGCACGAAGGTGCATTTCTTGAGATTTGCAAACAACTTCTCGCCCTTGAGGGTTTCACAAACCATCCTACGGTGGATCAAGTAGTGTTCCTTGTCATGACTGTAGATCAGGATGTCATCGAAATAAACAAGAAATTCTCCTACAAACGGCCTCAACACTTGGGTCATAAGTCGCATGAAAGCACTCGGGGCGTTAGAAAGCCCAAATGGCATGACCATCCACTCATAAAGACCATCTTTAGTCTTAAAGGCGGTTTTCCACTCATCACCGGGGCCGATGCGGACTTGATGATAGCCACTCTTAAGGTCTATCTTTGAAAAGATAGTGGCACCAACCATCATATCGAGCATATCATCGAGCCTTGGTATGGAAAACCGATACTTAACCGTAATTTTATTGATTGCATGGCTATCCACACACATGCGCCACGTACCATCTTTCTTAGGAGCGAGTAGGGCATGTACGACACACAGGCTCATACTCTCTTGGATAAACCCCTTCTGAAGGAGCTCATTGACTTGCCAAGTCAACTCGAGTGTGCTCAACCGGATTCAACCTATAGTGGGGCAGGTTCGGTATTGCGTGTTGGATATCACGCAAGGGAGGGAGTTCATTTGGTAAGTCTTTAGGGAAGACATCCGTAAACTCTTTCAGGATCGGCTCAACCTCCTTGGGACACTCGCTCACCGACTCGACAACACTCTCAACGGTGACGACTACGTACACCACTCATCTATCGATGCTTTCTCGAACTCAGAAGGCCTCACAATATTAATGGCTTTAGAAGACTTGCCCTTCTTTTCGACTGTGTTGGTCGATGGTGTTTTGAGAGGCAAAGGGTGTAAAGTGATCTTTTTGCCCTTATGCATGAACGTGCAAATGTTTGATCGACCGGAAAGAGTCATGTCCATGTCGTAGAGGCACGGCCTTCCCAAAATGATATCCCACATCCATCGGCACCACATCACACCATAAGGTATCCGAATAAGAACCAAATTGAATTGGTACGTGACACCTTTTCGACATGGGCATAGATGATGAATTGACCCATGCGACCTTATAAGGTCTCGGGTGGGCTTCAGGTGTAAGCCCCAAGCGGTGTACGACATGAGTTGATATTACGTTAGTACAACTACCGCTATCCACGATGAACCTACAATTCTTTTCACCAAATCTGGCAAAGGTGTGGAAGATGTTCTCTCTTCGCCAGTCATCCTTTTCATCCCGTTGAGGCTGTGCAAGGGCACACCTCACAACTAAAGCATGACCAATAGCATCGCCCTCCTCATCATTGGGTGTGCTAACCGGTTCAAATACTTCTTCAATCACTATCTCATCATCCTCCGCCTCTCCCTCAATGAAGTCTTTTGGGGTTCTTTCGTAGGGCATTGGGCGACAAAGTGTCCCAGCCCGTGACATTTATAGCACTTTACTTGAGAATTTGATGATTCTCCGACTACACCTTTTCCCTTTTCCCTTTTCCCTTTTCCCTTTTCAAACCTCGAATTGGTAGGGGCAGGTTGTGTAGGTTTGGGAGGATTAAATCGTCTCTCACCGGATCGTTAACCACTATATTGCGGTTCTCTTCACCGAAGTTTTCAAATACCGTTCAAGATCTTGCACAATGACATAGCACCTTTCAAGAGTTTCTACGAGGTGAGAAATTAATTCTTTTTGCAAATCAAGTCGCAATCCGGTGCTGAATCTAAAGTGAGTGATTTCAGGATCTTCTGATACTTTTGCCCTCATCATGAACTCTTCGAATTTGGCAATGTAATCGGTCATGGGCATACCACCTTGACGTAAATTTTGCCACTGGTCGAGGAGGCGTTGGTGGTATGATAAAGGAACATACTTCTCAGTAAGTCGTTCCTTTATGTCGTCCCAACGGGTAATGGGAGGACAACTCGCATTCACTCTAATGCGCTCAACATTGAGCCAAAAAAGCCGAGCTTGACCAACCAACTTCATTTTAGCGAGTCTAACGCAACGGTCGTCATTCATGGCATACCAATCAAAGTGTTGGTCAATGTCGGAAAGTCAATCGAGGAAGACGGTCGGGTCCATTCTTCCATTGAAAGTCGGAATCTCAACTCGGACATTCTTGAGGAGTTGAACTTCGGGTTCATAGTCATCTCTACGATGATCCCTATGGTTCCGGTTGTCTTGGCGACCATTACGTTCAAAGTGAGGACCCTCACGCTTTTGGTGTTGATTTTCAAGTCCACCCATCACTTCCAGTTGGTTGTTGCGATCACGTAACCTATCATTACCAACTCCTAGGGATGCTTGGGCTTGCTTTATGGATTTCAGATGTGCATTAATCGCACCTAATTCTTCTCACATTGCTCTAAGAGTATTAAGAACCTCATCCGAAGCCATGGTGATCACAAGGTCTATTAGGGTTCTAATATGGAATGCAATATGGACTCACAAAAGAAAACAATGCAATAAAATAAATATGACATACAAAGATGCCCTAACCTAGAAAACCTAGGTGCTCTGATTCCAAAACTGACGTGGGACGGTAACCCTAAAATGCGTGAATATGATTTTGATGCGGATTCTGCCAAAATTAAATAAATTAATTCGAGTTTAATCGCAAAAATATCTTAAATACCTTAGGGTTTGGAGAATTGTGGTGGGTAGATCACATGAGATCAGAATAGGGTCCAGTCCGATGCGCAAGTACTTTTAGAGTTGAGGCGAGATCGGCTTAGAGATCGAACTCTGACTTTTTCAGGCTTAGGGGCTCGTCTTAAGTCCGATGCAGATTCACGGTTTCCAAATAGGGTTGTGAAAGGGATTTATGGCTTGTAATAGGCTTATGGTTTTCAGATCGGTTTATGGTTTGGAAAGGGGTGTTGGCTTTGTTTGATTTAGGATTTCAAAAGGTTGAGGGTTCTGGGATCGAAAGGAAACAATTAGACTAAGGTTTAGAGAAGCAAACACAGATCGAGAGATAACAAATATAATAGATCACAAGAAGTTGATGACAAAGAATAAAGAAGATATATGGGAATCGCTCCCTTGGCCTCACCAAACCCATCTCAGGCAGAAAATACTAAAGTATAAAAGCATTCAAATATTCAATCAATTAATTGCAATGTTCTTCTTAATGACCTTATATAGGAGGTCTTACAATAAAAGAAAACCCTAAAAGGAGTGCTAAATAAAAGACAAATAAGCCCCTAAAACTTAAGTTCGAAATTAGACTTTTAACACTACTCAGTGCGATTTCGATCGATCGAAAGTGAAACTCGATCGATCGAAAGTGAAACTTGATCGAGTTTCAATCGAAATTGAATTTTGATCGATCGAAAGTGAAACTCGATCGATCGAAATATATATAGAAAAATATATCGCTGCAGGAATTCGATCGATCAAATTTGAAACTCGATCGATCGAGTATATAATTCGATCGATCGAATTATATACTTCGGAACTATATAATTCCCTATGAAGTTCAATCGATCGATCGTGTATTTCGATCGATCGAATATATGTTTCGATCGATTGAAATTTGCAGTATTTTCCAATTCGCCAAATTTCGTTTCCTTTTCGCTTAGTTTTGATGTCCATTCCGCTTCTTCCGCCATCGGTAGAAACGATGTGGTCCGAATCCAATGTCCATGTATGTGGCGTCCCCATCAGATATTCCTTAGAAAACTGGCAGAAAGCAAGTCTTCTGTTTTGTTGACGGACTTCGGAGGACTTATTCAAGATTGGTTGACAGGAAAGCTGATTGTGTTGGGTGTAAAAAGGGGAGACTCCTTTATGTCAACTATGGGGAAGATATTCGTACGACATGCCTTTGTGTTCCATATTCGGATATTCCTTAGAAAACTGGTAGAAAGCAATTCCTCTGTTCTGTTGACGGGACTACGGAGGACTTATTCAGGATTGGTTGGCAGGAAAGCTGATTGTGTTGGGTGTAAAAAGGGGAGACTCCTTTATGTCAACTATGGGGAAGATATTCGTACAACATGCCTTTGTGTTCCATATTCTTCTCAGATTAATTTTTGCAATAATAATTGCGAATTATGGCATAAACATCTTACACACTTATTGATGATAGACTTGGATTATTTTTTCTTTTGGATTACTTCTGTTAGTAGATAATGCTGTGGAGAAAATCTCTTCTCGCATTCATTGCAGATTTGCAAACAATCTATACCAAGGTAAATAAAAATCCTCGGCGATCCTAGGCTATGGGCCCCTTATACGCCTAATTGACTGCCTATGCGCCTACCTCATTAATCAGAACTGGGGCAGCCCTAAAATCCTTTGGTAATTTAACCGATTTTTGTTTTCTAAGCCTTTCCAAATATAAGCATTTATATATACAATATAGCTGTAATGATTAATTAACTATGAAACATACACAAATATCTAATATATTAACATTTAAAAAGTAACTAACCTATGGATGCATCATAAAGTAAATCCCTTAGCCCATGTGATACATATGAAAGCAATCACAGAACCATCATTATACATATTAAAGCAGCTCCATGAGTATATTAAATCTATACCTATCGCCTCAACTAAAATAATTACATAGCAAGTTCTAAACATCTACCATGCAAGATATATTAACAATGAGGTCAACACCTCGTAAGGCTTTATGCATGCCCAAACCTAAACGAAACTACAATAGGAAAAAAGTAATGCTGTGACCATCTAGTCTCTCCATTTTGGCATTGTCAGTTGTCATAAATTGGTGCATTAATTATGGTAGGATGCTCTAGGTTCCTACTATTGGTAGTGGCAGGGTAGCTGTCAACAGTATCATCTTTGTGGTCATCTGAACTGAATCATCTCCATCTTCGTCACTTTAGAGATATTCTTCTTTCATCATCTTTTCTCCATTTTCCATAAATCATCTTCTTTGGTTGGTGTCACATCCTCTCTGACTTACCTGCTAGTTGTATGCATTTATATGTATTCATTAAGGCATACTATTTCATTAAGGCATTAATGAAATAGTATGCCTTAATGACTTACCTGTTAGTTGTATTCATTAAAGCATACTATTTCAAAAGTGATCCCCAGTTAATGAAAGAACATAATAATGAATTTGTCCATGGGTTTTCCAAGATGATTCTTATTTTCATTTCATACTGATACTATCGAAATCAAGGAAGCTTGTTGACATTTTATGCCTTGGCACTACAACGGAGGAAGACTACCGGTGTTACCTAGGCACTTCTATTTTTGGGATTTTTGCCATCCCGACATATGGTGTCACTTGGACACTCGTCAACACAACACGGCATTTCTAGGCATGTATGAAAATAATACCACATTATACCATCACAATGTTCCTCATTTTGACACAGTGAAATGAATTGTTGTTCTATGAAAACTTTTGTAAAGTTAAGAAAATTATAAAATAAAAAGTTTGGGTCCTTGACAATGATCTGTATAATATGGAGTACTTTTAGTTAGGTTCATGATATGCATTTTTATACTTTTCATTAAATATCTCAATTGGCTCTCTAAGATTTCCCTTCAATTTTATTTTTCTATATACATTCTATTTTTATAGTTTTTTTTTTTTAAATTTCTCTTAAGGATGTGCTACCTTATTGGAATCTTTAGAACTTGGTGTGCCAATCATCTATGATACCTTGACACTTGGCACCCGTGCCATGTGTTTAGATAACACGGAAGACTACTCATCAGGGTCTTCACTGCAGCCCATGCACTAGAAGAATCTACATTTGGGTTCCCTTTAATGTTTAGAGAATGGATGAGTGCTCAAGTAAATGGTTTAGTAGATTTACGACATTGAATCCTTACTTATAAATTAATTGTACGACATAAATATTGCATTTTGCATCTTGTATATTTTGCTTCACTGTTAGCTATTGTAATATCTCCAAATTTCCGAACTAACTATGTTCCAGTAAGTGTACATATCAGTTGCGACACCTGATACCTTTCCGGATTTTCGAACAAATTATCTGAATTTGGTCTAGGTCCGTTTGACCTTGTTAGACAAGAGATATAAAACCCGACTTAGGTGTATTGGGTTCACAAGTGAACCAAGCCAATTGACAAACACACATTGGTGTGTATATGTTTCACATGGAAACAAGACCTAGTATAAAAGGCAATGGCTAATGGGAGAAGCCATTACCCTTGTTATCCTTCCTTTGCAATTGAAGAGGAGAAATTGCTCTCCTTGTGAAACCCTTGCACACCAAGGCTTAAAATCGTGATCGATTCTCCGCTCGCAACCCTATGAAATCTTGAGCCACCGATGCAGGAGGTACCGATGATCAAGTGAGCTGATTTGTGACGAGCATGAGAACTATTATATGAAGCCCCCTTGTGTTTAGAAACCCTTTTGTAGAGAGCCTCGTTGCGTATTCGTCATCACACGAGAAGTTAGGGTAAATTATGTGCTCTAGAAGCGAGATTATCTTCGAGTACGTCACGATACAGACACGAGAAGTTGGGGTTTCAATCCCATTGAGTGAGTGCGGCGGGAGCGTCGATCATTCCAAAGATTTCGATCGTTGAATCCGCAAGATAAGATGGTGAGATCTTTGATTTATTGTGGATTAATTGTAGCTTAAATCAAGCATTTATTGGCTAGATGTATGTAATTGATGAGGGTTTGAAAAAGGGTAAAAAAGGAAAAAGAGAGTGAGATTTCGGGAAGAATCACTGAAATCCCGAAAGTCGCTCGTACGACTTTGAGACTCGCTCGCGAGAGATAGGCTTCAGAATAGCCTGAAAATCAGTAGAGAACAGTCGCTTGCGCGACCTTGGAACTCACGCGTGCGACTGTCTCAGGCTGTTCTAAGAAGGATTAAATGAATACAGTTGCTCGCGCGAGGCCGCGCAACTGAGTGTGCCCGGTGATGTCACTCGCATGACTTTGGAGCTCGCACGAGCGACTGAGCACATTTTGGCCATTTTGGATTTTTCTTGGAGAATTTTCTGAATATTCGATTAGTATGTTTCTTTAGGCATTAATTCATGCCCATTGGATGCATTGGAATGTAGGTTATAAATTGGATGTGTGCGTGAGGATCTTCGCCTCTCTGTGCATGAATAGCGTGGTTTCGTGGAACGTGAGGTAGGGGAAATTCAATAACATTTACGTTGTTATGATTTGTATAGACATTGTGATGTGATAACTTGCTTCCATCTTACGATCATGAGCTTTGTACATGGATTCCAAATTGTGTGTTTCGAAATGCGAACCCCGTTAAAAATGTGAATTCTGTTAAGAAATGTGAACTTCGTCAAGGAGAACTCTGTTAAGAATGTGCATATGAACTTCGTATACATGCCTTGTTTTTGAAACTCCGAAATTAGTTATAAATTAATCACACTGATAAACTACACGGTGATAAACTATATGTTAGAACTTGCACAATGATTTAAGGTTCATCGGAACTAGTCCCCATCGTGTATCGGTACGGCGGGATATCCGTACATTTATACCGGCCAACGGTAACTTAGCCGCACAAGTGACCCTCTTAGTGTAGGGGCTTGCGCACTTCGAAAATGGTTCAATTGAATGACGATGGTTCGAGGATTCCCATAGGAATATATGTGACTCCTAATGCTATATATGCTTGGGAGACTAGTTAAGGTTTTAAGTCACGTTGAAGTCTAAGAAGTATGTAAAATCTGAATCAAATAAAAATTTTGAAACTCCGAATATGAAATTCTGAATGTGTATTTGAATTTCATTTTGTTTTGATTTCAAGCATCTTTAAATTCAGTTTTAAATGTGAAATATGCCTTGAAATCAGTCTTGAAATCTATGCTTTGAATTATGATATGAATGCTGTTGATATTCCCCCTATTGAGCTTAAACTGTTAGCTCACCTCTTGACTATACGTCACAGGTACAGGTGTAGACACAGACCTCGAGGATTCAGGGCGGGAGAAAGATTTTGATTACCTTCCAGAGGAAGAATCAGATCTCCTGCCAGAGGACTATTTCCCATAGGGGATTCGTAGTGTTTGTTTTTGAGACCCTGTGGATAGGGCTTGGTGCGTCCAACCATCCTTTTTTTTTTATAGAGTTTAGATACATGTAAGGTATTATAATGTTTTGTGAACCACTGTTTAGGTAATGGTCGGCCATCACCGGTGGTTCATTTTGGTTATGTTGGGCTTATGATCTGCATAAGGATAAAACTATTATTTTGGCTCTTTTATACATATATAGAAATGGAGATTTCCTTTTGCCATGAGTGTGTTTGCCTTGATTTCCGCTCTCTATGTGGATATACCAAGTGCTTTGTTTCGAGTTCGTCTTTATCGGCGATCTGATGGCACAGGTTTCTGGGTAGGAAATCCGGGTTGTCATAGTTGGTATCAGAGCATGGTGTTAGGTCCGTGTGACACCATGAAAGCGGATCAACTGTGCCACAAAGTGTTACAGTTGATATCAAAGCCTATGACTTCAGAAATTCTTATAGAATCTAGACTTGGAATAGGAGTTTAAGGTTTTGTAAGAGTATAGGGACCGTCTGTTGATGAAATTTTTGTTTCATGTTAACAGATCAGTATGTTTACTAGAGGTAGAGGTAGACCGAGAGGTGGTCATCCTGAAATACAAGGAGTTGGGAAGGAATCACCACTGGTCCAAATAGGATTCCAATTGGTGAAAGAGATCCTCCACAAGAAGAAAATCAAGGAAGAGATGAAAGGGAAAGAATGGCACAGGCCACAGAGATTGTGGTTAATGCGATGGCGCAACAGACTGAGTTAATGGCTGCAAACAATGTAAATAATCATCAACCACAACCTTCGACATTCATAGAGTTCAGGAGGATGCGTCCTCCAAGTTTCTCAAGACAAGCCGATTCCGAGGCAGAAAAGTGGCTTAATGAGATGGAGAAAATCTTTAGTGTGCTTCCTTGCACTGAAGATGAGAAGGTTAGGTGGGCTGCTTTCAAGTTGGACGAGGAGGCCGACCCATGGTGAAATAAGTATCATGGACAAGAGAACAAGAAAACCCGAATGCTTTGTGGACTTGGGAGAAATTCGTTGAGGAGTTTAATGAGGAATATTTTCCCAAAGTTGTAAGGAACTAGATGGAAGTTAAATTTATTAACTTGGAACAAGGTAAGATGTCCGTACAAGAATACGGAACGAAATTTACAAGATTGTCAAGGTTCGCACTGGAACACGTGGCCTCAGATTCAATGAAGGCTAAGAAGTTCCAACGCGGCTTGAGGCCCAATATCCGCGATAGAGTTTCGATGTTTTAAGATTACCGCATGATCGAGAAGTTGAGTTTGCAATTGACTTAGCCCCAGGAACGGAGCTAGTATCTAAGGACCTTTTCGGATGGTTCCAGCTGAGTTAAAAGAGTTGAAAGAACAATTGCAAGAACTCTTAGATAAAGGGTTCATAAGACCAAGTGTTTCTCCTTGGGGAGCACCGATCTTATTTGTCAAGAAGAAAGACGGGTCGATGAAGTTGTGCATCGATTATCGTCAGTTGAACAAGTTGACGATCAAGAACCGTTATCTACTCTCCAGGATTTATGATCTTTTTGATCAGTTGCAAGGGGCAAGGTTCTTTCCCAAGATCGATTTGAGATCCGGTTACCACCAGTTGAAAGGGAAAGTTGAGGATATTCAAAAGACAACATTCAGAGCCAGATATGGGCATTACGAGTTCTTAGTGATGCCATTCGGTTTGACTAATGCACCAGCTTCGTTCATGGACCTCATGAATAGGGTGTTTAAATCACCTCTTGATAAATGTGTGGTCGTATTTGTAGATGATATCCTCATTTACTCGAAGACAAAGGAAGAGCATGAACAACATCTACGGATCGCTCTGTAGACATTACGAGAACACCAGCCATACGCGAAGCTCAGCAAGTGAGTTCTGGTTCGAATAAGTGAGCTTCTTGGGACATACTTGTCTCTGAAAATGGTATTACGGTCGACCCAACGAAGATTGAGGCCGTTGTGAAATGGGAACAACCGAAGACAGTGATAAAGTACGAAGCTTTCTAGGTTTGACTGGCTACTACAGAAGATTTGTAGAAGGCTTTTCCAAGATATCTGGACTGTTCACACACCTCACGAGCAAAAATGTGAAGTTTGAATGAACCGAGTCGTGTGAGAAGAGTTTTCAGGAACTTAAGAAAAGACTTACCTCTGCACCAGTGCTTGCTATTCCATAAGGCATTGGAGGTTTTGTCGTATTTAGCGACGCGTCACATAGCGGGTTAGGCTGTGTGCTTAACCATAACCAGAAAGTTATTGCCTATGGTTCGAGACAGCTCAAGGATCATGAAAAGAATTATTCAACTCATGATCTTGAACTGGCAGCAGTAATCTTTGCAATGAAAATATGGAGGCATTACCTTTACGAGGAAACCTTTGAGATATTCACCGATCATAAGAGCCTCAAGTACTTGTTTACTCAGAAGGATCTGAATATGCGGTAGAGAAGATGGATTGAGTTTCTCAAGGATTATGATTGCTCAATTCAGTATCACCCAGGCAAAACGAATGTAGTAACGGATGCTTTGAGTTGGAAGAATTCGGCTCAATTATCGAACCTCATCATGGGAATGTGTAGATGGAAATTATTAGAGGACATTTCATTGTATGAGACGAAGATCGAGGTGAAAGATTCAGGAGCCTTTCTGGCAAACATCACTATCCGATCAACGATCTTCGATGATATATACGAGCTTCAGATGAAAGATGAAGAACTTACGAAGATCGGACAAGGAGTGATAGATGGTACAAGACCAGAATTCTCCATCAAGGAGGATGGATTGCTACAGTTTAGAGGGCGTCTATGTATACCGACCGATGCCGATCTATGACATACAATCTTAGAAGAGGCCCATAAGCCAAAGTATGCTATTCATCCGGGTGGTACCAAGATGTACCAAGATTTAAATAAAAGTTTTTGGTGAAGAGGTTCGAAGAAAGATGTCGTCGAATACGTCTCAAAGTGTTTGGTGTGTCAGCAAATAAACACGGTTCACCGACATCCATCGAGTTTATTACAACCTCTACCGATACCGGAATGGAAATGGGAATCCATTTCCATGGATTTTATTTTGGGAATACTAAGAACGGTAAAGGGATATAATGCAATATGGGTAATCATTGATAGACTAGCCAAGTCAGTCAATTTCTTACCTTACAATACTAAGTATACAACGAGTAGGCTTGCAGAAATGCACCTGAAAGAGATTGTCTGATTGCATGGTATCCTTGTGAGCATTGTGTTAGATCGAGATCCGTTGTATACGTCACAGTTCTGGCAGATATTCCAAGAGGGAATAGATTCAAGAATAGACTTCAGCTCGACATTTCACCCACAAATAGATGGACAGACCGAAAGGGTGAACTAGATTGTAAAAGACATGCTACGAGCTTGCATGCTTGATTTTCAAGGATCGTGGGATCAGCATCTACTCCTGATCGAGTTTGCATACAATAACAGTTATTAGACGAGCTTAGGTATGGCTCCCTACGAAGCACTCTATGGAAAATGTAAATCTCCGATTAATTGGGAAGAAACCAGAGAGAAATTTATTTTGGGTCCTGAAATCATTGAAAATACTACCGAAGCAGTACGTTTAATCCGTGAGAGATTAAAAGTAGCACAAAGTAAACAGAAAAGCTACGCCGATTTGAAAAGAATGGGCCTTGTGTTTCATCAAGGAGATAATGTGTTCATAAAGATTTCACCCACGAAGGGTGTAATGCGCTTTGGGAGACGTGGGAAGTTGAGTCCACGATACGTAGGACCATTTGACGTTTTGGGACGAATTGGAGAGGTTGCGTATCAGGTTACTTTACCACCGCAACTATCAAGCATGCACAATGTATTTCACATGTCAATGCTAAGGAAATACGTGAAAGATCCAACTCACGTCCTAGATTATCAACCGATTGAGATTCAAAAAGATTTGACCATTAGAGAAGAATCGGTACATATTCTTGATCGGAAGGAGCAGGTGTTAAGTACCAAACGTATTCTGTTGGTACTTGTGAGATGGCGAAACCATTCACCGGAAGAGGCTACATGGGAACACGAGTCGGACATAAGCGATGCTTATCCACAACTCTTTGAATGAACTTTTGAGTTAAGGAACCATGTAAAATGTAAATTATTTCAATGTAAAATATAAACTAGTGGATCATTCTATATAAAATTTTAATTAAAAAAAATGTGATTGGTTAACATTGTGCTAAGGGTGCTACGAGCAAATAGCGAATCGTCAAGTATTGCTGAAATTGGAATAAAGGAAGTCCACAGATCCATTCAACATGATATGAGGGTACGTATGGATTTTATACTAGAATTTCAAGTATAAATGAATGGGAATTAGGTACGTGTAAAGCGATAGAAGAAACTCAAACTGAAAACTGTGTAGATCACAAGAAACTGCTGAATTTGCGCGCGCGAATTTTATTGTTGCCCGCGCGACCTCTTCAGAAAATCAAGCCAGAAAATGACTAGGACAGTTGCTCGCGCGACTGTCTCAGAGGACAGTTTTTGCTTATCAGTTGCTCGCGCGACTTTGGAACTCGTGCGCGCAACTATTGGGGTATATATGGCCTACGAGTCATTTTCTTCATAAAATTTGGGCACGAAAACTTTTCGAAAACTAGGGTTTCTCCCCAAATCCGTACAACCTACCCTTCTTCCATCGTATTCGCTACGGATTGACTTCGGATTCGCTAGCACCTTGATCGGCAAGGGTTTCCTCCGAAATCTCTTCGCACAAAACGGGTAAGATTTGTGGATTTGAGTTATTTCCTTCATTTTTCTTGTGAAATCGACAAAATGGGTCTGAAGAAAGTATCGGCTTCCAAACCGTTGTCGTCTAAACGACCTAAGGTGGATCTTCCACCAATCGTGAGGGAACAACCCTCTGAATGGTGGGATTCAAAGCAATTCGAGCCGGAGTGGTTGATTGACCCAAATTTATTCTAGGGCCACGAAACTACGAATTGGACCCTTGAATATCTAATCGCCGCCAACATGAAATCGCTCTTAGAGCCATTTCATACCCATTATTGCCCTAGGCTTGTACGCCTATTCTACCAAAAATTGAAGATGAGCGTCGATGAAACGAAGCTTGTGACCGAGATCGATGGTCATAAACTTCAATTCGATTTGAGCGATATCGCTATCACGATGCGATGCCCATCGAGATATGTGGAAGGTGGGGCATTGCAATCCCCAAATCCTGAGAAAATACCTTTCCAAGAGATTATCGCCGACATGACCAAGGGGAAGACTGGATCCGGGTTATCGGTCAAGAGAGTCTAGTTGCCCTCCTACATGTGGACTCTTGACATAATTTTTCGAAAGAATTTGTTTCTGTTGGGACACGAGCAGGAGAGGAGGGACGTTCTTCTTCAACCCTTGTATTCGTCCTATCAAGAGAAGTGGTTCTTCACCCCTGCTGTCGTGGCTGAAGGAATGGTGTACGCGAGAAACAAAGCAAGATAGGGTGTGCACAGAAGATAACCCTTAAATGTCTACCTTACGCTCGTTTAACACACGCGCCAACTTTTCTATCATGAGGCCATGTTGAGCGACGCGATGCGTTATATGTACTCGTCCGATTACTTACACCGCATGGCAGCAACACGGGCATACATGCCGGATGCGTCTAGTTCTGGAGCTGGAGGTGCCGAGGACGATGCTGAGCAGCCGGGTGGTGATGAAGACTAGCCAAGGAGCTATGGTCATGGGACTTTGGAAGTTTTGAATTTGCGAGCATTTTGATAAAACTTTGGGGAATGTATAATATATATTTTTTGGATGGTTGAGTTATAAAACAATGGTCTAAATTTTTGGGTAAAGTAAATTGTAAATATTTGAATGGTTGTGGATAAGGTTGAATGGTTTATGTGGATAGTAGCATGGATGCCATGCTATAGTGGTTTAAACATTTGAATTGCTGTGTACATTTATGTTGAATACTAGAATGGTTGTAACATTCTCTTCCGCTTTAACTGAATATGTGTATGAATGATTTTGTCGTGATGGGCATGTATAAACGGTTGTGAATAGTATTATTGCAGGTATGATACATAAGTTCATTATGGAAATCCTTGTATAGTTGTCCATACATCGAATGTGGATAAAATTCTTGCAGGTAAAATTAGTGGTAAATATGCAAGGTAATGTGTGCCACAATGTAGAAGAATATGCAGAGAAATTGTGATTGTGTGCAGGAGGAATGCTGGTTAGATTGGTAGTAGCTAACTATTGCATTAGCTCATTTTGTTAGAATAGAGTTAACTCCTTTTGATAGAATAAATCGTATGACCATTCTGTCAAGGTAGTTGTGAATAAATTATGTGAAATGTGAGAATATATGGCTGGTTAAATGTGAATGTGTTTTGATTTCGATGTGAATGTGTCCTCTTCTGTAGAGAATCTAAATTTCTTGTTAGTCTTATGTGTTCTCTTGTTGTGTCATTGCGAAGCAACTGAACTATGGTCAATTTTCGAGGACGAAATTTTTGTAAGGAGGGGAGGATGTAATATCTCCAAATTTCCGAACTAACTATGTTTCGGTAAGTACGATTAGTTAAGTACATCCGATACCATTCCGGATTTTCGGACAAATTATCTGGATTTGTTCTAGGTCTGTTTGACCTTGTTAGACGAGATAAAACCTGACTTAGGTGTATTGGGTTCACAAGTGAACCAAAGCCAATTGACAAACACACATTGGTGTGTATATGTTTCACATGGTAACAAGACCTAGTAACAAGGGCAATGGCTTATGGGAGAAGCCATTGCCCTTATTATCCTTTCTTTGCAATTGAAGAGAAGAGGAGAAATTGCTGTCCTTGTGAAACCCTTGCACACCAAGGCTTAAAATCGTGATCGATTCTCCGCTCGCAACCCTCCGAATTCTTGAGTCGCCGATGCAAGAGGTATTAATGATCAAGTGAGTTGATTTGTGACGAGCGTGAGAACTATTATATGAAGCCCCTTTGTGTTTAGAAACCCTTTTGTAGAGAGCCCCATTGCGTACTCGTCATCACACGAGAAGTTAGGGTAAACTGTGTGCGCTAGAAGGGAGATTTTCTTCTAGTACGTCATGATACGGATGTGAGAAGTTGGGGTTTCAAACCACTTGAGTGAGTGCAACGGGAGCGCTGATCGTTCCAAAGATTTCGATCGTTGAATCCGCAAGATAAGGTGAGATCTTTGATTTATTATGGATTAATTGTAGTTTAAATCAAGCATTTATTGCCTAGATGTATGTAATTGATGAGGGTTTAAAAAGGGGTAAAAAGGGAAAAGAAAGAGAGTGAGATTTCGGGAAGAATCACTGAAATCCCGAAAGTCGCTCGCGCAACTTTGAGACTCGCTCGCGCGACTTTGAGACTCGCTCGCGCAAGATAGGCTTCAGAATAGCCTGAAAATCAGTAGAGAGCAGTTGCTCGCACGACTGAAAATGTGATAGGAGAGTCACTCACGCGACCTTGGAAGTTGAGCGCGTGACTGCCTCAGGCTGTATTGAGAAGGATTAAATGAATACAGTTGCTCGCCCAAGGCCGCGCGACTTGAGTGTGCCTGGTGATGTTGCTCGTGCGACTTTGGAGCTCGTGCGCACGACTGAGCACATTTTGGATTTTTCTTGGAGAATTTTCCGAATATTCGATTAGTATGTTTCTTTAAGTATTAATTCATGCCCTTTGGATGCATTGGAATGTATGTTATGAATTGGATGTGTGCGTGAGGATCTTCGCTTCTTTGTGTATGAATAACGTGGTTTCGTGGAACGTGAGGTAGGGGAAATTCAATAACATTTACGTTATTATGATTTGTATAGACATTGTGATGTGATAACTTTCTTTCATCTTATGATAATGAGCTTTGTACATGGATTCCAAATTATGTGTTTCGAAATGTGAAGTCCGTTAAGAATGTGAATTCTGTTGAGAAATGTGAACTCCGTCAAGGAGGAGAACTCTGTTAAGAATGTGCATATGAACTTCGTATACATGCCTTGTTTTTGAAATTCCGAAATTAGTTATAAATTAATCACACTGATAAACTACACAGTGATAAACTATATGCTAGAACTTGTACAATGATTTAAGGTTCATGTGGAACGAGTCCCCATCGTGTACCGATATGGCGGGATATCCGTACATTTATACCGGCCAACGGTAACTTAACCGCACAAGTGACCCTCTTAGTGTAGGGGCTTGCGCACTTCGAAAATGGTTCAATTGAATGACAATAGTTTGGGGATTCCCATCGGAATATATGCGACTCCCAATGCTATATATGCTTGGGAGTCCAGCGTCCTTTTTTTTAGAGTTTAGATACATGTAAGGTATTATGATGTTTTGTGAATCACTGTTTAGGTGATGGTCGGCCATCACCGGTGGTTCATTTTGGTTATGTTGGGCATATGATCTGCATAAGGATAGAACCATTATTTTGGCTCTTTTATACATATATAGAAATGGAGTTTTCCTTTTGCCATATTGAGTGTGTTTGCCTTGATTTCTGCTCTCTATGTGGATATACCAAGTGTTCTATTTCAGGTTTGTCTTTATCGGCGATCTGATGGCGCGGGTTTTTAGGTAGGATATCCGGGCTGTCACAGCTATATTATGATTTTTTGCAATAATTTGTAAACCTCATCAGGAATATTCTTGGGCGTCAGTTTTTTGCGAAAAATTGCATGGGAGAAGTTTGTTCTTATTATTTGCCTTTATGCCTTATTCGGTATTGTCTTTAACTCAAGTAGAAAGTAGGAAGATTCATGACCTGTTTGTGTTCGTGACCAAAAAATATAACTTACTGTAATTGTTCTCTCACACCTGCCGCTATATTTCTGAATGAATATTACCATCCTAAGTAGTGATTTAAGAGAAACACCATATTGAGGTTCCGCAACTGATAATCTTCCTTTTGAGCAGCCCTAAACCTCCCTTGGTTCTTCAAGTAGGAGATTGGTCGTGCCCGGTGTGTCGGAATGTATACTTCAGGAAAAGGTCGATTTGATCGACACAGATGCGGGTCCGAAGGGCAGAGGGCATATCAATGAAGAGTAAGGCGGCCCAGGTCCCGAGAGGAGCTCTTAATGGCCATGTATTTTTCAATGGGAGTCAAGAGTCGGACCTCAAAAATGGATGGTCCATTGCGGGGAAGCGTTTTCATGGCTCCTTGGGATCAGCGCCGCTTGATGGGGGCCACCAATTGGCCATCTATCGGAAGGTTTGCCTAGAGGTCTTGTATCTCCTTGGTTCGCATCCCAATGTTGTGCGGTCTCTTGATGTCACCCTTGACGACATCCGTTTTGGTCTGGCTGACGTCCGACCTTCCGAGGCTGATGTCCACACTGATTTCTCGGGTTTGGCTACTACTTCTCGTAACATGATCAGTGGGTCCTCTATGCTGGAGTTTGTCAAGAGCTACTTCTCGTCCTTGGCTCTTAATCTTCCTTCGTTCTGGGCAACTATTCACTTTTCCTATGACTCCCTTCTCCTTCCATTTCACTGGTGGATTAACGAGACTTGGGTTTTTTCGATCGTCCCAACATCTCTCCCCTTTCTCTTTCTAACTACCTTCTTCGGTTCCCCAACGTGGCCGTTGTCTACCGCTTTTGTTCTTTAAGGAGGGTTATGATTGATGGGGTGCAAGTCGTATGTCGTCGCTGGGATGTCCTCGCTGGAGAAGTGTCTCCTTGAAGCTTTGATGGAGGGTTGTGGCTACGGGTGGTCGGTCTCCCGTTGCATGCTTGAGCCCTCGAGGTCTTCAGGGCGATCAGCTCCCTCTGTGGCTCCCTCATTATCGTTGATCAGAGCTCTGACGACCTGTGGGAGACTCGGTTCACTCGTATTCTAGTTGCTGTCAATTGTCTGGAGGACATCCTAAGATGTTGTACTATTCGCATTAATGGCAAGAGCTCTCGGGTCTTCATAGAAGTGGAGTTGGGTGAGAGGGCTCTACTCCTGGTGCATTCAGAGCAAGAAAGTCCGGGGCCCGTAAGAGGTAAGGAACACATATTCTGTCGGGCATCAACGCACTCCTAAACGGGGTAGATTTGCTCTGTCAGTTGGGGGAAGTACCCACGCAAAGGGATATGCCCTCGCAGTATCGCAACATCGGAGGTCGGCCGTGGCGGGGAGCATCGGATCGACGTCGGGGGCCATGGTGTTGCCTTTGGAGACTTGGAAGAGGTGGAATCGAAACTGGAATCTCTAGAGGATTAGCCTAAGGTGGAGGCTACCGGAGGTCCGGAGGTGTGGGCTCAGGTGGAGGCTAAATCGTCCTAACGATTTGCCCGATCTTTTACCGTTGAAAGTTTCGACGGTCCGGATGCCTCAACCGCTTGCTGCTAGATCAACAGATCTTTTTTTGAATTTTGAATATGGGAAGGAGGATGTGGCGTCTTTTCCTTGGCTCGGGCTCTTAAATCGAGAGGGCCCCATGTTCCTCGAATGTGCATGTGACCATCTTTTGTCAGGCGACAAGATCTCTGTGGATAAGGGTTTCTCTAAGTCATTGGCATCCGATGTGGGTGTGATCTCAACACCACTGGTTTTGAGCTACGGCCCCGACGCGGTTTCAGCTCCATCTCTTGGGCATATGACACATGGAAAGTCGCCCCTGCAAGTCTTGTTGGTGTCAAGTGGTATGGGTTTCTCACCCACGGTTTGGGGAATTGTTTGGCAGCTGGCTGGAGGAATGAAGAGATGGTGACATGTGGCCTTTGTTGGAGGTATGGCTCACGTGTGTTTTGGTTTGTACGTTGGTGTACATGGGTCCTGGGGATGGGTCAGGTCTGCCATCGTGTCCGTTCATCTTGCGCTAGGCTGCGGGTCCCTGGGAGCCTCGTTTGGACTAGTGGGTCCATGAGAACTTGGACCGTCTACTGTCGGTTATTTTGCGAAGTTGGACGGGTTCTTCTTTTAATTTCTCTTTGTCACTGGTTTCTACACAGTGGGCGAACTGTTTTCCCTTTGTTTCGTCCGAGCTGACTTCTTCCTTGGGGATACTGTGTTCTACCTCTTCCCTCGATCCGGATCTTGTTGAACGTGGCTGCTTGTCTTCGTCTTCGATTTCCTCGAGGGGTTCTTCCTTGGAGGAGGTTCTCCCCATTAGATTCATGCGTCGGGATGTTTCAGGGGCTTGGGTTCCATGTTCTTTCAGCTCGCCTTGTGGATTCGGCTCTGCAATTTCCCCTACTTCTGGGTGTGGCGGCAATTCTGATAGAGCTACTGGCTCTGATGCAGTGGATAAGCCCATTAGTTTTGGTTGGGACCTCGGGATGTCTTTCCACGACTCGGACGATGCACTTAGGGAGGTTTTTAATTCTATCGTCTGTGGTCGGGCAGCCGCCGGCAGGAAGAAGAAGAAGCAATCAAAATCGTAGGAACTTGCGAGGCTGCATTGGGGGATATCGGATGGAAGGGGCACTGGGGGTGCCTAGAGGGTTGTCGTGTTAATTGGGCAAGCTCTTTTTGTTTTCTCTATGAAGTTTTTCTCTTGGAATGTGAGGGGCATCTGCGACCCCAAAAACCGGGTGGGTGTTAAAAGGGTAATTGTATGAATTATCCGACAGTTGTTACGGTACAAGAAACTAAGTGGGGAAGTTGTGAGCATGGAAAGGTTGCGTCTGTGCTTGGAGGAAATCGATGGGGCTGGATTTGGGTCGATTCGGTGGGGGCTTTCGGGGGCATCCTGGTTGCTTGAAACTCACTTAACTTCGACAAAATTGAAGAGGAAGTGGGATTTTCTCTGCCTTAATGGTGCTTAGGAATAGAGACAATGGTAAATGTTGGATGTTTTCGGGCATTTAAGGGCCTTCTGGGGATTGTTGCCGCGACGAGTTTTGGTTCGAATTGGCGACTGTGGCGGCTTGGTGGAGTCTGCCTACTTGTTTTGCAGGTGACTTCAATGCTGTTAGATGGCCGCACGAGAAAACGAGGGCCCTGCTGATGTGGCGGTCATGTAGGATTTCAATTCGTTCATCCAAGATTGGGAGCTCGTCGATCTCCCGCTCTCAGGTCAAATCTTCAGGATGCTCTCTCCTTGAGCAGGTTGGATCGGTCTCTCGTTTCGCTGGATTGGCTAGACCTCTTCCCTGCAGCACTTTTGCTTGGTCTGGCCATGGCTGTTTCTGATCATCGTCCGCTTCTGGTTCGGTGTGAGTCCGGAGGGAAGGGTCCCTCCTCCTTTTGGTTTGAGAATATGTGGCTCCTTGACGTTGGCCTCCATGCCTGTATTCCGCTGTGGTGGAATGAATTTCACCCATCTGGGACAGCCGCCTTCAGATTCTTATCCACCTTAAAGCATCTCAAAAATAGTATCAAGGATTGGAACGTGGATGTCTATGGTCTGGTCCACGCTTTTAAGGAGATGTTACTAGCGCGCCTGAAGGAGTTAGATGAGTTGGAGGAAATTTGAGATCTTACTGCTTTGGAACGCGAAGAGCGGCTCTCGAAAAAAATGGAATTCAACGATAAATGGCTGGCTGAGGAGGTCAGTTGGAAACAAAAATCGAAGGTTCAGTGGCTTAAGGAGGGGGATGATAACACCAAGTATTTTCATGTAGTCGCTAATGCTTAGGGCAAAGCAAACTTTTTGGGGAAAATTTCTGTCGATGGCTGCATCTTCTCAGATCCGGACCAAATCAAGAATCAAGTTGTGCCCTATTATAGGCAATTGTACTCTGATGAGGGGTGGTCTTGGCCAGAGTTGGATGGGGTCCCGTTTCAATCTATCTCTTCGAAGGATAAAGACGCTATGGAAATGCCATTCTAGGAGAAAGAGGTCTGGTGGGTCATCATGAGTAGTGCAAAAATAAAGCGCCGGGTCCAGATGGTTTCACAATGGAGTTTTATCGATGTTTCTGGCAACTTTTGAAGGAGGATCTCATGGCTGTGCTTCGAGAGTTCCACGAGGGTAGCTTCACCAGTTGAAGTTTGAACTGCACTTTTATTTCGCTAATCCCGAATATGGAAGGTGCGGTGGAGCTTAAAGATTTTTGTCCCATCAGCCTGCTTAATTGTCTGTAACAAGATCGTTTCGAAGGTGCTAGCCAATCAGATTAAGCCGATCATGGGCAAAGTTATTTCCTCTAATCAGGGGACTTTCGTGAAGGGAAGACAACTTGTGGACACGGCTGCTGTGGCTCTCAAGGTGGTGCATTTGGCTCGTCGAAGCCGTAGCCCTACTGCCCTTTGGGAGGTAGATATGGAGAAGGCCTACGATCGAGTGAGCTGGGGGTGTCTTGACTACATGCTGGGCAGCTTTGGGTTCGAGGAGAGGTGGATAGGTTGGATGCGTGCGTGTTACTCGTCCGCCTAGTTCTCAGTTATTGTCAACAGGTCTCCAGTGGGGTATTTTAAAAGTTCTAGAGGGGTCAGACAGGGAAACCCCCTATCCCCTTATTCAACATGGTGGGGGAAGCTTTGGATGGTCTTCTCTCTTGAGCACTGCAGCCTGGCTTGATATCAGGCATTCTAGTGGGATCCTTGGGCCATCGCTTTACGCATCTTCAATATGCAGATGACACGATCTTGTTCTGTAAGGGAGATGTGGAGGAGTTTAGAACCTTGGCGTGTGTGCTCTCTATTTACGAGGCGATTTCAGGGCCAACGGGATAATCTTTACAAGTCGACGGTTTTTGGTATCGGGGGCCGACGATCAGATTTTGCTTGGTCTTGCTGATGTGGCGGATAGCGAGATTGTACCATTTCCCAATTCTTATTTAGGGCTCCAGATCGGGACTGGCCAGCCTTCAGCTTCGGCCTAGGATCCGGTGGTTTGGAGGTTCGACCAAAGGCTGGCCTAGTGGAAGGGTAAGTTGCTTAGTAGTGGTGGTTGGCTCCTCATTGTCAAGTCAGTTTTTTCAAGCCTTCTCGTGTTCTTCATGTCTTTGTTTTGGAGTCCCTTGACCGTGATCCACAAGCTTGAGCAGATCCAAAGAAATTTCCTTTGGGAGGGATTCGGGTTTGACAAGCGTTATCACCTTGTTAATTGGGACAATTGTCAAATGCCCTTGACTTACGGTGGTTTGGGCATTAGAAGCTTGCGGTGGGTTAATGTCGCTTTATGGGGTAAACGGTTATGGTGCCCCGTTTTGGACAACGATAGAGAGAGCCTTTGGGCGCTGGTGTTGATGGATAAATATGGTAGTCAGGAGGGCAATTGGGGAGTCAAATTTGTTATTAATATCTCCGTTTCCGCTTGGTGGAAAGGAATTTCCAGGATTTGGCCATTTTTTTCCCGTTGGGTGACGTTCAGCTGGGGGGATGGGCATCGTATCCAGTTTTGGGAGGATCCTTGGGCGGAGATCAAGCCCCTTAAGGAGTCTTTCCCGACCATTTTCTCTATTGCGGCTGATTAATGCAGAGCGTTGGCGAACTTTTATTCCGATGATGCAGGAGGAGCTGTGTGGAATTTGACCACCCGGAGAAACCTTAGACACAAAGAGGTTGCTGCTTTCCTTGATCTGATGACCACGCTTTATGATCAGTCCAGAAATCAGCGTCGAATGGACGAGCGAGTTTGGGTGCCTAGCAAGCATGGGATTTTTTCTGTCAACTCCTTCTATCATATTCTTTCTAGTCAGCCTTTGGTTAAATATGATTGGGCAAGCTTGTGGAAGGCTGCCATCCCCCCAAAGTGAAGTTTTTTCGTGGACGTTGGTTAGAGAAAGGATTCTCACTATTGATTAGTTGATCCGGAGGGGGAAGAGTCTCCATAACGTCTGCTTTGTGTCTGCAATCGGGGGAGTCCGTCTCCCACCTTTTCCTTCATGGTTGGGTGGCGAATAAGATCTGGGGGTCATCTTTAGTTCTTTCGACATGCTCTGGGTTATCCCATCTTCTGTCTCCTAGCATTATCTAGCCTGGTGCGGCGACAACTTGGAGGGTCGGGTTGGGGCTTTCTGGAGAGTTGGTTTCTTCGCGGTCATCTGGAGCATTTGGCTCGAAAGAAATGCTAGTATCTATGGCCGCAAGCGTCGCCCGATTGGGATGGCTCTTCAGTTGGTTCGGGAATTTATGTGCCTATGGGTTAATTTGGAGCGGGTTGGGGCTGGAGGGGACTTGCTGCCATGGGATCCAGGCTGGGCCGGGAGTGTCCTCTTTGCCTTGGGTCACCCCCCTCCTCGCCTCTCTGTGTAGGGGTTTTTATTTTTTTGGTTCGCGTTTTCTTTGCTTTTGCTTTTCTCCCTTTCGGTCGGTCTGGTTTCTTCTGTATGTTTTCTATCCTCTCGCTGTTATTTTAATACAATTATGACTTTTTACTGATAAAAAAAAATAAAAATACCAGCCTAACATAAATACAAATATTATTATTTGTTTTGCAGATTTACTTGAACTTAATCCTCTTTAGTTTGGTTCGCCTTTTGTTGAAGGGTATTACCACTAAAGGGACAGTTTTGCCTTTAGATTTTTATGAATGCATTATCAAAGGCTGGTTGTTTTTGTTTTTTTGGATTTTTTGGTGGTAGTTTTTTAATAGATTTATCATTTATTCTATAGATAATATGTTCAACATTTGTTCCAGATTTCACATTGGAATGATCATAAAGAAGAATGTACAAGATTTGAACAACAAATGAGACATGCAGATGTTCTGCATGATTTTCCATTTATGTTCTCCATGGAAGCCACGCCCCAGGTAACTTCACATTTCAATGTTTTCAAATGATCTCCGAATTATACACTGCTTCTGTGATCTATACATTGCATACAAAATTCAACTGTATGATCGTGTTAGAATAACATGTTTAGAGTAGTTATGCGCATATTTAGGCATTACTTTTGTTAAGTAAGGGTGGAATAGGATTTTATTTTAGTCACTTAACTTCACATTTTGATGTTTCAGATGATCTCCGATTTATGCACTTCTCCTATGAGCTGTATATTGCATACTGGATTCTACTGTAGTCTTGTTATCATATAATGTTTAGAGTAGTTATACCCATATTTAGGCAATACTTTTGTTAAATTAAGGGTAGAATAGGGCCAATAGGCATTATTTTTTTATTCACTTAAGATCGTCATGTAACTGTAATTATGACACTTAATAATTATGACCGTGTTTTCTCCCTTTCCCTATCTAACCTGTCTCTCTCTTCGCTTGTATTCTTTCCTTCTATATTATTTCTTCTTACGTTCTTCCTTAAATAATTAGGCAGTGTTTCACATTGTTTCATGAAAGAATGAAGCGCATTGAAGTAGATATTGTACCTTAATTTGGCAACTGTGACAAATAGTGCGATCTCTACTCCATAGGTGAAATCAGAATCAGCTAGCCGAGTCACCTATTGACACTAAAAACTAGTTGGATTGGGTCTTCTCCAAGTTAGGCATTGATGATCTACACTCCAATTTAAGGAGTGTTAAAATATCACGTTGATAGATTTAAGTTACTTATCCGCACCGTCTAAGCTGAATATATCCAATCACCAAATCTGCAGGCGAATAAAAGGCGACTTATTTATTTAAACAAAAAATAAATCATATTTTAATGCTAGCTTTTTCAACAAACTTTTTCTTTCAAAAAAAGTTATAAATTTCACAATTAAATCATGACTTTTTAATATATTTTACTTTTTATTACTTTAGAGTACTGTTACACATATTTAGGCATTACTTTTTTAAATCAGGGTAGAATATTCATTTTATTTTAGGATTTTTAGTGAGTAAAGAGCCCCCTACAACTTATTAGTGATGGATAGTTCCCATAGAATTATTTGGTGATGGAGAGTTCTCTCTCACAAATGACTATCTTATCCTCAGTTAGTTTTACAAAAGTAAAAGCAACAGCTAACTGTCACATTTAATGAATGACAACTACCTTTTCCAAAAGGGTAGCTTTTAATTTTTTTTTTAATTTAGATAAGAAATTCCCTTACCTTTTCTTCCGATAAGGCAGAACTTGTTTTTAGCGGGAATGACTTTTGGTTTTCCCACCAAAAATCATCTACTATAAAGCAGTTGTTTTATTAAAGAAGTCTCACTTTAATAAAGCAATCAATTTTTTTAGACAAAGGCTCTCACCCTTCTCCAAATCGATTGCCTATTTGAACAATTTGTTTTTTTATGTTTTAAGGAACATATATTATATTATCATTCAGTATAATATCCCGCAAAGGGTTAACTCTTTGATATTTGATTTATTATCTGTCCTTTGCTAAATTACAAGCAAAGATACTAGATGGCACCTGAACATCGCAAAGAGGATAAAAACGTGCACACCGATCCATCTTTGAGTATCTTTATAGGTGACCAAATATAGACCAAAAGTTCTTTTGAAGACCAATTGGACAAGAATATTGTGAAGTAGTTTCATAATCCACCACCAGTCATCCTTATAATGGATTGACCAATGCCTTTCTTAGATTGGTCAGATACTGATGAGGAGGTGACCTATCAATCGTCACCTTCTTAGAAAATCGGTGAACCATGTGTCTGGCCGGTAAGACTTGTCATCCGATCCGTCAGAAAAATCTTCCGAACTGTGACACTTATGTCCGAAAGACCAATTTTTTGTCTGATCGATCAGTTTTTCGTCTGATTGGCCAATTTTTCTTCCGTTCAACCGGGGTAGACAAATAGAATCCAGGGAAGGGAAGAAGCCCATATATGAAAATGAGGAAGTTGTTATCATAAAGAGACAAATGTTAACGATAATTCTGCATACTCCATTCCAACCGCGCATCTCAACAATGATGTCGATTGCTGAAGATACATAATGGTCTTCCGTCACCTGTGCTAGTAGAACCCAACAAAGCATGATTGACAGATATGATGCTTGTAATCCATTTGAAAGACGAGATTCCATGAATATCAATGGCTATGAGGCAGATAAGGAGCCCAACCATGAGACTGACGATGATGCTTTCAGACAATGTCCCGACCTTAGCAACTTTCTC
This sequence comes from Chloranthus sessilifolius, assembly GCA_021018995.1. Taxonomy (NCBI): domain Eukaryota; kingdom Viridiplantae; phylum Streptophyta; class Magnoliopsida; order Chloranthales; family Chloranthaceae; genus Chloranthus; species Chloranthus sessilifolius. The sequence continues at coordinate 149,186,614 of CM037589.1, forward strand.
ACCCGAGCCGGTCCTTCTGACGAGGGGAGCAAAGAGTATGCGGACAACCTATCATTTGGTCATATTCCAAACCTCAATGCTGACGTTGAAACAACATTTGATCCTTTCTAAGTTACAAATCGAACTGAGCTTCCCAATGGAGCAGGTCCCAGTGATGCTCATAAAAAAACTGCCCCTGCTGCATCTGAAACTGACTAGAGGAAGCGAGACAAAGCATCTGAACGTGACAGTGAATCAGAATTGTGGGTTGATGGCATCGAAGTTGATGAGAACAACAAAGATGACATTCTCAGAGACTTGGATAATCCACTTGTAGATGATGATTACGAGGTTTTGTTAGATTCTGACGGTGGATATGGAGTTGAGGATGAGAAACGGGGTAGCAATTATTATTGTTAGCTTTTACCACCTGTTTGCATTCTTGTGAGAAAACTATTGATTTTTTTATTTTTTTCTGGTTCCAAAGTATGTTTATATGTTTTTTTTTTTTTTTAACTTCCCTTGTACATTGTGCAGTCAAACTTTAAGGCCATTTTCTGTTTAGTAGTGAAATATCTTGGGTTGATATAGCATCATGTGTAAATTCCTGTGTTCTTTTATCTTAATTGTGAACTGTACGTTTTTACACTAAATCAAAAAAAGAAAAAAAATCTAATGTGGATTTATTTATTCTCTAATACTACTAATACTACCTTTACTTCTTTCCTCCTATGTTTGGAGCCGTAGTAATTAAATACATGATGCATTATTTTTCATATTAGTCTTCATTAGTATTCTCGTTGATTTTTATAAAGTAATTTGGATTGATTGATTTGCTTGCTGATGTGTTTTTTTTTTTGACCTTTTTCTGGCTATGTGCAAAGCAGGTGACACTGTGTTCCTTCTTGACGGAAAGGGGCCTTCATCAAATGGGAATGTGGAAATCTGAATGTAGTTGTGGGCCATCAGTTGCTTCTTCTGATAGTTCACGGTTTCTTTCTATCTCTGTGTGCAATTTATTCACCTACCATCCAACTGGTCCAAAAAAATCACTACATGTCCATCGATTCTAATCCATGAGGAATGATTGCATTCACAAGGCATAACAAGCATATATGCTGCACTCATGCATGAGATTTGTGTGGTACCATTATTGTTAAACCGCATATGCAATTCATGTATTCTCATGTACGGTTGCACAGTAGTTTGTTTTTTTTTCCTCAAAAAATTCAAATTTTTTTTATAAAAAATGCTAAAAAATTCTGAAAAAGTAAGTGGAATTAAAAAATGCACATTGTAGTCACCATAATGTAAAAAAATCATTCCATAAATGTAAAACTCTTTCATTTTATTAGGAGAAATAACAAAAAACTATCCATTAATAGATGTGTGTAGAGAAATCTCTACAACCATGTCAGCCTGGGCATCATGTAACATTCATCATAAGGATCCAGTGACTTGGCAACTTGGATAAGATCGATTAAGTGGGACAAAAAAAAATTGGGGCACGATCTGATACATAACCACTGTTAAAAATGTGGTCAAAGTTCAATAAGGTCACTGCACCAAATTTTCAGGACCTTACCATAACTTCGACCCATGAAATGGAGGTTAAAAATGTCAAAAAGGTTTTTTATTTTTTTAAACCACATGTTCCATGGCTGATCAACCCAAAACGGGAGTTGTTTTGGGTTGATCATGCCACGTGCATGTGAAAATGTAGTCGGTTGCACGAGTCAGCCCGTGCAACCAGGTGCATACTCCCCATTGCCTTAGTAGATAGCCAGGCCTAATGAGGTTTGTTAAACAATTTTAACCATATCATTGGTTTGCGTATAGATCTGTTAAACATAGTGATGGTTACGTGATGATTACGTGAAGGAATCCAAGCAGATATGAGTGATCGGCTTATTCTATGTATTAATTTATGTTAAAATCAAGCCTTAACCTATTGCAAGCGCACAATGGAAATTATAGCGTAGTGATAGGATCATTTCCACGAGGAAGTGATTTATCTTGTATGTTTATAATATAAATAAAAGAATGGTTTTTATACTAAGTTTGCAGAAAATAAATCTAAATCCTCCTCTTTCCAGATTATGATTGTCAGGTACAATCCTTCAAGTTTTGGATGCTTACAAGTTTAAAATACCGTTACACCGTATTACAGTCTTCTAGAATTTGATTGTCAATCAAAAACTAAAATTCTTTAACACAGATTTAATCTAATCAATAATCTCCTAAAATTTGGGTGTCAATCAAACTCTAGAAAATTGAATATGGAAAAGTAAAACCGTTACACTAATTTGCAAATTCCAACCTAAGTCGTCAATTCAAATTAAAATTCAAAGATGTTTACAAAGCAGTAAATAAAAGAAAATAAAATCTAAACTAGAAAGCAATAAAATTATATCTGTCGCCCCTCAGTTGCAGTCGTCACTTGCTTCTGCGAAACTATGGATATCTACACTAATCTTCCAGCTCTCAATCCCAGTCGTCAATTGTGATCGAGGAACCTTGGATATCTAAAATAAACTACTCTAATGATCATAAGAAAACCCAACCTCAGTCGTCAATTGATGATGATAATTTCTTCGAGGGTTTATTCCTACATCGGGCTCTCTTATTTATAGATCATAAGGAGTTGATTTACAAATATCTAATTCTAATAAAAGAAACTACTAGGCGTTGGCATATTAAAAAAAAACGTCGGCTTTGGTGTTAAGGGAGGGCGATTGGATCTGCGTTCGATGTCGCAACGTTAACTTCCGCCACCGGTCAAGGTGTCACCGATATGGGTGCATTGCTTCCTGCGCCGAAGGAATACCGGTGAAGGTGGGGGATTGGAATCCCCGGATGCAGAGCAATAATCATGCGGTGGTTAACCAGGCCCAGACGATGGATATCCTTCAGGGTTGGTCTATTGCGGAAAATAAACGCAACCAGAACTTGATCAAACCCTCTGCGTTTAGGCATGTTGGTATCCTGTTCACCGCCATAGCGAGGAATGATGGGTGAGTCTCTGGTGCCCAGGCCAATCCGGCCGCCAAAGACGATGCGTGGGGGCTGGCTTGGAGCTATCGAATACTACGATGGAGGTGACCAGGATTGAGTCAGCTCCGTTCATGTTGCTTGCGAAGAATTTAAAACACTATTGGGTGGTTCTTTATGCGATTAAAGATACATTGTCTTTGCTTCAGTTACATAGATGGATACAAAAGACGTGGGATTTTACTATTAAGCCTTCTCTGTCGACTATCTCGGAATCCATGTTTTTTTACGTTTTCAGTCCGAGAAAATGGCAAGAGAACTATGCATACAAAAAACTTTATACATTGAGGGCATATCGGTAGATTGCAGGGCTTGGGAGTCAACAGTTGGGACGCTGGTGGAAGACAAGGATACGGAGGGTCTTTGGCTCCGGCTGCGAGGATTACCGCTCCATGCTTGGTCCCAGGAGGTCTTTAAGGTGATTGGAAATCGTTGCGGTAGATTCATCCTCGTCGATCGCAGTACCGACGACCTCTTGGATATGGTTTCCACTCGGATCTTGGTTGCTATTCACCGTCTGGAGGACATCCCTAGATGCTGTGAAATCTGCATTGACGGCCAAGTATTCCAGGTCTTCATAGAATTGGTGCTCTTGGAGAGGATGGTCGCTCCGTCTGAGGCGAATGTAGAATTCGAGGGGCCCTGACTGTCTGGTGTAGACGTTTTCAACTGCCCCCCACTGAAGTAATCAAGCAGATCATTGAGCCATTCAGGGGCTGGGTGGTAAACACCAGCGGGGAAGAGGCGAGTTGCTCGGAGAACGGTGCGACTGTGAACTCGACGCTCTGTTTGGGGCCACAGGGGGGGTCGACCACGCCGGCGAGGGGTCTCGGGCCGTCGAGGTCCCACTGGGGACCGCAGAATATATTCTCGGACCATGATGCAGGGGAGCTTCTTTCGGGATTTGAAAATGAATGGGTTTTGGTAGGAGAAGCTATCGGTGATCAACGCCAACAAACTTTGGAGGGGATTCCGTCGGGATCGAGCACAACGCAGGCGAATCCCTCGCCGATGGATCCTACGGCTGAGATTCGACCGTACGACACTCTTCCAGATGGAGACTTGCAGAAATGGGAGGTAGGTGATGCCGGCAGGAAGGGAGATTGTCGTAATGCACGATGGATCCGGCGGCAAGCGATGCTCGGGTCCTTTAAGGAAGCCAAGTGCAAGGGGTAAAGAGGGATGTAGGGTTTATTTCCGAAAGAGAAGATGGAGGGGATCTCGAGGTTTGAGGTGTTATGGGGTTTCAACACGTGGCGTGCTGGCAGAGGGTTTTGGAAGGAGGGATGGTCTCTTAGTGGGGGTTGACTTTGGACACCTCAATTGGGGGGACGTGGGGGGCCTTTTATCTGTTGACACATGTGATGGAACCTACACGTGGTAGGCCCATGATAAACAATGGACGTATTTTTTAAGTATGGCGGATGGCTCTATGGGACCAGAGATCTCTATGTCGTTTGGCACAGAAATTTGGGGACTGCAGCCAAGGTTGGGGGATTTGAATGAAAATGGGACTGGGGATGGGATGGCGCAACGTAGTTGGACCCGGTACCCACTGGGTCATGTAATACCAAGATTATCTCTCTACAAAGGGAGTCGACTGCTCTATTCTCATATGATGATATGTCAGTGAGAAACAATAGGGGTGAATCGAGGAGGAAGTAGCTATGGTATCCGATATTGACCGCCTAATTCGTGTCGAGCATGATCTCGAGATGTCTTTCAGGGGGTCTGAAGAGGAGCTTCGAAAGGTGTTACGATCAGTCCTGGTAAGTAGAAATGGGTTAAAGTTGAGGCGTAGGGGAGGTGCCTGGGAATTAGCGAGGCTGTAGTGGGGAATGCCGGATGGGAGGGTGCAAAGGGGGGTTTAACTCCTAATGGTTATGGTCCAAGCGAGGGTCTATTGGTTGATTATGAAGATGCTATCATGGAACTTGCGGGGGATATGTGATGGGAGAAAACGAGCGGGGGTTAAACGGATCATCGAATCCATAAAACCTGCCGTCGTTACTCTTTAGGAAACGAAGTGGGGAAATTGTGATGACAGAAACGTAGCTTCGGTGCTGTAAACAACAAATTTGCGTAGGATATAAATCTAACACAAATCAATCATAACAAATTTTCCCTCGCTAGGAGAGGGTTTTATTAAAATGGCGGACCTTACACTTCCGGGTATCACAGTTGATTCCCCGTTAATTACATCAAAATTGAATATCTTTGATTAAAAGCTACTAAATAAAAAATAGCGTAATTACATCTTTGAAATAAAAAAAACTAAGATTCTAATTCTAAGTCTTCATCGACATCTTCAATCCGTCATGAGATAGATGGATAGCAGACTATCTTCATCGGAGATTTGAGAAATATGAAATAGGGGACGACGGATGGGAGAACCCCTCCTCCAAAAGCCAGGTCCATTTAATCGAAAAGCACGAGTCATTACTGGAGCAAGAAACTCGTGGACGAGTCTTAAAACGAATTCTTGTTCTCTGGTCTCAAAGATGCGTTCGAATACCAAATCTATTTTTCGGGCAATTGATTATCAGAAGAGTTATCACTTTCAGTGATAGAGTGTCTAATCATGAGTTAGATATAGTCAAATTCCTTAAAATTTGATGATCATAAATGATTTTATAATGATTTTACTGTTGGATTTGATCAATATCTTAAGATTTGATTGATGCATAGTAAATCCACCGTTGGATCTCGTTACGATCTCACATTATGATCGTTTGATTAAAAGTCAATGATTCCACCATTGAATTTGATCAAAATCACAAGATCTGGTCAATATATAATAAATCCACCGTTGGATCTTATTACAATCTCACATTATGATCGTTTGACTAAAAGTCAATGATTCTACCGTTGGATTTGACCACAATCAAGATCTGGTCAGTATACAATAAATCCATAGTTGGATCTCGTTACGATCTTACATTATGATCGTTTGACTAAAAGTCAATGATTCTACTATTGAATTTGACTACAATCACAAGATCTAGTCAAAATGCAATAAATTCACCATTGGATCTCATTACGATCTCACATTATGATCGTTTGACTAAAAGTCAACGCGTCCACCGTTAGATTTTACCAAATTTATAAAATCTGGTCAATATGCGATAAATCCACCGTTAAATCTCGTTACGATCTCATATTATGATCGTTTTGACTAAAAGTCAACGAGTCCACTGTGAAAATTTTTTTGATCTCGAGGTTAAAGTCCAAACCCTCATTTGAGGGAGTGATGATCCGAACCGCGAGAGAAACTCTAATTATCATAGATTATTTTGGGTATTATAGTCCGAAATCATTCTTCGAGTTCGTGATTATAACCCGTATGAGCATCGAATTTGTGGTTGCAATTCAAGTGTACTAGGAGTTATGCCCAGGGTCGTACCTACGCGGCTTAACTATTTCTAAGTACGCAAGAGATTGGGTACGAGTCGTAACGCGTAATCCCAAATTGCAACCATAAATCCTACTTTGGAGGAGTCGTAGCTCTTATCCTAAGCGTATCTCCTTTAGGTAAGGGCCATAGCCCTTATCCTAAAAGTCTTAATCCTAACTTATTCCTCCCGTCCACTTTAAAAAATAATAATAATAATAATAAGAAGAAGAAAAGAATAGTCGGAATCTCGGAGATACCCTAAAGTCTTTTTAGAAGAGTCGGAGATATTTTCGGCAGAACTCTCGTGTCAGAATTTTCGGATCTCTTACAATAAGGATGGGTTTGCTATTTATAAATTTATGGTAGCGGTTATAGAAGTTACGATCCTGCGGTTTCCGTAAGGTTTTTATGAAATGAACGGTTGAGAGAGCTGCGTAAGTTTTCGTCTTCATGCGGATTGAGAAAGATTCTTCACACGTACCTCATTCTTTTCTCATAACCGCCTAAGTGGCTAGGTATGTTTCTAGCCACCTAGGTGGATAAGTATTTTTCTATCCACCTAGGTGGATAAGTATTTTTCTAGCCAGCTAGGTGGCTAGGTATATTTTCTATCCACCTAGGTGGATAAGTATTTTTCTAGCTAGGTGGCTAGGTATATTTTCTAGCCACCTAGGTGGATAAGTATTTTTCTATCCACCTAGGTGGGTGAGTATTTTTCTATGACCTAGGTGGCTACATATATTTTCTAGCCACCTAGGTGGATAAGTATTTTTCTAGCCAGCTAGGTGGCTAGGTATATTTTCTAGTCACCTAGGTGGATGAGTATTTTTCTAGCCAGCTTGGTGGCTAAGTATATTTTTCTAGCCACCTAGGTGCATAAGTATTTTTCTATCCACCTAAGTGGATAAATATTTTTCTAGCCAGCTAGGTGGCTAAGTATATTTTCTATCCACCTAGGTGGATAAGTATTTTTCTATAACCTAGGTGGCTACGTATATTTTTTATCCACCTAGGTGGATAAGTATTTTTCTAGCCAGCTAGGTTGGTAGGTATATTTTCTATCCACCTAGGTAGCTAGATATATTTTTTATTTACCTAGGTGGATAATTATTTTTCTATCTACCTAGGTGGATAAGTATTTTTCTAGCCAGCTAGGTGTCTAGGTATATTTTTTATCCACCTAGGTGGATAAGTATTTTTCTATCAACCTAGGTGGATAAGTATTTTCTAGCCACCTAGGTGTCGGACATAGCTTAGGACTTTAAATCCTATTTAGAGTAGGATTTGTTAAAAAAAAAACTATAAATAGTCTGTTTCCCTAATTCCTTCTATTAATTTATTCTATCTGATTTTTAAGGCTAATTGGAAGAAGAGTTTCCAATTCCAAATTTTCGAGTCAACAAGTGCCTCCTCGATTATTATTATTATTATTATTTTTTAATAAGAAAAAAACGAAAATCATAAAAATAAAAGATAAAAATCGATATAAATTTTATTTCTTATGTGAATTTTATTACTGATTAATGATCGTATTCTCTATGGAGGTTCGATTCATTGAAATCTGACTAGTGATCCTATTCTATATGGAGATTTGATCATTGAATTTTTTGAAAATTTTTTAGGTCAATCGGATGATCTTATTTCAATCTGAGAGATTTTTCAGGAGATGAATTTTTTACTTCGAGATTAATCGAATTGTAATTCCTTCGGAAATACTGTATACTGATTTATGGTTATAGGATTTGCGATTCTTACGAGGACGCTCTCCGATTATCAATATGAATCTCCTAGATTGGATTTGCGATTCTTACGAGAATGCTCTCCATTTACTAAAATGAATCTCTAAAATCTCTTAGACGATCCGGTTAAAATTTATGAACCTTAATAAATCGATAACAACAATTATGAAATTGATTCTCTGTTGACCATTGATCTCGATGTAGATTGGGCAGTCGAAATTAAATCCAAAAGATCTACTTTGGCTATTTGGGCATATATGACTGATTTCAGGTTTTTTACAGAGATCGAAACGTCCCTAAAAATATTTTCTAAAAATCACAAAAATTATGAGGTTGATTTTATACTGACCATCGATCTCGATGTAGATCGGGTGGTCGAAATTAAATCCTAAAGATCTACTTTGGCTACCCGGGCAATCTGACTGATTTTGGGATGTTTACAGAGATCGAAACATCCCTAAAAATATTTTCTAAAAATCAACAAAAATTATGAGGTTGATTTTATACTGACCATCGATCTCGATGTAGATCGGGTGGTCGAAATTAAATCCGAAAGATCTACTTTGGTTACTGGGGCAGATTTGACTGATTTTGGGATGTTTACAGAGATCAAAACGTCCTCAAAAATATTTTCTAAAAATCAACAAAATTATAAGGTTGATTTTATATTGACCATCGATCTCAATGCATATCGGATGGTCAAAATTAAATCCGAAAGATCTACCTTGGCTACCCGAGCAGATTTGACTGATTTTGGGACGTTTACAGAGATCATAATGTCCTTAAAAATATTTTCTAAAAATCAACAAAAATTATGAGGTTGATTTTATATTGACCATCGATCTCGATGTAGATCGGGGGGTCGAAATTAAATCCGAAAGATCTACTTTGACAACCCGCAACTGACGATTTGATGTTCTGAGAGATCAAATGGCCCTAAAAATATTTTCTAAAAATCAACAAAAATTATGAGGTTGATTTTATATTGACCATCGATCTCGATGTAGATCGGGTGGCCGAAATTAAATCCGAAAGATCTACCTTGGCTACCCAGGCAGATCTGACTGATTTTGTGACGTTTACAGAGATCATGATGTTCTTAATATTTTCTAAAAATCAACAAAAATTATAAGGTTGATTTTATATTGACCATTGATCTCAATACAGATCGGATGGTCAAAATTAAATCCGAAAGATCTACTTTGGCTACCCGGGCAGATCTGACTGATTTTGGGACGTTTATAGAGATCGAAATGTCCCTAAAAATATATATTTTTTAAATCAACAAAAATCATGAGGTTGATTTATATTAACCATCGATCTCAATGCAGATCGGGTGGTCGAAATTAAATCCGAAATATCTACTTTGGCTATTCGGGCAGATTTGACTGATTTTGGGACGTTTACAGAGATCAAAACGTCCTTAAAAATATTTTATAAAAAATCAACAAAAATTATAAGGTTGATTTTATATTGACCATCGATCTCAATGCAGATCAGGTGGTCAAAATTAAATCCGAAAGATCTACTTTGGCTACCCAGGCAGATCTGACTGATTTGGGGACGCTTACAGAGATCAAAACGTCCTTAAAAATATATTCTAAAAATCAACAAAAAATATGAGGTTGATTTTATATTGACCATCGATCCCAATGTAGATTGGATAGTCAAAATTAAATTCGAAAGATCTACTTAGGCTACCCGGGCAGATCTGATTGATTTTGGGACGTTTATAGAGATCAAAACGTCCTTAAAATATATTTTCTAAAAATCAACAAAATTTATGAGGTTGACCATCGATCTTGATATAGATCGGTTGGTATGAAAAATATGAACTTTGATCGGCTATCTGAGTCAAAATCTGAGAGGTCTCTGATCATAAAATCAATCGAAAGACCAAATGAACACTTATAGAAATTCAACTAAAATATGTAGGTTGAATTTCGATCGGGCTTCGAGTTTAAAACTCATCGGATGACCCGATTAAATTTATATGAGATATGACTGGCTATCCGAATGAAGATCTGAGACGGTCTCTGATGATAACATCAATCGGAAGACCAAATTAACATTTTAGAAATTCAACCTAAAATATGAAGGTTGAATTTTGATCGGGCTTTGAGTTTAAAACTCATCGGATGACCTGATTAAATATATAAAATTCGATCAGGCTATCTGATATAAAATTTTAACAAGTATAGGGTCGAAAACTTATCGAACGACCCAATATGTAATTTTTTGTAAAGTTTGAATAAAACAAATAAGTCAAAATTTGAAAGCTCTGTAATTTTAGCAAAATCTGATTGGAATATCTAACTCAAAATTTTGACGAAGTCTGTATTAGGTAGCCCGGTTTATTTTAGCAAAATCTGATCAGAGTATCTGATTCAAAATTTTGACAGACTTTGTATTAGGTAGCCCGATTTATTTTAACATATTAGGATGGTCAGAATGACTGACTAGAAATGTGACAACTACGCTATGCAGACGTTTGTTGAGTCACTTGATTCTTGATCGAAATAACTAATTCAAGATTTTGACAGGTATCAAGTTACCCAATTTATTTCACAAGTTGCAGTCGCATGTTTCTCACACTTCATTCTTATGTGAATACTCGAGATTAGATATGGCATACCTACGTATGCTCTTTCACAATTTATTCTTGTATGGGTAGAGGAATACATGCAACATAACTACCTACATATCTACGCAGTTTAACCTTGTGCACGTAGGAGGTTACACAATGATGTACCTAAGTACAAACCTTACGCAGTTTACCCTCATGTGAGTAGGAGATTACATGATGGTGATGATGTACCAATGTACATATCTTATGCAGTTTAGCCTCATGCGAGTAGGAGGTAACATATAAACGTACTTACGTTGTTTACATTAACAATGCACCTAAGTACAAGCCTTACGCCATTTATCCTCATGCGAGTAGGAGGTTAAATATAATAAAATGTACATATGTACATTACCTTACGCAGTTTAGACTCATGCGAATAGGAGATTACATGACGATGATGATGGTGATGATGTATCTATGTACATATCTTATGCAGTTTAGCCTCATGCGAGCAGGAGGTTACATATAACTTACCTACATATGTTCTCACGTAGTTTATTCGCATACGAGGGGGAGAAAATGTATGTTTCTGAACGAAGCAGCCATCGATAAGTGGTAACTCATTTTCTTCTACATTTGTAAACCATTTGAATGGAATGCACAGTCTTTTCCACTAGAGTTTGAGCTCCTGGGCATTTTTGAGTGACGATCATAGGGTGTTAAACAATGAAGACAAGATTGTTCTTGAACGATCAATGTGTAACTTTCATTTTGAAGACCTACGATATTTGAATTCAATATGCCTCCACACTTTTTATATTACACTCAATAAGTGATTTTGAGGATCATAGTGCCATATTATCCTTTGCCTCGTGGTCCGTTGGAAACTTTAGCTTATGACTGCATTAGATAAGAAACCCTTCAATATCCGTAGCTCGTGAAGATAATGCTTCAAGTGTTTTCAGAGCCTTTCCATGAAGAGGTATACTTATATCCTTCTTCAAACCACTGAGGCACATTTGAACTGCCTCCGATTCTGAAATCTTTGATGAGCAAAGAAGACTAGCATCTCTCCATCTCGTGATATAATCGGCAACCCTTTCGCGTGGTTGCTGCTCCATTTGTGATAACTCTGCGATCCCTACAGATCTCTGAATACTGAAAAATCTTTGTAGGAACTGTTTCTGCATTTGATCCCAACTCGTTATCGAATTGGGTAATAACTTCGTATACCAGGTGAAAGTTGGTCCTTCCAAGGTTTGTACGAATTGCCTTAGCAACAATGAACTATTCTTGGCAGTGTCGCCGCATGCTGCGACGAAATGTGCCAAATGCTCTTGAGCGGAACCACTTCCATTGAAACGGGTGAATTTTGGTTGTTGATAGTCGGTCGGAAATGGAACATCGTCGATTTCTAGCGGGTAAGGCTTTCTGTAAGACATAGAAGTCCTTTGAAAGTCTTTAAGATTTTCGGTTATCATATGTTGAACTTGATCCATTGATAAGATATCATTCATTTCTTTTCTTTGCTTTTCTCTCTCGAGAAGTATAGCTATTTCAATGTCCTAAATACTGATAGCGTGATGCAGCTCTTGAATTTGCTCTAAAAGAGATACAATGTCTTCACTAGAAACCATCATGACTGACATGATAGTAGGAGGTGTTATCGTAGCTTCTGCTGAGATGTAACGGGTTTCGTGGTGAAAGGAGTTTAAAAAACGAGTTTTGTTTGAAGAAGGCTTATCATCAAGTTTCAAAGATGAAATGATGTAATGTTTATGAGGATATAAATCTAAACACAAATCAATCATAACATTTACTAGAGAGGGTTTTATTAAAATGAACTTATCACTTGATAAGATATCATTCATTTCTTCGCTTTAATTACATCAAAATTGAATACTATTAAATACTAAAAATAAATAACGTAATTACTTCTGAAATAAACAAAACTAAGATTCTAATACAATGTCTTCATCAAACCATCATGTGAGATGATGGATAGGAATCTTCATCGTAGATTTGAGAAATATGAGAGTGGTGAAAGGAGTTTAAAAACGAGTTTTGTTTGATCGAAGACTTATCATCAAGTTTCAAAGATGAAATGATCATCTTAAACAAGGTGAGTTGAACTTCTCGTGTCTCAAAGATGAGTTTGAATACCAAATCATCTTTTTTAGACAAGTTGAGTGAAGATGAGTCATTGATTGTGTCACATGAGTTAAGTCCCAAAATTTGATGATCATAAATGATTTTATAATGTTTGCCATTGAACGAGGTGAGTTAAGATGACGATGGTCGATGCATAGTAAAAGTGCACTAATAATTCTTAGTAACTCACATTATGATTGTTTGATCAAAGAGATCCATTGATAGAGTTTGGAGATTCACAAGATCATCAAGATGGGAATAAATCCATCATAGTGGGTTCTCATCTCACATTATGATCGTTGACTAAAAGTCAATGATTCCACTAATGGATTTAAGCCAATCAAGATATCAATACAATCCATCGTTTGGATCTCTCCACATGTTGATTACATTATGATCGTTGACTAATGTCAATGATTCCACCCATTGAGTTGATTTGACCACAATCACAAGATGGAATAATATTAATCATTCATCATATTCCACTCATTATCGTTTCATTTGTAGCTTAGAGATGAGAGAAGTGGGTCAACGCATCCAGCTAGATTTGACCAAATTTATAAGATAAATCTAACACAAATCCAATCATAAAATATCTCGCTTTCGATCTCATATTATGAATGGCTTTGACTAAAAGTCAACGAGTCCACTATGAAAGAATTACATCTCGAGGTTAAGGTCCAAACCCTCATTTGAGGGAGTGATGATAAAAATAGAGAAACTAAATCATAGATTAATATTTTGGGTAAGATTCTAATTCTATTCTTCATGTGATCTACAACCCTTATGAGCATAGAATGTGGTTGCAAATAGAACTTATGCCTTCATTTGAGAACTATTTCTAAATAGGCTTGGGAGAACCCCTCCTCCAAGAATCCTATTTGATCCATAAAGCACTTAGGAGGAGCCAGAAACTTATCCTAAACGATCTCCTTTAGGTAAGTTCCTAATTCTAAAAGTCTTAATTCCTAATTATTCTAAATCCATTTTAAAAAAAAATTAAAAAAGAAGAAAAGAATTGTCACTTTGAGATACCCTAAAGTCTTTTAATCATGAGATATTTCGGCAAACTCTTTAAATTTTTGATGATCTTGCATATAAATGATTTTATTTATAGATTTATGGTAGCGTTGGATTTGATCAATATCCTAAGATTTGTGAAGGTTTTCATGAAATGAATGGTTGAGACGATCTCACATTATGATTGTTTGACTAAAAGATTGTCAATGATTCCACCACTGGATTCTTTTCACATAACGAGGTGGATAAGTATTTTCCTAGCTAGCTATGGCTAGGTATATTTTCATCCACCGTTGGATAAGTATTTTCAGCCACATTAGATGATTTTTTCAAAGTCAATGATTCCCGTTGGATTTGACCACAATCACAAGATCTAGTCAATAAATAATAGCCACCCAGGTGGATAAGTATTTTCTCACATTATGATAGGTATATTTTCTATCCAAGTCAAGTATTTTCATCCATCTAGGTGACCACAATCACATCTAGTCAAAATGCAATAAATCCTAGGTGGCTAGGTATATTTTCTATCCACATAAGTATTTTCTATTCACCTAGGTGGATAAATACTTTTTGACCAAATTTATAAGACTAGGTATATTTTCTAAATCCACCTGTGGATAAATCTTTTTCGATCCATATTATGATCGTTTGACTAAAATAGTCAACAGTCCTAGGTGATAAGTATATTTTCTAGATCTAGGTGGATAAGTCATTTGAGTGATGATCCGAACTAGGGAGATATATTTTCTATATTATGGATAAGTATTTTTTATAGGTGAAATTATTCTTTTGTGATTACAACCCATGAGCATAATTTGTGGTTGCAATCGAGTGGGAGTTATTTCTCGTACCCATAAGCATATTTTCTATCACTAGGTGGATATCGTTAAATCCCAAATTGCAACCATAAATCCTACTTAGGAGTTTTTTATATCTCCTTTAGGTATAAGTATATTTTAAAGTCTTAATAACTTATTTTCTCCACTTAAAAGTGGAATACATATATTCTAGATACCTAGGTGGATAAGTATTTTTATCCAAGGTGGATAAGTATTTCTAAGTAGGTATATTTTCTATCCACCTAAGTGATAAGTATTTGCACATAAGTGGTATATTTTTATAATTTAGGTGGATAAATATTTTTCTAGCTACTAGGTGCTAAGGTTTTCTATCCAGTGTGGATAAGTATTTTCCACCTAAGTGGATGAGTATTTTCTAGCCACCTAAGTGGATGAGTATTTTTCTAGCCACCTAGGTGGATGTACTTTATATTCACCTAGGTGGATAAGTATTTTTCTACCTAGGTGGATAGGTATATTTTCATCCACTAGGGTGGATAAATTTTCTAGTCACCTAGGTGGATATATTTTCTATCCACTAGGTGATATAATATTTTTCTAGCCAACTAGGTGGCTAGGTATTTTCTAGCCACCTAAGGGTGGATAAGTATTTTATATCCACCTAGTGGATATAAGTATAATATTTTTCTGTACTAGGTGGATATATTTTCTAGCCAGCTAGGTGGCTTGGTATATTTTCTAGTCACCTAGGTGGATAAGTATTTTTATCCACCTTGGTGGTATATTTTCAGCCACAGGTGGCTAGGTAATTTTTCTAGTCACCTAAGTGGATAAGTATTTTTCTATCCACCTAGGTTGATGAGTATTTTTCTAGCCAGCTAGGTGGCTAAGTATATTTTTCTAGTCACTTAGGTGGATAAGTATTTTTTTAGCCAGCTATGTGGCTAGGTATATTTTCTATCCACCTAGGTGGATAAGTATTTTTTTGTCTACCTAGGTGGATAAGTATTTTTCTATCCAACTAGGTGGCTAGGTATATTTTTTATCCACCTAGGTGGATAAGTATTTTTCTATCCACCTAGGTGTCTGATATAGCTTAGGACTTTAAATCCTATTTAGAGTAGGATTTGTGAAAAAAAAAAACTATAAATAGTCTCTTTTCCTAATTCCTTCTATTAATTTATTCTATTTGATTTTTAAGGCTAAGTGGAAGTAGAAAGAGTTCCCAATTCCAAATTTTTGAGTCAACAGGTGCTTGGTGGCATGCAGTGGGAGTGGCTGGGGGTGGATTCCGAGGGTGCCTCGGGTGGTATTCTGCTGGCTTGGAACAGTCGGTTATTCGATAGAGTGGATGAGGTAATTGGTGTCAACTTGGCTGCTGTTCTTCTCCGGCGTAAAGAATCGGGAAAGACATGGATGTTTGCAGAGGCATTTACTGCCCCACTGTTGATAGGGACCGGGAGGATTTCTGGTGGGAATTATCGGCGATTGCTGCTAGACGGGACAATCCGTTTTGCCTTGGAGGCAACTTCAATGCTATAAGATGGAGGGATGAGAAGAAAGGGGGACCGCCCGACACGATTGTTATGCGGGATTTCAATACGTTCATTGACGAATGGGAACTGATGGACGTGCCGTTAACCGGGGCGCTCTTTACGTGGTCGAATCTCCAATTCAATCCCTTGATGAGTAGGCTTGATCGTTTTTTATGTACCACTGAGTGGATGGATATTTTCTCGGGAGCTGGGCTAGAATGCTTGGCTCGTGCGGTGTTAGATCATTGTCCTCTCATTCTTACTTGCGAAGTACGCGGGGATGGGCCGACTCTGTTTCGAGAACATGTGGCTGCTGGACAAGGATTTTCAGAAAATTAGTGCCGGTTTGGTGGATGCAACTGATATCTCAGGGAACGGCGGAGAGCTGATTTATAGCCAAGTTAAGACAGGTTAAACAGAACTGTAAACAGTGGAACATGGAGGTTTTCGGGAGGGTTCATGAAAAACAGGAAGCCCTCTTGCTGCGGCTCAAACAGTTGGACGAGATAGAAGAATCGCGGAACTTGACGGAGGACGAAAGAGAGGAAAGATAGAGGAGGAAAATTGAGTTTAATTCTGCGTGTCTGGCGGAGGAGATTAAATGGCGTTAGATGGCTAAGGTTCAATGGCTCAAAGTGGGTGATGCGAACACCAAGTATTTCCATGCGGTTGCTAACGCGCGAAATAAAAATAATTACTTGGGCAAGGTCATGGTTCAGGGGGTGACCTACTCGGAGAAGGAACACATCCAGCGACATGTTGTGGAGTTCTACAGGAATATGTATATGGATGAGGGGTGGCCATGTCCGCAGCTGGATGGGATCTAGGTTCCATTGAACATCAGTTCTGCGAAGAAGAGGTGTGGAGGGTAATTAGAGGCGGGGCAAAAAATAAAGCTCCCGGACCCGACGGATTTACAATGGAATTCTTTAGCTACTTTTGGAACACAATTAAGGCAGATTTGTTAGATGTCATGCACGAGTTTCACGCAGTCGGTTGCAGTGGGAGGAGCCTAAATTCTACCTTCATCACTCTTATTCCTAAGAGGGAGGGGGCGGTGGATATTGCGGACTTTCGGCCTATTTCTCTTACGAATTGTTTATACAAGATAATAGCTAAGGTCCTTGCCAATTGACTCAAACCGGTAATGAGTTGGATTATTTCGGAAAATTAGGGGGCGTTCGTCGCAAGTAGACAGCTTGTGGATCTAATTGCGGTGGCCCAGGAAACCATCCATTCGGCGCATCCTGACCGAAGGCCGGTTGCCCTGTGGAAAGCCGATATGGAGAAAGCGTACGACTGGATCAGTTGGGAGTGTCTTGATTATATGCTTGAATGATTGGGGTTTGGAACAAGATGGAGGAGATGGATGAGGGGCTGTTTTTTTTCGGCCTGGTTTTCGGTTTTGATCAATGGCACTCCGGAGGGGTATTTTAAAAGTTCGAGAGGTATTCGTCAATGGGATCCGCTCTCACCCTTCTTGTTTAACATGGTGGGAGAAGCTTTATCCGGCCTGTTAGTGCAAGCTCGACGTCTTAATTTGATATCAGGTATTAAGGTGGGAGCACATGGCCGGTCTATCTCGCATCTTCAATTTGCGGATGATACGATTATTTTTGGAAAGGATGAGATTTCGGAATTCGCGGCCCTGGTAGATGTCCTATCTATTTATGAGGCGGTATCGAGACATCGTATCAACCTCTCTAAGTCGACGATAACAGGTATTGGTACGGAGGATAGGCTGATGGACGAGTTGGCGGGGACGGTAGATTGTGAGATCTCAAAGTTTCCTATCAAATACTTGGGGCTTCCTCTTGGACTCAGGAAACCAGCTGCTAGAGATTGGGAACTGGTTATCCAATGGGTCCAGCAACGTCTGTCTGCTTGGAAAGGAAAAATGTTGAGTAGTGGAGGAAGGCTTGTGCTGGTCAAATCTGTCCTATCATTGATGCCCATTTTTCACGTGTCTATGTTTCAGTGTCCGATAGGGGTCATTAACCGCCTGGAACAAATTCAGAGGAACTTCTTGTGGGAAGGGTCGGGCATCGACAAGCGGTATCACTTGGTGAATTGGGAGGCTTGTCAATTGCCAATACGCAATGGGGGTCTTGGTATTCGCAACCTTCTTTGGACTAATATTGCTTTGCTCGGGAAGTGGTTTTGGCAGGCGTGGAGGGAGGAGGAGAGAGAGAGCCTTTGGTGGCTGGTTTTGGTGGAGAAGTACGGCCAGTCATTTGTGGGCTGGGATATCAGTATTGTAGTACACAGAGGTACATCTCCCTGGTGGAAGGGCATATGCAAAAACGTGGGAGGCTTATGTTAGAGGGGTCCGCTTTAGGTGGGGCTGTAGTAGACGCATTCGCTTTTGGGAGGATGTGTGGTTGGAGAGCGGGCCTCTCGCAACGTCCTTTCCGGACATTCATGCGATTGCCGTCAATCCCAGAGGCAGGATCAGTGAGTTCATCTTGGAATTGGAGGGGGGGCTGTGTGGGAGGCATGGATCAAAATCTCGTCTGAAATTTCAAATTTTCGGCCGAGACGTCTCGGTTTCGGTTGAGACCGAATCAAACAAACGAAAAAAACCGGCCCCCTCCGGAAATTCCAAATTATCGGCCGATAATTTCAATTTATCGGCCGAGTTCAGGTGTTCGTTCTTTTAGTCGTTCTGAAGTGGTTTTGAAATTTTTTTTAAGGGTTTAAAACCCATGGAGGGAAAAAAAAGGGAAGAAGAAGAAGAAAAAAAAAGAAGAAAAAGGTGAAGGTACTTCCCTAGTGGCTGGAAATCAGGTATGCCCTTTTCCTCTTTCTTTCTTTGTCTTCTTCCCCTTTCTTTCTTCTTCTGCTTCTTTCTATTTTTTTGCCTTTCATAAACACCAGCTGTTTATTATTTGCTGTTGCCCATTTATATGCAAGAGTATGCAAGAGTATGAGACTGGCTCTCCTGTCATTCACATGCACACCACAATGGTGTTTAAATAATCTTAGACCATAAGAGCTTATGATATAGGTGATCTGAACCGTCAAAAGTATTTTTTAGGGATATTTAAATCATCCGAACTGTGGACTATAATATCAACAATTATTTTTTATTTAAGGGCTGATATTAAAGTTCATCAATCGGATGGTTCACATTCAATGCCCAACCTTCAATCTATGATCGATTAGACGGTGTTTTAATTATCTCACACCATTAAAATGTCACTTTTTATTTCACACCATTAAAGTGTGATTTATCATTATGCCATGTGGCACACACCTATGATTTGTCAAATGGTGTTTAAATGATCTTACATCATTAAAAACTCACTTTTTATTTTACACCATTAAAGTGTGATTTATCATTATGATTGATTCAGATCAAATGATGAAGATCTTATTTCATCCTAATCTTTCACACAATTGATCTTGAGATCATGCCGCAAGACGGTTAGTTTTTTATTTCAAATGTCATATATCCCTCAAAAATGGCCCTAAAATCACTTTTTAGCGTGATGTGTGCCATAGGATTCAAGGGGAATTTTTTAGAGATTTTGTGACATGTGGAATAAAAAATTGATCGTGATAGGTGTGGCATGATCTCAAGATCCATTGTGTGGAAGATCAGGGTGAAACATAATCTCCATCATCTGTTTCGAAGCAATCAATGAGTTTAAATGGGTTGCACATATGGGCACTTTCAGAAATTGCGTGAGCGGTAATAGATGTACCCATATATATAGACGTACCCAATATTTCACACAGTAGATCTTGAGATCATATCCCAACTAGCATACGGTTAGATCTTGATTCCATACGGTTTGATCATGGGCGTATCATGAGAAGGGTTCTCGGGTCACTTTTTAGATTTATTCAATATGAAATCAAAATCTGACCGTCTGATATGTTTTGCATGAGCTAAAGATTCATTGTGTGATTGATTGGGACAAAACATTATCTCCATCGTTGGATTCAATTTAGTCAACAACTCTTATGATGTAAATTCTAAGTTTCCCTTGATATTCAGTTGCAAATACTGACACCCTTCTAAAATGCAAGTCCGTAAATATGTGTTCTAATGATGTTAAAGATTTAAAAAACACCAATAAAATAAAGTTTGACAAAGTTTGGAGCATATTTTCAAAAAAATCCGAAATTTACCGAAATTTTGACCAACTTACGATTCAGGTCATGAACGAAACCGAAATCGTGATTTTGATCTATGGTGGGAGGTGCTTACGAGAAGAGGCTTCTACGCGAGGAGGAAGTGGTCTCTTACTCTAATCTATTGAGTAATCTTTATGCGGCTAGGAGGCATCATTGCGGGCAGGATAAGAGGATTTGTGGTCAGAATAAAGATGGAAAGTTCATGGTTAAATCCTTTTACAGGTTGCTCACGAGGTGGCCATTGATCACATTTCAAGGGGCTGGCTTGTGGAGGAAGGCCATTACTCTAAAAGTGAGGTTCTTTGTGTGGACATTATTTAAAGAAAGAATTCTTACGCTGGACCAGTTGATTCGGAGGGGGAAGGAGATTCAAAACTATTGTGTCATGTGTAATAAGGGGGAGAAGACTGCTCCTCATTTGATGATTCATTGTGACGTGGTGTAGGAAATCTGGAGCATTATTCTTAAGTCCTTCGGTATGAGTTGGGTGATGCCGGAGAAGCCGTATTCTCTGTACTTGAGCTAGGAGACTAATAATTTGGAGGGTCCTCTTAGGGAGTATTGGGATGCGGCCACTTTTGTGGTCTATGGAGAGAGGAATTTACGCAGTTTTGACCATAAATACTAGCCGGTGGGGATGATTATGAAGTCCATAACGGAGCTGCTGTGGAGCTGGGTATCGGGGGGAAGGCCGGATATCCATGAGGGGTCCTTCCTTTGGGATCCGGGCTAAGTTTGTTGCTGTTTTTGTTCTGTGGGCTGCTACGGTCTTTTGCATGCCCATTTTGTATTTTGTATGTTCTTTTTGGTCGTTTGCTTGTATTGGTTTTTTAGCATCTTGCTGCTCATCAATATATATCTTTTACTGATAAAAATAAGTAAATAAAAGAAACTACTAAAACCAAAAGATTTATGATAAAACTCTAATTCCTATCTTTATTTTTCCTTGCTTTCAAATGGTTGATGTGCTCCGGATTTATTTCCTTCATTACAGTGTCGGAGATCTTCGGAGTTCATCTTCATCAGTCTTCTTAGATCCGTGATTCACCATACTTATAATTTAAGAATTCTTCTAAGTATATTCATGGCGGTGTAAGTCTTTACTCACGTGATCAACAACATCGTCAGCATCAGCAACAACAGAAAGTTTCTATTTTGTAAAATCGTAAATCACGATTTTCTTTCTTTCCACACAGCTGACCGCTTTCACTCTGGACGATTCTCTATTTGCAAACGATTGCTTTTCTTCTTTTGTCGCTTTCTAAAGAATCGTAAATTCCAATTTCTTATTCTCTTCTCTTTCTTCAGCTTCCAGTACTAGCGCTCAATCGTAAAATACGATTTCTTAGCTTTCAGCATGCGGCGAATCGTCTTTTTACGCTCAATCGTCATTTTACTGCTTTTTGAGTTCATTTTGACGAAGATTAACACTTTGACTCACTTTTACTGTCTTTTCTTAATATCTGCACATCAACACTTTATCAGTAGCAAACTAAGGTCTAGCATCATTAAGTTAAGGGTGATAAAATGGTAAATTCTGTGAATGATCAATGAGATAGTCCCTAGAACGACTGCCTACTGACATCACTAGATAACCAGGTCTAATGACGTTTGCTTAATGTAGGCCTTCTATCAAAATTGACCTTCACATTTCAGGGGCTCTGACATTTGGAAATGTCATCTATTGATACGATTAAGCCTGTGTAAGGCAGAGGACAGGGCTTGTCTAGCTCCTGATGCTGGTATTGCCCCATTAATCCTATCTTTAATTGTAAATATATATTTTTTTTGTTGGCAGGATAGAAGATGATTGGAATCTTCCGAGTGCCTTATGCCCCTGTTCTGGTATTTTTTTTTTTGATGAATTGTTCTGGTATATATTCTTTGCGTCCAGTCATCGTTTGTTATGGTAGCAGTTTGATGTTTCTGTTGTTATCTTAAACTAAATGCAGAGCCAATAAGTCCAATATCAATGCGTTTGAGTAGTTGGAATGATTACTATCAATGGAGGTGCCTCCCGCTCCATTCACCTGTTGCTTTGCTACTTCATTGGGTATGACATGCCTTCATATTTGTTGATATTTCTCGTCCTTTGTTGCTACACTCATTTGGATGAATATTACTTCGTGTAGCAGCCTTAATGCTACTTTATTCACCACAATTGTTTTTGCGCATGGTTTGAAAACCTGAAAACTCGGCTTGACGAGAAAGTCAGCTGGGTCGAGTTAACTCGAAGACTCGGATAAACTCGACTCATTCTATCTCGATAATTTAGTAAATATTTGTAAAATATATATTTAATAAAAATTAAAAAATATTTTTCAAGGAAAAAGATGGGAAGATATGTTGATAAAATTGGCAGTTTAACACCTTTTAAAAGATAGAGTTTCTAAAACCTAATCCCATGAAAATATTTTATATATAAGGGTAGTTTATGAACCATGGTTGGATCATCTCAGCAAAGTCTTGACTTGACTCAGACACAAGTCGAAATCCCGACAAGTCGGAGTAACTTGGCCGAGTTACTCGATGACTCACCGAGTTTTGGAACTATGTTTTTTGGAGTCCTAGATAGTATTTGTTTGCTTGAATTGTTTGAGTTGGCAATATATCATTCATCAAACAAGAAGAGCAAAGTATAATATAAGCAAATGTAGCGCAGTCGCAACACATACAACGGTCATCTTAATTACCTATATATGGATTTAGCCACATCGTTTACCTCATGTTGCACGTGGAACCATTTAGCTTCACCATTAACCTTTAACACCCTTCACAAATATGGGACATAAGCCAGTGAGTGTAAGACTTCCAATAGATCCAAGGGAGTCCTCTCCCATGCATGAATAGAGGCATGAAATGCATTAAATTCTGCGATTGTAGCAGTAAGAAGGCATGAAATCTTAGAGAGTTAGCCTCTACACTTATCATATTAGAGACATTGATATATATTTATTTATTTATTTTTATCAGTAAAGGAAATATATTGAAGCGCAGCAAGATGCTGAAAAACCAATACAAATAGGTGACCAAAAACAGAACAGAAAAGTACAACGTAAACAGACAGAAGTCCACAGCAGCACCCTGGACAAAGCAGGGGTGCCACTCCTTCCACATCGAACTTAGCCCGGGTCCCAAAGGAAAGACCCCTCTTGAGTACCAGGCCCTCCAGCCGAAACCCAGCTCCACAGCAGCTCTATTATGGACTTCATGATCATCCCCACCGGCTGGCATTTATGCTCGAAAATGCGTAAATTCCTCTCATGCCATAGGCCCCAAAAGACTGCAAACGTGGCAACATCCCAATATTCCTTAATATGACCCTCCATTTCAGTGGCCACCTAGATCAGGTACAGAGAATACGACTTCTCCGATACCACCCACTTCATACCGAAGGACTTTAGAACAATGCTCCAAATCTCCTGTGCCACGTCGCAATGAATCAGCAAATGAGAGGCAGTCTCCTCCCCCTTGTTACACATGACACAACAGTTTTGGATCTCTTTCCCCCTCCGAATCAACTGGTCCAATGTTAGGATTCTTTCTTTGAATAACGTCCACACAAATAACTTAACTTTTAGAGGAACGACTTTCCTCCACAAACCAACCCCTTCAAATGTGATCAACGGGCGCCTTGTGAGCATCCTATAAAAGGACTTAATCGTGAAAATCCCATCTTTATTCGGAGCCCAAGCTCTCTGATCTTGTCCGCTGTGATGCCGCCTAGCCTCATATAGCGTAACCAAAAGATTAGAATGAGACCACCTCCTCCTCTCTCAGTAGCCTTCTCGTAACCACCTCCACACTGTACCCCCCTCCGAACCCGAGACAAAGTCACTGATCCTGCCTCTGAGATTCACAGCAATGGCATGGATGTCTGGGAAGGACTTAGCAAGGGGCCCACTTTCCAACCACACATCCTCCCAGAACCGAACACGGTTACCACAACCCCACCGAAAGCGGACCCCTCTGACGTAGGCCTCCCACGTTTTGCATATGCCTTTCCACCAAGGAGTGGTTCCTCTGTGCACCACATGACTGATACCCCAATCTCCAAAGGCCTGCCTGTACTTCTTCACCAGCACCACTCGCCAAAGACTCTCCCTCTCCTCCCTCCCCGCCCGCCAAAACCACTTCCCGAGTAAAGCAATATTGGTCCATAACAGGCTGTGAATACCAAGACCCACTATTACGTAAGGGCAATTGACAAGTCTCCCAATTAAGAAGGTGATACCGTTTGTCCATACCCGACCCCTCCCACAAGAAGTTCCTCTGAATTTGTTCATGGCGGTTGATGACACCCCTCGGACAATGAAACATAGACATGTAAAAATTGGGCATCGATGATAGGACAGATTTGACCAACACTAGCCGTCCTCCACTGCTCAACAATTGACAATCCACTGCTGGACCCGTTGGATTACCGGTTCCCAATCTCTAGCAGCTGGTTGCTTGAGGCCGAGGGGTAGCCCTAGGTATTTAATTGAGAACTTTTCGGTCACACAATCGACAATCTGCGCCAATTCCTCCATGCATCTATCCTTCGTACCAATACGCGTAATCGTTGATTTAGCTAAGCTGATACGTTGCCCCGATACCGCCTCATAAATGGATAAGACATCCACTAATGACCTGAATTCCGAGATCTCAGCCTTACCAAAAATAATCGTATCATTCGTGAATTGAAGATGCGAGATAGCCCGACTATGGCCTCCCACCTGAATACCTGATATCAGGTTTAGACGACGAGCTCGTAGTAACAGGCCGGATAAAGCTTCACCCACCATGTTGAACAGGAAAGGAGAAAGCGGGTCCCCTTGGCGAATACCTCTTGAGCTTTTAAAATATCCCGTCGGAGTGCCATTGATCAAAACCGAGAACCAGGCCGAAGAATAGCAACCCCTTATCCAGTTCCTCCATCTAGTGCCAAACCCCAACCTGGCAAGCATATAATCAAGACAATCCCAACTGATCCGATCGTAGGCTTTCTCCATATCAACTTTCCACAGGGCAGCCGGACGGCGGTCATAATGCGCCAAATGAATGGTTTCTTGGGCCACCGCAACTAGATCCACAAGCTGTCTACCCACTATGAAAGGCTCCCTGATTATCCGAAATAATCTGACTCATGATCGGTTTGAGTCTATTGGCAAGGACTTTAGATATAATCTTGTATAAGCAGTTTGTAAGTCAAATAGGCCAGAAGTCCATAATATCCACCGCCCCCTCCCTCTTAGAAATGACTGTGATGAAAGTAGAATTTAGACTCCTCCCATTGCAGCTGGATGTGTGAAACTCGTGCAATACTTCCATCAGGTCCGCCTTAATGGTAGCCTAAAAGAATCTAAAGAATTCCATGGTAAAGCCATCGCGCTCGGGAGCTTTGTTTTTGGTCCTGACACTAATCACCCTCCACACCTCGTCCTCGCAGAAGAGAAGTTAAAGGCTCAACCGCTCTTCCTCATCTATAGAGTGGAATTGAATACCGTCCAACTAAGATCGGCTCCACCCCTCGTCGGTATACATCTTCTTGTAAAACTCCACAATGTGTTGACGGATATGTTCCTACCCCGAGTAGGTCACCCCCTCAACGACGACCTTGCCCATGTAATTATTCTTATTCAGTGCATTAGCGACCGCATGGAAGTACTTTGTGATCGCATCACCCTCTTTGAGCCATCGAACCTTGGCCTTCTGTCTCCATTTGATCTCCTCGGCCAGGCACACAATATTAAACTCAATCTTCCTCTTGTATCGTTCCTCTCTTTCCTCCGTCAAATTTCGCGACTCCTCTAAATCGTCAAATTGTATAAGCCGCAACAACAAAGCTTCCTGCTTCTCATCAACCATCCCGAAAGCCTCCCTGTTCCACTGTTTACACTTCTGTTTAACCCGTCTTAGTTTGGATACAAATCTGTACTCAGCCGTTCCTTGCGATATCAGTTCACTCCACCAAACCGGAACCAGCTTATGAAAATCTTTGTCCAACAGTCAGATGTTCTCGAAACGGAACGGAGTCGGCCCACCCCCGCGTGCTTCACATGTAAGAATGAGAGGGCGATGGTCCGACACAGCTCGGGCCAAACATTCCAGCCTAGCCTTCGAAAAGATATCCATCCACTCAGTAGTACATAAAAATTTGTCGAGCCTACTCATCGAGGGATTGGATTGGAGATTCGACCACGTAAAGAGGGTCCCGGTTAACGACACATCTAGTAGTTCCCACTCTGAAATGAACGTGTTGAAGTCCCTCTGACGGGGATGTCACATACATTGACATTGGATTCGGACCGCATTGTTTCTACCGGCGTAGAAAGAAGCAGCGTAATGGAAGTCAAAAGTTAAGAAAAGATTGAAATTCTGAAGAAACAGGATGAGGAAGAACTAAGAGAATGGCGAAATTTCGATCGATTGAATTGACATTTCGATTGATCAAAAATTAATTTCGATCGATTGAATGTCGACGGCGATTTTCATAGAACTACGAAATTTCGATTGATCGAAATCGCGCCGAGAATTTTAGTTATTTTAGGAGTTTAATTTCAAACTTTTGTTTCAAGGGTTTGTTTGTCTTTTATTTAATATTCATTTTAGGGTTTTCTTTTATTGTAAGACCTCCTATATAAGGTCTTTAAACAATGTAATTAGGGGAGTTGATTGATTACTAAATGCTTTTATGCTCGAGTAATCTTTGCCTAAGATGGGTTTGGTGTGAGACCAAGGGAGTGATTTCCCTATATTTTCCTTATTGTTGTTATTGATTTGCGTGGTTTGCTTATATTTACTATCTAAATCTCTGCGTTCTTCTCTAGCCATAGCCTAAATCCCTCCTTGTGATCCCCGAAACCCTAAACCCGTTTTGAAGCCTAAATCATACAAGCCCATACCCTTTCTAAACCATAAACCGATCTCAAAGTCATAAATCGTTTACAAATCCTAATTCCCTTTTACAACCCAATTTGGAATTCGTGAACCTACATCGGGCCAAAGACGAGTGCCTAATCCTAGAAAAGCTAGAGTACTATCTCTAGGCCGATCTCGCCTAGACTCTAAAGTACTTGCGTATCGGACTGGACCCTATCTGGATCTCGTGTGATCTACCCATCAGAATTCTGCAAACCCTAAAGGTATCAAAGATAATTTTGCAATTAAACTTGATTTAATTTCATTAATTTCGGCAAAATCTGCATAAAATCATATTCCGCATTTTAGGGACGTTGTCCCGCGTCACCCTCATAACACTCGAGTTCGATGGTCCCCCTTTTTTCTTGTTAGACCATCTTATTGCATTGAAGTCTCCTCCCAGGCAAAAAGGGAAGTCCCATCTGGCCGCAAGAGCCGCTAATTCCAACTAGAAATCCTCCTGTTCCCTATCATCAGTCGAACCGTATATGCCGGCAAACATCCATGTCTTTCCAGATTCTTTACTCCGAAGCACCACGAAAGCCGAGTAACTACCCATCTCCTCATCCACTTTGTCAAAGAACCGACTGTTCCATGCTATCAGAGTGCCCCCTGAAGCACTATCAGAATCCACCCCTAGACACTCCCACTGCTTTCCACCAAACACCGAAACAACTTTTCTTTCATCATAGCCGCCCCACTTCGTTTCTTGTAAAGTGACGACAGTAGGTTTGACTGATTCGATGATCCGTCTAACCCCGGTCCGTTTGCTCCTATTGCATATCCCCCACACGTTCCAAGAAAGCATCTTCATAATCACACAATAGACCCTCGCCCCGAGCAAAGCCAGCAGGAGTTAAACCCCTCTTCGCTCCCTCCCATCCGACATTACCCACTGTAATCTTGCTAATTCCCGGGCCCCTCCCCTATGCTTTGACTTTGACCCGTTTCGGCTGACTAGAACTGATTGTAACACCTTCCGAAGCTCCTCATCGGACCCCCTAAAAGTCATCCCGAGATCGTGCCCGACTCGGATTAGTCGGTCGATATTGGAAGCCAAGCATAATTCCTCCTCATTCCCATCCCTCCTGTTTTGTATTGAAATATCGTCATATGAGAGCTGAGAGTCACATTCTGTTTACTGAATGATTTCCCTGGCTAAAGATGTCTCAGTGGTTTCTAGGTCCCATCTACTATGCGCCAGCCCAAACCCAGAGCCAATATCCGTCGTACCCCTCTTCACTCCGCAAGACCTGGGCTTTAAAACCAATAGATCTGGGCCCAACCACACAGAAACCGTAGAGCCTGTAGATCCATCTGCCAAGTTAAAATACAAGCCCCACGGGTCACCTATGTAACTGATCCATGCTTTACCATGGGACTGCCACGTGTCAATACAGTCACGTGGAGCAGCCGATAAAAAAGGACCCCTTTACACCCCATTTGAGGTGTCGAGAATCAAGCCCCTCAGAGAACCCCTCCCTCCTTCCAGAACCCTCTGCCAGCAGAGCACGTGTTGATCCCCCAGGGCCCCTCACACCTCGAGATCCCCGCCATCTTCTTTTCCGGATATAAACCCTACACTCCTTTCTGTTTCCTGCGGTTGGTTTCCTTAATAGACCCTCAACATCTGCTTCGGTTGCCATCGGATCCCAAGTACGTACATTGACATCCTCCCGTACCGCCGACATCTCCAACAACTCACCAACCTCCCTCGTTTGCAGGTCTCCAGCTGGAAGGTAGGAGTACAGAACAATCTCGGCCGTAGGACCCATCGCCGGTGAGTTCTCCTTTTCGGCATCCGCAGCACTTTTGAGCCATGAGATCTTTGCCTGGGCCGTGAAACATTCCGACGACATCCCCTCCGCACTTTGTTCCCGTCGATTGCCGGCATCTTCCCCAACGAAGGCCTCATCCTCTTCAAACACCGCAACTATCTCTTCTTCAATATGGTGCGAGATTATATTCTGCGACCCCCAGTCGGTACCCGATGGCCAGTGACCCCTCGCCGGCGCGGTCGTCTCCTCTTGTGGCCCCAAACGGAACGTTGAGTACGAGGGCGAGCCATTCTCCGAGCAACTCGCCACTACCCTGCCGATACTCACTACCCAGCCCCTGACTGGCTCAGAGACCGGCTCGACTTCTTTTGTGGCTCTCCAACTGAATACGTCTACACCGGTCAGTCGGGGCCCCTCGGCTTCTATACGCGTCTGATGCAGCACGAACATCCTCTCCAACAGCGCCCATTCTATGAAGATCTGGAATACCTGGCCGCTGATGCAGATTTCACAGCATCTAGGGATGCACTCCATGCGGTCGGCCGCGAGGATCCGAGTGTAATTCGTAGCCCAGAGATCGTCAGTTCTTTGATC
Source organism: Chloranthus sessilifolius (assembly GCA_021018995.1). Lineage (NCBI taxonomy): Eukaryota > Viridiplantae > Streptophyta > Magnoliopsida > Chloranthales > Chloranthaceae > Chloranthus > Chloranthus sessilifolius. The sequence goes on from CM037589.1 coordinate 149,216,273, forward strand.
AACGAGGATGAATCTGCCGCAGCGGTCTCCGATCTCCTTAAAGACTTCTAGGGACCATGCATGGATCGGTAGGCCACGCACCCGGATCTAGAGACCCCCGTTCTCCTTGTCTTCCATAAGAGTTCCAACAGCAAAATCCCAAGCCCCGCAATCTATCGTCATGCCATCAATGTGTAAAGTTTTTTGTTTGCAAAACTCTCTTGCCGCTTTCTCCGACTAAAAGCGAAGAAGGAACTTGGATTCCGAGATAGCAGATAGAGAAGGCTTTTTTGTATTATCCCAAATCTTTTGTATCCATCTATGTAATTGCAGCAATGACAATGTATCTTTGGTTGCAAAAAGAACCACCCAATAGTGTTTTAAATTATTTGCCAGCGATAGAAACTAAGATGATTCCATCCTAATCATCTCAATAGTAGTTTCCGACAACTCCCGACTGGAACCACTCCCACCATTAGTGACGGCTGGGTTGGCCTGATCTCCGGGACCACTCCCTTCCTTCCTAACGATCTCGGCAAACGAGACGCCGACCTGTCTACGTGCAGAGGGGTTGGCCAAAATCCGGTTGCGTCTATTTCCCGCAATGGACCATCCCTGGCTAATATCCCTTGCTTGGGCCTCATTAACCACCATCTGATTTTTGCTATGCAAACGGGGATGCCAATCCCTTGCCTTCACTGGTATTTCGTCGGCTCTGGTTGAGATGCACCCATACCGGTGGCACCTAGACCGGTGTCGGAAGTTGACATTACGACATCGGACACAAATCCAATCGCCCTCCCTTAGCACTAAAGCCATTGACGATATAGGAAATCTAAAGAATGTAGAGACATTGATATTGCTTACATGGTAGACAAGAAATGCACCGTGGTTGTCATGAAGAACTATTGGTGTGCCTGTAGAAATTTATTATTAAGTTGGTGTGCGTGGGTGTCTCTTCTTGTGAGTGTGAGTGTGTTAGTATTAATGAGGGCGCCAATAGGATCTTGTAAATAATATAAATATCAATGATAAATGGGTATGAGTCTATCTAACTCATAACCCCTAATATCCTCTCTCTCATTTCTATCCTTCTTTTTGTGGGAAATTTTCATGAAATTTCTACATCTATTGGTAATTACAATGATGTTGGTTTGTGTCTTAGCATTCTAGGGGCTTTAATTATCCAAATTGCATTTTCTTTCTTTTGTCCTAATGTTTTTTCTTACTGAACAATATCATATTTCAGATTTTTTATGACTGCGATATAATGTTGTGATATTTACATTGCAGCCACTTACTATATATCACGGAATCCAACTTACGGGATTTCAAAGCTCAATTTCTGGACTTAGCAATAAATTGCACATACACTATTTAGGTATATCTTGGTTTCTGTGTCTTTCAACTTCCCACTCTTTATTTTGTAACAGTTACTATCTACTTCAAAAGTTTGTTTTATTAATTTAGTTTTGTTATGGCGTATGTGCTAAATGTGTAAAACTATTGGCATGTCCTTACACTAAAGGTTTAGCAGCATGTTGTTAATCAGACATCTAGTATCTGTTAAAAAAAATCAGATAGTTAGCACCTGCTGCAGATCTAACCTTGTGGTCGAGCAGTTTGTAAATAAGAGTGGCATTGAGATGTCATGCACTAATCCTAATTCCTAGCTTACCAGCCAGAAATAAAATAACCCTTTCTGCCTCTTGTCATTTATGATTATTCTTATGACGTCTCTCCCTTCTTAACTATGATTGGAAAATGGAATATTGAAACAAATATGCTGCCTTGTTTATGAGAGGTCAATTCTTGAGTGCATGGTTCTGAATCCACCCACGACACTCATTTGGCAAGACCTATTGCCTTAATTTGACTGTGCACCCAATAATTTATCAAATGAGGTAATAATATATGTATTTCCTTTGTCGCTTGTTTTTAGTATATATTAGCTTTGTTACTGTTTCAAAAAAATAAAATAAAAAATAGTCCCAGGCAAGGTAAACCTTAAAGTGCAACTTTTAATTTTATTGACATATACTACTACAGAAAAAGTATGGCAGTCACTTTTAGTGTAAATATTATACATTAATTTACATATGCCTGTGGATTCTGGATGATGGATGGAATGTGAGCAGAGAATGTACTGTAATGGACAACATGAAAGGACTCGAGCAGCGGGCAGGGTACTGTTTTTGTGCAGTATGTTTGAACGTTAATTTTGGGTTTAGGATATGTTGCAAGAACAGGGGATGTAATGGGGCAAAAAGGTTTGGAAATTTTTTGAGTCCTAGTGATCCGAGCGTTTTGAAGACTATTGGTGATATACATGTAATTAGTCATAGTGGGTGTTTACGAGTATATGTTGGGTGTGTGTGTAAGAATAACAACTTAATTCTTTCCCTGTTTTCGGTTTCATTATTATCCATGATGTAATGATGATTCATATAAATAGTTAATGCATTAGGAAGAGTGCCTTAGCACTCAACCCTAATTCTCTCTCTCTCTCTCTCTCTCTCTCTCTCTCTCCTTTATTTTTGATCAGTAATGTGGAATATATTGAACTCAGCAAGCTGCTGGAAAGTACTGTACATCGACATAACCATCAAAACGGGAAAAAGGTCGAAAGGCCGAAAATCCCTCCCCCTATACAGTTTAAACCCGGATCCCACATATGACTTTCCTCACCCTGCACCCGTTCGCCTCTCAAAGCCCAAAGCCACACCTGATCTCTGATAGCCTTTAGGATCATCCCCACTGGACGTGACTTGTTCTCAAAGATCCTTAGGTTGCGTTCACGCCATAAATTCCAAAAGATGGAGTACAAGACCGTCTTCCAGTATTTATTCTGCTGCTCCTCCCAAACCGACTCCCACATGAGAAATTGAGTGTATACCGATGCCGACATAACCCACACCATATCGAAGGACTGAATGACCACGTTCCAAACATGGTGTGCCATCTCACAGTGAAGCAATAGGTGTGCAGCGGACTCTTTACGATTCTTGCACATGACGCATCGATTAGGAATGTCCTTCCCTCGCCGGATAAGCTGGTCCATCGTTAGGATTTTTTCCTTGAACACCGTCCATGCAAAAACTTTAACTTTTGAGGGCATGTTAGCCTTCCACAGCGTAACACCGAGCCAGTTGATCGACGGTCGTCGATTGAGCATCTTGTAATATATTTGACTTTGAACCTACCATCTCTGCTTGGGGCCCAAATGCGCCGGTCCTGTCCTTGTGGGAGGTTCTGCATCTGATATTGTAATAACCCACATTTTTGAATTTTATTTAATGGTATTAGATGATGTACCACACAATGCGTGGTGCTAACGCTCCACACCGGAATATACCCACTTTAGAAATAGTCTAATTTTTTATATACATATCAATATTAGACTCATTGCGGAGTACTTGTCGATACGATTCCAACGATATATAATTTGTCGATTTTCGATAAGAATATAAAAAGTTATGCCCGTTTGAAGAGTGAAGCGGGTTAAAGGGCACAATTGTAAATTCGGGAGAGAATCACCATTTACCTTGGTGCTTACACAAAGCACTGGAGCAAAACCTCTTCTCAAGCTTTTCAAGTCACGGATGAATTCTACTTGCGTGAAAAAAACTCTTAATTAGAGTTAACCTATACAGGGAATTAGATATATATTTACTTCTTCTCTCAGTTGTCTTTCTTATTCCCTCTTCTCTGCAAAAGCTCTGACAGTGCCATCTTTCATAATTCCTCGTCGGATCTCTATCGATTTTCGATCTTATCAGAGAATCTTACACCATCAAAGTTTCTCATCGCTGCGACCAATTTATCGTAAGAAAGGAATTCTCGCGAAAAGACTCGGGCATATCGTCTCTCGAATCCGATCTCCATCAACCCAAATCATCGTAGGATTCGAATCACGCTTCAACAGGTGGGTGCCTCTAAATCCATCTTAAATTATTCAGTTATTTCTTAAAAAGAAAACCCTAATTTTTCCTTAAGTTTTGATAAATTTCGGGTCTTAAAAACATAGAAATTAGGCCCAAAATCGATAGGATCGTTTTTCCCAGATTTTCGTGAAATTCGGCCAAACTCTTCAATGCATACCAGCCTCGGTATTTTGGCCATAAATTTTTATCCCGAACTCCGATTAAGAAGATTCTTTTTGCGTTGGAAAGATAATAGAAAAATCTACAACTTTCATGTTTTGACCAACTCATGAATCAATCGTCTTGATGGTCAAAAATATATGAGAATGCTACGTCAAATTCTAGGATTGGCGCAACTTGCCTGTTTTGACTTGTTTTTGAGGAAACACTTAAATAGGTCTATATTATTAGTAATTAGAGTTAATCTTAATACATGAACGTATATTGTGATGTAGATTGAGGGCGAGAGGCCATCAATAGGACCTTGCTTGACTTCACATTACTCCGAGTTTTGGTAGGAGAATCTCATCTTTACAGTATTTTATTTTAATTTGCATGGATATTTTAAATTAAAATCTTTAAACTTGCATATGCCATTGAAATCACATCTGTAAACTGAAATTGATATGAATGACTGAAAATCTAAATCTACCGAATCTCAAACTCGAATCTGTAAGCTCTGAAAATCTGAAATCAAGAACCTGAACTATGTATAAGAGACTTGCATCTGATTTATATTAGTATCTGCATTTGTTTTATGATTGACCTGAACGACCCCTCAAAAATTCCTGAACAATTTCCTGGCACAAGTTTCTCTCATTACGTAGGGGCTTGTTGCATCCTGAAAAAGGGTTCATGAACGACGATGGTAGGTAGGGGTTCCCATCGGCTATATTCCTGCTCTCGAGATATAGTTTACTCGGAAGGTATTTTAAGTTGAGGATTAAGTCATGAATTACTGAACTTTGCATATAGAAGTTAGAGAAACTAAGACACTGAGACCTTTGCATACATTCTTGGCTGTTTTCACACATTTAGAAATAAATCTTACATATGATTTAGCACCTAAATTGATTTATTATACGCTTATATGTTTGACAAGCTATATTCCAATATTTGTTTTGAAACCATGTTAGTTAAAGTAAAATGTCGTAGATGTCTTTCTTCTCGAGCTTTGTTGGTTAGCTCACTCACTATATCGTCACGAGTTCGGTATTGGCGTGGCTATTCGGTACGTGAGATTGATCCCGACTCGTGCACGAGGAAGAGCTTGAGGTTCCTCCTGAGGAGTTTTTCCCAGTATAGAACTTACTGATTTTCTTATTTGTGGTGAGAGTTAGTCTTGAATTTGTGGGCCCATTTTAGTTGGATACCATAGTTTTATATTTGACGTTGATTTCTGTTATGAGCCATGTTTCGATGATGGTCGGCCATCATCGGTGGTTCTTTACTTTTAATTGCTTCCGCATTTATTTTAGCTATGGATATTTATTGCGCTTTACTCGATATGTGCCTGTTTGTCCGGCTTATCGTTTATTCGATAGGTTGGCAACCGCCTTTCCTATACCGAGGGATTGGAAAAGTCGGGATCACGATTGGTATCGAGCCATGGTTTTTGATTCTCTAAGGACCCATGAGAACTACAAGTGATCCCAGATTAGCATCGTAGTCAGTCGTTAGGTCCGTAATCACTAGTCTGTTGTGATTGTCTTTACAATCAATGTTGTTGATGTTGTGGTGTTCACAATGACAGATCGTATGGCCCCAAGATTTAGAGGCGAGGCGGTAGGGCGGTGCCTTTAGAGGACATTCTGAAGGTGTCGGACATCAAGGGAGTTGCCTTCGCATCCGGTTCTAATGCAGTCCTATAGGAGCCGGAGTTGATAGAGGTCGTGGTGAAAGAATGGAACAAGTGTTGGAAAGTCCGGCCACCAACATTGCTCAAAGAAACCGCATCTATGGCTCGTGATCTGCAATCGCTTCAAAGAAGCGAGCTGATTTCTGCTGGACAACAACAACAATCATCAGGATTTGCCGAATTCAGGAGGATGAGACCTCCGAATTTTTTCCTGATGCATCAATTCCCGATGGAAGTCAAGGTTGGTTGGATGAGATGGAAAAGATCTTTGAGGTGCTTGAGGCACGATGTCGAGAAGGTTAGATGGGCAACCTTCAAAACCGGATGGACAGTGGACCATGGTGGAAGTCCGTGGCTAGACACCGGGAGCAGGAGTTTCCCAATACTCTTTGGACATGGGCTGAGTTTATTGAGGCGTTCAACGATCAGTACTTTCCCAAGATCGTTAGGAATCGATGGAAGTTCATTCATCGTGGCGAGGGGACGGAGATGAGTTCACGCGACTTTCAAGGTTTGCACCTCAACATGTGGCCACCGATATGATGAAGGCCGAAAATTTCATTTGGGTCTTAGGCCGAGTATACTGAGAGCGTGGCTATGTGGGAAATGGAAACATATGGAGAGTATCTTGTCAAAGGCCCTCATAGCAGAGGAAGAAATTCAAAAGCGGTTTTGAGAAGCGGTCGGCCGAACAAGACAGGTTGTACAAGGGCGATCGGTACTTATGAAAATAAGAGGGCCAAGTTTACAAAGCCGCCAAAGGAACCTTACTCAACTGCATTTTCTAGACCAACATTTTCTTCTGACCACCCTTATCGGAGATTGGCGGCATCATCACTGCGTCCGTCATGACCGTTCTAATGCTAGTGGAGCTTCAGCACGGGGATCCTCTCGTGCACCATCTTTTGTTTGGTCACTATGTGCCTAATAAGTGAAACCACACAAGACCGAGGATTGTAGGAGGAACACCTGGGCGTGTTTTCTGTGCGCAATTGGACACATGGTTAAGGATTGTCCTCGGGAGGACAAGGGAAGAACTAGTTCATTTCTACTCAAAGATCGACCCGACCCTCGTTCAAGGCCGAGCTTATGCCGTGATGGCTCAAGAAGCCGAAACATCGAACGACGTGATTCAAGGTATTATTAAAAGTTGAGATGTCTTCTTATTTTATGTGTTATATATAATTGCTTGATATTTAATAAATTTTGTTAATAAGTTATGGATGAATACACATGCTTAGAAACTTTTAATTGAAACGCTTGTCTAAACTAAGGTACCCTTTTATGCATCGGGGAGCGATGTAAGCAAAACCGGAAGCAGTGTTGATAGACCACAGGTCTACACATTCTTTGTTACTCCATTGTTATTTGAGTTGGGAATCATTCCCAAGGCCCTTGATTTCATCTTAGCGAGGTCAATTCTCGGCAACTCGGTGAGCACCGATACCATGTGTCAATCGATGATTGTGATGGTGAAGACCACGCGATGATGCTGATTTGATCATTTTGAGCATGGAAGGGTTCACGTGATACTAGGGATGGATTGGTTATCTACTTACCATGCGGCGTGGATTGTCTTCAAAGATTGTAACATTATCAAGAGAAAATCTTTTCGATTTTACTTGAGTCAAATCTTGTGTGATACCGCTTATCTCGCATTCGAAAGCGGCACGTATGATGAGGAACGGTGTTGTGGTTATCGCCTACTTGCAAGATCATAAGGAGGAGAAGAAAATATTACGAGATATTACGATTGCTTGCGAGTATTCGGGATGTTTTCACGAAGATCTACCGGATTACCACCGACAGGAGATTGAGTTTGCGATTGAATTAGTGCTGCATCTTGAACCATGATCAAAAGCTCCGTGTCGAATGGCGCTGCAGAATTGAAAGAGTTGAAGGAGCAAGAACCGCTAGATAAGGGCTTTATTAGACCGAGTGTGTCACCCCTGGGAGCACCGGTTCTATTTATAGAAGAAGAAAGATTTCAATGCGGCTTTGCATCGATTACCGACTAAATAAGTTGACAATTAAGAACCGTATCCACTTCCAAGAATTGATGATCATTCGATCGCCATAAGGAGCAAGGTTCTTCTCGAAGATCGACTTGAGGTCGCTACCATCGCTTGAAAGTTAAGTCCGAAGACATTGAAGACAAGCTCAACCCGATATGGGCACTACGAAGTTCTTGGTCATGCCATTTGGGTTGACAAACGCACCAAGCGTCATTTATGGACTTGATGAACCGGATATTCAAGTCACATTTGGACAAGTCTGTAGTAGTTTTGTAGATGACATCCTCATCTATTCAAAGACGCGAGAAGAACATGAGCAACATCTGCGAGTGGCTCTACAAACCCTTAGAGACCATCGCTTATATGCAAAACTTAGTAAGTGTGAGTTTTGGCTTGGCGGTCAGTTCCTAGGCCATGTTATCTACGAGACCGGTATTACAGTTGGACCCAAGATTGAGTCGTGATGAATTGGGAACGCCAAAGATCATTCTGAGAGGTTCGTAGTTTCCTCGGTTTGGCGAGGATACTACTGAAGGTTTGTGGAGGGCTTCTCCAAGATATCGTGTCCTCTTACACAACTTACGAAGAAGAATACTAAATTTGATCGATGAGCGGTGTGAGCAAAGTTTTTGAACTCAAGAAACGATTGACTCTGCGCCAGACTTGCTATACCATCGGTGAGGGAGGCTTTGCAATATCAAGGATGCATCATATGGGGGTTTAGGCGTGTGCTTAACTGAATGAGAGAGTCATTGCTTATGGGTCTAGGCAATTTGAAAGACCATGAGAAGAATTACCCGACGCATGATCTTGAGTTGTGATGATTTTTGCTCTCAAGATCCGGAGGCATTACCTTTATGGGGAGACCTTGATATATTTACCGATCATAAGAGCCTCAAGTATCTCTTCTCACAAAAGGAGTTGAATATGAGGCGGCGTCGATGGATGGAGTTCTTGAAAGATTATGATTGTACCATCCGGTACCACCGGGAAAGCAAGCGTAGTGGCGGATGCGTTAAGTCGAAAGTTCTCTGTCGGTTATCACATCTCACCGCAAGGTGCGGCGATGGCATCTTTTGGAAGATATGGCTCTAAGTAGCATGAGATTTGACGTAAAGGTTCAGTGCATTAATGGCTACCGGTGATTCGTTCCACCCTCTATGAGAACATTCGCACTTCGGATGACGGATGATGAACTTATGGCTATCCGGGATGTGATTGGGGAAGCAAAATAGATTTTTCTATCAAGATGATGGCACTTTGTTGTTTAGAAACCGGGTATGCGTACCAACTAGTATTGAGCTTGGGACACTATTTTGGAAGAGGCTCATAAGTCTATGTATCGCTATTCACCTGGCAAGATTACCAAGATGTACCAGACTTAAAGAAAAGCTTACGGTGGAGAGGTTTAAAGAAAGATGTCATTGTGTATGTCTCGAGATGTCTTGTGTGTCGACAAGTAAAGGTGGATCATCGAAATCCGGCGGGGTGCAACCACTACCGATGAAATGGGAGGCCATTTCTATGGACTTTATTTTGGGATTGCCAAGAACATTAAGAAAATATAATGCCATCGGGTCATTGTGGATCGATTGACTAAGTCCGCACACTTCCTTCCTTATAATACGTCGATATCGCCAACAAGCTCGCATGAATTATATATCAAGGAGATAGTTAGGTGCATGGTATATAGTCGATGTCGTGTCGATAGAGACCCGATGTACACATCTCATTTTGAACGATTTCAAGAAGGAATGGGCTCTAGGCTCGATTATAGACATTCCATCCTCGGAATGATGGGCGTGAGAGAGGTGAATCAGTTATAGAAGATATGTTACGTGCTTGCATGTTGGATTTTCCGGGGTCATGGGACCAACATTTACCGCTGATCGAGTTCGCCTACAATAACAGTTACCAGGCTAGCATCGGCATGGCACCCTACGAAGCTTAGTATGGACGGACAGTGCGGGTCTCAACAATTGGGAAGAAGTGGGTGAGAAACTCATTTTAGGTCCCGAGATCGTGGAGAATACAACCAAGACAGTTCGGTTAATCCGTGAGAGACTACGCATTGCTCAAAGTCGTCAGAAGAGCTACGCTGATCTGAAAAGAAACCATGTTGAGTTTAAGGTGGGAGATAATGTATTTGTCAAAATCTCTCCTACAAAAGGCGTGATGCGTTTTGGGAAGCGTGGGAAGCTGAGTCCGCGCTATGTTGGACCTTTCGAGGTATTAGGTAGTCGGCGAGGTTGCCTCGAGTAGCCTTGCCACCGCATGCATCTGTTTCATGTGTCCATGTTACGAAGATATGTTAAGGACCCGACTCACGTATTGGACTACCAGCCCATTGAGCTCCAAGAAGACCTATCCTTGGTTGAGGAACCGATACGAATCTTGGATCGTAAAGAACAAATCTTACGGACAAAGAACATTCCCTTAGTACTCGTGAAGTGGCGGAACCATTCTTCAGAGGAAGCCACATGGGAGCGTGAAGCGGAGATTCGCGAGCAATTTCCACAACTTTTTGAGTGAAGGTATATTGTAAACTATAGTTATGTAAGAAAACCATACGTACCTTTAAATTCTTAAATTTGCTTCTAACAAAAAAAAAAAAAAAAAAAAAAAAAAAAAAAAAAGAGAATTTCTTCAAATTCTTCAATGTTAAATTGGTTCATAACATCGATGCTTTACATATATATCTATAACGATCACACAATAAAATCTTAACTGTCATATTTATTCATTCTCGGTTAGAAATGTATATGTCATTGGAACCCGTGTCATCGGTTAGAATATGTTACCAGCATGTGATCATGCTTTTGAATAAGTGTTCGATTCGACATCCAAATTTCTGCTCAAATAATTACCAAAAGGGTGAGGTAGGTGTGTGTGCTAGGTTTGTGTCATGGTGAAGTATATTTCCAGGCACGTGACACTTGGGAAGGTATGCATCCATGTACGGATGCAATCCTCTATGGCAGTATGGGATGCCACACGCAGTACATCCAGGTTACTACGGATCCCGACCCTTGAAAGCGTGCTTGGTGAAGCCCTAGCATCGCGACCAAAGTTCTTTGACTTTTAATTTCGATTTTACTTTATACTGGTGTTAGGATAAGGACTTATCGCAGTTTGGTTTAGCTATCCGTATATTTTCGAGGACGAAAATATTATAAGGGGGAGAGAATGTAATAACCCACATTTTTGAATTTTATTTAATGGTATTAGATGATGTACCACACAATGCGTGGTGCTAACGCTCCACACCGGAATATACCCACTTTAGAAATAGTCTAATTTTTTATATACATATCAATATTAGACTCATTGCGGAGTACTTGTCGATACGATTCCAACGATATATAATTTGTCGATTTTCGATAAGAATATAAAAAGTTATGCCCGTTTGAAGAGTGAAGCGGGTTAAAGGGCACAATTGTAAATTCGGGAGAGAATCACCATTTACCTTGGTGCTTACACAAAGCGCTGGAGCAAAACCTCTTCTCAAGCTTTTCAAGTCACGTATGAATTCTACTTGCGTGAAAAAACTCTTAATTAGAGTTAACCTATACAGGGAATTAGATATATATTTACTTCTTCTCTCAGTTGTCTTTCTTATTCCCTCTTCTCTGCAAAAGCTCTGACAGTGCCATCTTTCATAATTCCTCGTCGGATCTCTATCGATTTTCGATCTTATCAGAGAATCTTACACCATCAAAGTTTCTCATCGCTGCGACCAATTTATCGTAAGAAAGGAATTCCCGCGAAAAGACTCGGGCATATCGTCTCTCGAATCCGATCTCCATCAACCCAAATCATCGTAGGATTCGAATCACGCTTCAACAGGTGGGTGCCTCTAAATCCATCTTAAATTATTCAGTTATTTCTTAAAAAGAAAACCCTAATTTTTCCTTAAGTTTTGATAAATTTGGTCTTAAAACATAGAAATTAGGCCCAAAATCAATAGGATCGTTCTTCCCAGTTTTACGTGAAATTCGGCCAAACTCTTCAACAGACATAGCCTCGGTATTTTGGCCATAAATTTTTATCCCGAACTCCGATTAAGAAGATTCTTTTTGCGTTGGAAAGATAATAGAAAAATCTACAACTTTCATGTTTTGACCAACTCATGAATCAATCGTCTTGATAGTCCAACAAATATGACAATCTTACATCAAATTCTAGCATTGGCGCAACTTGCCTGTTTTGTCTTGTTTTTGACAAAACACTTAAATAGGTCTATATTATTAGTAATTAGACTTACTCTTAATATCTGAACGCATATTGTGATGTAGATTGCGGGCGCGAGGCCATCAATAGGACGTTGCTTGACTTCGCATAAGTCGGAATTTTAGGTAGGAGAATCTCATCTTTACAGTATTTTATTTTAATTCGCATGGATATTTTGAATTAGAATCTTTAAACTTATATGCCATTGAAATCACATCCAAACCTGAAATTGATATGAATGACCTAAAATCTAAATCTACGAATCACAAACTGAATGCTTAAGCTCTAAAAATCTGAAATCAAGAACCTGAACTATGTATAAGAGACTTGCATCTGATTTATATTAGTATCTGCATTTGTTTTATGATTGACCTGAACGACCCCTCAAAAATTCCTGAACAATTTCCTGGCACAAGTTTCCCTCATTACGCAGGGGCTTGTTGCATCCTGAAAAAGGGTTCATGAACGACGATGGTAGGTAGGGGTTCCCATCGGCTATATTCCTGCTCTCGAGATATAGTTTACTCGGGAGGTATTTTAAGTTGAGGATTAAGTCATGAATTACTGAACTTTGCATATAGAAGTTAGAGAAACTAAGACACTGAAACACTGCATCTGTTCTTGAAACTGTTTTCACACATTTAGAAATAAATCTTACATATGATTTCTGCACCTAAATTCAGTTTATTATCTGCTTATATGTTTGACAAGCTATATTCCGATATTTGTTTTGAAACCATGTTAGTTAAAGTAAAATGTCGTAGATGTCTTTCTTCTACTGAGCTTTGTTGGTTAGCTCACTCCGACTATACGTCACAGGTTCAGGTACTGACGTGGCTATTCAGGGCTGTGAGACTGATCCTGACTACGTGCCTGAGGAAGAGCTTGAGGTTCCTCCTGAGGAGTTTTTCCCAGTATAGAACTTACTGATTTTCTTATTTGTGGTGAGAGTTAGACTTGAATTTGTGGGCCCATTTTAGTTGGATACCATAGTTCTATATTTTGACATTGATTTCTGTTATGAGCCATGTTTCGATGATGGTCGGCCATCATCGGTGGTTCTTTACTTTTAATTGCTTCCGCATTTATTTTAGCTATGGATATTTATTGCGCTTTACTCTGATATGTGCCCTGTTTGTCCGGCTTATCGTTTATTCGATAGGTTGGCGAACCGGCCTTTCCTATACCTGAGGGATTGGAAAAGTCGGGTCGTCACAGATATAGTCTATGCAGCAGATGAGAGAAAGAGATCATCTCTGATTCACTCAGCATAGACATTCCATGTCCTCCCACCCGGATTCTCCGACACATACTCCGCCACCATTCCTGACGGATTTGTAGCAATGGCAAATATATCTGGGTAGTATGTTTTAAGTGGGTAGTCGTCCACCCACGGATTATTCCAGAACCTGATTCTGGTGCCACAGCCCCATTTGAAGTGTATCCCTCTGGCAAAAAGAGGCCAAGTATGACAGATGCTTTTCCACCATGCTGATGTACCTCTTTGCGTTTCAGTTTGTACACCCCAATTCTCCTCCGAGTAGTCATATTTCTCAATCATCACCTCATGCCAAAAATGCTGTCCCTTTCTTCCCTTGCTCCCGCTCTCCTGAACCATTTACCAAGGAGAGGAATGTTGGTCCATTTCAGGCTACGGATACCCAGACCCCCACATTTGACCGATAGCTGGCAGGTATCCCAGTAATTAGGTGAAACTTCTTGTCCGGTCCAGCTCCGTCCCACAAGAAAATTGTCTGCGCTCCGCTTCCAATGATTGATGACATGCATTTGACACTTGAACGCAGAATGTTAATAAGGACTAGCCGCCCACCGCTCCTGAGTAACTTGCTTTTCCACGATGCAAGCCGTTGTTCAAAATTTTGAACAACGGGATCCCAATCCCTCTCAGTCGGAAGTCTCAAACTGAGTGGCAGCCCGAGGTACTTGATTGGTAATTTCTCAGTTCCGCAGTTCACCACTTGAGCTATCTCATTCAGCAGTTGGTCCTCAGTCCTAATTCTCGTGATACTAGATTTGGCAAGATTTATCCGCTGTCCCGAAACAGCCTCGTAAATCGTTAGCCTTGAACTCTGCGGCATCGGCTTTGCCAAAAATTAATGTGTCATCAGCGTCTCTCTCTCTCCTCCTTCCTCACCTAACCCTAACCCTAAACTAAATACATCGAATTTATCTTGGTATTAGAGCATCCGATCCTTGTTGAAAGGAGATCATCAAACTGGTGACGTCATCACCAGGTTTTGCTTACGCCACAACCCACATCACGTTGATGTCATGTTGACGTTAGCATGGTAATAATAATTTGCCTTCTGCAATGTATTGATCTGTGCATTGGATGGTCGCCATTTTGTGCTTGTCATCTTCATCTTCCTCTAGCCGATACCTGCAATTTTCATTGGCTGCTCCTCATATCCTTCAGATCCTATGAAATACATTCCAAACTGCAAATTACAGAATGTGAGTTTTTATACATTTCTTATGTTTTTTGGAGTTTTGTGATTGTTGATGGTTGAGGTTACCAGAATCCTTCTCCTTGTTAAAGCGGTCTTATCGTCGATGCCCATCAATGTTCAAATGCTTGATGGGAGTTATCAATCGCCTAGAGCAAATCTAGCGGGGCTTTCTGTGGGAGGGATTGGGTATGGATAAACGACATCACCTAGTTACTTGAGACACTTGTCAGCTACCTGTCGGATGTGGTGGTCTGGGAATCCACAGCTTGAAGTGGACCAATATTGCTCTACTAGGAAGTGGTTCTGGCGTGCATGGAGGGTGGAGGAGAGGGGTAGCTTATGGCGCGTGGTGCTGCTCGAGAAGTACGGGCAATCTATGGGTAATTGGGGTATCAGTAATACGGTTCACAGAGGAACCTCCACTTGGTGGAAAAGCACTTGCAGCACTTGGGACCTCTTCGCCAGAGGGCTGCGCTTCAGTTGGGGTTGTGGTACTTGTATTCACTTCTGGGAGGATGCTTGGGTGGATATGGGCCCCCTCAATGCCTCTTTCCCTGATATCTATGCCATATCTGTGAATCCTCTTGGAAGAATTGTGGAGTTTGTTTCTGAAACTGAGGGGGGTAGTTTGTAGGATGTTGTTACCAGAAGATTTCTGAGGGACAAGGAGGTGGCTTCGTTCTCAAATCTAATGCTGAGGCTATATGAGGCTCAGCGGCACCCTCGCGGTCAGGACTGGCTGATATGGATCCTGAGCAAAGATGGAATCTTCAGTGTCAAATCAGAATGCTTATGCGGAGGCCCTGGTCAGATTCCAAGGTTCAAGATTATGGAAGGAAGCCATTCCTCCCAAAATTAAGTTCTTTACATGGACTCTATTCAAAGAAAAAATCCTTACAATAGATCAGCTTATTCGAAGGGGGAAGGAGGTCCTGAATTGTTGCATAATGTGTAACAGTGGGGAGGAGACCGCTCCACATTTGCTTCTTCACTTTGTGGAGGCACATGAGCTATGAAGCATTGTCATAAAATCCTTTGGTATGAGTTGGGTTATGCCGGTGACACCTTACCTCCAGTTTTTGATATGGGTGTCCGTTCAAGTGGAGGGGCAGCTTGGAGATTTATTGGATGGCAGCCCATTTCGTGTGTTATGGAGTATATGGTGCGAGAGGAATATGCGAATTTTTGAGCACAAAAGCCTGCCGATGGGGATGATCATGAAGTCGGTTAGAGACTTGGTGTGGTTTTGGGTGACAAGAGGAGGGAATGTTCTTAGAGAGGAGCACTACTTGTGGGACTTGGGATAAATTGGCCGGGTCCGGGAGATATGTTTTTTTTTTTTTCCTTGTTGTGCCTTGTTTCTGTTTTTTGGTTATGTCGTTGTATTGGTCTTTCAGCGCTTTGCTGCTTATTAATATAATTTCCTTTACTGATAAAAAAAAAAGGGTACCAGAATCCTTACTGGGAAACTTGGTATCATCGCCGGAAGTCTGAGATCAGCCTCAGTTTTGTCCAGATTTGCTTAGTTGCTTCTGTTTCAGTGGTTTGGTGATGAAAATGTATGTTTTCCTTATGGATTCCTTGTTGATTTGGCTTCCATGAGTATTTTTGGGGGTTATCGTACCTCCAACAGGAGTGTGGGTATGTTTAAAGAGCTGTAGAGCTCTATTTTTTGAAGGATTATTTGTTGACTGTCATAGCAACTGTGAATAGGGTGTATAGTACACTCGCTAGTTGTGTCGTAAAAGAGGTTGCATACTTCTGTTTTGGTGTTTTTTTCATTGTTGAAATTTGCAATATTCAGTTTTTCATTCCTCCAAATAGATGGGATAAGGCTATGGTGATGATGATGATTCCTCGACGATGGAAGAGGGTAAAGTTAGTATTCCCTATGGTGGAGATGGACCTGATGGGTTATAAATAACCACTGCTAAGTTTGATGGAGCAACTGTTTGGAGTGATCGCATTCCCCGGCCTGTACAGAGTCCAAGAGGAAATATGGCCATGTTTTGCGAACCAAACCTGAACTAGCCCTTACGGACCCAATGTTTGAGGATTGGAAGAGTGGTGATTTGACCCTCATGACGTGGTTACACCCAAGGTAGTTAAGGTGGGGTGGCGAGGCCATTTACTTTTTTATATATATTTTTTATAGTTTTATTTTTATATATTAATCATTAATATCTATTTTTTTATATTTTTTTACTATTTTTTAATTTTTATATTTTTTATAGAGGACAAAAAAAAATCAACTAATTAATCAAGCATAAATAAATAGCAATAAATAGAGAGAAAAACTTAATTATGAAATATGAAACATCAATGAATTCATAAATTCACAATATGAGCAAGTATAAATAAAATATAAATATTAAATGTCAACAAATATAGAAAGATTAAAAGACATGAACTATTCAAGTACACTACAACGCATATCGTAGTGTCGCCCATTGCTCAATTCATGATAGAAGTTGCAAAAAACCTATAAAAAAAGTTTAGTGATCTTGAGCTTGGGAAGGTGCAAATAAAAAAAAAAGCCAAATGAGAGAAAAAGTGAAAAGGGGCTGAGAGAGGTACTGCGCTGTGAAAGCGACGAGAAAGAAAAGTAATCTTAAAGAAAGGGGTTGAAAGAGAGAAAGGGGTTGAGAGATAGAAGACAGAGATTTTAAAAAAATTAACGTACTTGTATTTTTTTGTTGGGGGCTACATGAGAGAGAGAGAGAGAGTTGCGTACGAAACTGAGAAGACGGGAAAGTGGAGATTTGGTCTCCAAACCCTAAATAACTTATATATATATATATATATATATATATATATATATATTAAGTGATAACATTTATAAATAGCATTTATGGCGACGCTTCATAACGCCATTCTGCCATGACGTCGCCATTTATCATTGCCGCCTTTTCTGTTCATATGGTGAATTCTATCACCATTGCCATGGTGTCGCCTTGACTACCATGGTTACACCACTCTATGCTGCCCTCTATTTTCAAATCATTTATCAGGGCAAACAATGCAAAGGAGTTGTGGGATTCCTTGAGGAATACATTTTCTCAGAAGAGGAGCTTAGCAAAAAATTTCAAGTGATTGACAAGATTGGAAGTCTTCTCCTAGGAGAGAAGTTTACATGGGCCTACAATACCGAGATGCAAAGTTCGTGGTAAGACTTATCCCAATATGAGTTCAACTGTGTAAAGAGTGCTCCAGTAAAGTTTGTCAAGATACAAAAGCAAAAAAAGGTCCTTGATTTACCAAGAGGGTTGAACCTGAAATATGAGCATATTAGGTCTAATGTTCTTGGGAGGGAGGATTACCCCTCTCTTGGTACCATTTTAACTCTCTTACAACATGAGGAGACTCGCCATCAGTTGATGTAGTTTTCTGATAGTAGTGGACTCAATAGGTCAGCCCCTCCATCATTCCCCCCTTTGGTCGAGGTGGAGGAAGATCTGGTGGTCAGAGAGCTGGACGAGGAGGATGTGTTGCTCTCTCCAAGGGAGGGACAAACTGATGTGCACCCATTGTGGTAAGAATGGTCACACAAAAGATCGATGCTGGGATCTTCATCAGAAACCTAAGTTTCCTCCAGGCCTTGCCTTTCAAACATCCTCAGATGAGAGGCTACATTTGGCATATCTCCTACCCCGATAGCTACTGCTCTAACTCCACCTACTGATTTGCATAGCTTACAGAGAGCTTTAGGACATTTAGGGCCGTATACAGCAGATGACCACCACTCATGGCCAGACATCCTCTGCTCACATTGCTGATTCAGATCTATGGATTAACTCATGTGACTGCCTCCTTCCAAGTCCCTTGGATCATTGATTCTTAGGCGACAAATCAAACCCCCACGCTCGATTCTTGAGATTCATGGGCCGTCTCGCGAAGATTTTTGATCCGAACCTTCTCTTCGCATCTACTCTCTTAGAGGATGAACCACGCCTTCTCTGTCGCCCCTCGCTACCACTCAACCTCGCTATCACAATGATTTCCTCCGAGTAGGCCTTTCCCTTTTTCTTTTTAGGTATCCCATTCATGATTTGTCAAATCAGTTCCATAACATATCTTGCTCAGAGCGGACTTTCTGTGTTTGGTTGGGCCGGCCGTAATGAATGATCGTTGTTCGGGAACAAAACAATAAGACTAAAGGCTTTCTCTATACAGGTTTGCTATGCTAGAGATTTCATTCTATATCAAGTTTGTTTGATTCTTTTCATTTTCGTATTGTCGATGGTTCTCGTCCCTGCTAAGAGAAAGGAGGCTGTTCATTTAGGTGATTTATCTCTTGAGTCTACTCTCCTTATTCCAAAAATACCTGTGAAATTTTATCAGTTAGTAAAATTACAAACACCTTAAATTGCAGTGTGATCTTTTCTCCCCATTGTTTTTTCAGTACCTGAAGTAGGGAGGATCCTTGGACATGATATTGACGAGAAGGGGCTCTTGTTATTTGAAGACCAAAGTGTTGGTCCTTCAGTTGCTGCAACAATTTTACCAGTTGATGAGGGTCAATTGTGGCGTACTCTCTGTGGTCACATGCACATTTCCCATTTCAAAATCTTATTTCCAAACAAATTTGACTTTGATAGTTTTTTATTGGAGTGTGAAATTTGTTAGTTTTCTAAACATGTTAACATCCTATTTGTTGAGTGGAAATAGAAGTACTACACCTTTTGAGATTATCCATTCTGATGTATGGGGGCCTTCCCCGATTACTACTTTGTTTGGTTTCCACTATTTTGTTATGTTCAAAGATGATTGCACTCGTTTTACAATGCTGTTTTATATGCACTTCAAAGATGAGGTTCCCTCATTTTTCCCTTGGTATCATAAATTGGTTGGCACACAATTTCATAGAACATTGAGGGTTGTTAGATCTGACAATGGTGTTGAGTACTCCTCCCACCATCTTATCTTTGTGCTCATGGACTTGAATGACAATCAACATGTCACTACACTCTACAACAAAAAGGCGTGTTGGAAAGGAAAAATAGGCACCTCCTCGAGGTGGCTCATTCTTTATTGCTTGGTATGAAAGTTCCAAAATACTTGTTTGGTGAAGCCATCCTTAATGCTGCCTATCTCATTGATCGGATTCCTACTCCCATTCTTCAAGTGAAATCTCCTTTTCCGCTTCTTTTTCCTCACAAGGATCCTTGATTTGATCCTCCTCGCGTCTTTGGTTCTTTATGTTTTGGTCATGTCCCTCCCATATATCGAACCAAGCTGGACACTCATGCTACTCGTTGCATTTTTGTGAGCTACCTTCTTCTCAAAAGGGGGTATAAGTGCTTTGATCCATTCCCCATCGTATCTTTGTGTTCATGGATGTTACATTCAACAAGGACATTCCTTTCTATGCTCCCCACTGCACTCTTTAGAGGGAGATTGGTGATACTAGTTTGGAAGAAATGAGTATGGTTGATGAAGAGGAGATGGGTGGATAGAAAGAAATTGAAACTGTACCTATTTTTGAAAGGTATAGAAAGAAGATGGCTTATGTAAGAAGGAAATTCATGAAGAATTCTCTTGAGCCAATAGAACAAGCGCCAGACCAGGAAGAAGAGCTTCCTTCTCAGACCACTGATCAGCATCCCTGTTCCTATCAAGATTAAGGGTGTTATTGGGTCAGTTCGGGTCGGTTTTCATGCTAGACCAAATCCGAACCGATAACTATCGGTTTCTAGTTTCTCAAACCGAAACCGAATCAATAAGCCTCCAAACTGAAATCGAACCGAATCGGTAGTTAACAGTTTAGTCGGTTTTTGGTTTCTAACCTCAGTTTTTTTTATTTGTAAAATAAAAAAAATAAGGAAGAGGGACAGTGAAGAATAAAGAAAGGAACATAGAGAGAGAGAGAGAGAGAGAGAGAGAGAGAGAGAGAGAGAGAGAGAGAGACCTGTTGTCTGCTGTGGAGTGTGGCCATGTGGGCTTGTGATGGATAGCGCCTACGATGGCAAGCGAAAGGACGGTGGACGGCGAATGGCCGCAGGTGGCCGGTGGGACTTGGGAAGTGGAAACAAATGGGATATGGGACAAAAATGGTTTTTGGCTTTTTGCTTGTTTTAAGTTTTAAGGTTTATCTCTTATTTTCTTGTTTCTACGTTTTAATTTTTAAATTTAGGTTTTAAAGGAGAAACTTTTAATTGCAACCTATTTTTGTATTCACCTAAATAATACCTTATTATCGGTTTCTTATCGGTTCGGTTTCGGGTTTTTACGTCAAAATCGAAACCGAACTGATAACCCGATAAGCCACTTTTCCAAAACCAAAACTGAACCAATATGCCCTAAAACCGAAACTGATCTGAAATTTCGGCAGTTTGGTCGGCTTTCTGCACAACCGTAATCAAGATCCCTGTTCTGATCAAGATCTGTCCTCTGACTTGACCTTCTCATTGCAGTTAGAAAAGGTTCCAGATCATGCACACGACATCCCATTAGTATGTGTCCTGCTAAAATTTATCAACTTCTCTTTATTCTTTTATTTTATCTCTAGATGCTATTTATATTCCTACGACTCTTTCGAATGCCCTATTGCAGCCACAGTGGAAGGATGCTATGGGCTAAGAAATGAAAGCCTTGGAGCATGGCAACACTTGGGATGTGATTGATTTTCCAATAGGAAAGAAGGTGGTTGATTGCAAATGGGTCTATACTGTGAATATAGATCAGATGGCTCAGTGGAGAGGCACAAAGCAAGATTGGTAGCAAAGGGGTTTACTCAAACCCAATGAATAGTCTATCAAGACACGTTTTTTTGTCAAGTCTGCTTACAATCAGATCTTGAAGATGGATAGGAGCAGCAGTGGTGGAAGGTAGTGGGCTGATTTTTGGAGAATCAAGATTCCACCGAAAATCAAATTCTTCACGTGGACTGTTGTTTGAGGCAGAATTATCACCCGTGACCAGTTGGTGAAGGGGAACATCCCGGTCAGAAACAGTGCCTCTTGTGCATGAGACAGAGTGAATCTGCGGAGCATATTCTCCTTCATTGCTCCTTTGCGTGCAGCATTTGGTCTAGGATCTTTGGTCTGTTCAACGTATCTTGGGTTATGCCGGAAGGGCCTGCTCAAATGATGGAAATGTGGATGGCTTCTGAGGTGGATGGGCCTTGGAAAGAGTTGTGGATTGTGACCGTGTATGCGGTGTTTTGGGCGATCTGGATTGAGAGAAATAGCAGTCTTTAGAAGAAGGGCTAAGCCTTTGGGGATGGTCATTCGTGATGTCAGGGACCTGGTCGTTAGCTGGAATGCTTTAAGGAAGGCTGATTTTGAGGAAGGGTTGTAGCACTTCCTGCTGCTTTGGGATTGTTGGGCTGGGTGAGCGTCTCTCGTGTCCATGCTGCGATGGGGATTGTCAAGATTTTTTATGCTTGGCGGTCTTCCTCGAGCTCTCGGGTGAGTTCTTGGGGGGGTTTCTTTTTATTTGGGTAGTGTCTTACTATCCACAAAGGTATGCTCTCTTCTTTTCTTTAATACATGCGTCTTGTTACCGTTTCAAAAAAAAAAAAAAAAAAAAGACATGTTTGCTCCAGTTGCCATGTCGAATACTATCAGAGTTTTGTTATCTCTTACGGCTTTCAAAGATTGGCCTCTCACTCAATTGGATGTTAAAAATGCATTTCTTTATTGAGAGCTCAAGGAAAAAGTGTACATATCTATTCCACCATGATTTATAGAAGAAGGCGAAAAGAGCAAAGTTTGCAAGCTTGGAAATCCATTTATGTACTTAAACAATCTCCTCGTGCATGATTCCAAAAATTCAGTGAAGGATCAACTCTGTATGGCCTTTGAGATCAAGGATGTAGGTCCTTAAACTACTTTCCTGGTGTTGAGGTGGGAAGGTCGAAGAAAAGTATTGCGCTGTCACAAAAGGAGTATACTCTTGATCTTCTTCATGAAAGATGAATGTTGGGATGCAAGCCTATTGTCAATCCTATTGAGTAGAATCATTGATTGAGTGGAGAAGTTAGTTGTGGAGTAACAAGAAAGGATAAATTAGAAACAAGTACATAATAGGAAATTTGAGAGTGACACCTATAAAGGAAAAAAAATATGGAATGTTGCTTGAGGTGGTTTGGGCATGTGAATTGGCAATCCTTCATATCGTTTCTCACGGCTTCCTTCCAGTTCTTCATTGGTCTTCTTCTCCTAATTCTTTTTCTTGTAGCTTCTCAACCCTTCGTACGAGGCTTGGTTCGTGAGAACTCTAACTCTCATAACCCTAATTTCTCAATCTCTCTCTTCCTTCTCTTTCATCTCCTTCTTGTAACCTAAGTATCTGCCAATCGTAATCTAGTAATCTCTTACCATAATCACTAACTAATTTCGGCTACTTTCAAGTTTCTGCTTATTTTGTTAGTGCAGGGGCTAATGGAGATCTGCCATAATTTGGTGGAATACACCCGAAATCAGGCCAAGCTTATTAAAGGAGGGGGGGAATAGTGTTTAGCTTTGGAAGTTGGAATGATCGAGGTAAATGGCATGAGTTTTTTGTAAAAAGCAAAGTTGAAAGTTGCTGCAGTTTCATATTGTGGTTACTTACATGGCATTTTGGTAAAAGAAAAAAGACACCCTTAAAGGACAAGGGCAGGAGGGGTGTGTATGAACAAACAAGGTTCAGCCCTAGGGATTTTTGTAGGGAAGTAAATCTTTTATCGACACTTTTAAAAGACACCCAGATATTAAATGTATATATGTAATTTTATCTAATAATAGTGGGAACAATAACATGACAACAACGATTTAACAATGATGACATCAATAATGACAACAAAAAACAATGACAATGGCAACAATGTCAACAACAACAACTATGATAACAGTGACAATAGGGGCAAGAACATTGAGAACAACAAGGACAATGACAACAATAACAGTGGCTACGACATCAACAATGATATGACAAAAGCAACAACAACGACAGAGACAACAAGAATAAAAGTTTCAATAACTGTAATGACAATAATAACAGTAACAATAATTTTAATGATCTTGAAAACGACAACAACAACAACAATGACAATGAAAACGACAACAACAACAATGACAAGACAATAACCGAGACAATAATGACAATGACAATGGCAGTAATGACAATTACAAAAATAGTTATGGCAAAGATGGAAACAGCAGCAACAGTTGTAGCGCAGTAGGAGCATAAATCTGTTCAAATGCCTTCGTGATAAATTAACATTGTGTTGTTGATATGGAATGACATGCATACATAAGTTTAATTAGGAAAAATGAAAACATAATCCAAAAGCCCATTTCTTCTTGTTATAAACAAATACAAGAATTTCTTTATTTCACCATACAGAAGTAAAAAAGAGTTAGTTTGTTGCTTTCTTCTTAAATACAGTTGAGGTATCTTAGTGTGCCTAAGGCCTCTGAAATTCTCAAAATAAAAGTTACTCCTTTCGAGACCACTCCAACAGCTTTTGAACAGATTGGTGTTAAACTATCTCTAGTGGTTCACAGAAATATAAGGAAAAACATATTCCTGTAAACACATTATATCCATGAATGGTTATTGATTTTTTTGGGGCACAAATGATTTACAGCAGAAGTTATAGGATTTATGAGTAGATTTTTGGCAGTCGTTGGAAATTTTCAGTATTTGATGCCTTGGAAAGATCTTGCTGAAATCTTTCTAACAGCAACAATTTTCTTGTAAAACAGCGGTTTTTACAGAGATATGTCAATTGGAAACTTTGTAAAACAAAATATATAGTTGTTCCGTAGGTAATTTCAGACAGTCTATGATTTATTGATCCATCCCATGTGTTTAAGGACAACTAAACTTACTTTTGTAACTTGATTAAACTGTTTATATGTATATGCGATGATTATAAGTAGATTTGAATTAATATACGTTATTTATATGTTATTATTATGTTTCTTTACAAATTTCTTTATATATATATATATATATATATATATATATATATATATATATATATATACACACACACACACACACACACACACACACACAAACATAATATTATGTAAATATATGAAATACTATGGCAGGTGATTAAGATTATCTGATGCAGGAAAGATGCTAAAACCCTATTTATGTGAATTTGGGGATTAATTTCATATTTAATTGAATAGCAGAAATATTAAAATTACCCAACCACATAAAATAATTTAAGTAATTTAATTAAGGCAATTGGTGTAAATCAATTTTAGCGCTCACATGCATTAAGTCTCCTGATTTAGAAAAACGGCTTCGATGAGGGAATACGAGTTTCGATCTAGTCTATGGCACCAAGCGACAATTGCTAGATCGTCTCTCAACTCCTTTAGGATTTGAAGAAATTAAAGATCTGAGGGTTTAATTGATTCAAGGGGAAATCAAAGAATATAGCAATAAGGTGTGAGAAAAGATCCCAATAACTAAACAAATAAGAATTTTGGTATTTTGAACTTTTATCAAAAAAATAAAAAAAAGGAAATCATTCACCTGACTATAATTAAGAAAGTAAAAGGAAAAAATAAGGTTCCAAGGCTTCACACCAAGGATGTACGTCGGCTTCGCACCAAGCGCATGATAAAACTAATATTCCTTCGAATTTTGAAAGATTCACTTTTTCAGTTGAAAACTCTTCACAAGGTTTCTAAGGTTTGCACAAAAGCAAACTCTCAATTTCATTAATCAATCAACTATCAAATAAAATTTTGCATGCCTTTATATAGGCTAACGAAACCCTAACTAAGCATAACAACGAAAATAGAAAGTTCTAATTTAACTAAAACTAAAAAATAAAACAAAATTTCCTTGCGCAAATCCGATCGATCGATTGACGACGACAGTCATCTTTAGGATGTGTCTTAGGTCGATCTCGATCAATCGAGATTGGGCTTCAATCGATCGACATTAGGCAGAACTCCATCTTTTCTCTGTCTTTTTTGTCTCCTTTCTTGTCTGTTTTGTTGCACATAGATTGATCTTCTATGGGGTGCTGATCCACGTCGTACGAAGCGCTTTGGATTTCTTCTTGTGCCTCCAGTTTACATGAAACGGTGCCCTTGATTTGATGTCCCCATCATTATCGTTTTGAGTTTTGATAATTTCCATAATTTTAATCCAGCACAGATTAGAAGGTTTATTATCACATATTAAAATGGAATGTTGACCTCTTAATACATTTCAAAGCTGGGTAAAATCTGTCATTGACACGTTGATTCACGTTTTAATTAAGTGCATTTCATTTGATGCTTTGTTGAATGGCGTAATATATATATATATATATATATATATATATAGGGAGGGAGGGAGGGAGACAATTGACTCAAATCTGCTTGTATTGACTTTCAATCCCTTATCTCAAGAATGAGTCTGGCTAACATTACACATAGGTGACATCTCCAGATTCTGCAGCCTAAAGTGTGCCATGCCAAGTAGAAGATGAGTTAGAAAAGAATAATCTAGTCAGAGAAACAAGAATCAAAGCAAACTTTAGTTTCGCTGTAAGAGGGAAGAATTTTTTGAGCTGTTTATTTTGTCATACTGTGGGATTCTATAATCTAGTCTCATTTTCATTATCATCATTGCCTTTGCCAATATGTTAGTGATTGGTATAGAAATTTTAAAACTCTGCTCATTTCTGCTTAGTGATAAACACTTTGTCCCTTCTCACTATATTCGTAGTTGGTTTCTTATGTTTATCGCTTCTTTTAATATTGTTTCTGATATATAAGAAAGGAGCACCTAAATATCTATAATCCTTGATGCACACGTATCACTTTACTTTATAGCGAGTTATGTTTTTGTCGTGCTTCCAAACACATCTATTCCGCAAGTAATGGTTCTGGTCATAGGCACATTAATAATTTCCCACTTGCAAGCAGTGTCTTCCCATTCGAATTGTATCATGATATCAAAGCTAGAGGTTTTATTTTGTTTAGGTTTGAGACCTTATTATTGTATTGTTTCATTGATTTTTTTATCTTCTAAGGCCCCGATAAAGAGCTTCTTCAACTTTCAGTCTTTGGGGAGTTACATGCACTTTTTCCTGGTCTTCAATTGCATATAGAACTTATTGGACCAGAAGTTCCAGAGTTTAGGTTGGTTTTATGAACCCTCTTCACAGTGGTTATTGCGATTTTTTTCGAATCATTTTATGACGTTTAGAAAACCATTGATTTATTTTGTTTAATTCATTGCTATGGTTAGATCTTTATTGCTGAATCTTATATAGCACCATCATGTTTGTTTATTTCAGGGTTTTGGTTACACAATTAGATCTATATCATTGCATCTTCTATAGCAACATCAAGATATGTTGGTGCATTTGTAACTTCAAATCCCAATTTTCCTTTCAGGATTGAGTTGAGGGTGATGCATATTTTTTGCTTTTATTGCTACTGCTACGAGTACATCTCAATGGTGGAAGGTAATAGCAAGGCCTCGCCACTGAAACTTGAACCAGATTTAGATACACCAAGATTTAAGAGCAAGATTCAAAAGAAAATGCAAGACAAAAAAGCTATAGGTCTAAAGGGAGAAAACTGATTCCATTTGGATACTCATTGCACAATTCTAAGAGGGACACATTCTTCTTTGCTATATATACTATGTCAAATGAGCTAGAAAGGTTCATTAGCTTCAATCTTTTTTTCTTCAACATAGTTTCTTAAATTTGTTGCCTTTGATATTCAAAATTGACCAAAGCCAGGTATTCATCAATTTAGAGACTATACACACATGATAGGCTCTAGAATTATATGCCTTTGAATATAATATAAAATATAAATTGACTGGATTGCCCTATGCCTTAGGAATCTCCCAAAAAGTTACCTTAACCTTTAATCTACTGTGTATTTCAGTAGGGGTTAGAATCTGTTTATAAGCTTCCATTCTAAATATTTTGACAAGCCCTGACTGACAAACTTATGCTGTGGTTGTCATCAAGGGATCTCACTGGAAATTTCGAGGAAAGTAGTAAATTTATGAAAGATACAAAAATTGATTTTAAATGGGAGGGCAATGAGTATAGAAGGACGAGGGAATTGATTTACAATGTACCCTAAAGGTTTTAGAATTATTACTTTCAAAAAATGTATTTGATGACTGATGAATGTTGAATACTTTCCATTAATGATGCTCTAAGGCATATCTACAATAACAAAAATTACACTAAAGTACTCCTAATGTTACCATTATATACATATGTATTCCTAGTATCATCAAATTGCCCCTAATATTCATGTATATATGGTATATTTTTAAGCACCCCCCAAACTTATGATGGAACACTGGAAGTTTTGCAAGTGAGAACTGGAACCTCCTAATATGAATGACTTCATGGGGAAGGTATAGTCCGATGATCTGAACGAATGTGGGGAGTTGCAGATGCTCCAACCTGATAATGATGGCATACAAAACGCCAATAAATCTCAATATGCTTAGTTTGTTCATGGAATGTTGGATTCTTGCAATTAACAACTCTGTGTTTTTCAATGAAGCAAAATCAAATGACTTGTTGGTCGTCTAAATCCATAACATGATCTTCCATCACTGAGGGGGAATGATATCTTTCTTGCTCTTCCAAAAGATTCGAAGTCTCGAAGACACTAAAGCCAGTGGTTGAGAACTGTTAGTGGCACCACCAACCGAATTAACATCAATGCAGGCATGTAGTTGTTGAAGTTTTAATTACCGTGGGAGCAATATTAGTACATCGCAATGTCCCATGTTGGAATTGAATGATGCGTAGAACAACAACTTAGTGAAACTATGAACAGCAAAGACAAGCTGATTGGCGACATGAACAATGTGCATGGTGTTTAGACATAGATCTTCAAATAAACCAGCCTGCTAACAAGATGTTATAGTCAGATTTGCAAGGTCTCCTAACTAGTTGGCGAAGGTTGAAGTTAATTTATTTGATAAAAAAAAAGGAGAAGCTTAAAGTTAAGCTGTAATATCCCGAAATTTTAAGACATGATTAATAGGATAAAATTGTGTTTTCCTTTCCTAATTTAAAGTTAAAAACAGTTTTAAGATTTTTCTGCGTATTTTTGTGGTCATTTTGGTGTAAATTTTCCCTAGGGGCAGTTTGGTAATCTTGATGAAAGGGGAATGATAAAATTGTAATTTAACCTCATGGGTAGTTTTGGGATTTTGTAAAATGTCTAGGTACGAAATGATCTTTTCACTTATGGGTAGAATCGAAATTTTCTAAAAACCTAAGCGTAACTCCCCGAAATTTGTGGACGGATTTTCGGGGTGTTACATAAGCTCCATCGGTATTCATGGGTTTGTCTATCAACGTGAGGAGCGTGAACCGTCTGGAAGCATATTTCAGCTAACAGATGAGATAGGCATGGGGAGGGCTTGCAACTTTAGATCAATACATTACTAAAGGCTGGGTCTGTCAATTTCAAACTACTGCAGAAGTTGCTTCCTAACAGACTAAATATGAGTGCAGTAATTATCTGCACCTAGTTAGTGTATAATTAACATATAAAAAGGAACTCAACCATGATCTCGGGATGAGACAATGCAGGTTCCTGCTCACTAGGAGTAACTCCAATGGTAATCACGGTGGTTGTGCCTGTCGCTCAACTGGAAGGTTGACAATATTGTGACCTTGTGGTTTCAGAGTCAATCCCAAGGTGTCAATATCAGTATTGGTTCGGTTATCGGTCCATCTTGGACCGATACGTATCGGCCGATACCGATACGGTCTCACTGATACCGTAGCGGTCGATACTGACCAGTATCGGTCCGATACTGATACCACCCCGATACCTGTATCAGTGTGGTATCAGTATTGGTTCTCGACAAAACTGATACGTATCGGTATTGGCCAAGTTTTCATAACATAGCCAATCCTTTCTTACCATTAAAGAAAAAATCATCGTGGTTGTGAATTTCTCAAACTAAGCTCGAGGAGCTCGTTGGGTACGATGTGAGCTGCAGATGTGGTGTGAAGGATGGGAGAGGCTAGGCTGGCAGGGTAACATATTCTTTTTCATGTAGATCACCATTGGTATGACATTCTGCACATCTATGTGAAATATTGGGGATTTGTGGGAGGATAGGGCAATCATAGTATGCACTACTGTTTATCTTTGTGACGGGGAAAATTGTCTCATAATCAATGGCATTCTCCTATGTGAAACCCGAGCAATCACGCAGGTCCTCAAAAGAACCATAAGAGGGGAGCCTTGCCCCTGTAGACCCACCTGTAACTTGTAGGCCTTTGTCACATATGAAGGAGAAGATTCTGTAGCTGCGAGTCACAAGTAATGACATGACAGCCTGGTCAAATCAGTGTTGTCAAGGTGACGCCATGGCGAAACCATGGCGTCGCCATGGCGCTATGGTGCCGTGGCTCGCCATACATGGTCTAATGGCTAGAGGTTAGCAAATGGTGATGCAATGGCGCCGCCATATTCGCCATATTCGTCATATTAAAATATTATATATATATATATATATATATATATATATATATATATATATATATATATATTGAGAGATAAGTTTTAATTATAACTTTATAAGTTATTATATTATAATACTTGAGAGGCATACTTGTAAAATGGGCCATTTTACCCTTTTATATACTACAAACCCTTGACATTTTATTTCTGAAGGACGAGATAGTTGAAGGAAGAAAGAAGAAAAAAGAAGAAAGAAGAAGAAGAAGAAAGAAAGAAAGAAAGAAAGAAGAAAGAAGAAGAAGAAAGATGAAGACCGGTAAGCCATAAAATCTTTTTTTTTTTTTCTTGCCCTAAAATTTGCCCTGAAATTTATTTTTTTTTTCCCCTACTTTATTACCCACAGATGCCCTAAAATTAGCCCTGAAATTTGTTTTTTTTGTTTTTGCCACAACCGCCTTGGAAAAGGCCTCCGTCCTTCCACGTGGACCTTGGGTGCATTGCTTAGATCATCTTTGAAAAAAAAAATTAAAAACTCATCTCCACCGTGTATATTTTGAACCGTGAAATGTGGACCAATGAAAATCGTCAAACTTTGACTTGTGGGTTTAAAATTTATTTTCTGATTTTTTTTTTTTTAATATTGATCTAAACTGTCCACCTATGCTCCATGTGACAGCCAAAAAGTGTTTTGGGTGCCTCGTGGAGCTCCACTTGGATCTTGGAGGACGGTCACCGTCCTCCATTGGAGGACCTAACCGGCTCCATATATATATATATATGGAAAAGGTGTCCGTCCTCCATGGGAGGACGGTCACCGTCCTCCAAGCTTCCACGTGGAGCTTCACATGGCACCCAAAATATTGTTTCGATGCCACGTGAAGCTTGAGTGCATTGCTTAGATCATCTTTGAAAAAAAATATAATTGAAAACTCATCTCCACCGTGTGTTTTTTGAACTGTGAAATGTGGACCAATGAAACCCGTCAAACTTTGACTTGTGGGTTTAAAAAGTTTTTTTTCGAATTTTTTTTTAACATTGATCTATACCGTCCACCTGTGCTCGACGTGGCACCCAAACAGTGTTTTGGGTGCCACGTGGAGCTCCATGTGTATCTTGGAGGACGGTTACCATCCTCCATTGGAGGACCTAATCGGCTCCCTATATATATATATATATATATATATATATATGTTTTTCTTTTTTTTTGCCACAACTGCCTCATAAAACCAGATTTTAAGCCACAGGTGCCTTAAAATCTGATTTTTTTTTTATTTTTTTCCACTTTATATTAGCCACAGGTGGTGTGTATATATATATATATATATATATATATATATATATATGTTTTTTTTTGTCACAGCTGCCTTAGAATATATATATTTGCTCTCTATTTATTAATATTTGTCTATGCCTTATTAATTACTTGATTTTTTTTCTTCCTCTAGAAAAAATATATGTATTAAAAAATAGTAAAAAATAAAAAAAAACAAAAATATATTAATGATTAATAAATAAAAATAAAATTATTAATATATTAAAAAAAAAATTATAAATGGCCTCGACGAGCCTCTTCGCCATGGCTTGGCGAGCCTCTTCGCCATGACCTCACCACAACACCTTAACTACCTTGGATCAAGTCATACAATTCAAATCAAATCGCATTGATTCAAGTTTATTCGATGCAGTTTGGTTCAGTTTTGACTTTAATCATTGATATAATTCAAATCTAGTACGATTTGAATTGTACATCATACCAATTTGACAGCGTTTCCATACCACTCTCATCTGAAGAGGCACTAGATTCGGTCTCGATCATGCAGAATTAGGCATTCACAAGTAGATGTTCAAGGAATTCTAAGATGTTATCTTCGGTAGATGTTCAAGGAATTCTAAGATGTTATCTTCGGTCTTTTCTAATCGATCCAAGTGAAGAACGATGTTTGAATTGTTATTTCTAGTGTTTCTACGCCTTCGTGGCATCTTCACAGCTCAAAACCCCAAGTTCTAGGAAATTGAAGCTTTCTTTGATAATTGTTGATGTATTGTATCCCATGAAAATACAACAAAACAAGAAGAAAATGCAGAAATAATGAAGAGAAACTGACAAAAATCGATATCGACAATAGAACATAAAAGAAAAATCACTTCTCTTGTGAGTGAGAGTCTAAGCTTTCATTCATAAAATAATAAAGATAATTAAAA
The DNA here is from genome assembly GCA_021018995.1 of Chloranthus sessilifolius. NCBI lineage: Eukaryota > Viridiplantae > Streptophyta > Magnoliopsida > Chloranthales > Chloranthaceae > Chloranthus > Chloranthus sessilifolius. Next base: position 149,248,364 of record CM037589.1, read on the forward strand.
CTTGTACAGTTGAAAAAAAATGTTCAAATCTCGACAACGAAATCTCTTTAATTATCAAATTTTAACAATTCTAAAATCTTTTAAATAAATAAAGCATAGCTGAATTTAAAAGTACTAAACCCCAACTTTATAATTAGACTCCTATACATGTGTCAAAATATCGTCCGATACCGAGACGTATCGGACGATACGTATCGGTTTTGGAGGTCAGCGGTACGATACATAGGGTATGTATCGTACCCTATATAAAATAGACAAATTATCGCCCGATACGGACAAAATATCGTCCGTATCGGACGATAATTTGGGTAAAAGTAAAAATTAAAAAAAAAGAACGAAATTATCGTCCGATACGAACGATAATTTCAAATTATCGTTCGTATCGGACGATAATTTCAAAATTTCAGTGGGCCCCACCCTTTGACCCGACTAAAGGGTCGGGTTTTCCCTTTATTTCCCCATTTTCCTCCTTTCTTCTTCCTCTCTTCTTCCTTCCTCTCATTTTTGGGTTATTTGCACCCTAATTTGGCGCCAAATCGCACAAAAAATCACGGGATCAGCGTGGAAGGTACGTGTTTATCATTTTACCATCATTTTATTTTATTTTAAATACTAAAATAAGGTAGATCTACCTTAAATAAGTGTAGATCTACCTTATTTAAGGGTAGATCTACCTTATATAAGTGTAGATCTACCTTAAATAAGTGTAGATCTACCTTATTTAAGCGTAGATCTACCCTTAAATTAGGTAGATCTACCTTTAAATTTTATCATTTACCTATAATATTAATTATTATAATTATTTAAATTATTTAAATTATGTAAAATTATTAAAATTATTTAAAATAATTAAAATCTTTAAATTATTTAAATAAATTATTTAAATTAAGAAGAGGGGAAAAATAATTTAAAATATTTAAAATATTTAAATTAATTAAAAATAATATACATAATGGGTCAAAAATAATATGATGGGTCAAAAATAATTATATGTGACCCCATTTAAAATATTTAAATTGATGGGTCAAAAATAATATAAATAATTATAATTAAGGGTCACATGTAATCAATATAGGTCACATATAATTGGGTCACATATCATATGGGTCACATATAATTAATAAAATAATTGGGTCAATATGGGTCACATAAAATTTAAACTTAAAATTAATATGGGTCACATGTAATTAAATTTATGGGTCACATATTAAATTATATGTGACCCATATTAATTTTAATAATAAATTTAATTATATGTGACCCATATTGATTATATGTGACCGCCACATATAATTAAATAATGGGGTCAATATGGGTCACATATAATTTAAACTTAAAATTAATATGGGTCACATATAATTAAATTTATGGGTCACATATAAAATTATATGTGACCCATATTAATTTTAATTATATGTGACCCATATTGATTATATGTGACCGTCACATATAATTAAAATAATTAATATTATGGGATATGTCCCATAAAATATTAGAATAATATGAAATAAATTTCAAATAAAATTTTAAAAATTATAATAATATCAAATAAATATTCATAAATTAAAATAATATCAAATAAATATTCAAAAATTATAATAATATCAAATAAACATTCAAAAATTATAATAATATCAAATAAACATTCATAAATTATAATAATATCAAATAAATATTCATAAATTATAATAGTATCAAATAAATATTCATAAATTAAAATAATATCAAATAAACATTCAAAAATTATAATAATATCAAATAAACATTCATAAATTATAATAATATCAAATAAATATTCATAAATTAAAATAATATCAAATAAACATTCATAAATTATAATAATATCAAATAAATATTCAAAAATTATAATAATATCAAATAAATTTGATAAAATATAATCTAATCTTTTAAAAATTAGAATAATATAAAATAAAAATTCAAATGTAATCTAAATTTTATAAAAATTAGAATAATATCAAATAAATTTAATAAAATATAATCTAATATTTTTAAAATAGCAATAATTAAAAAATAAATTTTATTTTCAAGTGTAAATTAGATGTTTACTTTAATGCAATCGTTTGCTCATTCATGCAGGTGAAATAAATAAATATGGTACGTTAAAGCGGATCCAAATATGGCAATACAGACAACAATAGATGGTAATAGACTCAGGATACAATGTAAGCTTTGTGGAAAAAAAGCTGGGAGGAGGTATCACGGTTAAAGGAGCATCGCTCATGTAAAGGAGAGACAAGAGGTGTCCCAGTGTACCCAGAGGGGTAAAAGAAAATATCGAGCTAGTTTACAAGCGAAAGGAAAAAAAAAGTCAAGCCGATCGTGATAGGAAATGTATGAGAGAATCAGGAGGCCAGATCCAGAGTTTACATCAGCTGCACCTGAGGATGATGAGGATGAGCAGAGCGAGAGCTATGAGAGAGAGTGCCTGAGAAGCACAACATGGCGAGATCGGGGAAGAAGCCGATTATCGATTTCATTCGTTGAGGGCCCATCCATGCCCTCTGGTGGTGGATCTAGTCATAGGCCACATGTTGTTGAGGATGATGAGGATGTTGAGGTTGCGTAGGAGTCGAAGATCCGGGGAGGGATTATAGCCGTCTACTAGAGGTACTCATGACCCTCATGGATCCATTCATGTATCGCATGGCTCCAAACAAACCAAATTGAGTGCAATCTCACTTACAAAAATGGGGAAGAAGCTTGGAAAATCCATTGCCAAGTTTTTATATACAACCACATTACGAGCCAAGTAGCGAGACTCGATGCTTCAAAAGCATGATTGATACAAGTGCGAAGTTGGTCCAGAGTTAAAAAGTCATCTCCATAATGAGATATCCGGGCCCTTACTAATGGATGAATACGATGAGATAACCGCCTATGTACAAAGCTTTCGAGGATGTATGGGATGAGAGAGGTTGCACAATTATGTTGCGATGGATGGATGGTCCCACAAAGAAGAGTTTGATAAACTTTTTGGTTCTACGATGTGGGACGGTATTTTGAAATCGATTGATGCTTCTAGAACACGTAAAGGCTCGACTACCTCTTTCAACTAATGGATATGGTAGTTCATGAGGTTGGAGAGCGGTGTGCAGTGGTATGCATAATGCAAACTACAAAGCCGCTAGATTAAAACTAATGGCGAAGAGACGTCACCTGTACTGGACCTCGTGTGTCGCACATTGCGTGGACCTCATTCTTGAGGATTTAGGAAAGAAAAGCAAGGCATAGGCAACTATTCAAAAGGGAAGAACGATTACTTCCTACCAGATAACGGATGACAGTGGTCAATTTAATGAGAGCCTTCACGAACAATGAGTTGCTCCACTGCGATTACACGTTTTGCAACATGATTCTTAGCCCTACGAGTTTGGCTAGATATAGGCGTGAGTGAAAAGCATGGTGTCGTTAAGAATGGAATCAACATGAAATAGGATACGGCGAAGAAACTAGCTTACGAAGTTCTTGACACGATCTGACTACGGTTTTGGGCAGATGGCGACCACCTGATCGTGGTCACTACCCCGTTGGTGCAAGTGTTGAGATTGGTTGATGGTGATGACAAACCAACGATGGGGTACGTTTATGAGTCAATGGATAAGGCAAAATTGGGTATAAAAATCAAATGCCCTATAAAATATAAACGATACTGGGCGATTATCGACAAGAGGTGGGATGTAATTTCACCAAAGATTGCATGCGTAGGTATAACATGTTGCACAATTATGTAGTGATATTTATTTATTTATTCATTATTTTCATATCTTGATGAAATTGCTCATATTTGATGTAGCACACTACTTGAATCGACCTTCCAGATATCGTGACGCTTGGTGACACTGATGAAGTGTATACCGGTTTGCTCAATGTAATCCAAAGAATGCTCTCTGAGTTGGCGGACCAAGGCCAAGCCATAAGAGATGTGAGTAATTATAGTATCATACCTTATAAGTAATAAGTCAAATGTCATGTGATATTATCATCTATTTATTGATATGTGCCTTACTGTGTTTCATCTTTATAGATTGACATGTTTCGCAAGAGACATGGGTCATTTGGGACCCCGTTGGCGCAATCCCAAATTAAACACGACAAACCCGCTGATTGGTGGATGCATTATGGAGGTGATGGCCCGATATTGAGGCGGGTAGCAATGAGGGTATTGTCGCAAACGTGTTCCTCGTCCAACTGCGAGCGGAATTGGAGCACTTTCTCTCTCATTCATACTAAGACAAGGAATAGACTAACTATGGACCGATTGGAAAAGTTAGTCTACTGTCACTATAACATGCAATTAAGGGTCAGGAATATACAGAGGACCAACCGTGGTAAGCAATTACATGAAGTCTTAGATCCTCAATTATATGAAGTCTTACTTACATATTATACTAATTCATCTATCATATTCTACCTTGCAGACGGTGATTATTTTGATCCCATCCAGTTGGATTATATATTCGAGGAGGATAACCCTTTGAATCAATGGATCGAAGAGAGAGAAGAGCCCGTCTTGGATACTGAGAGCACTGAATGGCTGGACTATGCTGAAAGAGTAGCAGAGCAGTAGGCTTCCCAACCACCGAGGCGGAAAAGAAGATTGAATCGTCATTCAGTGGTTGGATCTGATGACGAAACGCAACCCGGTAGTGATGATGGGAGTGGTGAGGATGATGGTGGAGGGCATGATGGTGGAGGGGACGTTGGCACTAGTGGTGGAGGGGAGGATGCTGGTACCTCTGATCCTTATAGAGATATGGCGGCATGACTGCTAACACGCCGATTCGACACTCCTACATTTAGAATGGGAGGGGTTGAAGGAAGAGGAGCGTCGGGATCATATCAAACACCACCACCACCACCACAAGATGATACGGATATGGGTTATATGACTTCTAGCTTCGGGGGATTCAGTTTGCAAAATACCGAAGATTCAGCAACTAGTAACCCATACTACCAGCCACAACAAACTTACCCGGTGCCATATGACTTCGTTGGTCAGATTTTTGGAGGACCGGCCTTTACGTACTACACTGAGCCATATTCGTTGCTACAGCCTCAGTTTCAAGGGGGCACATATAATCATGGGTATCAATATGGGCAACATTATAGGCAAAGGCCGGAAAGCTCGCGCACCGATGATGACGATGATCATGAGGGCCAAGAACCACCACGAAATTTAATGTGGCTCTAAAGTAAGTTTTTCATGTACAATTAAATTTATTTTTATCAACATAGCTATTATTTTTGACAAGATATAATTTATTTTTGTCAATATACATTGTAATTTAGTTTATGCGTGTCTGCGTCGATCAAATTATGAAATATTGTTAATAAAATAGGCATGTGATCAGCTGGTCGAACATAATGTTAGAAGATTTATTACATTAAGTCAAAGATGTGATCTTAAGTCAAAAATAAGTTACAAAATAGGCATGTGACTTGGGTTAAGTTACAAAATAGGCATCTTACTTATATATTCATCTAAATAAAGCATCAAATAAGTCAAAAATAGTTGAAATAAATACAAAATAAATAAATATAATTTTTCAGATTTTTTGGGATTTTCTGGGATTTTTTTTCAAAAAACCGGTTTTTTGAATGTATCAAACTGATACATTCAATGTATTGCCGATACATTGAATGTATCGGACGATACCCGGTACGTATCGTCCTGGAGGTCAGGACGATACGTACCGGATTTCCGGTATTTTGACCCTTGCTCCTATATAACGTAAGTGATCCCTAAACTATCCTTAATTAATTTATAGATTATTTAATGACCGAGTCCCTAAAGTACTGGAAAATAAAAGTAGCATCGTCATATTTCATCTGCATGGCATTTTGGGAACAATTTTCCTCACAAACATATTTCGAAAACCGTTGGCACCATAAAAATTCTGAAACCATAACAGCGTTGAGAAGGTTGTATTTCATCACCCTAAACTTGAGGCTTGCCTTATTCACCAAAATATGCGACGTGTCCACTAATTTCTTTCCCATTTTGCCTCTCCATTTTCACTCTTCTCCCACTACACCCTCTCCCACTAGACCCTTTTTTGCAATGTGGTGATAATATTGCTACACCTCTCCCACTACACCTCTCCCACTATGCTCAATTTAATATATGTTGAACTAGGGAAGGAGGTGAGTCGATTGGTGGTGGTAGATGTGGGTTTTAGTGGCTAGATTGGGAAGGCAAATTCAAGGTATGAGAGAGGAGCTCTAATGGAGGTTTCAAGTGGAGAAGAAGATTGAAAATGGAGGAATGAGAGGGAGCCCTATGAATTTTGATTTTTGCAAGGGGGCTTGGGGGACAAGGGCTGCAAATTTGTGCCACATGACCTCCCAACTCTTCCCAAGTTTCTCTCTCTCTCTCCTTCCCAATACACTCTTTCTATTCTCTCTCCCATGCGCCCAAGATAGTGGACCCCACTTGGTCCACTCTCCACACCACACATCATGGTCTCCTCTTGGTTTTTATGGTTCTCAAGGCCCCTAAAATTTGTGATCTTCAAGAGTCCAAGTTATCTTGTGGTGCATGTGCAAAAGTGTATCTAACATCCTAGATTTCTCCAAGGAAATTGTGTGGTGTAAGATGGGTCAAATTTAGGTCAAGTCGATCAAGGGCTAGGATTTACTAGAGATTTGTAAAATACAAATTTCTAATTACCAAAATTAGATAATTTAATTATAATTGCCCTTGGGCTTTATACAATATTACAAGAAAGCCATTATTCAAAGCAAGGCACAAACACTTAACCCATATGTTAGTGCATTTAGTTTCCTTCAATTTTATGGGTCTAGGTTTGACTCAACCCATCAAGCAATCCTATGATCATAAAAATCTGATCCGTTAGTGATGATCTCCTCATCACCACCAAGGCTCAGGCCCAATTCAGGTCAAACCTCGGGTCAGGGTTCATCAAGAAGCAGCTTGGGCTCGTTACAAGGCATAAGATGTGGTGTGTTTTACTAAATTTCTAACGCACCCATTCAAGTAAATTGGGTGCCCTATGGGAGCCACTATAATTAGTCAATATCCCATCAAGCTAAGGTGGGCGCCTCACAAATTTTGGTGGACCTGGCCTCAGGCAGTCATCTGGCACAGTCAGGTCTCACCAGGTCTCAGTCAACAGTTTGACCAACACAGAAATTAAGGGGCATGTGTTACATCCTCCCCTCCTTAAACAGGATTCCGTCATCGGAATCAGAACTATCAAGCGTGTTTTAGAAATACCAGCGATTTCCATCAAGGTTTTGGTTCCAGAGATAACGACGTCAAGCCTATCAATCTCGTCTCGGATTGTTGTCAGAATTCGCTCACTTTGGCCAAGTTCGGTGACTTCCTTAGTGAGGTGCCACTTACAATTTCGGATTCTCAGTTTCATGCCATTCATGTGTCGAACAGCTTCGCGTTTACTTGATGGATTTCCTCTAAGAAGGGAAATACGGATTGAAAAAATGTGTTTTTCACTGGTCAAGTTGTCAATTCGTGTTTTTGAGTTACTGGATCGATGATCAGTGCAAAGCACATTGATGAAAGAAGAGAAGTTCTTCTCATTCCAGTTTCTTCTTCTTACTTTTTAGTTCTGTTACTGTTACTAATGGAATCATTGCACTTCCCATCTGTGAAAACATCAAGAACACTACAGTTTAGAGGTGTGTTCGTTTCCAGCGATTATTGATTGTGTAACAACAATAGTGATCAATGCGATTTTTGCATATAAAACAAATAGGATTTCAAGTAATCTTACAAGTACAAGTAGTCAAGATTGGCAATTTTATTGATTCAATCAAGTTTTATTACAGTTCACCTTCCTTTTTCTCACATAGAGCTCGTTCATACGAGCGAATCAATTGTTGAGTTTTTTGTTCAAGCAAGATCGGACTTGTTCATAGGCAATTTCTTCCATGAGTTGGATATAGTCTTCCCACTCCTGGTGGGTCTCTAGACTAGTCAAGATATTACTTACTTTAGCACGATTTTCTTCGGTGTTGGAAAAGGAGTCGTAGAAAACTGTTCTAACGTGTATTTTTCTCCTTTAATGTTGTTCTTTTTCTTTGAAATATAGGTCAGCATGTTTTCGTGGCCCTTTATTTGTTGTAGGTACATTCGTTCATATCTACGTAGCATCTTTCTTCCTTGTTGGATTTCACGTAGTGTCGCAGGAATTCGAGTGTAGGTTTCCATCTGTAGGAGGTTAATTTTCAGTGATGGTGTGATTTTCCTTATTTATTGCAAAAAAGTTTTCAAGTACAAGAACAATCAATGCATAATCAGGAGTTAGTTCAGAATTTTGTCAACAATTTAAAATCTTTCATAAAAGTCAAACTAGATTTTCAGTTAAATGTTATACATTAATTCATAGAAGTCTTTCTGCTCACATCGAGCATCCATCAAGACAAAACTAGTTATAGAAAGAAATTTCTAATTCTATTTCTAAGTATCTAGAATAGAGATATCGGCTTGTAGTTTCTCTATGTTGGTTGTTAGACGACGAAGGCTTTTCTTGACATTTTTCAAGCGTTTCAAGTAATCGGCAAAGTTATCTTCTATTTGTTTCAGCTCTATCAGGAGTCGAGCTCTCCTATGTTTGTCGCCTTAAAGTACACCCAACAACTCTTGTGTGGATGTTCGCATCTGGCGGTCATCGAGTACGCTTTGCTTCAAGATCTTTTGGGTATTCTCAAGTGATTCTCGTAGGAATGTGAAGTGTTCTAGTGCAATTTCTCTATCAGTGCCCATAGTGTACATAGGTCCGTTCATCGGGTTCATCTGAAATTGGTTCGAGTTTTTCTAGTCAAAATTCAAGTACAAGGGGAAACATGCAAGATTTTCAAAATTTCTCAAGACTTTAAATAACCAGAATTTTCAAGACAAGGTTCTATAGGTGTCAATATTGACCAAATCAAGATAAAAATATGAGGGTGACCACAATTTTCCAAAAAGAGATGCTATGCTATTAATTTAAACCAATCATGCAAGAACATAAAGATGATCAAATTTTTCAAGGAGATATTTTGTCCAAAATGCTAGAATAACCATTCATGAATTTTCCATAGAATCCCACGAAATTTCTTGCTATTGCCTACAGGACTTATCGGTCAAAAGTCCGCAATTTTGTCAGCATTATTCACCTTTATAGGACAGTAAAAAGAATCCTCCATTTCGTTCTCGATGTTCATGGACACCAATTCCCAGAAGTCTTAGAGAAATGCCATGATAAGGTCATAATGTGCGTGTGCCTTTATCTAATGAGAAAAGAGCCAGCTTATTCTCAGAGCGGTTCCCAACTATGGGGATGAGCTCCAATCAAGCTTGGGTCTTCCAATCCGAGTGGTTCCCAACTATGGGGATGAGCTCCAATCAAGCCTGGGTCTTCCAACTATGGGGATGAGCTCCATTTTGAAGAAACCAACGATTCGTGATGTAATTCAATTAGCCCGTCATAAATCCAAAAGATCGAGGTTCGGTCAAGAGTTGATAAAGGCAAAATACAGAAGTGAAAAGCTTCTGATAAGAAGAAGAAAAAAAATGGGCTTCAACTATTGGTAAATATAAAATGATGGACCGATTCAACTATTGGTAAATATAAAATGATGGACCGAATGCAAATATGTATGGTGCTGGAAATCAAGGCCCATCATGAAGAGATAAAAGAAAGAAGATATCAAGGGAGAGACGAAATAGAAGGAAGTGGGGCTCAGGAAGATCTCCTGTGATCTTTAAAATCACGTGACTTGCAGGTAAAGTGGGACTAGAAGCCTAACTTGTCTCCTCTTTTCTTAAAATTAGTTTTTTTATTCTTTTATCTTTTTTCCCGCAGCCTTCAAAGCCACTGTTGAATAAACATTTTTTGCTTTCAACATTGCTGTTTATTTACCATATATGCTATTTATAAAATGTGATCATTGCGTATTTTATAAAAATGTGATCATTTCTTATTTTTTGTTTTTGTTTTTAGTTGTTTTATTGACCATATCCTTACCCATGCTTGGATGAGTAGGGATGGTGAAAGGATAAACCTTCACAGCTATGCCTATTGTTCTGGGAAAGATTGCAGCTGTAAATCCCAAAATGAGAATGCTAGCTGGGGGGTTTTGAATGATGGAACTTCTGTTGTAACGCTGCAGCTCCGGAGAGGATTTTATCATGAACAATATAGAGATATCGTGAAGGTTTTGTCTATTCCATATGAAGCTCATAGCTCAATGATTTATTTATTTATTTTTGAATATTAAGTAATTTATATATTTTTTGCGAAATCCTGCATCAAGCATAAAAACCTCCATCGATAATGAAAATATTAGACCTATCACATAAAGCACAATGAAGCATTCCTTAAAACATCATCAGATCATGTTCACATTTGATATTCTCATAATCAGAAATCCACATTATTATGTAAATTTGTTTGTAGGCTTGAGCATTGGCTAGATGGGTTTAGGTACAGTTTTTGTTTTGACACCATTAAGAGAAAACCAAGTCATCCGTGGCTCTGTGACGCATATGCTGTCTGTTTTGTTCTCCCAAGGCCACAACATTGAAATTATTGGATTTTCTAATCAGTCCTTTTGTGATATTTGACATATTTGGTGTTACCTAGAGTGTTCTTCATAGATTAATCCTATGTGTAGGCTTGGTCATTGCTATCATTTCGAACTAACGTATAATGATTTGACATGTAGCCTATGTTTCCTAGATGCAGAAGAAATTAATGCGAAGCAGATACTGCTTGCAAATAAAACATTGAGGTTACATGCCATGTATTATGTTTAATTTGTTAATAAGTAACTTGCTGTTGAGGAAATTCTTGTTTGAATTTTAGAAATATAGTTTGGCAGTCAATAAATACATTGATGCTTGCTGACAATGTTATGTGGTAATGCATTACGAGTGTCAGGTATGAGACCGTTATGTGTAGTTGTACATGCCGACCTCTAAAGTTGAGTCATGCATCATGGATAGGGTGAGAGAGCGGGGTGTCGAATATTCAATTTTGCATGCCTTTGGGATTTTCCTACATGCGTAACTAATCTTAGGTCACATAGCAGTTCTCTTAAACGATGAGCAAGTTATTTAGAAATTATTAATGATGAATGGATTTAAAGGCTTCAGTAAACACATTTCCATTCTGCTAGTCAACAGATATGCATTAGTACTATGTAATATTTTTGTTGTTGTTAAATGAGCACCGGAGGTTTTTTTTTTTGGGAGGAAGGGGGGGGGGGGGGTGAGGTTGGGGGAAGGGATTTAGTATCCATGACCAACTTATGAATCCTGGAGGAGACACTTTAGTAGTTTTTAGTATAATTTTTTAGCTTGAAGCTGGGTCAAGTGTATCCATCTTTTTGAAAGTGCACCCCCTTGTAGTTAGCTGAAGCATCTCCTTCCAATTATGTTCCATATTTTTTTCCTGTCAAAGGAGACAAATCACATTCCAAAAAGCTTCAACCTGACAGTCAGTTGCTCCCATGACCCCAACTGAATGAGAGTAGCTTCTGATTTCTTTGATCATCGTGAAAAATACTGCCCATTTCAGCCTGAGCCAGTTAACCTTTGAAACCTTGCAAAATTAAAAGTTAACTGTAACGCACCGACCTGGCATGCCTTCCTCTGCACCACTCTGATGATCATGCATGAATCCCGGTGTGCAGGCGGAGTGTCGATCAATCGCACTATTTTGAGCGGAAGCGTTCCATCAATTGTCAGAGTGGTACAGTTACAAGTAACATTTTTCTTCTTTAAAACAAATCACATCACACCCAAGTCATGTCCATTAATGCACAATATGTAACAATACACAGTGGAACTGAAAAGGGCCTTATGTCTTTAAATTACATACAGTTCCTCGTGTACATTCTACAAAAAACTTAAAGCAACATGCACTCTAGCACGCATCAGCCATCTTTATTCCACATATTTCCTCATCGCTGAGACTCTACAAATATTAATTGCTCAGCAGGCATCCACCAACACCTCACAAACTTGAATATTCCTTGTTCAGTAATTCACCATAATCCAATAAGAATGAATCCTATTTAAATACTTCATCATCGTACTAAATTCCAAACATCCACCCTTCAAGCAATAGCTACCTGATATGCATATAGTCATTTACTATGTCAACTGGTCCTCAAATAATATGATAATGCATGCTATCAAAAAAATAAAGTTATATAGCCATGCAAGTAGGTGAGATACACTAAGACCAACATCTTAGATCAAAGTTAAATCCTTTATTGTGTATAATGAATGTTACTTAGAGGTTTTTAGATTAAGCGAGGTTGATACCAAACATCAATTGCGGTCCACAATTCACAAAGTCCACCTTTCTATGCTCATACATAGACAGAGGACATGTTACACCAGCGCTAAGCTGAACACTGGACGCGACCAACACAAATTTCTATCTATACATGATATCTATATGTGGTCCGATGACCTACAAAGGTACCACTATTTCTCTTTGACATCATATTTTTCACTTTCTTAGTTATGTTTAACGAACATTCACTTGATTTCATTCAATGTTAAACATTTACAAATGGGACACATTCACCTGCGGTTCCCCAATCTTTATCCTAAAGATCATGGTGACCGCACCCCTAATGTTCAAAGACCGATTCCTGTGTGGTTAGGAAGCAAAGACTTGGTCGTATCAAGGTTCCACAACCTATTCATAGTTGACGAACCTCCTCAGGATTCTCATAATTTCCGACCCGAACAAGTCAGACTTGAGTCATCTAACAATGACTATCTTTTTATCTAATTTTATATTTTGGTCAACTTCAGAGTTTTACCAGTTACTATCAAAGGTCATCTGGATATCGTAAGCTGCTCTAAAATAGGTTAAATGATTTTTTTAAATCGAATAACTTTTGGTCAACTTTGAACTTTTTGTCGCAGTTGTACTTTTAAAACACTACCGAAAGTCCACAAATACTCTTCGTAAGCTGCTTGACAGCTCGTCGAAATAAGTCGTGATACTATTCTACCACCTATGGATCAAACTTCATTTTTATAATATTATAATATTATGGTATAATCATTTATAATATTAAAATATTATAATAATTTTAATATTGTTATAATATTATCTCATCCTTTGGGTTCACTACGGACCCGAGTCAAACCTCATTATGTCCCCTTGAGGCTCGCTAAGAATTTCAAGGCCCATAAATGGCCTTCTTGGGTTTTGAGAGTTTCGATAAAATCAACCAACATCTTGGCTACAAATGGATAGCTCAGCGACTGAAATTGGACAACATAATGGCTCTAAATATTCATTATAACCACATTCCGTCGTATTCTATCAAAGTGCCTAATAAAATAAGGCCACAATTCATTAAATAAATAACAAATAATTAAAAGGCTAAGGAGTACTTGCCTTTAATTTCAGATTCGTCCTTGGACCTTCAGTTCCTGGTTCAGCCTTCCTTTTCTCTCTACATTTTTTTCTTTCTTTCTCTGCATTCTTTTTCTCTCACTAGGAATATGGAACAAGGAGGTTTCTCCTCCCCCTATTTATAACGCCTCCAAAGACACCAAGTGAGTCACCTTGGTTCAGCCTTCCTTTTCTCTCTATATTTGTTTCTCTTTCTCTCTCTATATTCTCTTTCTGTCACTAGGAATATGGAACAAGGAGGTCTCTTTCCCTATTTGTAGCACCTCCAAAGACACCAAGTGAGTCACCTTTTATTAATCATTAGTATTCTTTTTTTTATATAGGAAAAACAATTCAAGTATACTTAAGCATCATTCAATATTAATATTGAGGATGTCATGTTCTAGGCAGAAACAAATATCAATAAATACAAATAAAACATTATTATTAAATATGAAACACCAACACATTTGCAGCATGGGCAAGTATAAATATATGAAATATTAACAAATATAGAAAATTTAAAAATATGAAATATCAAGTACACATACTATAGGGTTACCTAAGCTGAGGTGTCGTCGACCGGTAGCCCACTGAGGTGTCATTGATGCTGATGTTAGTAGCTTACATGATGTGAGAGAGGAAGAGTAGAGGGTTTTGCAACTTATAAGGTAGGGTTTTGTAACTTATATGTTAACTTATAAGTTAACTTTTGTAACTTATAAGTTATAACATTTTGTAACTTATAATATGAGTTAACATGTAAGTTACAAAATGTTATAACGTATAAGTATTACAATGTTATACTTATAATTTATCGATTTATAAGCATTATAAGTTATAATCCAAAAGAAACTAAATAGCGTGCATAGCAACGTCATAGCACTATTTTGCCATGACATAGCTATTTAGCCATCCTCGCTATTTGGTTGTATATGACGCTTTCCATCGCCATTCTCCATGGCGAGGTTATAGCGCCGCTTTAACAACCATGGTGTCACCTTTCTCTCTCCTTACCCCATGACACATCCCCCCTCCGGGGTGAGTCACATTCTTTTTTCAAATGACTTTCCCCCCCCCTCCCACCGCCCCATGTGTCAGTCTCTCCTCTCTCTTCTCTCATCCTGACACACCACCCCCCTTGTTTTTCACACAGTCCTCACTCCTATCTCTTATCACGACAAATCAACCCCTTTGTGTCACCCTCTCTGCTCTCTTATGGGGCCTACCAAAACGGCATTTTATATTGGGTGAGGTTCGGAGTGGGTCACCCATAGTTCTCTCTATACCTGCTCTTACTCTTTCTTTAATATTCTCTCCCTCCAACCTCCAATTCCACGTCAGGCATTCTCTACCGAACTAATTTCTCTTGAGGTTAGATTGTCGAACTGGCTGTTCTCTCCCATTAGTAGTATTTAAATCTATTTGAATAGCTACAAAAGCTCACCAATGACTTGAAGGCCAGAGTGAATCATTTCTTTATATTTCCTAAATACGCACTTGGAGTTGTCTTGAAATCGACATTGATGACAATTCATTTATTTAACGTATAGAACACTCACATTGGTCCTAAACCAACTATTAGGACGTTACCTTTACCCACAGTTTGCTCTAATCTTATTTAAGATAAAACTAGCATCAATTTGAGGGTGGACATTCTTCCGTCCAGTTTTCCATTAGTTTTTAAAATTCCATCATGTTGAAGCATTTTTTGGACATTTTTCTCTCCATTATCTCAAAAATGATTTTTCTTATAATTGCTATTTCATAGATCTTTTACTGTTGCAAACCAGATCATTATCCATTTTTTAAATATGTATATCGCGCACAAACATTTTACTTGAATATTTCAACCAATCTATTCTAGACTTCCCACAAAGTAGACAAGTGATTAAACTTGAATTTTGTAACTTGAAAAGATTGTATAGAGGAAAAGCTTTTGTTTACAAAAGGCAATAGACATAATTGTATTGCATTTTCGACTAGACTCCTAAAAAACGTACAGGGGGTTAGAGAAATGTTTCTTCTTCCAAGCAGGTCACTTCCGAGGATTTCAACCTTTATAGTGATCCAAACAAATGCCTGGGGTGTGGAGGGTGGAGCAGGGTCCTACATTTTTTTGTCTTTTTTACTCTCTAATATGGATTCAATTTAAGAAATTGTCTGAAATATAGTCGAACTGCTTAAACATTATCCAAACCCACATGTTACTTGTACCTTTTGATGCGACATCGAAAATCAAGACTAGCACAAAAAACGAGGGTTTTAAAGAAACCTTCAAAACTCTTCCAGATGTGGACCAAGTGCCACAAAATCATATTCGAATGAGAGCTGAAAAGATTTCGGTCCATCCGTTGATGGTCTCGATGTATCAGAAGGCTCACAGAGGATGGGTGTGACAACCCAGATTTTCCCAACATAATTTTTTGAGATTTTTTTTTTTGATCAACTAGGAAGATCCGGACTGCCAGATCGCATAATACAATCCGAATACAGAATTTACTTGGTACATCCACATAGTGCGGAAATCAAAGCAGTTACAATACATGATAGAAAGAATTGATTTCCATTCTATACAGAACATTTAAACAAATTAACCGAAATAAAATCACCGGCGATGGCTGACCATCACCTAAACAGTGGTACACAAAAGTATGTACAAAATTACTACAAAATCTCTAAGATGTACCAAGCTCAAAAGCTAAAGAGATCAACTAAAACTATACCAAGCTCAAAAGCTAAAGAGATCAACTAAAACTATACCAAGTCCGAATCTGTAGCAACTATGTGCTTCTTTATCCGGTACATAAATCTGGATTCTCCTCAAGTCCAGGGTCCTGATCAAGAGCTACAGTTGTGATGTATAGTAGGGGTGAGCTAACAGTCTAAGCTCAGTAGAGGAAATCAAAATACAAATTTCACATCTTTTCATATCAACACATAGATTCAATGATAGAGTTCAAAAGCGATAACGAAACAGAGTTTCATATATCCTCGAATCGAAATCAATAGTTCAAAGTTTCACACAAAACTCGATGATACAATTTTCTGAAATCCCTTTTTGTGTTCCCGAATTCATCTTCGAAGTCAAATTCAGAATTTTTATTTGGACTGAGAGACTTACAAAGTTCAGTATTCAGATTCAATGTCTTACAGTGCTTAGTGTTTCGATTCAATGGCTTACAGTGTCTAGATTTCCATTATTCCCATCTTACAGTGGTCAGATTTCCAGTTCACATCTTATGATTGTATCGATGAACCGCCTACCCCATTCGGTGTATATAGTGGTCCAATAATACATGCGACGTCAGACTCTTGGTCCAACAAGATATGCAGTATGCAATGTGTAATGTATAGTATACGGATTACCCGCCGTACCAGTCCAATCAGTGTATGCAGTATGTAATGTACAATGCGTACGGATTACCCACCGTTCATACGGTGTATGTGATGTAATGTACGGTACGGATTACCCACCGCATCCGCTTAGTATATGCGTATAGATATGCAGGTACGGATAACCCGCCATACCGGTCCAAGATGTATGCTGTCCAAGCAGTAAATATGTACGGATAACCCAGTCCAAAGATGTATGTAGTGTCCTTTCACGTGTTCAAGATTCAAAAGACTAGAAAGACATTCCTATGCAGTCAGATTCAAGTTCAAAGTTGCAAGGGATTCTGTATTTCAAAATGTTCATCCAGAAATCAATAATTCAAAGCTCTCAATTGTTTAAATGCAGTTAGACTCACAAACTCTACTTCCATATACAAATGTCACATTCCCATTCAACATATCATGTAAATCATACAATTCATAGTTAAGTTCATTTCATTTTGAAGTTCAGAGTTCATTAATTTACATTCAAACTTTTCAATGCAACTAATAATTCAAAGACTTCAATACTCATAGTTCAATGATTTTCAATGTCCGATATTTATACCCAAAAGGGTTCTCTAATTCAAAAGATTCAATTTCATCTCAAAGATTTAAGACTTCACATGCTTCATGTTCAAATTTCAGATTCAAAGACAAAGTTCAAAGACATTCATATTTAATAGAGTTCAAGTTCATAGTTCAGTTTCCAATTTCATATTCAAAGCTCTGAAGCTCAATGGTTTCAATAATTCGAAGAATTCAAATATAAGTCAAAATTCAAAGCTTTCATTCGATTAATTCAAGGCATCTATGAATTCAAATCAAAATACGATTGGGCATTGAATTTTCCCCACATTCAAATTCATATTTATTCTCACGATTTCTAGTTCGTATTTAATTTCAACGATTCAAATTTCAAGTTTCAAGTTTCAAGGTTTCACAGTTCTCGACAACTCCAAATTCATGCGCGAAGGCAATCTCGAGACGAAGTTCTCACAAAAAAAGGGTTTCTAACCAACACAAGTGGTTTTCGTAGAAAGGAACTCCTACGCCACAACTCGCAATCTCTTCTCCAATGGGCACTTGCTATCCACAATCAGAGGAGAAGAAGATTTAATTGGAAGATCGACAACAACGACGGAGGAATTGACTTCTCTTCTCTAGCTTTTCGTCAAGCTCTCTCTCTCTCTCTCTTTCTCTCTCAAATAAGCTCAACCGAGTTTTGCAAATGAAATTTTTGGGTATTTGTTTCCCGTTTAACTTGTGACTTGAACTTGGTATTAAGCCGACAAACCGTGAGTTGGTGCACGGCTCCTTATCGATGGCCAAAAATGGTCTAGCTTCACTTACAGGCAGATCTCTCATCACTGATGTTCTCACGAAGCTCATTTACATCCACTTTTAACTTATGGGCCAAATTCGGTGTTAAGTCGGCACACCGTGAGTCGGTGCACGGGCTTTTTATCAATTTGCCAAAACTAAGATCTAACTGCACTTTTCACACCCAAAATGCATGCTTATAAATAAATTATTTAAAATTCAAGGTGGGATTTTGTGCCTTGCCGAACACGTACATGCAATCGGGCACGTTCGGAAATTTTCTGGATGTTACAATGGGCACCTCAAAATACATGAATTTGTCGGGATTCCCAAACCAAAAGAAAACCCTTCAAAAAACCTATCTAGAGGGCTCAAATAAAAAATTAGCAAGAAAGAAAGATGATTAAGAATAAATACCGATTCAAACCATGTAGGTTTCAATCCATTCTGAGAGGTCAAACTTTCACCTTACTGACATCAACATGACATCCACAAAGTTAGCGGAGAAGGATGTGTCGATGCAGTTGGACCATGGAAAAGACCAATATTCCTGATTTTTGTTAAACAAGGATCCGATGAGGCTGCAAGGTGTTGAACATACGCCAGATAGAAACAAGGACAATACTACTGGCGCACGGGATCGACCCACTCTAATACCATGTAGAAACCAAGAAACTAAATATAATAACTACCTAAAGAGAAGTAATACCCATTTATTGTTTATTACCGAGAGACGTGAAGAAGCAAGAGAAGAGAGAAGAGAGAAGAGACACCTTAATGACTACATTGTTGGATTCAAAATTATGAGTTACGAGAGATAGGCCCTTGATATAGAGGGCACCATAGACACCTAATACATTTTTACTCAATTTGGTACCAAATCCACTGTCCCTTTATATGCATGCCTCTCATACATAAGTATTTTGTGTTACTCACTAGCATCTCCATAACATACATTATATATATATATATATAAATATATAGGGAAAAGGGCATATTGGTTGGAATGCATGGATGAATCCGTGCATTCCAATCCCGGACCACGTGCCACGTGGTAAGTGATCCCAAAACACCACCCGTTTTCTAATCATGTGCCGGCTGGCATGTGTTCTAGAAAAATTGAGTGGTCAAAACCATGGTCAAAGTTTGGGTGTTGCTCCACATATTTTGGTGCATTGAAATTTCCCCCCTTTGACCACATTTTGGACGGTGGATATGCATTGGATCATACCCAATTTTTTTTAGTAACCTCTAATCATGTATGGACAAGTTTCCGTCTCACCCGATCCCCTTGATAGTTTCCACATGGATCCCACCTGATTGGAATGCATGGATCCAACATGCATTCCAACCCACACACACACACACACACACACACATATATATATATATATATATATGAAACCATCAATTTTATTATTACTATTTTAACACAATCAAGAACATTCACTAAATTTTCATTTGATTTCATACAGTGTTTGGAACTTCTTTTATAAACTTCTCTCGAAGAATTTGTCTATCCGTCTTTCTAAAGGCCTTCCTCTTGTTGTCTCTAAAGAGCAGGAAGCCTTGAAAGCTCATAGTATTTATGAAAATATAGTATTGGCTCACGAGTGCAGTGGTGATATTAATTAAAAACATTTGGAGGTACATTGCGCTCAAGATTGGTAAAACGTATGCTATATTGGATTTGAATTTCATGTTGCATGTCCTATCTCGATTTGAGTTCTCTCTATTGTTTATGCTTTTCCATTGTCATCAATGACACCGCTTGACTATTTTAAGAGTTTATGCGGCCTTCAACATGGCGATCTATTGTCTCCTTGTCTTTTTTGGTAACAGGGTATCCAGCCTCTTAGAGCCGCCGACTAAGTCCCCGGGTATGTGCAATGCCCGCACATCACATGTACTAGTCAGTAGGGATAAGTCCCTCCCTGCGACAGGCCAACAAGGGGTGGGATTCGAACTCAGGACCTCAGCTTCTTGGGCATGGTCCTGACCACTGCGCCAACCCACTGTTTATTGTCTCCTAGTCTCTTCATTGCTGCTGAAGAAGTGTTTAGTAGAGGGCTATATGACTTTTTGTCAATAAGGAAATTGATAGATTTGCTTCACCTTAGTTTTGTTGTAGTCCTAGTCATTTATGTATTTGCCAATCTTTCAGTTGTCACTAAGAGCACCAAAAATTCTTTGTCAACCCTTTAGAAATTTATTCAGGATTTGAAGCTATCTCAGGTCAAGACATTTAAATTTTCAAAATAGTAGTTTCTTTCATTTCCGAAAACTCTACTCCCTAAAATTGAAATGGTTTGAGATGTTCTTGGTTTTCACAAGGGGTGTCTTCCTAATAACTACAATGTAGCTCCCTTGTTCTTGTGCCGTTTAAGAATTTGTTGGAGTCTTGTTGATAAACTCTCAAAGAAAAGTCTGTTTAAAATGTAAACTGTTATCAGAAGGGGTTTGTCTCACTCTTCTTAAGCGTGTCCTTTCTAGCATCCAACATTCAAAACTTCGATATCTATCTTGATATCACCCTGTACTGAGACCACCATATCACCGATATCTCTTATTGAATTAAAAAGATTGGAACAAATAGGAAAAATAGGACAAATGTGAACAGTATAGAAAATTAAGATGATCATATATATTGTTATGTATTTATTAAAATGCAAGTTAATACATTAACAGTTGAGTTTGCTTTCTCAACATCTTAATGTATGTGAGAAATAGAGCAATCTGCATTAAATCTCTTGTGATGTTTTGAGTTCATGGGTGTTGCCTCTTCATCTTCCACTACCTTAATGCAGAATTTTTCTGATATTGATTTCATGACATAGAACTGCAATGGAATACTGTTGTCCTGTTAGTAATCACTACTGACTACTACTACATTTGGTGCACAAAAAAATTGGTATTCTGATTGGGTTGGTTCATAACATAATACGATTGACATTTAGGGTTCATATGGTATCACCAAATTAAAATGTCAAAAGGATCGTCCTTATGATGTGTATATGTTGAAAAGCATGAGTCAATGTTTGTGGACTAGTCAATGTAGATGTTCTAATGTGGTTGATCTTTGCTGTTCTGATCATATTGCCTCCAGCTGCACCTGACATGTTTTGCTCTCAGGACTCCTTTCCTCACTTTGTTATTGCTCCAAATGCTGGTATTGCTGCTTATTCAAGCTGGCTACCAACCATTGTAAGTTCCATCTTATCCCAAAAGTAGGCTTTCTAATATATGAAATATTTATAATGAGCTTGATATCTTGTGGTTCTACAAGGACTTGTATAAGTTGTGACCAAATTTGGACAAGGGGGGGTCTTATTACATGGGTTCAAGTATTTAGGGCTATTATTGCAAGAGTGGAGGTCTGCTATTACTTTGTTATATGGACACATAAAATGTACATTCGAGATTGATTCTAGGGTTTAGATTTTTGTTATAAATGAATCTTTTAAGATAATACCATGCAGATACAAGATTTTTAAATGAAAAGTTGGATTTGGCTGGGAGCCGCCTCAGCTTCTTTCCTATTATGATGCTGATATCTCTCTTTCATCCGTAGTTCCTCTTCAATAAATCAAACTTAATCCCTATCCACTGGCAAGCTCCTTTCCATAGATTGCAACCTTTGCATTCAGATATATGTTGGCTGAGTAATCGATTCCTCGATTGAAATTTACTCAACTGTGTGAGATCTGCTATTTTCAAACTTATTCAAATTTTATGTCTTATGGCTTATGTAGGGGTGTAACAACCTGGGCTCTCTTACAACGAACTGTCGACTTTTGGGGAGAAAAATTGACTAGTGTGACCTATTTGACCTTGGTCAAACCTTTGACTATCTTAATATGACCATGGGTCCCTCCACTGACAAGGATATAATCCTATCAATCTATGACTATATTTTCATTTTGATAACTGAGTATCCGGTCTCTTAGAGCATCCGACTAAATCCCTGGGTACGTGCAACACCCACAGATCACACGTTCCAGTCAGGAGGGATAAATCCCTGCGACTGCCCAACAAGGGGTGGGTTTTGAACTTAGGACCTCCGCTTCTTGAGGCGTGGTCTTGGCCATTGCGCCCTGTTGGATAAACTATGATACATTTATGCCTATACGGTAGCAACTTTTATTATATGTACATATATAGACTATACCATGTTGACTCTTGACCGCCTATCTACTAGATCTGACCTGTTGGGCTGAGTTTGACTTTGGTCAAATGTTTGATTGATGATGATGCAGCCTCGAGCCCATCTGCTTCGTAAGATTTCAATATTTAAGGGATATATATAAACATGTATATATAATTGGATAGTATAAACAAAATCACTGTGGGTTGCACACTTGCACATAACTTAAACTGCAAGCCGGTCCCAAATCCCTCATGTTTCATTCCCTCCCTCTCTTGCCTTTGAGTCATGGTCAAAACTTGACCATATGAGAAGTGGCCTTGGGCCCTTTCGAATAATTTTTTAATGTGATAGATATGTGGGGTATGAGTATTCAGGACCCACACTCAAACCAACCCAATTTCCCTTTCAGAAGAACTACATGTTATATATATATATGGGAAAGGTGAAGGTACTCCAAGTAGAGTACCCTCACTGTACTTCAACATCCACATGGAAGTCCACGTGGCCGCCCATATACTGTTTTGGTGCCACATGGAGTTTCAGTAGCCTGTATAGATAAATTGAAAAAAAATTCAAAATTCAAAATTGAATTTTAAAATTAAAAGCCAAATTTTGACTGTGATTCGAGGTTCCAGATTTTTCAGCCCAAACAATACATGGTAAAGATGTTTAGATTTTCTTTTTCAGAAATTATCTAAACAACGCAAACTTGCTCCTCGTGGCACCCAAACTATGCTTTGACTGCCACGTGGACCCCCATGTGGATATTTGAGTATGGTGAAGGTACTCCACCTGGATTACCTTCCCGGCTCTCTCTCTCTCTCTCTCTCTCTCTCTCTCTCTCTATATATATATATATATATATATATATATATATATATATATATATATAGTAGGCCTTGGGTGCTACTGCCCAACACCCAACCCAAAGCCCATTATACACAAAGGGGAATAGTGGGAGACCCCCATGTGGGCTACCTTTTTATTTTGATGTGGTAGAGTCCAAGGGCTCTACCTAATAAAGAAAGAGAGGCCCAAGGCCCCTGCCTCTCTCTTCCTCTCTGTCTGTGTACAACAGCCACACCACCTCTGTTTTACTCCATGAGGAATAGCTTCAACACAACAATCCACTCTCTCATTCTGTTTATCTCTAGTGGCACTACAAAGCAGCAAAAATACCAGCAACCTTTAGGCCCTCTCCTCTTTTCTATCTCCTTGTTCTTGGCACCAAGAACAACAAAACAGCATTCTCTTTATCACTAATTCTGAAGCAAAGAATCTACCATAATCAGGTGCACAACACCATCAACGAGAGCCGCACCTCCCCAACACCTTCTCAACCTCTTCCTCTTCCATGTCCTCTCGTGGTACTCCCAGCACCGCCAAAAGAGAGCAGCCAGACCAGAAGAACAGCCCCGCCATGTCTCTCTTCACTTCACTTTTCAGTATATTATACATACACTTCTTGTCTCTCTCTCTCTCTCTCTACATCACTCAAACCCTTTTGGCTTAATACAGAATCTATATTCTCTCACTGTTACAGAGCCCAGCCAAGTGATCCCCAACTTTCTTTTGCATTCACTCCGCAGCTCCATGACCCACTTACCTTCTTCTCTTTTGCTCCTCACGGAAACAATGAACATCATCAATGACAGCCCAACTATCTTTTCATCTCTTTTCTTCTCCCTTTTTATCTCTGCATCACACTAGACAACAACAACAACAAAATAGCAGACGTGCAGTCCACTATCGCTCACACAATGGCAACGCAGCAACCACCGCTTTCTAGACCTCCTCTACCTTCTCATTCTCTGCATACGGAGCCGTACAACAGCACAGATATGCCTGCCTCCCTCTCTATTTCTGTGTTCAACAACAAATAATAACAGCCCACAAATATCTTTTCATTGTCACTGATTTTCGTTTGAAGAAGACTAAGACGATCAAGACTATAGAAGAAACAAGAAGTGCTATAGAACAAGAGATTTTTAACTGTATGATTGCCGGATCCACGCCCGATCGTTGACAGCGCGGTAAATTCCCTTCTATTATACTTCAAATATGCTTTATGTATGTTAAAGTTACAGATAATCCCATTATGAAGAGGCTTAGAAGAGGATTAAAATCAAGAAACTAATAGAGGCTAAGAATGTTGGTGTTTTGAGAGGTTAAAAAATTTGCCATCGTGGTCAAACTGTTGGCCACAATTGTCAACCAATAGCTCGTGGACCCCTTGGGAGGTCTCTTGATCAGATCTGGCCCACATGTGTGAGAAAATATGGCAGCAAGGGCCCCCAACTTGGGGCCAACTTGCTGCCCAGCTGTTGCACACAAGGCCCTTAATATCTCTGCATTATATGATCAGGGGGGTTCACTTTCGACCCCCTGATTCCTATGGATACAGACCAAACCAGCCTGGGGTCCAAAGATAGACCCTCCAGTTTCTGGCCATCTATCCATCGGACGTTGCCGATCACTTGACCGCTAGTATTTTGATATTAAATTATTATTTTAAAGTCAGAAAAAAATGTAAACTTGGCTCTTTTTGTGACTGTACATGGGAATCCGTGTATCCCTTAGCAAAACTCCGTTTATTTTGGATTCCAAACTGTATTGAGATGGTATTCTGTTCCCAGAATTGGAGTCCATCGTCATTAGGTTTTGAGATGGAGCCAGAGGAGGTGTCTTTTAAGAGTTTTTTTTTTTTTTTTATAATTATTAGTATCTTGACCTTTTGGATTTGCTTCCAAGCATCAGTTGGAGAAGTTAGCTCCCAATTGTTTACATTGAACATGTCAGTAGCACAAATGTGATGTCGGCCATTGGCTGCCGACATTACCTATCAATGAGGGATGTCGACTATCGGCAGCCGACATCACCTACAAATGAGGGTTGTCGGCCAACCTTAGCCGAAATCAGCCTCGCCCCCCCCCCCCCCCCCCCCCGCGCCCTATTTTTTATATGTAATAATAATATTATATTCCAATATACATTTATCATATTATATTATTTTATCTTTTTTCCTTATCTAGTATTTAAATACTCTAATATTTGATCTTCATCATATACACCATTGTTGGGTGTACCCATATGTATATATTTACCTTTTTGTCCTTAAATCTTTCTAAGAATGACCATTGTATCCCTTCGATGAAAGAGATATTTATATATTTGTATTCTTATTGTAAAAAAATGAGTACATGGCACAAAAATAAAATTTCATTAAAGAAAAGTTATGATTATTGCAGGTCGGTCTGATGATACTTGGCTGCATTATTTATATTTAGCGCCTACGTAATAATTTTTGTAAAAAATTACAGAAGGCAATCGGTTGAAAATGATCTGTGGAGTGACATGTTCGACTTTTTGGTATGAGTATGAGAAATTTTATTTTAATCTCCGACAATTTTAGACATCATATAAAAATTCTAAACAACTCTAAAACAAATGTCAATCACAATAAAAATCCAGGAAGATCTGCTATCTAAGGATATTAAGAATTACAATGCATTATGATTTTCGCCATAAATATATCGAGAGTGCAAAGGTTGGAAAATAGTTAAAAGACTCTAAAACCTTTTATGCGTCCAATCACATTACACAATTCTAATATTAAACAAACTATGAGGTCCAATTTGAAATTGCGGGGGCACAAAACTTGATTGCAGATGAAGCTACACACTATTCCCAAATGATCTCTTGTGTGGATTCGGGAGGAATATAGCCTACCAATTAATTCCCTTTAACAACAGGTTAACAAAGTGGAAAAGCTTTATTTGACTATTTGAAAGGATGAAATTGAAAAAGTCATCATGGACGCATAGAACCTCAAAAAGCCCCATGACCAGTTGAATTTCTAGCAGATTTTTTAAATAAATAAAAAAAGAAGAAGAATTGGCATATAATTGTACAGAACACTATTCATGTTGTAGGAAGTTTGTATTAATAAAAATTCCTTACGTTGTGAATGTAAATTGTTGAACCCTAAGGAGATTAATGCTGCTTATTTGATAAGTATCATCCATATTCATATGTATTCCTTTTCATGAGCTTATCGTGAAATTATTGGCAAATTGCTTATCTGTTTTCTCTCTAGATTGATTAATCCATACCAATTAACTTTTATTAACGGTCTGAAGAGTATGAGAAATATCTTACTTGTTCATGAATTTAAAAAAATTCATGTAGAAGGGGGTCCGAAAATGGTTTGTGCCCAATCAATCTGAACGCATATGATAGGGTTAAGTAGAGTTATCTTGTTATATCCTTAAACAAGCCATGGTTCAATCACTTGATTGATTGGATAAGAACCAATCTGATTTTGGGAAGGATCTATATTCTAGTCATTGGTACACCATATGGGTTTTTCAATGCAGTTGTGGAATTCTCCTCAGTGACCTGCTGTTGCCATACTCGTTATTTGGAATCATTCACTTGTTGTAGAAAATTGTTAGAAAGGGGAGATTAAAGTCCCAAAAGAGCATTTTCAAGCGAATTTTGTCTTTTTCAATGACCTAATAGGATTCTTTACATCCGAGGAATAGTATGTCAGAAAAATCAGGATTGTACTAAAAAACTTCTATAAAGCAAGGTGTAAAAGATTGGTGGACGCCAATACATATTGATTTTGATACCGACAAAATTTTCGGTCGATACGGCTGATAAATCTTGTAGATAAGATATTTGGTATCCCTTAGTATTGGTTGATACTATCAATATTACATGTATAAGCTGGAACTAACACATATCGATTGATATTGCTGATATGTGTCAACCAATCAATGGTATCAGCTGATACGTACATATTAGCTTGGAGTTGGCCAAGACCCCCTCGGATGTCTAGTTTTTAAAACTTGCTATAGAGCTTTGGACCTCCAAATGAACAAGTAAATCATATTATGTGAATATTCACTAATATAAGTTCTATCTGTTAAGTTCTTTAATTCTTGCAAAGCCGACCCCAAATAGATGGGATAAGGCTGTGATAATGATGCTCAGTTCTTCAATTCCAATGAGATATTTGGGAATCCCTCTTTTTCAAATCAGTTTTACCTATTTCGTATGCCACCTCCTTGAAAAAATCCTCTAGTGTTGGAAACACATGATCTAAACTCAACACTAATAGACTCATTGGTACCTAAGCTAGGACCATGAGATGAGGAAATAGCACAAACTCTGATGATGTATACCATCAGACGCTAATATAGATTCACAGCTGTAAAGAGAAGCAAATAGTAAGTGCAAAGAAAAGACAATACATGGGTATAAATTACTCATTACCTCTTGGTAATATGTCCGATCTTCAACAGAAATGCTAAAATTCATTAAGTTTTTAGTACTATATCCAACTGGTTCATTCATTGTTTTTCAGGAACTAATAAAGGACATGGGCGTGCCAGCCATTTTTTCTGACTATTGTGAAGAAGCTGCACACTTAGCTGCTTGTTGCTTAAGAACTGTGATTGGCCGTCCTCTCACTGTCCCTGTAAGTATGATTACTCATTCCATGTAACAGAAAGAATAATAAATCAACCTTTTAAAAAAAAAAAAAACTCAACTTTGTTGAGTGTATTTTGTATTATCGTTAATTGCAGATTCAGATAAATCCATTCAGACAGCCAATGGTGGTGGAAGATAGTGCTCTGTACCTCCCTTGCTACTCAAATTGCTTTCTAATGTGTATGTGATGATCACCTACTCAGGTAATTGGAGTTCTTACCTTAGTAAATCCAATTTTTGTTACAGAAGACATGAAGTTCAGTGCCAAAAAAAATGTAAAAAATAAAATAAAATGAAAATAATAATTATAGCAAAATTAACGAGTAGCAAGAAATTGGATGCAAAGCTATGACATCGAAAACAGATTGCATTCTGTGTCGCTTGAGAATAAGTGTTTTGGCTTTCTTATTTGATGCAAAATGCACTAAGTTCCCATGTATCTGTCAGTCAACCTATTTCTAAGTTCTTAGAGGAGGAACCAAACTACACCAATTAAGTCAAGCATGCTCTTATTGCAACAATAAGGTTAAGGTTTCATATCAATTTGTGTTGAGAAGAAAAGGCATCGGTTCCCATACTAATTCAGGTTAAGGTTTCATCTCAATTTGTGTTGAGAAAAAAAGGCATTGGTTCCCATACTAATTCCTTTCTATGTCAGGCACCGTCAACTATTTTGTAACACTTAACTGAGATGGCATTGGCTTCTTAGGAACTGATATTTTTAGATCTACCTCAAATTTAAGTGTAGTAAGGATTGAGGGGCACTAACCTTGAATCCAAGTGAAAATAAAAAACTTTGATTTGCTTCTCATTATTTATCTTGCTGGAAAAATGTAACTGTTCGAAAACTTTGTAAGTAATAAAAATCGATCATTGGTTTTTTAAACAACCTATCATCATGTGCTTGCTACCTCGAAGTGAGGGTCGATGCGAAAAATTTGATTCGACTTGAATTCATCTTAATAGAGTTAACTCGAAAACTCACTCAAACACGGATCATTTAATACATATTTAGAATTATACGGTGAGCATATAATGACATGCACATGGAGTTCCACATGGCACCCAAAACACTATTTGGTGCCATTTGGAGATTAGGTGCATTGTTAAGATCAACCTTTATATGTAGAAAAAGGCCAAAGATTTCAAGTCTTTTTAAAAAAGCACATGAAGCTCCATGTGGCACCCAAAGCACTATTTGGTGCCATTTGTAGATTGGGTGCATTGTTAAGATCTTAACAACCTTTATATATAGAAAAAATCAAAGATTTTTACAAGACAAGCCAAACATTCACTGATTTCTAATGGTCATGATTTCAAGCCTTAAGTTAAATAACACATGATGGAGATGAATTTTTTATTTTGTTTTTTTTTAAAGATCTTAACAACACAACCTTGCTCCAACTGCCAAGTTATCCGAGTAGAAATAATTCAAAAACTCACTTTGATAAATATTGAAAATTATATATATGAGAATATTAACCTCACCCACTTCATTGTGAGGTTAGCATCGTACTTGACAAAATACTCTTAAATGAGGGTAATTACTTTAGGGAATATGCACTAAAACTTGTCCCTTATACATGATTGGGTCTTTCTAAGCCAAAACCTTCACATTTTAGCACTGGTTTTCCCTCCAAAATCTAAGCGAGTCGTCTTCCCTTTCAAAAACCAAGCAAGTTCATCGTCTCCATCAGTGCTCAAGTTCGTCTTTTCCTTCTCTACTAGGTGTCCTATCTATTCGGTGGAGTCAATCCTAAAATCCGAGCGAATCGTCTTCCCTTTCAAAAACTAAGTGAGTTTGTCTTCTCCATTAGCGCTCGAGATCGTCTGTTCCATCTCTACCAAGCTTCTTATCTATTCGGTGGAGTCGATCCTAAAATCCAAGCGAGTGTCTCCCCTTTCAATGACCAAGCGAGTTCGTCTTCTCCATCAGCGCTCGAGTTCGTCTTTTCCAGCTCTACCAGGCGCCCTATATATTCGGTGGAGTCATTTTTTTAGGGAATTTTGCTACACCTTCCCTCTTGACATCTAAGGTTTGTACGGTGATGTAGTAGCCACTGCATGTATAATCAATTTTATCTCCTAATTTAGGTTATTTTTATGATGAGGTTTGTTTCTATTCATTTATCCTTTCGATTCTACTTGGAATCACTCTAAAATTGCATACTTTTCTTTGTTTTCTGATCTTGGGTTTTGAGTAGTTGAACTTCATAAAAAAATTCTGACATATTGGGTTTTCTTTCTTTATTGGTTCAGGCTTTGACGAAAATCGTTCTTTTTGCCCCTGAAAGATAAATATTTTGAAGTGATTAGAACTAAAAAGATATTTACTATCAGAATTTTATCTAAATGATTGCTGTACTTCAGGTTATCTAAATGGCCAACTTTTGTTAGGAAAACATATAGTCACCAAGTCACTTGGTGGCGGACAAATGTACAGGTGCTTTTAAGCGTCAAATTTGCAGATGTGCAATGAATAAGCATGCAATATATTGCTTAGTGCCAGGCACCAACAAAACTCTGCATTTATTGTTTTTGAGCTACTATATCGTAAACGAACTGTACGAAGAGAACATCAGAAATGGTTGCTGATTGTTGACACGTGGCATGTGATTTCAAATGTGCAATGTGATTCGACGGACAAGATACACGGATCTGGTTGGCTGAAGACTGCATAAAGAAAACATTTCTATCACGCTGTTTCAAAGTGGTCTTACACTTAAAATGAACGACTCATGTAAAATTTAAAATAAATTTTAGCTGTCTATTTGGTTGCTTTGAATCACACTATAGAAGTGTTTTCTCATCCGATCTTATACACCATAGATTTTTAGATCATAGTCTTAAATCACACAGCGCACTCGGATGAAAAATGGTACCACATGTCAAAGGATATTATTATTTTGTCAATTATAAATTTGTGCTGACAGCCTAATTCGATTACCATCATTTTGTCTATTGTGTAGGATACAATAAGCATGGAAGCGATATCACCCAACAATAATAGTTGTTTGACATCCAAAACCTTTGGATGTCAATGTGAAGATTGCCAATGCCTTTGAAGGTGATGTAGAGCACAGAAGAACAATATCTCATGAACTTGTTGATTAAGCAATTCCGGGCAATTATATCAAACCTCCTCTAAAGTTGATAATGGTGTAAATATGTGGGAGAAATACTTGATTGTGATGATGCTGCCCAAGAATTTTATACAAAGTTTTCTAAGCAGAATACCTTCTCAAGCAAGCAAGAACGATCGCATGGGGACCAATGGCATCAATTGGGGATTATAAAAGGTATTTTGTTTTTTGCCTTGCAGGCTTTGCTAAATCGAAAAAAATAGCTGAAATAGAACAAAAAAATTGAAAATCATCACGATGGAATTGCAAGGCATGAATAATTATGTCAATGGACATTGAATCCGGTATTGTTCAGTGGAGGATTGTGGACTTCAACAATATATATATATATATATATATATATATATATATATATATATATATATATATATATATATATATATATATGACAAATGGAAAAATGCGTTCGGGCGTAGAGATTTCTCTACGCTCCCCTAATGGGGAGTGGGCATGTGGAAAGTGCTTTTGCACTAACCCGAGTTAGCTACAACGGGATTTTCCTAATGTCAGTGGTAGGTAAAGTAGGCAGTAGGTACGTGTTGGATGTTAAACCTATTGAAGGACGGAAGCACCGTCTCCAAGGGGAAGCTCTTGTCATGATATGGCGGTAAAATAATTCAAAAAATAGTATAGGTTCATTCTCTTTCCCTCCCTCTTTAGGTTCTTTCTCTCCCTCATTTCTAGTTCCTCTCTATTGTTTGCGCTTCTTTTCACAGTTAATCTCTTAATGGATTATGGTCTGGATAGAAGCGCAAAAGTCTACAACTTTCTCTCTCACTGAAGCGCACACCGAACTCTCTCCCTCTCACTAGAGCGCTGACGTTATAGAAGTGCGCAACTTTCTCTCTCTTACTGGAGCTCTTATTGAATAGAAACGCAGAAGAAACAACTTTCTATTTTTAAAAAGGAGCTCGTACTTGATAGAAGCGCAAAACAAACAGTATTCTATTTTTAAAAAGGAGCACGTACTGGATAGAAGCACAAAAAAGAAAACTTGATATTTTTTTCTGGAGCTCATAGTGGATAAAAGTGCAGAAGAGAAATTTGTCTTTCTTTCTAGAGTTCGTACTAGATAGAAGCGCAGAAGAGACATATTTCTCCTTTTTCTTTGAGTTGGGGCTTGATAGAAGCGCAGAAGAGTGACATTTGAAGTAAGTTTGGATGGTTTTGTATATTATTTTCAGTTTATAGATCATAAAATTATAAATTAGAACATATATATGTTATACATTCGCCTGGGCAGCAGTGCTTCAAAGTAGTTTGCGTCATCGCTTCGTATGTGAAGCGGTTTCCTCATTTGCTCGTAGTTGATGGATCTCTTCACTTATTTACACGGTGGAGATCATAAAATTATAAGCATTCGAAAATATATAGATACCAATTGAGATAGAAGCACACACTTTTTATGTGAAGCGATAGGAAGCAACGACGCTACGATTGAGAAGCGTCATCCCTTCCACATTGAAGTGCTGACGTTTTCTAGCGTCGCGTCATTGTGAATCGGTTTCGTGGACTCAATGTAGGTGTTGATTTAAATCTCACCCCTTAGACGATTTCTTTAGAAGGAGTTTCACTTGCTTGTGATAGTGATATGAAAATGATGGATAGTTGTGCAAGGTCCGAGAATACCAGCAAGGAATAAAAATCGCGTATCGGCTTGAAATTCAAATATGAAGACGAGGCATATAACTTCTTAATTTATATGCCAAGAAAGTTGGTTTCAGTGTTAGGAGAAGTAACACTTACAAATTCGCAAATGAGAGATTATAAAGAAAAATATGTATGTTTGTTCGAATGGTTCAAGTAGCCTGACAAGCGCAAGATACACAAAGATATAAAGTGTTCAAGAGATAATAGATGCGGATGTGAGGCAAGGTTGAAGAATAGGATGGACGACCAAAAGTTGTGGGAGGTAATGGAATTTAGAGAGCAACATAATCATCAGTTGTATACACCTAAGAAGGTGAAAGAACTACGATCACATAATAAGATGATCGGAGCAAGTAAATCGTTGATAAGAGTATTTAATGGTATAATTCCTCCTTCCAAGATTTCTACTGTTTTATCGAGTTTGAATGGAGAGGCTGGGGTGATGGTAAGCCCTCAACAAACTAGGAATTACCTAAAGAAGGTGAGAAATGAGAGTAACATTTATCTGATGTGCATGAATGTGATCAAATCCTTCATTGATAGGCAGAATAAAGGAGATGGTTTATTCTTTGATGCCGAACTAGATGAAGAATATCGTATGCGTAGTATCTTTTGGGCTAATCACAGGTCATGGATGGCGTATTAACTATTCAGTGATGTTGTGGTATTCAATACCACTTACAAAACAAATAAATTGTTGCTACCTTCCGCCCCATTCACAGGGTCAACCATCATTGGCAAATGACGCTTTCTGGATGTGCGTTGCTTGCGGATGAGATTGAGGAGACATTCATTTGGTTGTTTAACACTTGATTGAAGTGCATGGGTCATAAGAAACTTAATGCAATCATCACTGATCAATGCAATGAGCTGAGTAAGGCCATCTCCGAAGTTTTTTCGGGGACTACGCATCGCCTCTGCATATGACACATAGGGAGGAATGAATTGAACCATCTGCCTCAGCTGAAGGTGAAGTTTGAGAATTTCGGGAGAAAGTATAATTAGTGCAAATTCAGTCAAACGGTTGATGATTTCGAAAGGAGATGGGCAGAACTCGTCGAGGAGTTTCAATTGCAAGACAACGTTTGGCTCAAACAAATTTACGCTCTTAGAAGGAAATGAATTCCATGCTACTTGAGCGATACCTTTTAGGCCGACATGTCTACTACGCAATGCGGAGAAAATATAAATTCTTTCTTCGATACTTATGTCAATGCTCAGACGAGTTTGACAGAATTTGTCAAGCAATACGATCTTGCCGTCCAATCTCGTCGTAATAAAGAAAATATGGAAGATCTCATATCAATGTCTACGACACCGAAGCTCTTATTCGAAAATTCAATCGAGAGGCATGCCACTGTTGTGCATACGAGAATTATGTTCGATAGATTCCAGTCTGAGTTCCGAAAGTTTATCTTTTTTAAGGCCCAAAAGGTGGTCGAAGAGAAAGCCAGACCGGTTATTATATACCAAGTTCGTAGAAGTATTAAGGATGACATGGAGGATAGCGGTCAACATTCATAGTTCGTTTCAAATGTGATGTCACGGCCACTTGTGATTGCAAGCACTTCGAGACAGAGGGTTTATTGTGTTCTCACATCTTCCATGTTTACTTCAAGGAAGAGGTAGATCAAATTCCGTCCAAGTACATTCTACCAAGATGGACAAAAGATGCTAGATACAGTACTATACATTTGGGGTAGTTGAGAAAGAGGATTTCAATTATGTATCTACGATGAAAATATAGAAGGTAAGAGAAGTTGGACTGAAGTTAATTCAGTTGGGGATAGAATCGAATCTCTTGGTGGATTACACGTTGGAATGGATAATGAAACTATTAGAAGGCGTGAGGCCATTAGAACGGAAGAGGACAATAAAAGATGCACTAGCATCGCGACCTCTCCGGGCAGCTCCTCCTAGACAAGCGATTGAATTTTATTGCAAGAGCATGCCAACATTCTAGTGCGTGATCCAATATGATGTGTCACCAAAGGTAGACTAAATAACAATGATAGAATGAAGTTTGGAATAGAGGTTGGTTTTGAGCAATCAAATAAGAAGATACGCCATTGTAAGGGTTGTGGTGAGTTAGGTCATAAAATCACAACTTGCCCGCTAAAGAGGGTCAGGATAATGACTGCTATCGCTAGACAGAGCGAAGATGAACAAGGGAGGATGGAAAGTGCGGTATCACATATTGTTAATGAATTAATTTTATGAATAGCGCAATCACTTCGTGTAGGATGCGGAGGAGCTACGCATTCGAAGCATGGTCGCTTCGTTTCGAAAGCATGGGCGCGTCGCATTGGCGCTTCTTTTTCGATGGTTTATGGTCCTTCAAAAGCGACGACGCCTCATACGAGAAGCGACGACGCTTTGGGAAGGAAGTGACGACGCTAGAAAAATGAAGGGTTTGTGCTTCGTTTTTGATGACCCGTACGCTACGCCCTTCATAGCTACGATGACCCGTACACTACGCGTTGATGCATCACTTAAGAAGTGATGCCGCTACATGTATGAAGCCCGTTCGATTCAACATGGCACCATTGACTATGTTAATTTTTTGTGAATGCACTCCTGTAGATTGGTTGTGTCAAATACTCATGGATCTTCACTTTTATTACTCACATATTTATCAAGTCTAAAGGCCTTGGTCACTCACGCTTTCTGCACATTGACTATGGTATTCTTTCATGCGTTGAAGGGCGCAACTGTTTGATCTTCCCCATGGCGCCTATTGTTAGAAACGTCAGCGTTGCATGTTAGAGGCTATTAATTGAAGCGTTAGCGCTTCAATTAACACGTGGCAGAAAGAATACTGCACGTGGACGTCCTCAAGATAAATATTATTTATTACAACGGCTGTTCGTATCCTAATAAAAACATCTTTTGGCCTGCCGTCAGTTTAATCTTCACTCCATATTATTTCTTTTGCCTTCCATCCCTAAACCAAACCCCCTTCACCATGGTAGAATAACCTAACTCCGAGATTAACCAAGCCTTCAGATTCCTCAATCATATCATTTAAATTGAGAAGGCGGAGGTTTTGGAGCAACAACTCGTGCTTCTGGCATAGAAGAAGGCACAATTTCAAAGGGTGAATGATGAGATTGAAGCGGATGTAGCCGCGATTAAAGATGTTTCTGCCAAGTTTGAGGGGCGGCTGCGCGAACTATGTCACCATCTGAAGGGGGAGTCTTCTACCCCGAAATGATGGCTCCACATCCCATTAATGGCGTCTCAGTTGACTGTGTTGATGTCTGTTTGTAGATTTTTCCTAGGTTTTCTTTTCTTTTTTGTACAAAGTATTCTGCTATGTAAGTAGTCGTTCATTATATGAATACAATATCATTCCTAAATTTGTGTTTGAGGGAGAACATCGAATAACTTTGCTCATTTATGTTAATACAATCTCTACTTTTCTCGTTTTGGTCGGGGCCGCATGTTCGCTGTCGTTAGAAGTGACAGCACCTCAGCTAGCTCTAATATTCATGCCGCTTGGTCAAAGCGCTGACCCTAATATTCAGGGCGCTGTCGCTTTATTGACTATATAATTTTTTCGTGAACACACTTTGGTTCATTTTCATATACTCATGGAGCTTCGTTTGTATTACTCAGAACAATAATAAACTTTAAAAATATATCATGGTGTCGAGTGCATCAGGCATAATATCTGCAAAGAAAGTCAATAACCTCCCCCAAACTTGAGAGAAATCATGTCCGCCATAGCTATACAGAAGCGGCAGCGCTTCAGTAAGATGATTGTCAAAGTGTCTTCGCTTCAAAATTGAAGCATCATCGCTTATTGCAGTAAAAAAAAAAAGCAACGGCGTTTCGGGAAGGACGCGTCCACGGTTCGTTTTTTGAAGCGTGGGTGCTTCGATTATGAAGTATCGTCGCTTCCCATTTAAGTGACGTGCGATTCAACCTGACATCATTGACTATGTAATTGTTTCGTGAACGCACTCCTGTGGATTGACGTTTTCATATTCTTATGGAGATTCGTTTTTGTTACTCATGACTATTTATCAAGTCAAAAGAATTTAATAATCATGCAAAGGATTTCATTCATAATTCAAAATTATTTCTTTACATCAAAATTATTTATATACATCATCTTTCTTTACACTGTCTTTCTTTATCGTAAATGGGTCTAATGAAATTGAATATGGTTCTAATGCATTGGAAGATCTAACGGACCTTGATTCAGCCCTTGATGAGGTCATCGCAAGGATTCGTAGGAGCAAGGATTACATTATCGACAAAATACCACAAGATACGTTAAGACAGTGAAGATGAGGAGGTTGAGGCCGAGGCGGAAGAAGGAAATAGAATGGAGGAGCGAGGAAGGGGATATGGTGGATGAGTGGATATGGTGATAGCGGTAGTTGGTTGGGGGAGGATGCATCATTTTATGAAAATGTTGGAGGTGGTGGCGGGGGATGGGTCGTGGGTGGACCAGGCAGTGGCGCACGCGGTGGGTGAGGGAGGTGATGATGGAGGAGGCAGAAGTGGAGGAGGTAGCGGTGGAGGTAGAGGTGGAAATGGTGCCAAAAATGGAAGTTGAGGGGTAAGCAAATGTGGGGAGTTTGTTATGTTGGCGGTGGTGAATAAGGAAGTGGAGTTAGAGATGGTAGCGGTGGTTGTGGCTGGGCTGAAAGAGGAAGAAGTGGAGGCGGAAGAAGAAGAATTGGCTGCAAAGTCCGGAGAAGAAGCACCGACTCCGGAGCCGGGAGAAGAAGGGGCTCTGGGTCTCCCACCACCGACAGCATAACGGGAAGGTCGTTATCGTTCGAAATGATGATAACTTCTTCAGGGGGAGGGCGAACAACATGCTCGTTGTAGGGGATGGCAATCAACTCGTTATCGTCGGGGATGTCGATAACTGAACCATCGTAGGAACTGATAAAATGCTGGCGCACTAGCTGGTGACTCCTTCTCAAACCGTTACGACGCATTTTGGTCTGGGCTGAGGAAGATGAAACATATTATTCAAAATGTAATAGAATATGAAAAAAATTGAGCGCTATGATGCCCTTTAAATAGCAATTTGTCATGCAACTTCATTAAATAGGCTGCTGTAGTCATCATGGTGCACTGTCGCCGAAGCAATTTTGTAAAACATTGGGCTTCATATTTATTGAATTGACCCTCTATATTTCACCAACTTCTCTCGAATTATGATAAGAACGCGCCGCAATTTGATGTTACCCATGGCGCTTATTATTATTAGAAGCATCAGTGCTTCAATATGATGTTTCTCGAAGCGCCATCGATTCTAAATTGAAGCTTCATCGCCTCTTAATTTTACCGTCATTGCTTCTAAATTGAAGCGTCATCGTTTCTAAATTGTAGGGTCATCACTTCAATTTGAAGCGTCTGCACTTCAATCAAGGGCGACGAATAATCAACATTTCATTTATTACAAATTTCGAGGATTTTGAAATTGTGGATTGTGTTGTCTTTTCATGCGGTCTTTTTCAACATTAATTATTGCAACGACTGTTCGTATCCCAATAAAATATTTTTTAGCCTTCCGTCAATCTAATCTTTTGACCATATCGTTTCTTTTGTCTTACATCCCCAAAGTAAACCCCCCTCACCATTTAATCATCACTCTCTATCCTTTCTTTTGCCAGTCGTCTCTAAAACCCCTTCCTCTAAACCCTAGACCCTAAACCTTAACCCTTAACTGTAAACTCTAAACCCTAAATCATGGTGGAACAATCCAATTGGTCTGAGATAAGCAAAACCCTTGATCGTCTTATTGAGAGGAAGAAGTACAAGATTTTTATTCTAATGGCCAAGAATGAGAGGCAGATTCAAAGGCAGAAGGCCGAACTTCAGGCGCTTTTAACTTAGAAGGAGAGGCAGTTATGCCAACAACGACGCATTTTGGAGGACGCTGAGTCGTCTACCATAACTCCCCCTCGCCCTACACCCCATCCTAACCCTCCACCCTCTTCCCCATCTTCACCTACCTCTACCCCTATCCTCCCAATTTCCACTTCCTCTACGAAGACGACAAGTTGATGACATCTCGGAGTCAGGATGAGGCACTCTTTTTGGCAGGATAAATTTTGAAGACGGCACACAATTTATTTTTGTAATTAGTCTCAGTTTATATGAATACAATCTCTTTATTTTAATTTCATGAAGAGGTCATTTATATGAATACAAACTCAGTTGTCCTCATTAGTAGCGCTAGCGCTTCCGTTGGACTATTTGTGTCCTCGCTAAATGGGAAGAGAAAATAAGAATAAGTCGCTTATAAAAATTTTCCCACCGAATAATAATAGAAACGAAGATATCACTTCCAAATTTTTGCATCAAATAATAAAAGAAGCGAGTATATTACATTGAAACTTGCATATTTGAAAGAACTAGTTACATATAAGGGGCATGGTGCATCGTCGTGCAGGCACCAACGTGTCTACAAAAAGCGTCAGCGCTTCGAAATGCCAGATTAACAACATATTCTGTGATTAAATCCGTGTAATAAAGCACTGACGCCCCATAGTCAAAGAGTTACCGCTTCGAACTCGAAGCTTTATCACTTCGATTTCGAAGCGTCATCGCTTCGAAATTGTTTCCCCATAGTCCAATCTATTCGTAATCTGTATTTGTTGTAGCGACTGTTTCAAATCTGTTCAATTTGGGATAAACAATAAGAAAATTTCTATTAATATGAAAAGAAATGTTTATAGAGATTAACCAAGAAGTTGATTACGTAGAAGATCAACCTAGGAAAAATTTAGACAATGATTGACACGGTAAAGTTTGCGATGGAGATTAGTCTTGGGGTCGTCAAATTTTTGGCTCCATCAAGAGAGATGACTCCCTCTTGCTGTAAATTTTCAACCCACCGTCCTCGTAGAGAAACTCGCACTGAGGGTGCAATATTTGATGGTGAGATTGGTGAGATTGTTAAGAAGTGGGCGAAGGTGAGAAGTTGGAAAAAAGGGTCGGTTTGAGACGAGGTTTATGGAAACAGGGGTTTCAATAGACAATTCAGCGTTTGGAATGGGTCGTTGGCGTTTCACCTTTTCTAATCTCTTTATTGCAGTCAGAAGTTCGGCCATTTGCTTTTCAAGGATTCGATCAAGCCTTCTACTTAGCTCGTTATTGTCTACTTCCTCTGTCATGGGGTTAGGGCTAGGAGACGAAAGATGATGGGTTTGAAATGGAAAGGGTTTGTGACGGACGTGGCTTTATAGGGAAAAAGTCTAGGGTTTGAGATGTTACTTCGAAATAAATTTCGAGGGTTGGTGGCAGATAGCGTATTCCACAAACTTCTTTCGAATTACAATAAAAAGCTCAAGCTATTTGATGTTACCCATGACTCTTGTTCATAGAAGCGTTAGCGCTTCAGTAAGATGGTGGTCGAAGCGTCATCGCTTCTAATTTGCGGGGTCAACACTTTAGGAAGATAGTGGTCGAAGCGTCATCGCTTCTAATTTGCGGCGTCATCGCTTCAAATGCGAGCAGTGGCGCTTCTTGACGTAAGCGGCGTCTCGCTTATTATGAATTTCAAGGACTTTGAAATTGAGGAGAATGTTATTTTTTCGCGCGGTCTTTTTCAATATTATTTTTTGCAGCGGCTGTTCGTATCCCAATACATAAAAGGGAGTCATTACTTGCACTCGCTTTTTACGTGATTGCACCGAAGTTTTAAAAAGATTGTATTTGAGGGACATGTGACATGTGAAAACACAATTTGCATTGTCTGATTTAAAGTCCTGCGAATCAATCTCGTGTATTAAAAAATTCTCGTGTAATATGGTCAGTGTACATTATATATCTATCCTATATTAGTAGCTCTATGTACATTGCATGAATTCAGTACATGCTACGTATATCAACAAATTTGAAAGTACATTTACGTATTCAGGGCGCGCTGCCTCTTCATATTTATTGCATCGGCTTTCATATTCCACCTAACTTCTCTCGAATTATGATAAGAATGTATCGCTGTTTGATGTTACCCATAGTGCTTATTGGTAGAAGTGTCAGCGCTTCAAAAAATTGTTTCTCTAAGCGTCATCCCTTCTAAAGCAAAGCGTCATAGCCTCAAAATTTTAGCGTCGTCACTTCTAACATTAAGCGTCATCGCCTCTAAATTGTAGCGTCATCGCTTCTATATTAAAGCGTCGTCGCTTCTTATTTGAAGCGACTGCTCTTCAATTAAGGGTGATGACACTTCTTGACGGAAATCGACATTTTATTTATTACGAATTCAAGGAATTTGAAATTGTGGATTGTGTTGTCTTCTTGTGCGGTCTATTCCAACATTAATTATTACAGTGAGACAGAAACAACACCAAGAAGAAAAATAAGAACACAAAAGAAAATAATATACAAATTTTTTTTTCTATAAATATTGAAAGAAATATTTACATAGATTAATCAATAAATTGATTACATAAAAGATAAACCTAGAAAAAATCTAGACAAGGGAGATGACTCCCTCGTGTAAATTAAAATTTTTGCTCCGTCAAGAGAGATGGCTCCCTCTTATAAATCTCGTATACTAAAAAATTTCCATGTAATATGTTCAGTGTACATTATATATCTATTCTATGTAAGTAGCCCTATGTACATATAATCTTCACTACAATGCTATGTATATCAACAAATGTGAAAGTATATTTATGTATAGCTAAAAATTTATAGAAGCGATTCCACATCGTTACTGGCATCCAGATTCTCTTCCTAGTACATATCGATGACATGCCCAATCTCGACCATTAAAGTTTTGATGTCTTCCTACTTGAAATCTAGTTGGAGTTTCCTGTTTAAATACTTTACGTATTTCATCACAAAAACTCCGCAGTCATAACCATTTGTTTGGCGCGGTGCAACGACACCCTCATTGTCCTAAGGTCATTTGTCAAAAATGAAAGTCGGGACACCATGCATAAGAAACAGGGCTATAAGGTAATGCGTCTGTCAATAAAAAAAAGTAAAATATCAGTTACACATGCATTTAGAACATAGAAGGGAGCGTTGACGCTCCATTGTCAAAGCGCTGACGCCTCATTGTCAAAGCATTGACGCCCCATTACCAAAGCACTAACAACAAAATGTCAAAGGCGCTGACGCACTGATGCCTCATTGTTAAAGCACTGACGCCCCATTACCAAAGCACTGACAGCAAAATGTCAAAGGAACTGACGCCTCATTTTGAAAGCGCTAGCACCCCATTGTCTAAGCGTTGATGCTCAATTGTCAAAGCGATCACGCCTCATATTAAACACGAAAATGCTTCCGCTAAGAGCCATAAGCGATTTCAACGCTACTTTTGAGAGTATTCGAACGTAGCTTACCAGTGTCCATATCGTCTCGCAAAATTTAGTTTCCAGAGGACGATCTAGGAGGGGGTCAAGGATATCGATTTTATGAGCTGAGGGGGTCGCCACAGTAAGTGCCCAGTGTCGCGGCTTGTCGATGTGAATCAGAATAAATATTTCTTTACAGTCCATCGCATTCAAGGCGCGATTTTTATTTATGATGAAACGCTGCAACGACGGCATGCCATGATGCGCCAAAAAAAAGTTGACATAGTATCCGCTCTGTCCCACCATATCAGGGGGCGCTTATTTTTCACTCTGTATAATGTACTCATCAAAATCTATAAAATCCGTACTCATGTAATTGAATCCAACGGTGGTCATCCGGAAAGTCTTCATCTTCTTCTCAATGTCCTCTCGCTTGCCCATGACCCTAAAGTATGCGGTCATTATTTACATTCAAAAGTATAAATATCAAATAGAATCAGGGAAGCGACATGATTGAATAGGGATTAATACTTATTGGGTCTTCTATTTCATGTTTGGATCGCAGGCAGCGCATCAACTTGAGGGTAATACGTAGGGACCCAATTGTCGAGATGACAGTCCTACGTTCAAATTAAGACATAAGTGGATCAATCTCTAGCGCTTTGAAGTAGACGCGCTAGCGCTTATATACAAAGCGTTGACACTCTAATCTAGAGGCGATGACGCTTCGACAACAACGTGTTGGCGCTTCGAAAGGCATATTAAAAGTTGTATAGAGGGAATATACTTACTCGTTCTCTCTATTGGGTATTTCCCAAATAACATTCATATAGGCCTGAGGTAATGCATCAACGGCCGAGGCCACCATAACTTTGGCCTTCTTTTTGCCAGTTTGGGAGACCAGCTCTCCCTTTCTTTTAAAGTGAGTTTGCGAGGGAGGAATCATGAGGGCTTTAGCTCGGTTCCTCTCACTTCTGAAGATGAATGGGACTTCATCCTCCTCTCCTTTTCGTATCGAAGACCTCTCCTCGGTGCATGATTGCATAAGGGCATCTCAGGACCTTTGTCATAAGACGCAATAGGCGGTGGTGATGGTGGTGGTGGAGGCAGAGATTGTGGTTGGAGATGAGGTTTCTCCTTTGTAGGAGATTGGGTTTTGAACTGTGGTGGAGGCAGGACTTTCGATTGGGTAAGGCTTTCGGGTTTGGAGAGAGTAGGAGGATGGGGTTTGGGTGGGGCGCATAATCTAAATGTGGTTGTAGTTGGCGTGTGGTTGGGGCTGGGGCTGGGGTTGTGGTCGGGGTTAGGGCTGAGGTTGTGGTTGTAGTTGAGGTTGGGGTTGTGGGTGGGTTTGGGGCTCAAGGCTGTGATTGTGACCGTGGTTGGGGTTGTGGTTGGGGCTGAGGCTGTAGTTGCGGCTAGGGCTGTGGGTGGGGTTGAGGATCAGGGTTGTGACTGTGATTGTGGGTGGGGTTGGGGCTGTGGTTGGGGCTGGGGGTTGGGGCTGGGGGTTGGGCTGGAGCTTGGATGGGCTTGGGGCTGGGGCTTGGTCTGTGGTTGTGGTTGTGGTTGGAGCTGGGGATGTGGTTGGGGTTGGGGTTGGGGCTGGGGGTGAGGTTGGGGCTCGAGGTAGTCACTTCCCTTCTGGGAGGCGATGCCTGTTGCCTTAGCTTCAGGCCGAGGCAGACCTTTGGCGTAAAGGGACAGATCTCTGATAATCCTCAGCCCGCCCTAGCAGACTACTCGCCACACTACGGGCCTGCAATATCATTAGAATATCAATTAAGGTTTAATCAATAATTAACATGTAGAAGCGTCTACGCTTCATATCCGAAGTGTAGACGTATCATAGTCAAAGCATCGCCTCTTCATAGAGAAGCATTGTCGCTTCATGCATGTAGGAGCGTCAATGTCTCGTGTAAAAGCGTCAAAGCCTTATATGGAGGCAACAACGACCATCAAAAGCGCAGCGCATCATGTGATGGGTTTGGCGCTTCACATCTGAACGGTCAACGCTTCGTCGTTGGATTTTCTCAATTTCAGCGTTTCACAACCATAGTTTAGAAGCATACCTCGGATAATTTAGTCAAAATCTCCTTCTGAGACGCTTGTTCATTTCAGAAGAGGGTGAACTGATTCTTAATATTACATTGTTCCTTCAAGATCATGGTGATCTGACCCTTCAGTTACTAGTTTTCCTGTTCCAGCTAGAGAACCTTTACAGTAAGGTCTTCAAAGCCTTTGCTCTGCTCTTTGGTTGACCTCTTACAACCTACAATTCTTGAATCGATAGATTGCTTCCATTTTTCATCAATCCACTGTTTCGTGGACTTATGAGATTTATGTTCTTCTTCGTCTTCTTCTTCCTCCTCTGTCTCTTCCTCGTCCAGCACGCTAATAACGTCAATGTCTATTTTCTTCCTCCGCATAGTAATGGGAGGGATCGGTTGTCCTTCACCCGTTTTCGCAGGTCTCTGCCCTGTTCCCAATACGGCTTCTACCACAGGCAGGGTCCTTTCATAGGGTGTGGTCTCCAGTTCCCGGACGCGGACGACTTACAAGATGATAGATATTTCATATTATTTTCTACTGATAAAGAATTTGGGAAAAGGAAATCGCTTCCTTAAGAGCGATTGCGCTCGTGTTAGAGGCATTATCGCTTCATTTGGAAGCGATTGCATTCATGTTAGAGGCATCGTCGCTTCATTTGGAAGTGGTTGCGCTTCTATATTATAGCGACAACACCTATACTTGGATGCGATATCGCCTTGTATCGAATTTACCTAATGCTCGAAATCCGTGATATACGGTTTCCTCATTTTGTTGTTTGCTTCCCATTTCAGCAGCTTTGGGAAGCGAATGTCGCCAACAACCTTGGGTGGGGCGCACCTGCCGTTAATCTCGTACACCCAAATCTAAGAAAAATAAAATAAATATTTGATGACTTTCGTAATCGTCAGCACTTCGTAGGAAATAAAACAGGACATTTTGAAAAACGACATTACCTGTAGGGCAATAGTGCAGCCGTAAATCTTATAATCCTGCGAAGCGTTTGCTTTTTCAGCTATACCCCTCATTCTCTTCACTTTGTCCACCCACATTAGAAGTTGATGGTACGCAAAATGGCCCCATGGATATTCATTGAAATTAGAGAG
The DNA here is from genome assembly GCA_021018995.1 of Chloranthus sessilifolius. Classification (NCBI taxonomy): domain Eukaryota; kingdom Viridiplantae; phylum Streptophyta; class Magnoliopsida; order Chloranthales; family Chloranthaceae; genus Chloranthus; species Chloranthus sessilifolius. The sequence continues at coordinate 149,293,343 of CM037589.1, forward strand.
ATCATCAGCGAGGTCGAGGTGGGGGTTCTCGAGGGTGTATTTTGTATTTGGAAAGAGGACGGTGATGAGGACGAACAACGACAGAGTTTCAGAAAGTCTCTGTCAGCATCCTTGTCAAAACTTGTAATGGCATCTTCGATGCGTCTCCTATTTACATCTTTGAGGCCCCCGAAAAACTTATATCTAATAGTTTGTTCTTTGAGAATCTCCACCTTCGGAGGGTAACGAGGGGGCGGTCATTCAAAGACTAGTTACCAAGGTAAAATCAAGGGCCCGAAATCTGATAATGTTTCACTTGTCAGTCCCAAAATTTCAAGTGTTTCCATGGTCCCAGAACTTGATGATTGCATTCAGAAGGCTGTTGATGCTTATCACACCCGTTGGAGCCACAAAGAATACACCGAAGATAGAATCTGTAAGCAGATTTTTCCTCGGCTCAGATGTCTCGTCATAAATGATCTGACACTTTCGGATGGTGCACTTAGCCGTTGGAGTCTTTAGAACCATCTTCAAAATATATGAAAAAGAAAAATGAAAAGTTTAGAGAAGAAGGTACTAATAATAGGAGCGATGTAACTTTCATGTACATGCGTAAGCGCCTCAAATATTAGAGCGTCGCGCTCCAAAAGCTAGAGCGGTGAGGCGCCCCTCGCCCATATATGAGGCACAAATGCTTCATCTATGGAAGGGATGACGCTTATATTTGACATTTTTAAAACGGGACAAATAAAATGACACTCACCTTGTTACTAGATGAAGAAATAGGGTTTTGCCGCTTCGATGTTTCTTATTACGCTATGAGAAAGATGAAAATTGGAGGGTCAAAGGTGAAAAGTAATTTGTGAATTTGTAATTCACTAAATTCCCGCCTTAAATATTTTTCTCGAATGAGAATGATGGCCCTTGCACAACACGATGTCACTCGTCGTAATCTCGTCCATCTCGCCCCGCTCTTTATTTAATGTTCTGACAATGGTAATAAATGAAATACGCTCGGGGGTTGCTTCGCACAAAATGGTGCTACTAGGGCTGTCAATGGGTCGGGCCGGGTTCGAGCCGAGTTTTCACCCGGACCGTTTATTTAAAAAAAAAAGATTTGGGCCTGGCCCGACCCGTTTAGCTAAACGGGCTGGGTCGGGCTCAACCCGAATTTAACTTATGTAGCTCGAACCCGGCCCGTTTAGCTAAACGGGCTGGGCCGGGTTATAAACAAATTTTAAGTTTTTTTTTTCTTGAAGGACCTCATCTAAACGGGTCGAGCCTTAAAATTTGAAGCCCAAATCCGAGCCCGTTTCTTATACGGGCCGGGCCGGACTGGGCCGTTTATTAAATTTCAAAAAATTTGGGCTCGAACCCAGCCCATTCGGGCCTGGCCCGGGCCGGGTGGGGCTCTAGCCCGGCCCGTTGATAGCCCTAGGTGCTACGCATCAAAATTTGGGGTGTTTCGTATCATCTACGAAGCGCTAACACTTCTTTCTTGTCGCGCAAGCGCAAACAGAAGAAAGCTCCGACGCTTCTTACCTGAGCGCTAGTGCTTCTCAAGGGAGCCAAGCTTCCTATGACAGAAGCACCATTAATGCTCAGCATGCGAGCAATAAATGTTAAACATTCGGCCAATAAATGTTTTCCCCGAAGGGGTCTCGCAAACAGTCAATTCAAATGGTAATGATTACTATTGAGAACTACGAAGTTATGCGTCGCTTCTCATTTAATGTTTTGTCGATGATAATAAATGAAGTAAACTCGGACGCACTATGTGTCATAAGGAAAGCGTCTTTCATAGTTCCATCTCACAAATGGAGGGCAAAGTCTTCGACATAGTGGGGCTAGCGCCCGGTAAAGAAGCATTTGTTCGTCTTATACAAAGCACACCGTAAATAGTAATTTTCACAATTATTGATAACCATTAATGGTCATATCATGCGCCGCTGCTCATTTAATATTCTGGTGACCTTAATAAATGATATTACGTCAGAGTTCGCGATAGCACGATGTATAGGAAGTGCAATAGCCTCCTTGATAGAAGCGTAAGCGCTTCGAATTAGGTGGTCTTCTTATATGTCTTTTTGAATATAATTATGACAAAATCACGATGTCAAGCACATACCTCCAACTCTTCGTCACGCTTTGCCTTTCTGATTCTGTTAGCGTCAATAGTAACAATGGTTAAAGTGTGGTGAAATTAAAAAAATAAGGGACTGTTGCATTAGCGACAAATGCATTACGTGTCGAGCTCCTATCAATATGCATAGAAATATCTCTACGCCTGGGCGAATATCCCATACCATATATAACCATTGAGTTGTTGGAAACTAATGAAGTGTACTTCCTTGCATTTCATAGTATCCTAACCGTCAGCAAAGAGCAGATATCAGTAGCAGACAAAGTTGGGTGTTCTATGAGTTTAATAATGAGGGCACATGAATTGGAAAGACGAGGGCAAGTAGGTGTAAGATATTTCAGGATCAGAAAAAGTTGGGTGTTCTATGAGTTTAATAATGAGGGCACATGAATTTAAAAGACGAGTGCAAAGTAGGTGTAAGATATGCCCCCCACGGTGGTGTGGACAACTATAGTAACACCTATTCTTTGGTTGTGCTATGTGAAATGAAAAAAATCTTACTCCTTTGCATGGCCCTTACAGGTTTGAAATTAAGAATTATGATCTTAATTTGTTAGTGAAAATTTTGTTATCGAATTTCTTTATACTTATTTTTATTCCTCAATTTTTTTATTTTCATTCCTCAAACTTTTTATAGTAACGTTTCTACATTTTATGAAAGGAATGCATTCATAAACTGTAATAACTTACCAAGATTTGGGTCTTAAAAGATGTTATATCAATTGAGTTTTCAGGCTCTTAACGAAGCTATATGAAGTCAGTTTTCAAAACAAAAAGTATGCATTTCGCTTTTGGGCAGAATGAGTTTTAAATAAAAAATAAACAAAAATTAATAAATTTTAAATTTTATTATTGATTATATAAATTTTATATTTGTTATATATAGAATAATACCTAGCTGCAAGGAAGGAGCGTTGGTTATGCATATGCTTCTCAAGTGGAGTGAGCATGGTCTGTTCTTGTGAAACACATTTTTACAGAAAATCTTTTTATCATGTGTATTCGTTGGTTCCCCCAACCTGGGCGAACCGTAGAAAACTGAACCGCGAACCAATTCGAGATTCGTAGGGTTACCTAACCAAATAGGTAACCCTGGAATCAAGTTGGTTCTCTCTTCCACTCCAGTAACATATGAGGATTTTAGATCATGTAAGTTGGAAATAGTCGATGAATTTGAGCATCAATAGAATCAAATGTTGTTGAGTTTAGACTTAGCTCAGATATACATATCGTCAAATTGTTTTCCCACCCGTCATCTTGAGCGTTTCCAAATTTGAGAGTTTATTTTTTGTGGGATTGACGACATTTCGATCTAATTTTTATATAACATTTTAGTCTACCATGATTTTTGGAAATCTTTAAGGTTGAAGTAGTTGTTGCTTTTCATAATCAAGCAAGAGAACAATAAAAATAGAGCATTAAAAATATCTTAATTCCAACATTAAAACATGCCCACCCATTAAAGAACATGCATCAACTGGGGCGGAGCCAAAATTTCTTCATAGGGTGGTCATCTAATCAAATAATGTTGAAAAATTATATAATTTTTTTTTCCTAAACAAACTCTAAAAATATATATATTTGTAAAAAAAGAGCATTAAAAATATATAAAAAAATAAAAGTAAAGCATATCATCTACTTACAAAAAATGTACCTTTCATAGATCATTGTTAATTACTATGGCAATTGTCCACGACGAGTTTTCATTTTCTAAAAGTAATTCATGATTTTTTCATCATCGATGTTATTAAAAACATCTTTTTCGATATATGTAATTAAACAATCATTCATCAATTCATCTCCTATTGAATTGCACAACTTGCTCTTCAAAATATGTATAGTTGAAAATGCTCTTTCAACAGTGGCAGTTGCAATAGGAAGGGTTAAGGCCAATGTAATGAGCAAGTAAACTAGTGGATACATTTTATTTCTTCTTATCTTGACCATTTTCTTAGCAAGATCATCAATCCCGTTCACTTTTAAAAACTCTTTAGAAGAACGCTTATCACGAATGTATGTCTCAAGCTGATTGTCCAAATCTAAGATATCTAATGCAGAAAAGTCCATTGGATATTTTCGAGCAAGGTAAAACAAATTTTCCTTGTCAAATGCTGAAAACGAGTCTTGTGAGTTCAAACATGTCATACAAAGAAGTAACTCAGTATTTCCTTTGTTAAAACGGTTGTTAAGCTCTATAAGTAGCATATCAATAACTGTATACACTACAAAAAATAGTGGATATGCCGACGAGTGAAATTGAGACTCCGTCGGTGTAGGAGCAAATATGGGCCGCGCTAACGCAGCCACTCCACTTAAAGCCCATGACCTATGCAATCGGGCCAAGTATATTTTTACCTTCTCCCGAATTCATACCTTCTCCCTTCTCCCTTCTCCCTTCTCCCTTCTGCCTCTCGCTTTCTCCCTTCTCCCTCTCACTCAAACCCCTAAATCCCCCACTCCCTCTCGCTCAAACCCCTCTTGCTCAAATCTCTCTCGCTCAAACCCTAAATCCCTAAGAAACCCTGGTTAGTTTTCACTTCTCCGTCAATGAGACCTAATCTCTGAGATTTTAATGCCGTGAGACCCTTGGGATGACGCCATTGAAGAGAACTATTGAAGACGACGCCATTGAAGAACAAATTTTACTATTTGACATATTGAAATTGAGATTTGGAGCCCTAGTTTCACTATTTGGCAGATAGGCATCAAGATTTTGGGATCAAATCAAGTTATGGCACCAAATTCGACAACATCGAAGGTTATCTCAAATTGAGATTGAGATTTGGAGCCCTAATTTTAGTATTTGGCAGATCGAAATCAAAATTTGGGGATCAAATCAAGTGATGGCGCCAAATCCGACAGCATCGAAGGTCATCTCATCATCTTCTCTCCTCACTACTTCTAATATTATATTTCATAGCCTGATATATCTTAGTTTTTAGGCATTTCCCCTCTTAATTTCACTTAATTTTTGCTGAATTGGATCAGTTTGTTAGTTTGATTGGGTACGGATCTCAAACGAAGTCGTCCTCAAGGATTTGATTTCGTAAGTGAACGATTCACATATTTTCAATTATTTAGGGTACTAAATAAACTTTCTAGACATTTCAGAGATCACAAATTTTTCGTACCTCGCGACTTAGTCGGGTGCTCTAAGAGGGTGGATGGTCTATTTTAAAAATAGAGATCACTCATATTTGCTCCATTTGAAATAATAAAAAACCTATATGATTGCAGTTATGATAATGAACTAATTCGTCCACTATAAAGTTATGAATTAGGAAATCCTACGATTATACATTTTTTCTGAAGCTGATCAAAAGTTGTAAATATCATTATCCCTAGGTAGAACACAAACCAAATCTGCACACAAATGTATAAATGTTTCCCTAAACATCATTTCCATCTTGGAGAAGGCCTATGATAGGGTGCTTAGGCACATAATCTCGAGGAAATGCATTTCAAATTAATATATTGAGCCCTTGTTTGAACTTGGCTGCATCAAGGGTTTGCTTTGAAACCTTATTTGTTTGCATTCTTTATTTATGATCGACATGAAAAGTTGGAACTCTAGAGAAAGGATGGAATTTATGGACAAACAAGAAACATGTAAATGATAAGTTCGAACTCTAGAGAAAGGATTTATAATTAAGGAGTTTAAAATTACAAAAAAGAGGATGGAATATATGGAGCGTAAATTTAGCAAACATGAGAGCAGGGAAGATGATTTGGTCAAACAAATTAGAAAACCAATAGTTAAAATCACATTGCGCCAAATTTCGGTGGGGCCAAAGTGTAGAGGATGGTTTGTTGTGTGATCAATTAATCCAACTTTGATTGAAAAGATGTTTTTATAAGGTGACAAAACGACTTGCAAAATTATATCATGCATTGTTAGACTATGAAGAAGCCATTGGAAGACATAGTACATGTGGTTCAGATGCATATGCTGAGGGCAATGCATGGAGTAGAAGAAATGATAGAATCAGAATGAGTAGATAAGAGAATTTTAGGTGTGGCCCAAATAAAAGATAATATCAAAAAATGTTTTTGAGATTGTTATGGCATCTCCATTAAAGACCTGAAACAGCCCTTGAACAAAGGAATGCTACTATACAACCCTACATAAGTAGAAGGGGATTACCAATAGAGACCTGGAGGTAAGTAGTAAGAAACGAGAGTGATAGAGTTTAGGCTTAAACAGAAGTGAATGGACAAAAGTAGCCCTTGCAAAGTTGACTCCAAATAGTTGGACAAGGAAATGAGAATGATGATGATGGTGAAGCTGATGAATGCTCCCATTATATTGTACCGGTTCTAGGCAATATGGTTCGAGCATTTTAGAGTTCTTTATATATATTATCATCAGAAAATGTTTTTTACATTTCATTAAGGCTTATGGGTTGTTTGAATCTTCTGTTCCTAATGAGCAGGGATTTGAGAGATTAACCTTTTGATCATGTACACTAATCAACCAGATTCTAGTTTATAGCAACCTTAGACCCAACTGAATGCAGAGTTTTTTATGGTTTCCATATATGCATTATTGCTTTCACTCTACAAGCCTTCTATGACTAACAAGATCTCCGGGCACAAATTGAGCCAAGTGCTAGGTTTAATTCAATCCCATTTTCTTTTCGTTGTTTAAACATAAAAAATGACTAAGGGTACAGAAACTATAGATGCCAACAGTCCAATATAATAATGTAAATTTTTTAGAAAAGGACAATAGCCAACTCTAATATGCAGTCTATATCTTTGTCAAAGTAATTACATTTTATGCCATCTAAATATGAGCCGCAGCTATAAGGCTATGCCAATGGACACAACATCAAAAGCTTTGTAGAGAAATTACCTTCATTTCTATGTAATTGCCCATTTGCACCTCTAATTGAATTAAAATTTATATGGGCTTATGATGCCTTCTGCACACACTAATAATATGGATAATGCAGATGTTCTGCAATGTAATTTGTCTTTTATACAAGGGTAGCACAGTAATTTTCTCTGAACCAGAATTTCTTGCTATGCATGTCTTTGTGGCAGCTTTGTAGATATTAATGGCTTTTTCTCTCATTTCTGGCATATTAGTCACATCTGGGTTGGTTCATGTTTCTCATAATTTAGACAAAATGCTGACTTTGCCAATCACATGTACAAAGATTAGGGCCACAACGGCCCATTTCTTATACCATGTGGCACATATTTTGGTCAATCCAAGTATACCAACTAGCAGCTCATCATGGGCACATGTTGTTGCAAAGAATCGAATCTACAAAACTTTGCAACCATCTGATTGGTCATTGGTGCAGTTAATATCAGCCACTGAAATAATATGTACAACCATTCATATTAGAGTGCATAGATCAGATGGTTCAAATCCTCCAATGTGTGTGATCTTTGGGCTTATACTGGCTTTCAATATGAGCTACCATTTCTATGAATTGGATTGCTAAAAAGATACGCCACTTGGTCTAAAATTGGGACGGTCACCTCCAATTTGTAATAGGGTGGTCATGCACATTAGTATTTTTTTTCATGAATATTTTCAAATTGCACTAAATACTCGCAATATAAAGGCATTCTGTTTATTAAAAGTCTACTACATCTTTCAACCAATAATTTTTTAGGATTTTTATAACTATGTTCATGTACAGGGAAAATTTGCTAATGAATGTGGATTGAATAAACTCGCACACCTTTTGACTAATCTCATGAAAATGCTATAATCTGACAGATGACGACAGCCATTTCTATTGAAGATGTGCGAAGAGAAGTAAAAATATTGAGCGCTCTGACAGGACATAATAATTTGGTGCAGTTTTATGATGCCTGCGAGGACGCTGACAATGTGTATATAGTGATGGAGTAAGTCCATATGCTTTTAAAAGGTTGTCAAGCTTGGCATGTGGAACTGCTAATTTAAATGTTTCCTTAACATTTGGGAAGATCTTTTGTAAATATTTTATTTGTAATTTTTTGTTGCATAACTGCGCTGTTCTTTAGATGTTTATGAACATTTAATGACATTTTCCTTCTTTTGGATGTCAAACATCAAAGAGTCCTTATTTTCAAGTTAAGTTTTATTTTGAAAAGAAATTCATAATAAATAACAACCACTACGCGCTCCTGCTTGTTTTCTTTGGTCGTATTGAAGGGAGTCCTCCCCTATGTGGAGAGTAAAGATGATTTTACGATAATGGAGCAAGATTTATATGTGGCATGTGATGAGATCTCCAGAATTGGCAGTGATGATCTGTCATTTAAGTCTGAAGTTAAATATATTCTGGATTTATTTCAAAAAATAAAGAAAACCAAGTTGTGGGCTTCTGAAGAGGCTATCAAGGGTGAAATTGTGAAGGAACTGCAAACAATCGAAGAGGATCATAATACAATTAGTTTTGCTATAACAAACATATTGTGTGATATCTCAACTCTTGAAGAAACTATGAAGGTTCGAATTGATAAGACAAACATTCTAAGGCTTGAACTTGAGGAGCTTGAAAAGGGTATTGCCAATTCAAGACAAACTTTGGTGGCCAATTCTGAACTGGTTAAGAAGGATCAACTATTCTTAGGAGATCTAGAGAAAAAGAAGAATCATTTGCTGACTAGACAAGAAGGAATAAGAGCTGAGAAAGAGAAATGACTTTCAATTTTGCGTCAATTCGTAACTGATAAGGACGCCGCGATAGATTCATTAGGCAGATTTGACAAATAAGATTCATGTTTATTTCACAAACTCTTTTGATTGGTTGAATTTCATATATGTTATACATTTTCCCATTCTCTGAATGATTAATACATACATACATACATATATATATATATACACTCAAATTTTGAAGAAGTCAACTTTTATTGCTTCATTCCTTACGCAGTTTATTCTCATGCGAGTAGGAGATAACATATAAACATACCTATGTTGTTTACATTACCAATGTACCTAAGTACAAGCCTTACGCAGTTTATCCTCATGCGAGTAGGAGATAACATATAAACATACCTATGTTGTTTACATTACCAATGTACCTAAGTACAAGCCTTACGCAGTTTATCCTCATGCGAGTAGGAGATAACATATAATCATACCTATGGATAGTATCGCTTCAGAAAGCGACCATTAATAGGAGGGGATTCATTTCCTTCTGCATCAACTAATATATAAGCGCCATTTGAATAGACAATTTCTATTACAAAAGGTCCTTCCCATTTAGGCTCAAATATCCCTGGAGTTTTTCGGGTAACAATCATAGGGCGACGAACAGTAAGGACCAGGTCCCCTTTCTTAAAGGATCGACGCTTCACCTTCTTTTCGAATGAATTTGACATGCGAGCACGGTATGCCTCCAAGCTTTGCTGGGCTTTGAGCCTACGCTCATCCAAGGCTTCAAGTTCTGAGAACCTGAGGGCGGCATTTTGCTCTCTGGTGAGATTGTGACTTAATGCTACTCTTAAGGAAGGAATCTGGACCTCTAAGGGTAATAAAGCTTCACCTCCAAATACTAATGCATATGGAGTGGCCTGTGTAGGAGTACGATGAGTCGTTCTGTAAGCCCATAAGGCTTCCTGCAATCTTTCATGCCAGTCACGTTTATTTTTAGCAACCGTCTTTTTCAACAATTTGACCAATGTCTTGTTAAAAGCTTCTGCTAAGCCATTTGCAGAGGGGTTGTATATCGTAGAGCAACATTATTTTATTTGATACTTAGCGCAAAACTTGTTTATCACTTTATTCTTGAATGGTATGCCGTTATCATTAACGATACGAGAAGGAATCCCGTACCGGTAAATGATGTGTACATATGAAGACTGCAACTGTGTTGGCTTTAACCTCTTTGAGTACTACCACTTCTGCCCATTTCGAAAAATAATCGATTGCAGCTAATATAAACTTATGTCCGGCAGATGATGGGAGGTGTATTGGACCTATGACGTCTATACCCCATTCTTCAAAAGGCCATGACGTGACCGTAGGGTGTAAGGGTTCTGGTGGACGGTGAATGAAATCAGCGTGGATTTAGCAAACCTGACATCTTTTAGCAAAATCTATACAATCATTCACCATAGTCTACCAATAGTAGCCTAAATGTTTCAATCGGGTATGTAGCTTAGGGCCTGATTGATGTGCTCCACAAATACCGGCATGTACTTCTTGCATGGCTTGTTGAGCTTCTTCAGTTGAAAGACATCGTAATAGGATATTATCGAACGATCTCTTATATAGAGTATCATTGAAATATACAAACCGACTCGCCCTTCGACGAATTTCAGCTTTGTGGCATGCCTCGTAAGGCAGTCTTCCATGTTGAAGATATTCTATAAGTTCTTGCCTCCAATCTAGTTTCTCAACTTCAAAAGCGAATATAATATTGACCGAATTTGCCTGTTCGATTTGGCATCTCCTCATGATGGAAGGTAAGACCCTTTTCCCTGCGACTGTTATTTCGACAACTTCATCATTTTTACAAGCCAGAGATGCTGCTAGTTTTGTGAGAGCATCAACTTGGTTATTTTGACTTCGCGAGATATGCATAATCCGTATATTCTCAAACTGTGGAAGGAGTTCTTGGATCCTCTGATGATATGGTATTAATTCTATTTTTCTAACTGCATAAGATCCTTCTAATTGTCTTATAACGAGCTGAGAATCCCCAAATACATCAAGGGTGTCAATGGCCATGTCTAAGGCTAATTCTAAACCAATGACTAATGCCTCATATTCGGTAGCATTATTAGATAGGGATTCTGTTAATGTGAAGGAATACGGAAGCAACCCATTACTTGATTTAACAAATATAATTCTAGCGCCTGCTCCTGCCGCTTGTGAAGCTCCATCGAAATATAATTTCCATCTTTGTGTTATTTCAGCATAATATACTTCTTCATCTAGTAGGTCTTCGGATAATGGTAAATTCCCCGGAATCGGATGAGTAGCTAGAAAATCGGCCAGGGCTTGCCCTTTTACAGCTTTCTGATGTACAAAAGTTATGTCAAATTCTGACAAGAGTAAAGACCATTTAGCAAGTCTCCCTGACAAAACTGGTTTTTTCATGAGAAATTTCAACGGATCCGCTCTACTTATCAAGCGAATTGGATGATCTAGCAAATAATGTCGTAGCTTTTACGAAGCAAAGATAAGAGCTAAGCAATTCCTTTCGATAAATGAGTAATTTCCTTCGGCCCCTATGAGTGTTCGGCTGAGGTAATATAGGGTATTTTCCTTACCGTCTTCGTTCTCTTGAGCTAACAAAGCCCCAAGCGAGTTATCCATAACTGCTATATATAAGATTAAATGTTTCCCTTTAATTGGAGCAGTCAAGACTGGTGGATGCAATAAATATTCTTTCAAACTATCAAAAGCCCTTTGACAATCTTCATTCCATTCGAATGGGATTCCTTTCTTCATCAGACGAGAGAATGGTTGACATTGTCCTGAAAGATTTGATATGAAGCGTCGAATATACGCAAGTCTTCCTTGTAGTCCTTTTAATTCACGAATGTTCTTTGGAGGTGGCATCTCTATGATGGCCTTGGTTTTCGCTGGATCAACTTGTATACCTCCATGTTGAACAACAAATCTGAAAAACTTCCCTGAAGTGACTCCGAAAGCGCATTTTAGTGGATTCATTTTCAAGTTGTACTTTCGGAGTTTACAAAATACTTGATTTAGGTGGGCCAAGTGATCACCTCTACTCTTTGATTTTACTATGAGGTCATCTACGTAACATTCAACTGTTTCGTGTAGCAATTCCTTGAATATCTTCGTCATTGCACGTTGATAAGTAGCTCCAGCATTTTTTAGTCCAAATGGCATGACTTTGTAGCAAAAGATTCCCCTTGGGGTTCGGAAAGCTGTTAGTTCTTCATCTTCAGGTGCCATTCGTATTTGGTTGTATCCGGAGTATCCATCCATGAATGACATGACTTCACAATCGACAATAGAATCAATCAAGAGTTCTGAAATAGGCAGGGGGAATTCATCCTTGGGACATGCTGCATTGAGATCTCTGAAATCAACACATACCCTAATTTGACCATTCTTCTTCTTGACTGGGACTACGTTAGCAACCCATGTCGGATATTTGACTTCACGGATAAAGCCGACATTGACTAACTTGTCGATTTCTGCTTCTACCTTCACGGTTATATCTGGATGAAGTCGCCTTTGAGCTTGTTTAACGGGTTTGATGTTAGGATTGACAGCTAATTTGTGAGCGGCAATTTTGACATCTAATCCTAGCATATCATGATATGTCCATGCAAACACATCTCGATTCTTCTTTAAAAAATTGGTATAAGTTGTTAATTCCTTTGCAGAGAGTGCGGCACTCACATAAGTAATCTGACGATCTTCAAGAGTTCCTAAGTTGACCTCTTGTAAGTCGTCAACGGTGGTTTGTATTCATTCTTCAAACTGATGAGGCGCGTGAATAGGCTCTTCCAAGGCTGGGATAGAGATCACATAGGATCTGAGATATTTTGTGGGAATCACTATAGGCCTGTGCCCGAAACCTCCTTTTAATGGATGCAAATATCCATCGTTATAGGCTGCCCGTTTCTGTGCACGAGATGGTATCGCATCGAAAGGTGCGACCATCCCTATACCATCTTTTAGACCTCCTCCTTTCGAGAGATCATATCCCATCTTTTTCATCATATTCGCTGCCTTTTTGCTATATCGTGTAAATTGAAGAGGTTCTTTTGAATCCTTATAATCTGACTGGATGGGTACCGAATCAACTTGGGTGAGTGGTTTGGTGAAAGAGTCCAGTAGAGGGGAACTAGGTTTTAGGTTTTGGGATAAGTTTTTAACAATCTTGATACAAGAGTTAGCTTTCGGAGGGATTGTTTTCTTATTAAGAATGATTCTTCTCCGAGGTTGGGAATAAGGAGCTGAGATGAAGGGTATATAGGTTTCCTTCGGGGTTTTAAAGGAAATAAATTTCTTTTTAGGTCGATTTCTTTTAAAAGGGATAGTTTCCTTAACAGGAGTTTTAGAACTTGTCTCCTGTGAGTTTTGTCTAGGTGGCGAGGACTCTGATAATGGTGAGTACTCATCTAATAACTCGAAGTCACTAGTGTGTGTAGATGAAGTTGATATTTCATATAATTTTGCATCAGTAAAATGAGCTTCATCTGGGTGGAAGGGTTGTGGATCAGCTGCTACCCGTTTTTGCTCGCCATTATGAAAATATTTAAAACATTGATGGAGTGTGGATGGAACAACTCCACATTGATGTAACCAGGGTCTTCCCAACAACGCATTATATGATGTATTAGCATCGATCACATGGAACTGGATCTTAGAGGAAAGTTCTTCGATATCTAATCGTAAGTGAATAGATCCTATGGTTCCTTGTTTATTTTGATTGAAACCTTGAATCATGAGGGTACTGGGTGAGAGGTCTTTAACTGTTCGTCCCACTTTATGTAACACATGTAGTGGTAATAAATTTACAGCAGACCCCCCATCTATCATAAGTCTCGCAAGGCGAACGTCTTCAAGTAGACCCGATATAAAGAGGGGTCTATTGTGTGACTTAAGTTTGGTTTCGAGATCATCATCAGAAAATGTGATCGTACAGACTAAGTCTTCCAAGCTAGTCTCTACCCGACAAACTTCCTCGATGGACTTGTCCAGGTTAGAGAGAGTTTTTATCAGTGTTTTCCTTAAACTACTAGATAAACAAAGCGCATCATACACCGAAAGCAAAGCAGGCACTTTCTTTAAATGAGAGAGTACATCATAATTTACATTAGAATTTTCTTTTTCTTTGCCTTTATCGGTATTCTTGGAGTTTTTGTCGAATAACGACATTTCTCCTTGCTTAGTTGTCTTATTGGCACCTTCATCTTTGGGGTGATAATCGATTTAAACATGATGATTCTTTGGCTTACGTCGATAAGGTATAACTGGATGATCGGAACGTTGCTCTATAGCATCTACCTCTTCAATCAGAGTCATGTTGTAAGGAGCAACATTATTAGATTCAACTGGCTATTTTTTTCATGGAATAACCACTTTATGCCAACCTTCATTATCAGACAAGTTGCCTTCAGAAGCATCCGGTGAAGATGAGCAGTTAATGACATCCTTCATGCGAGAATCTTTAATCTGACTCTTGTTAACATCGATCTGAGATTTTGATTCTTTCTGTTGGGCTTTGTCATCGCTATCAACAACATCTGATTCTTGTTGGTTCCTGGACGTTTTAGAACATTCGAGAGGTATGTAATCTCCCAACGTGAGCGGCTGTAATTCTTCCATTTCCACTTCGGATGATGACGATGAAAAGGAAATTATCATCGGTTCAAGTTTCATCTTCTGTATTTTCTCCGACGATTTCATAGGTTCTGGTTGAATCTTCTTTTCCTTCTCCCGTTCTCTACGATCCTTCAGTATTTTGAGTGTAGTATAATTCGAAGGAGTCTTTTTTATTTCTCCTTTTACCTTCTCCATAGATTTTTTTAAATTTGCAAACGTTTCTAATGGAACTTCGACTTTGGGCGTTCTCTTCTTCTTGGGAATGACATGCCAACTTCCTTCCTCAGAATCAGGCGATTCTGTCATATATGACTCTTGCCAATTAAACTCGCGTCGCTTACCTTGAGCTTATTCTATAAAGGACTTGGTATCACAACCCCAGTTTCATTCTGGGAGAGAAGTTTTCTTTTTCCATAAGTCTTTGATTCCTGCTTGTTGTATCTGTGCTTGCAGCCTATTGTATGCTAGCGCCATTTCCCATGGATCATCTTGCAAAGGAATTATACCTAACGGACGAGGCGTCGGTGCATCTTGTAAAGGGACTGAACCTAACAGACGAGGTGGTGGTGGTGTTTTCCTCCATTCTCGGGTATCATCGTCAATCCATCCTGATGTTCCTCCAGTAACAAGATGTTGATAATTGGGTAAGCCATTCTTTTACATCAGTTCTTTCAAGAAACAAGTTACTTCACTTTCTATTAGTACTTTCTTATTTTAGGCAGTATCCCTCTGTTTCCATTCTCTCTTCCTGTGCCGGCTAATATAGTGGGCAGGGCCTACTTCATCCTCGGATAACGATGAATCAGAGTCCTTGCAGGATGGAATGAACTCATGAAGTTTCGGAAGTGCAGAGTTTGGATTTTTTTCAAGGATAGGAACTGGTGGAAAACCCCCGAAGGTGATCATATTTGTCGTGGCAATGTTGTCATTGTCTTGTTTAGGAGATTCTGGAGTAAAAGTAATGCCTCCAGAATCAAGAAGACTCTAGACCTTATCTTTAAATATGAAACAATCTTTCAACGTGTGTCCTAACACACGATGATATTTACAGTATAGTGGATCATCTATTTTATTTTGCTCTTCAGGTCTGCGGGATTCTAGCTGTATAATCCCACCGTCAATGACGTCATCGAAGATGCCCTCGACGTCTTCATTTTTAAATGAATACTTTTTATCTTTCCTTTCTTTTAGAGATTGGCCCTTAGACCAGCTTGATCTCTGAGGGGGTGCAAAATTACCGTTGGCTCCACCTGCTTTGTTTGATCGATTGTTTTCGGATTCTTCTATTCGCTTGGTTACAGTGAATTGATTATGATCTCTGGTGCCGATTGCTATTATCGCCGGATAAGATGTAGATGTTTCTGTCCTTCGTTCTGTTCCTCTGGGAGAATCTTTTCAGTTTCCCCTTGAGTTTAAGCCGATGAAACTTTCTAGTTCTGAAGTTCGTGTAGCGAGATCTTCGAAACTCATGGAATGTCCATAGTAAGGGACTGCTAATTCTTGTCTCATACCAGCCAGGCATGTTTGCACTGCTTCTTCTTCTTCAAACTTGTGCTTACAATGGATGCTAAGGTTTCTCCACTGCGTAATGTAATCGACGACCGTTTCATTTGATCGTGGTTTCAATTGTGATAACTTGGCGACCCCTACGGATCTCTGAGTACTAAAGAATCTCTTCAGGAATGCTTCTTCCATCTCTTTCCAGGTCGATATTGACTCGGGTGGAAGCTTTGTGTACCATGTGAATGCAGCTCCCTTAAGAGTGCACAAATTGTCGCAAAAGCAAAGCGTCGCATTTTGAAGTGTCACTACAAGCTGAGAGAAAGTGGGCCAAATGCTCAAGTGGGGCACCACTGCCGCTATATTGGGAGAACTTTGGTTGTCTGTACTCAGGTGGAAACGGGACTTCATCAATTTCTAGTGGATATGGCTTGCGATATGTCTGGGAGCTATCCGACACTTTCTGATAACCTTTAAGATTCTCAGAAATTAGGCTTTGTACTTTGTTGAGGGATATATTTTCTTCAGTCTCTTTTCGATTATTCTCTCTCTCAATCAGCACAGCTATCTGTGCATCACGAGCTGTGATTGTTTGACGCATCTGTTCTAGCTGTTCAAGGATGTTGGCACTTTCTTCTGTTGTTAAAATCATCACTGGAAGTACCGTAGGGATGTCTGAAGTCACTAATCCGACGGATGATTCGTCGAGATTGGATTGAAGGGAGCTTGAGGAATGAGGGGTGATGGGTGATGAAGAAATAATCCGGACATGTGATTTAGTCAGGTTTGCTATCTCAGGTAATTGCGGGGAATTCGTCGGATGAGACTGATTAGACCTCGGAGTTCCTGGTGGGCTCACCGAGGCTGATTGCAATTGGACCTCAGGGAACTCATCTTCAGAAAAGATAGAGTCTGAATCACCATAAAGTGGATTGTCAGTACTAGTGAAGGACTTGGGGGAATCCAATTCTTCCTGTTGAGCGTATTTCTCCTCCAGATTGGCTCGTGCCATAAGACGGGTTGATCGGCGGAGTATGGCTTCCTCAGTCTGAGGTCGAGCCCGCATCACACGACGAACTCCTGATGAAGAGGAGTGAGCAACATTCTTTCCAAACCCCATTGTTTGATGGAGTAAATTAGGTAAATATCTGCATGGAATAACCAACCTATTAAAATGAAAAATCATGGAATAACCAAAGCTTTATAGTTTATTATACCTATATTTTATTTCAGAGAATTTGTTTTATTAAGTAGCTTAAAGATGAGAGGGTCCCACCGGGCATGCCAGAAATTTATAAACAAAAAATTTATGTAGGATATAAATCTAACACAAATCAATCATAACAAATTTTCCCTCGCTAGGAGAGGGTTTTATTAAAATGACGAACCTTACACTTCCGCGTATCGCAGTCGATTCCCCGTTAATTACATCAAAATTGAATACCTCTGATTAAAAACTACTAAAAAATAATAATGTAATTACATCTCTGAAATAAACAAAACTAAGATTCTAATTCTAAGTCTTCATCGACATCTTCAATCCGTCATGAGATAGATGGATAGCAGACTATCTTCATCGAAGATTTGAGAAATATAAAATAGGGGATGACGGATGGGAGAACCCCTTCATTAAAGCCGGGTCCATTTGATCGAAAAGCACGAGTCATTACTGGAGCAAGAAACTCATGGACGAGTCTTAAAATGAATTCTTGTTCTCTGGTCTCAAAGATGACTTCGAATACCAAATCCATTTTTCGGGTAACTGATTATCAGAAGAATTATCACTTTCAGTGATAGAGTGTCTAATCATGAGTTAGATATCATCAAATTCCTTAAAATTTGATGATCATAGATGATTTTATAATGATTTTACCGTTGGATTTGATCAATATCTTAAGATTTGGTCAATGCATAGTAAATCCACCGTTAGATCTCGTTACGATCTCACATTATGATCATTTGACTAAAAGTCAATGAATCCACCATTAGATTTGATGAAAATCACAAGATCTGAACAATATGTAATAAATCTATCGTTGGATCTCATTACGATCTCACATTATGATCATTTGACTAAAAGTCAATGAGTCCACTATTGGATTTGACCATAATCACAAGATCTGATTAATATATAATAAATCTACCGTTGGATCTCATTACGATCTTACATTATGATCATTTGACTAGAAGTCAATGATTCCACCGTTGGATTTGACCATAATCACAAGATCTGGTCAATATACAATAAATTCATCGTTGGATCTCATTACGATCTCACATTCTGATTGTTTGGCTAGAAGTCAATGATTTTATCATTGGATTTGACTATAATCACAAGATCTGTTCAATATACAATAAAGCTACCGTTGGATCTCATTATGATCTCTCATTATGATCGTTTGACTAAAAGTCAATAATTCTATCGTTGGATTTGATCAAATTCATAAGATCTAGTCAAAATACAATAAATCAACCGTTGAATCTCATTACGATCTTACATTATGATCATTTGACTAAAAGTCAACGAGTCAATTGTGAAAGAATTTATGATCTCGAGGTTAAGGTCCAAACCCTCATTTGAGGGAGTGATGATCCGAACCGCGAGGGAAACTCTAATTATCATAGGTGGATATTTTGGGTATTATAGTCCGAAATCATTCTTCGAGTTCGTGATTGCAACTCGTATGAGCATTGAATTTGTGGTTACAATCCGAGTGTACTAGGAGTTATGCCCAGGGTCGTACCCACGTGGCTTAACTATTTCTAAATACGCAAGAGATTGGGTACGAGTCGTAACGCGTAATCCCAAATTGTAACCATAAATCTCACTTAGGAGGAGCCGTAGCTCTTATCATAAGCGTATCTCCTTTAGGTAAGGGCCGTAGCCCTTATCCTAAAAGTCTTAATCCTAACTTACTCTTCCCGTCCACTTTAAAAGA
Source organism: Chloranthus sessilifolius (assembly GCA_021018995.1). Lineage (NCBI taxonomy): Eukaryota > Viridiplantae > Streptophyta > Magnoliopsida > Chloranthales > Chloranthaceae > Chloranthus > Chloranthus sessilifolius. Next base: position 149,312,172 of record CM037589.1, read on the forward strand.
AAAAAAAAAAAAAAAAAAGATAAGAATAGTTAGAATCTCGGAGATCACTCTAAAGTCTTTTTAGAAGAGTCGGAGATATTTTCAGCAGAGCTCTCGTCTGAGAATTTTCGGATCCCTTGCAATGAGGACGGGTCTGCTATTTATAGATTTGTGGTAGCGGTTATAGAAGTTACGATCTTACGGTTCCGTAAGGTTTTCATGAAATGAACGGTTGAGAGAGCTGTATAATTTTTCGTCTTCACGCGGATTGAAAAGATTATTCTCACGTACGTCATTCTTTTCTCATATCCGTCTAGGTGGATAAGTATATTTTCTATCCACCTAGGTGGATAAATATTTTTCTATTCACCTAGGTGGATAAATATTTTTCTAGCCACTTAGGTGACTACGTATCTTTTCTAGCCACTTAGGTGGATAAGTATTTTTCTATCTACCTAGGGTGGATAAGTATATTTCTATCCACCTAGGGTGGATAAGTATTTTTTCTATCCACCTAGGATGGATGAGTATACTTCTATCCACCTAGGGTGGATGAGTATTTTTCTATCCACCTAGGGTGGATGAGTATTTTTCTATCCACCTAGGGTGGATAAGTATATTTCTATCCACTATGGTAGATAAGTATATTTCTATCCACCTATGGTGGATAAGTATTTTTCTATCCACCTAGGTGGATAAGTATTTTTCTAGCCACTTAAGTGACTACGTATATTTTCTAGCCACCTAGGTGGATAAGTATTTTTCTATCCACCTAAGGTGGATAAGTATATTTCTATCCACTTAGGGTGGATAAGTATTTTATCTATCCACCTATGGTGGATGAATATATTTCTATCCACCTAGGGTGGATGAGTATTTTTCTATCCACCTAGGATAGATAAGTATATTTCTATCCGCCTAGGATGGATAAGTGTTTTTCTATCCACCTAGGTAGATAAGTATTTTTCTAGCCACCCAAGTGACTACGTATATTTTCTAGCCACCTAGGTAGATAAGTATATTTCTATCCACCTAGGGTGGATGAGTATATTTCTATCCACCTAGGGTGGATAAGTATATTTCTATCCACCTAGGGTGGATAAGTATTTTTCTTTCCACCTAGGTGGATAAGTATTTTTCTAACCACCTAGGTGACTACGTATATTTTCTAGCCACCTACGTGGATAAGTATTTTTCTATCCACCTAAGGTGGATAAGTATATTTCTATCCACCTAGGGTAGATAAGTATATTTCTATCCACCGAGGGTGGAGAAGTATTTTTTCTAGCCAGCTAGGTGACTAAATATATTTTCCTAGTTACCTAGGTTGCTACGTATATCTTTCTAGTGGCTAAGCATAGCTTAGGACTTAAAATCCTATTTAGATTAGGATTTGTTAAAAAAAAACTATAAATAGTCTCTTTTCCTTATTCCTTCTATTTGACTTTTAAGGCTAAGTGGAAGAAAAAAAGAGTTCTCAATTACAAAATTTTCGAGTCAACAACAGGTCTACAAAATCATATTAATTCTTAGAAGTATAATAGAGAGAACACATTGATGAACCCATTCAACACCTACATTCCTTATTAACCCATCCAACAACTAAAGGCTACCATCAAATGTGTATGTAACAAAGAGCACATTGATGAAACAATATAAAATACCCTCAATAGCATTGTACGCAACTCAAAATAAGACTGATGATGTGTTTCTGTTTTAAGATTTTTGACCGCAGAAAATTAGGAGACTGAAAAGTCCCGAAATATGAAAGAGAAACTCACATGTTTTCTACCATAATAATTCTCATAGTCTTGATAAACTTAAAAGTAATAAAAACCAGATTATATGTCTCTTGGCCAGTCCCAAAAAATATAAAAGAAACTCTAAGACAACTATGCTAGAGTCCTTTGTAACTTGGTCTCCAAGAAACTGAAACTAGAATTACATCTATACTTTAATTCCTAGTTTTTGAGGACATAAATCTATGCATTTTGATAACCTGGGAATTGGCTCTGGGTAATGTACAGTGCACGTGATCGCTTAATTTATCACGTGACTCCAATACGGAGATTATTAATATTGTGATTAAGTGGCTCCCTTGGTTACTATAATGTGGTAATATCGGCCTTGTTTAAGTCTCATACCCAGCCCAACTCAATATCTCTGTGACTGTGAGAGCCTTTGTAAACTCTGTTTCAGCCATCAAAATAGCTTGAAACACCCCTCTTATCTCAGTATAATTGCCCTGTATCATACTCCCCGGGTTGGAGAGGACTCGGCCATGCCGAGTTGGCCTTCTTGTACAGCTCGAACGGTCTCTAGTTCAATTTTTTAAATTTGGATTCCACGATCCAAGTAATCTTCGCTTTATGTAAGCTTGACTTGGGCCGTGTATTTTTATTTTTCATTTTTCGATAGGTGAGCTGGGATGTCCTAGAGGTTGCAATATTGTCAACCATCCATTAGGCTACAGCCCAAGCCCTTAACTTTAAACATGTTAAACAAGGTTTGAACATAGTTTAGCTATTTTTAAAGTATAATCTTACCAACAAGCTTATAACACTCAGCTTTTAAGCACTGTTTTTATTCTTAATGCCTCAGATTACGTAGTGTTATCCAATTCAAGACCCTCTCTACCACCCTCGTCTGCATACTCTTCGCTATCATGCATCTTGGAATCTGCTGGTTTTGATGAGTTATTCTTAGTAGCCATATGTTGAGCTGTTAGAAGCTCTAATTTCTGTGTCTGAGCCTCCAGTTTATGGGATAACTCCTTGTTCAGGTCCTTCAACTTAGAACCAGTAGTCGATCCAATTGCCAGAGCTTGCTTCAAATCTTCTTTCTCCAATGCTAACTTAGAAATCAATGAATTAATGTTGTTGATCATTATCAGCTGATCAAGTGGTATTGTATCAGTTGCATATGGAAGATGTACTCGTCTATTTTCAGGTGGTAATTGGAGACTCGTCATATAACTTGATAGATCAATAGAGGATACAATCTCTGGTGGTTCATTGTTGACATTGCTAGATGTTGCATCTGCACCACAACTGTCCCCATCGACCAGATCCAACATTTCAACATCTAAATCATCTGCAGAAATTGAAACATCTTTCATAATAGCTAGATGCTTTCTATCATCAACAGCTTTTCCATTTACAGATGCTTTTCGTAGTTTAGATTGCAAGAGCTTTTTCTCTTCTTGCAAAGCATCAATTGGACGCTGCAAATCCTAACACTCTTTCTCTAGGCTAGACACTTTCCTTTTGTATGAAGTAATTTCAGCAGCTGAGTTCTCCAACTTTAGTTCACTTGATCACAACCTGAGTGCCTTCTCTTCTAGGCCAATAACCTCAGAAACTAATATTTTGGCCTGTTCATCAACTGCACTACATTCAAGTTGGGCATTGGCATACTCCATTTTTACGTCCTCAATTGCAAGCAGCTGAGCCCTGATTTCCTCCTGCAACCTTTCCATGTCAGACCTTAGTTGGTTGACAACTGCTCCCTGTTGATTAAAGCTATTTGTGAGAGATGAATTTTCAGCAACCAATGATTTCGCTAAAATACATGATCCCTCAAGAGCTCGCTGCAAAGAGAATTTTTCTTGTGTCAAATCTTCAATGTGCTGTTCCAAAGCTACAAAATCATCATCCCTCTTTAGTGGAGGAAATTCATTCTTCTGTTGTATACTATCGTCCTTGATACGCCACCTCAGCAGTTCGGCATCGTTACTTACAGAAACTGAAGGCTCGTTTGTATTTGTAAAATTTGAAATCCTCAGTGTGGAAAAGGGTCCCAAAGAGTCAGAATCTCTAGAAGGCTCCTGAGAATCAGATGTAGAGAGAAAATCTTCATTGTGGACTTTAGAACTTTTGAAAATTTGTGGACTTTCAAATTGGAGGGTCAGGTCCTCACTAGGCTAGCTAAGTTCACTCACTTGGCCATTTTACCAGTTTATACTACTTTTCTACGTCCTTCGGGTCAAAGGTTGACTTGAACTTAAGTGAGATGATCTCACTGTCTAGGGCAACTTTATTTTATCATCATGTTCAATTTCCTACTCAGTGCTACTCAAGTCATAGGGCTTAAGTATTAAAAAGTTAGGTCTCAGGAGGACTGTACTTATTACAGAATTTTCAAACTTGACCCCTGAGCACTCCAAAATTCATAGAAAATCACTCAGGACTGATATGAACATAATTTCAAATCTCAGTGAAAGATGAACTATCAGAGCACATCTTAGAAGTAGAATCATCAAGAGATCAACTCTAGAATGGTCAAACTGCTCTGCGCAAGTTGACCGAAATTTCTGCAGTTTTGGCTCTATTTTGATCAGATCAGTCTCTGTAAATTGAGGATTTCTCCTAAACGACTAAGCCAAATATTCCATTTATATGTTGTTGGAAATATTCTGAAGCCCTCTACAACTTTCATGCTTTCAGTTTTAATACTTAAGCCCTCATTACTGATCCAACAAGTAACCTTCAATTCTAAATTGAAAAGAATCCATATATTTTCATGAAACTTGGACATAGCCCATAAAATTTTGACCTTGAAACACCTAAATTTCCCATTTAACTATAACAATATGAAATCCATTAATACTGTGACAAAATCAAACATGGAACTCTAGAATTCTAAACACAAAATTAAATACAATCGCCTCAATTTCTTATTGGCATTAAATCAAGCACCTTAGGGGCAAACATCTATTTAAACAAAACCAATCAATATAACATGAGATTTGAAAGTCTCAACACCCTCTCACACATTGAATTATTAGAACCCAAAACGGGTTGGCTATAAATCCTCACTTCTTGAGGCTCAAAGCCTATTTGCAAAATTGGAACTTGAGTTCAAAAAATTGCTTATAAATAAGAATTTCAAGACTTCAAAATTCCATCAAATCTGTATATTAAATCTTATGTTTTCTTTTCTTTTTTTTAATTAATAAATTTTAGCATCAGTAAAATAATTCCTTGGAAATTCAATCAAAAGACTCTAATGTTAGGCACCTTCATCAAAGCCCAAATATATACAATTCAACGAAAATTTTCAAAGGCAAAATCTATTCCATCCAATCTCAATGATTCAAACAAAAAAAAAATTATAGATCTCAAATATAATTCAATAAAGCATCACAAAGATCTAAAGATTTGAAAATAAATAAACCAAAAAGCAAAGAGATTAGTGAGAATAACGAACATACATGAGTGAGTCGATTGTGTTGGCTGGTACAATGCAATGGATAATGGCAATGAGGAGCAGAGCAGTAGTCGCCTGGAGAGAGAGAGAGAGAGAGAGAGAGAGAGAGGCTCGATCTGTGTGTGATTTGGCTGTGTTGGGTGGTCCAATGTAATGGAAAACGACGGTGACGAGCAGGAATAGCAGTCGCCTGGATAGAGAGAGAGGCTCGATCTGTGTGTGTCGTGCTGGAGGGGAGATTGAGAGAGAGAGAGAGAGGAGAAGACGAAGAGCTCTTATTTTGTGGGTAGAAGAAGACAAAGAAGCTAGATATATTAGGGATCCCGCCCAAATTTTCGTTTAGCAATGAATATTTAAGCGCTAATATTATTTAGAAAAGTAAGGTCACAAGTTCGAACCTGCTTATTGGCAAAAATAGGATTTAAAGAGAGCCGTTGTATCGCATAAACCTCAGTTTTGAGCCGTTGCATTAGTTAATTTCTTTGCAATGGCCATAATCCATGGTTATTTTTAAGTAACTGGTGTTGTTTATTCTCCATTTTCACGTAGTGACATCAGCCACTCAGCCTATTGGAAAAACATGGAAATGAGATCTAACTTGAGGAGGAAACCCAACCTATATAGCAAGCGTTCAATAGATCGCGCTTTTCCAACTTGAGGAGGATCTCAGACCAGAATCACTTGCAAGGAGGGGTTCCAAGAGATAGTTTTAATTTGGAAAATCACAACTTTTCATTTAGGGCCAGTTTGGACAAAAAATCTAGCTAGATTTTTAGTCAAGGTGCAGCCCCAAGTTTAAAAAAATAAAAATAAAAAACAAAAAAATCAGAGGCGAGGCTATCTTATTTTAGTTATTGTGAACAATTTCCCCACATCATGATCACAGTCGCTTCAAGTCCTACTTTAAACAACTGTGAGTCTGTGATCAATAGTTCAAAACAATTTTTTCACCATGAACAGTATAGAATAGCCTACTTTTGATATCTTACTAAAGGGATCACAATTAATCCAATATACTTTAGATTTTCTCCCCAAGCTGGCCCTTAGCTATGCTCAATTTTTTTGCGATGCTCTACTTTAGCCCGACTTGTATTTTGCTGTTTTTTAATAAAATTTATAGTTACCAATTGAAAAAAAAATTACAAATTTATGTGCCGATATGAAAACTAAGAGCATCATGCACAAATCAAAATTTCCAAATCAACTTAACTATTGAATTTGGCTCTTTGAATCAATTCATCAAACAGTTATCATGCACATGTAAGCAACTTGATCTTCATAGAGTGCCAATCATAAAACCTACACAAGACTACAAATAGCTAAAAGTATAATTGCACTTTATGGTTTGAAAGAAGAAATTTATATTTTTTTTAAAACCCCAAAAAGGTAGTGGCTTTATTCAAGTTATCAGGGCAGTTGGATCATGGCCACAAAATCCGCAAACAAAGAAACAACATATAATATCAGACTTCATTACATAATAGTAGTACAAGGTCCATGGATATTTTTAAACATACATTAATGTGGAGGAAAATCTTAACCGTGGAGAGAAGTTTTCAACAAAAAATACCATCCATAAGCCTTTTATGCATTTCAAATATTGGGAAAACGAGCAGATCTAGATGCAACCTGCAAAATGCAATTAAACGACAGTTCATAAGCTTTATGAGAAGCATTCTTTATTCATTCTATAATTTACAAAGAGATGGGCTTCAGAGATGAGCTTACATAGATGCCTTATATGAGAATATGTGCTATTAGACTGATACTTAAGAATACAAATAATATTTTTTTTTAAATGGAACCTACTGATATTGAAGAAGAGGACCGTGCACTAGAACTTGAACTTCTTGGCAGGGCTCGCTTCTCAGCTCTGGCGGACAGGTAACGGGGAGAAGTCGATTGATCGAACGGCAGGGAACAAGCTATTGATCGTCAACTTCGGCTTGCCGATCACGATTTCTAGCATTCGTGTGTTAGATGATGGATGAAGAAGAGAGATCTATGGATGGAGGAACTATGGTTTTTTTGGGGGGGTCTTAAACAAACTAGGATTTACAGAGAAAACGAAGAGGAAAGAGATAAAATAGGGCTTCAATTTGTGCAAAATGATAATGACTGACGAAGCTAGGGTTTTGTTGGCACCGGATTTACAATGAGGGAGGGAAAGAAAAAATGAGGAGGGAAAGGGAAAAAATGAAGAGAGGGAAAAAATGAAAAGAGCTGAAAGCGATATGAAAGAAAATTATCGTAAGCTCTATCTCGCTTCAAAAAATAAGGTTAGAGGTTCGAACCCGCTTACTTGCGATAATTGCATTTAATGGGACCGTTGTCTTTAATATACCTCTGATTTGGGCCGTTGTATCGGTTGATTTTTATGCAATGGCTAAAGACCGTGGTTTTTTTTAAGGATGTGATGTTGTTTATTCCTCATTTTCACGTAGTGATTATGATTTACAATTTTCCATAAAAGAATACGTAGAGAATCATTATTAGCGATTTAACAGAAGGCTTATATCACAACTGCTGATCATGTGAGAACTATCACCACCATATACAAAATTAGAAGTTCTACTGATTACGGATCTGAGAAGATTAATGAAGATTTCTAGAAGGACTCTGCTGTAAATAAGTAAAGAACATTCTAGAAGCATATCAGCCGATTAAGCTAAAGAAAGAAGGAAAGATAAAATTAGAATTAGAGTTATATTAGGAAACTTTTATTTTCTTTCATTAGAATTAGAACTTTGTAAATCGACTCCTTATGATCTATAAATAAGAGAGCCCGGTCTAGGAATAAGGTATCGAAGAAATTCAGCATTAATTGATGCCTGAGGTTGAATTTTCTTCTGATTAAAAGTAGTGTATCATAGTTAGAATAGTTTAGATATCGAAAGTTTCTCAAGAGCAATTGACGACTACAATTGAGTGTTGAAGATTAGTATTGATATCTCTAATTTCTCATAAGGAATTGACAACTCCGACTGAGGGGTGAAGGATATATTTTGCTTTTTAGATTAGATTTTATTTTATGCAATTTACAGCTTTGTAAACATCTCCAAGTTTTGATTTGAATTGACGACTTAGGTTAGAATTTGTAGATTAGTGTAACGGTATTTTATTTTTCATCTTTAATTTTTAGAGTTTAATTGACGGCCAAATTTCTGGTTGATTGTTAATTAGATTAAATCTGTATTGATAGAATTTTAGTATTGATTGACACTCAATGCTAGGAAACTAGAGGTATAGTGTAATGGTGTTATTTAATTTCATAAATATCTGATAGCTGAAGATTGATATTGACGACCTCAATCTAAAGGAGGATTAGGATTTATTTTATGCACTTAGTTTTAAAACCCATTCTTTTATTCATATTTCTCCAATAGATTAGGAATCTTAAAGATAGAAGCTTTTAAGATAAGAATTTAAGTAAAGATATAAGTTAGAATTAGAAAAGTAAATGAACTTCCTCATGGGAACGATCCTATGCTAGTATTATAATTTCCATTGTGCGCTTGTAATAGGTTAAGACTTGAATTTAGATAATTAAATATACACAACATAAGCATCGATCAATCTCCCCTTCCCTCTAGCTCCTAAACCTTAGAGTTTAAGACCTATGCTTCGACCCATTTGCTTTCAGAAGCTCATCAAAGACGCTCTTGCGCGAAGATCAACGGTGCTAATAGGGCCCGAGAGCTCCGGCTCTCCCCTCTCTTCCTCTACCTTCTTTGCTTTTCCTCTATCCAAGGATTCAAGTCGTTACGCCACCGAAATTTTAGTGTTGGCTAAGAGCTTGATAGGATCGTAGGTATTCGAGCAAGAGGAAGTGCTGCCCATTTTCCTTTCTTTTATATATATATATATATATATATATATATATATATATATATATATATATATATATATATATATATATATCCAAACAGCTATAGTAGAGACCGCTTATGAGTGGGTTGATCAGGCACCTAACACCTTCCCGATCGATAATTGAAGCCCCTACCCAAGATCCTTCGGCATAGACCAGAATCAGAGTCATATTTTTACACTTCAGTGCTTTTAATATTGATTTGGGTTTCTCGAGACACCAAAAGCTCCAGGTGGCGACTCTATTTTTCTTACAAGCGCATCATTGCGATGGACCCACAAGGTCCACGGTTGCACAATAATCTTTAAAGAATTCCATCCATCTCCTCTGCCTCAGATTTAGATCCTTTTGGGTAAATAGGTATTTGACGCTCTTGTGGTCGGTGAATATCTCAAATGTTTCACCATACAAGTAATTTCTCCAGATCTTCAAGGTAAAAATGACAGCTGCTAGTTCCAATACGGGTGCAGAGGTCAATTTTCTTTTCAGCTCTTGGAAACTCTGCTCACACGACTCGGTCTACTCAAATTTAGCATTCTTTCTGGTAAGACGAGTTAGTGGTTCAGCAAGCTTTGAAAACTCTTCAACAAACCTTATGTAGTATCCGGCTAACCCCAAAAAACTACGAATTTTGATCACGGTTCTTGGCTGCTCCCATTTGACTACAACTTCTATCTTAGCAGGGCCCACTTTTATACCGGTCTTTGAGATGACATGCCCAAGGAAGCTTACTTGTTCTAGCCAGAATTCGCACCTACTGAGTTTAGCATACAACTGAGAGTCTCGAAGTGTTTGAAGTGCTAGTCATAGGTGTTGCTCATGCTCTTCTCTCGACTTTGAATAAATGAGAATATCATCTATAAATACAACTGCCCATTTATCCAAGTAGGGTTTGAACACTCGATTCATGAGCTCCATAAAAGATGTGGGTGAATTGGTTAGCCCAAATGGCATGATGAGAAACTCATAGTGATCGTATCTGGTGCGGAAAGCTGTTTTCGGAATGTCTTCAGCTTTTACCTTCATCTGATGATAACCCGATCTTAAGTCGATCTTAGAGAAGAATCTCGCTCCTTCCAGTTGATAAAAAAGATTATCGATTCTTAGAAGCGAATAACGGTTCTTTATCTTCAGTTTATTTAACTGCCTATAATCGAATCACAAACGCATAGAACCGCCCTTCATTTGACAAACAGCACAGGTGCTCCCCATGGAGACACACTTGGTCAAATAAACCCTTATCCATAAGCTCTTGTAACTGTTCTTTAAGCTCTTTCAATGTAGCTGGTGCCATACGATACGGCGCCTCTGATACCATTTCTGTGTCGGGAGCTAAGTCCACTGCAAATTTAACTTCTCTATCCGTCGACAAACCCGATAGCTCTTATGGGAACACATTAGGGAAATTGAACACGATGGGAATATCATCGAGATTAACTTTTCTCTCCTTCCCATCTTGTAAGTAAGCCAAGTATCCATGACATCCCTTGTTTAATAAGCATTCGGCTCGAATGGTTGATATCAAGGGTGCGACGTTCGATTGAGTACCGTAGAACTTGAAAGATTTCCCTTTCCTAGGCCGAAAAGTGATGATTTTTTTAATACAATCGACATTGGCATGGTGCTTGGATAACCAATCCATGCCAAGGATTACATCAAATCCTTGCATATCCAGTAGAATCAAATCCTCTTTAGTCTCGTGGTCTTCAATGAGAGCGACTACTGATTTACACACTGTATCTATCCTCATAGACTCTCCGGTCGGAACTGAAACTGTCAGGACGAATTCCAATGGTTCCGGCTCGATGAGCAGTTCCACCACAAATTAAGGGGTTACGAAAGAGTGGGTAGACCCTGGGTCTATCAACACTTGAGCTTTGTGAGAGCAGATATCCATCGCGGATTCACTCTTCAAGTACATATGTATAGTGCCTGAGTTAAATGTATATGTGTAAGTATTCGAGTGACAAGTACGCAAATGTTCTAAAATTAATGGCAATGACTATTCTATCTAATGCACCTTCTTCATCTAAAATACTAAAAATTAAATTGACTACCATAAAGGAGTTTATACCTTGAATCACGCCGTTGTTGGCTTGAGCATCTTGAGCTGATACCACATATGCTCGGCCTTGCATCATGGGCCGTGTGGATCTCAAAATTGATGTCCATTTGGTTGCACTCTCCTTCATCTCTTGGCATTCTCTGATACGGTGCCCCATCTTTCCACTTTTAAAACATGCTCCCGTGGTCTTGCGACATTCCTCAGTCTTATGAGATTTTCCACACCTCGCACACATGTCGGTTGGTGTTGAGGAGGAGGTACGGGAAGCCGTTGATTGTGCCTTTGATACACCCGTTGTTGCTGGGTTTGGTGCATTGAAAGGCCTTGGGGGCCTGGAAGGTAATGGTGGCAAAGCTTCCGAGTACACTGGCCTTGTTGGTGTCATTGGAGTAGATTGAGATGGTAGCGGCATCAAATACCTTGGCCTCTTGCTGGCTTGCAAGGTGCTAAGCGCTTGCGTCTGACCCTTCCTATTTCTGTTTTGCTCATCCCTCCTCTTCCACATGCTATCAATGCCATTTTCAGTAATGAGGGTTAATCTCACTACTCATGTGTCGTTGCCTCAAATAGAGATATCCTTTCTTTAATAGCCGGCTTCAAGCCATACTCGAATGTCTGCGTCTTCATCAATTCGGTGGCCACTAGAGCTGGTGTGAATCGAGATAGACGAGTGAATTCAGTCTCATATTCTTGCACGCTCATTTGTCCTTAGACTAGATTCGAAAATTGAATCTCTAACTGGCGTCTCTCTGGTGCTGGAAAGTACTTCTCATAGAAAGCCTCGGTGAAGGCTACCCATGTCCACAATGATCCCGGTGTACAAGTCCTTTCGACGGACTCCAACTAAGGATCCGCTTCACCCTCGAGTTAGAATGATGCCCAACTCACCTTCTCTTCTTCTATAGAATGGACTCTTTGAAGCACCTTCTCGATTTTCTTTAACCACTGCTTAGCTTCCATGGGATCAGCCTGCCCATAAAAGCTTGGAGGCCTCAATCTTCGAAAATCTTGGAAACCTGATGGTTGTCTCCTCTCTGCCAATATCGCCATGGTATTCACCATGGTTTCAATCAGCTGGTTGGTGTTGTCCTCTCTGGGAGCATTTCTGAGGTTGTTCCCTGCTCCCAATGCATTGTTGTTATTGCCTACAGGGATTGCGTTTGATCCCGAGACAACCCCTTCACCATTTGTGGTGTCTCCAATGTTTATGGTCCTTGGTCTTTCCCATCGTGGAGGCATATCGACCTGTCATGATCAGCAGAAGCTAAGTCAAATCGACTAGTCTTAGGGTCGAAACCTAATAGTTGAACCTAATGTCATTGTTTCTAACCTACGTCATAGCTCTGTATGCCCGTGAGACTTAAAGCTTAGTCTCTGATACCACTTGTGCCGAATTTTTCTTACCACAAAACTTGTGCCGTCGGATCACACACAAGATTCGAATTACAGTGATGCTATGGTATCGAAGTGCTAGCATCACTTCCCGACAGCTCGATCTTTCCTCACATTAAACAATAGGAAGGATTGGACCATCTCACAATGGTAAGCTTACAAATGCAGAAATAAAATGTGCAAAGCGGAAACATAACAGAGCTATAATATGAACGAAATGGCAACATAAATCCAAAAAATCGCCATCATTACACATCTATCAAATATATACATCCACCCGTGAAGGTCGTCCTTCACCTAAATAGTGGGTACAACCATAACAAAAACATATATACATGTACCGAAAATTTTGTTCTCATAACTATACCAATTGTCCAAAAAGAAACCGTTTCCACAATAAGCCAGATCCAACGGCTGCTCAAAGGTAGTACTCGTCAGGAGGTAGTTCTTCTTCCTCCTTCGGATTATAGTCCGAATTTTTCTCCTGCTCCGGATCCTTCTCAAGATCAGCTCTTGCAACTGTGACGTATAGTCGAGGATGAGCTACAGTCCAAGCTCAATAGGGAATAACAAATGCTAAATTACAATTTATCATTCTCATTCATGAATCGTGATACATAAATAGAAATACAAGGTTAAAGCAAGAATTTTCTTAGCTAAAAGTCAAACTTATTCTTTCATGAATGCAAGAAATCTTGTTTCCAAAATAATGCATATAAGATCAAGCAAGCGTATCAGAAACATGGGAACAAATCAAGCGAGTACATCACTAGAACATGTAGCATAAATCACAAAAAAGGTCAAATAGCAAGCTATCAAGCCCCTGAGCTACGTTAACAGGGTCACTTGAACCAAGGCAGATTGCCAAGCCCCTAAGCAAGTTAACAGGGTCACTTCAGCCGGATTGCCAAACACCTGAGCAAATTAATAGGGTCACTTGAGCCATTACCAACCCCGTGAACAAGTTAGCAGGGTCACTTGAACCGGATCTTATAATCACAGAGCCACAAATCATGACACGTGTAGCATAACATATGCACGATTTAAACAAACAAGTATTGAGCTTATCGGGTTGAGCACACGATATATCAGAGATGAGGTACACAAGCTAACAAAAATGACATAAATCAAATATAGAGTTTGGAATGCGTATCGAAGTCATGCAATATCATATCAAGATGCGTGTATAAAAATATGCAAATCAAGTGCGTAAATCCAATAATTATACTCTTCAAAACGTAGCAATATTCTTGTTTAGCAGTTATAAAAAATATCAGTATATATTACTTGCATCAATAACATGAACTTCAAGAAAACACAGATTTGGCGGGATGTTCTTCCCTACCTCAAAGTCGGTAACCCACAAACAAACGTGTGCAAATCGAAGCTAAACCCTTTTTAAACGTCCCTCACATATAGCCTAGAACACACATTGCATATACCTTATGTGTTAATAAACCATGCTAGTCATAAGGCACGGCCTTGTAAGGCACTAAAGGTCACAAACCCAAGGTCTATAAAGCACAGCATCTCGCTGAGGCGAGATATAGGGTTGTCGCGGAGAGGCCTTCAGGTGCCACACAACACAGCCAACTCGTTGTAGTGAGATTTTCGAGAGTCGTTTTGGCCTTGATTTCTTGACGCGGTGAGGCCTTCAGGTCATTTCTCGCCGTGGCGAGGCTACACTTCCCCGCGGCGAGCCTGACAAACTCACCAGCATTTTGTTCTTTCTTCTTCATTCCAAGTTCGAGCTTTCTTTGCATGCTCTAGACAAACTTTCATATACTAAGCGTAATTTAAGACTCCTATCCTAGATTGGGCCACACATGCACGCTCCAAAACCTTGGAAGATCAATTAACTCGGCAATTAAGCCCCGCATGCATCTGGTCATCGGGATTTCATCGAACGAAAATCCAGAATCGACCCAGCGGTTCAACGCTAACCAAAATTGGACTTTACGAGACAGAGTTGAGGCGTTTACCTTCGCGAAAAATCACGCATGCGATGTCTCCGATCTTTGGTGTGGAGATTTCATGTGGGTTACTCTCTCAAAAACCCGATTTCTCGATCAAAGGAGTTCAAGGCTCGGGGGATCGTGATCTCACGGAATGGACTTGCTAAGGAGAAGAGCGAGTTCCGAAATTTGGAAGAATAGGGATCTCTCGGCTGGAATTTCGTCACAAGAATGGGTCTCACGGCTCGAGTTCTTCACTCAAGTGTATTCTCAAACGTGCATGGCACTATGCATGAGAAACAAATAAGTATACATGGGTCTGGGTTCCATGTATAGCTGCCACACCAAGTTGGGTACTACCTGTGTATTTTTTTGATTCCATGTGTGGCAGATTTACAAGACTTGGTATACAGGCTCGTAAGAATTCTATTTAACTAAGGCTCAAATTGTTTGGTGTGTTTTCAGCACTTCGATCCTTCAACTACGCTAACTTATAATAGCAAGAAGAAGGTCTGGTGTATTTGAACTTGGTTCTAATTCAAGGCGCAAATCGCCCTCAATAATTGACCCAACTACATACCCGGTGCAGCGATTGGGCTCAAAATTCTAGGGTGTTGCAGAAACCCTAAAAGATTATAAACCACAAAAACCTAAACTTAAGAAACCCTAGAAGAACTTAAACCATAGAAGCTTAAACCTAACAAAACCTAAAAATAACCTAAAAGATCCTAAAACCTAAGAACGTACCGCTAAACTTATAATGAGAGTCAGTGCTTGTGGCGGTGAGGCCTTGTTGTAGGCCTTGCTGTATATCTGTTCATATTTCCAGCAATGCCTCACTGCCACAAAACACAGTTCTGAGTATTGAGAAATGCTCCAATTACGATCTGCAGAGTTAGTGTTTGTGGCGGTGAGCCGTCATTGTATAACTGTTAAAACTGACAGCAAGGCCTCACTGCTTGAACTGTATTCAGAATTGCTCTCTTTAGTCTACGGAGTTAGTAGTTGTGGCGGTGAGGTCTCATTGTATATGTGTGAGTACTATTAAATCTCTTTTGCTTTTGAAGTTTGCGTTTTACTAAAGTGGCGTAGGTAGTTGATAATTTTTATACAATTATTATTGTTATTAGATATGTTTTTCAACATTCTTCTTGTGTGATATTGGCGCATGACATATTTAGAGTTTGGGCTTATATAAAAAGCTTAGCCCGAAAGGACTCGGGCGCTATCCAATTTGATTTTGAATTTGGGCCAAGTTCAAGCCTAATTTTCAAAGTAAAAAATAATCAGACCCATTAAAAGACTGACCCGGCCTCTTGGTAGCCTTACGATTGATTGAGTGAGTTGGTTTAAACTCTACCCTATAGAATTAGAGCGGGTCTTATTGGGACAGATCGGGTTTAGGCCAGGCCCCAAATGGTCCAAATTTTAATCAAACTTTGGAAGTTAACTCATAACTGCACGACTGAACCGATTACTAATTTGGTCTGGCCAGTCCTATTTTTTATTTAGGCCTACCTACATCAGCCCATACTTAACCCATTTTTGAGCCAACCCATAACAATCGGGCTAGGATGGGTCGGGCCTATTTTTTATTCAGGCCTGCATACCTCAGCCCAAAATTGGACCATTTGGGGCCGGGCGAGCTCAAGGTCGGCACATTGGGACCCATATGCTTATGTGGCTTAATTTTGTCTCGTTCGGTGCAGCCAAGTTCAGGAGGCCATGGGACTCATCCTCAGTGTTAAATGTTTTTGTAGACACCCAAATTCGGCCCAACGCCCGATTAACTTACACTTTGAGAAAGGCGTACCCTCCAAGCTTCTGAGAGCATTCTCCGAACCCTTAGAACTTAACCCAAACCCTTAGGAACCCTTCCCAGACCCTTAGGAATCAACCCTAACCCTTAGAACATGTTCCTAGCTTTCCAACAAGTTAAGAAGCACCTGATTCCGAGTTGCATATCGAAAGTTATGGCAACTTGAAAAATAAGGAAAATGCGAGAATTTACACTAGCGTGTATAATATAAATATAAATATAAGCCTACTTTTGCTTCAAGCTTCAGGCACGAGCCCCCAACTTCCTTATTTTCTCAAGGAACACTATTCCCAATAGTGTTTTGTGGGAAAATGTCTAAATTTTGAATTTGGGGTTTGACTTGTTGACCACCAAAAAGTCTGGGGTGGGTTTTGTTAAGACTGTTGCACACCCACTAGCTCCCTTTTTAACCCTTTTGCCATTTAAAATCCTACCCTATTATCTACCATTAAACCAAAGTTCTCACCTATCCAAACCATTAAAAAACCCAAAAACTAAGGATTAGAGATGACCTAATTGCTAAACCCATTAGCTCTTAAGTACCCTCCTAATCCTCTCCTTTTTTATAAGTAGAGAGCCACCCCCCCCCCCCTCCTCCCTTGTTTAGGGCTCGAAAAAAATTTCAAAGAGAGAAAGAACTTTAGATATTTCCTCCTCCCTTTTTAGCATTTTATCGATAAAATTTCAGCCCCTTAGTTTATTTTTTAGATCCCATCTTCCATCACCAATCCTTGAGATTTAGCTAAAACTACCCCTTGGCCTACCTCTCCTACCCTCTAGCTCCTTCTTCAACCCATTTGCTATCGGAAGCTCACCGGAGGTGCATCAACGTGAAGGTCCACAGCAGTGCTACAAGGGCCCGAGAGTTCCGGCTCTCCCCTCTATTCCTCTAGCTTTGTTTTCCCTTTATCCTAGAATAAAGCCATTATGCCGCCCAAATTCCATCGGGTATGTAGGGTTTAATAGGATCGGAGTGCCTTCTGGCAAAGAGAGGGTGTCATTCATTTTCACCCTTTTTTAATACACTTTGTCCATAAGTAGAGACCGCTTACGAGTGGGTTGATCGGGTGTCTAACACCTTCCCGATCGATAACCGAAGCCCCTACGCAAGAGCCTTTGGCAAAGACTAGTAAATCATAGTCATATTTTTGTACTTCAGTGCTTACGTATTGATTTTTGAGGTATACCGGGTCACCCAAAGCTCCGGGTGGCGACTCCATCATTTTTAGAGAGTGTGTATCATCGCGACAGACTCGCAAAGTTCACGGTTGCACAGATGGCGACTCCGCTGGGGATGAGTTTTAGAGCTTCCCCTTGAAGTGTTGGCCCTTATTTTGCATGTGTTTTTACTAACTTTTCATCTTTTTTACTTACTTACCCCTACGATTCCGCACGTTTTATACTTATCCCTACGATTCCGCATTGTTTATACTTATCCCTACAATTCCGTCATTTACACGCCTTAGCCGATTGGCAGGCCTAGTTGAGCGCGTTTATACTTACCCCTACGATTTTGTCATTTACCGCCTTAGCCGATTGGCGGGCCGGACTTACTTGAGCATTTACGATCCGTCTTCACCGCCTTAGCCGTTTGGCGAGCCTACTTGAGCACTTACGTTTCTTGTCATCATATACCAACGGTGGACGCCGGCCCGTAGCTTTGGCACGGGATTCTCACCGCCCGTTTTTTAACTTAAGAAAACTCCCTTAAAATTGAACCAATAAGGGACTTAATTCAATTTGTTTTACATGGGTAGATTTTACAAAGGAAGAAAATAGGTAGCGATACACCTATCCCGATTTCCAGTAGAGCGGCAGCCCTAGTGGTGATGATCTCGAAAGGAACCACCTAATTCAGTATTTGAGAAGGCATTCATGCTAGAGGTATATCAGGTGGGTGGCCGAGCTTAAGAAAAAGCCTCAAAACCTATGAGAGAGCGCGATAGTTGAACCGAACCGGACTTGTATCCCTAGGTACGGTGAGGAGGGACCCGAAATAACAAGGAAAAACAGTCCCAAGAAGCACTGCTTCCAGAAAACCCAAAAAAAATAGACCAACTCGGGTCTGCTGCTGTTGTCCAATATATATATATATATATATATATATATATATATATATATATATATATATATATATATATACTTTTTACTTAATATACACGATAAATCCCCAAATTTAGCCTTGTGTGTATAATATACACGCTAAGCCAAAATTACAGAGTTTTTAGCCTAGTGTGTATAATATACACGATAAGCCAAATCCCCAGAATTTTTGCCTAGTGTATATAATATATACGCTAGCCTATTCTAGCTCAAGCAGCCCGAATTTGAGGCCTTTTTCACCATTCCCAAGCTCCCCGCTTAGCATTTTTAATACCCTAGATAATTCTCACACCATCGACACCCAAAACGCTCTCACCAGTCAAGAGAGGTCGCCCTCTTATTAACTCTTTCGAGGGATCGGGCAGTCGCATGGATTTCCGTGCCCTTATATAGATCAAAGGTCTTCCTTTGATTCTTCCAAGGTCTATCGGAATCCAGTCGTGGGAGGCATTAAGGGTGTAAATACCGCCTAAAAAGAGAGTTCTAAGGCCCCGAAGAAACACCATATTGATCCAAGGGAGAGGAAATTTTCATTTTGTCATATACAAAATCCCAAAAATATATTCAAAAAATCAAGAAAAATCAAATATCCAAAAGAGAGCTTACGGGGCCAAAATCACGGCATTGCCTTACCGTCCATCATCCCGTAGGGGAAGGAAGAGGAAAGTGTTCGGGCCACACTCGAGAAACCCGTACCCAACCCGCCAACAAACCATTCATGGGCGGTTGATCCAACCTACGCCGACCCGGATTCATCCCCACCACATTCCCCAACACATTCTCACATAGAGGAAATCCCCATTTTCGATCCCCCCACCTAATCCTATATCAACGTCTCTGGACCCTTCGGTGCACCCATCTTTCCTTCCACCTCAACCCCAAATTCACCTCATTTGCCCCCCATATCCACTCAAAACCCACCACATTTTTCCTCCACATCCACCCAAAATTTTTCTCCATCCCCATCCAATCCAAACATACCATATTTTTTCACATCCACCATAAATCCACCACACCCTCCACCACATTTTCCATCCCCATCCTCTCAAAATACACCCAATTTTCCCTCCACTTCAAATACACCCAATTGACCTCATTTTCTCAACCAAATCTACCTACATCCACCCAAGGCATGCCCAACTTTCCACCTGCCTCCACTTCAAATCCATCCCATTTTTCACATATCTCCTCCCAACAAACACCCCATTTCCCTCCACATCCAATCCAAATCCACCACCTTTTACCCAGGTCATGCCCAATTTTCCCCACCCATCTACCCAGGTCATGCCCATCTTTCCCCATACACCCCCTTCATCAGAAGGACCATCCCCATCCCCTCCGTTAAACAGTCCCATGGCCATTATGGAAGACATGGTTAGGGCCTACACCATGTGGAAGGCCTTCCAAAGCCTTCCTCCACCCCAAATGCCCAATCCCCAACAAACCCTCCAAAATCTCCACACCTTTTTCATCCAAAATGTCAATCCCAACCAACCACCCATAATCCATACCGCCCAAAACACCCAACATCAACCATGGGATCATTCAAGTAGGCCTCAAAGGCCTAATACCCAATACCAAGCCCATCAAGGCCCAAACCTGAGGGTCACATTCTCAAGCCACCCACAAAATCCCTAATTTTCCACTTACATTCACACCCAACAAATCCCCATTCCCCCTCAGACAATAAACCCATCTCATCCCATCCCTCCAACCAGCATGAGCCCCATTTACTTACATCCCTCACACCTAACCCAAAATGGGGATCCATCCCATGCCATCAACCATCCCTAATTCACCCATCCTCTTACCTCCCAACCCAATCAGCAAAATCCCCACCAAGTACAATGGCCTCATCAGGCCCCTATTCAAAACCCTCAGTTTTCCCATCCATTTACCCCCCAAATCACCCAGCAAAGCTTCCCCACTTACAATGGCCCCATCAGGCATCTGCCTAAAGCTTCCAAAACCCAATCAATCCCACTCCTCCCCCAGTTATTGATATAAGCAATCAATACGAGGAGTATGAATCCCGGAATAGTGGAGCATACATGGTGGCATTTACCAATTTCATCCCCTCACATCTCGTGTTGGCCAACCCACAGGCAGTCTAAAGTGAATGGAGACAACCTATTGAGGGACCAGCCCCACCATCCAGAGAGTCAGAGTTGTTAAAAGAATAAATGGACAAGATCCAAAAATAACTGATGAAGATGGGTGGAGCTGAAATCTATGCCACTGATTTTTTCGACCTATGCTTATTTGCAGAAGTACCTTTACCCCAAAAAGTCAAGATGCCAACATTTAAAAATACCATGGCACAGGTAACCATATTACACACCTCAAGTCCTATTATGGGGACATGTGCCAATACGGTGGAAACGAACGACTCCTCATCAAAGTGTTCCCGAAGAGCCTCACAGGCCTGGCTTTGAGATGGTTCACCTCCCTTGAACCATGTATGATAAAAACTTGGAAAGATTTGACTCACCTGTTCAAACCTATGACCCCCAAGGCCAACCTATACTCTCGTCTAACCTGTTTCAGATCCCAAGGCCACCTATGACCCCCACTAGATCACGCTCAACTACAATCAAATAGGCATCAATGCATGCAGCAATAGCGAGGGGGGGCAGTTGAATTAGTTACACGATCAAGGAGGATCTCTAAGCAACCTGAGATAACAATGCCAGCCTGAACAGAAGAGAAGAAGGAACCTACAACAGTGCACCCCTTTGAAAAGATGAGCAGAGCGCACGTACTGGAAACACAGCTGAAGAGAATGCCAACACACATCACCGTCTAGGACCTGTTAATGACATCTTCACTCCGCTTCTAAGCCCTAATAGCAGCATTTAAAGACGCACATGTATTCAGCAAAGTGCCCTCATATGAGGTAGGGCAAATAATTAGGAAAGTGTTGGCTCCCAACGCCATCTCATTTTCAGACGTCGATCTTCCAAATGAGGGAAACAACCATTCCAAATCTCTCAACATCACAGTAGAAGCAGGGAACTTGGTGATCTCATTGGTGCTGATAAACAATGGATCAACCTTGAATGTGTACCCACTAAGAACTATAACCATGATAGGGGTGGATCCCTCCACATTTAGGTCAGCTAGAACAAGCGTGAGAGGATTTGATAACACAAGAAGGAAAATAATAGGAGAAGCCGATCTTGAGCTCACCATTGGGCCAATGACCTTCTCCATCCCATTCCAAGTTATGGACATCAAATCCACCTTCAATCTATTATTAGGGCGCCCGTGATTGCATGAAATCGGAGCAATACCTTCAACCTTGCACTAAAAGCTCAGATTCGTATCAGATCAAAAGGTCGTCACCATTTTGGGTGAAGGACAGGGGGAAGGAGAAAAGGTCACACACAACATCGAGAACCTTAACATGTTGGATGTGTCACACACAGCTGAAGACAAATTTCCACAGCTTCCAGTATGATGTATCAACAATGGCACCAGAACCTATCAGAGAGGTTACCACAAAAGCCAGAGGTGAAATGACTACAGCAGTGGCCATGCTCCAGAAATGGGGTGATAAAAAAGGCCAACAATTGGGACCTCATTTGCAAGGTAGGAAGAATCCAGTCAGAGCTAGAGGCAGGCAACAGATCAGGTTTGGGTTAGGTTACAAGTCCACTGAGGAAGAAGTTCAGGAAGCCAAAGAGAAGGCCTGAACCATCGTTGTCGCCAAAGCCAAGGGGATAGACTTGGAGGATGAACCCTAATCGTGACCTCACATTTGAAGTACATTCATGATCATAGAGGTCATTAAAATTGACTAAAATGGGGCAACACAGCTGACCCCACACAAATTGGTGGCCGCTATCCACCCTACCAATCCCCAAATCATACCCCTTGATATCGAGATAGACCTAGCATCCCTGTCCCTTTTTGAGGAAGAGGTTCCCCCGCCAATGCAACCCCCTGACATAAACCACCACAAACCCATATTAACGTTTGAGGATCGGATCCTAGACGAGCCCATGATAAACATGATGGAGGCTGACTCTCAAAAGCCATCCCATTAGATTTCCTCCATCAAACTAGGTAAAGGTGCGACACCGCAAGTAAGGAATTGAGTATTAATAGCCCTGACCCTGGAAGCATCAAGTGGTCATGAATACAACACCAGTTTTCAAAAAAAAAAAACCCTGTAAAAAGTGAGGTTAGCCTTTAGCAGGCAATACCATATGTATATAGATACCCACCCTGCCAAGTGCCCATCTCCTAAGAAAAGAAAATTCATAAAAAAATACAAAAAATACAAAAACTCCAAAAATATTATCTTTTAAAATTCTCGACAAAATCAACAAAAATGATGTCTTAATTGAAAAAATCGCCCCATGTGAAATTGAGCCCTTCCCTGTAGAAGTACAAGAAGAGGTAGTCATGAGTCTGGACGAGGAGATCTCGCAGTAGTAAGCCAACATCGTCTCGGTATTGAAGAAAGACGAAAAGGTTCGTATGTGCATCGATTTCAGAATCTCAGCAAAGCAAGCCTGAAGAATGACTTCCCTTTGACATACATCGACATCTTGGTCAATAATATTGCTAGGCATGGGATGCTCTCATTCATGGACAGATTCTCCAGTTATAATCAAATCAAAATGGTAGAGACGGACCAAGAAAAGACAACATTCATCACCCATGGGGAACTTACTGCTAAAGAGTCATGCCGTTCAGGTTGACAAATGTTGAAGCTACGTACCAAAGTGCGATGACAACACTATTCCACGACATGATGCACTGAGAAATCGAGGTGTATGTCGATAACATGATCACCAAATCACAAGAAAGGAGTGATCATCTAGTCAATCTCCAAAATCTATTCAAAAGACTGAGGAAATACATGTTACGCCTAAACCCTCAGAAATGCACATTTGATGTCATGTCAGGAAAATTACTAGGCCTTATCGTCAACAAAAGAGACATCGTGGTTGACCCAATCAAGGTGAAAGCCATCGTCGAAATACCTCCACCATCTACCGAGAAAGAAGTCAAAGGTTTCTTGGGCAGGATACAGTACATCAATCGATTCATTATATAGCTAACTCCTATCTGCACGCCGATCTTTAAATTACTAAGGAAAGATTTGCTTGTCGAATAGAATGATGACTATCAAGTAGAATTTGACAAAATCAAGGGTTACCTTCTCAACCCCCCCAATATTGGTACCACCAATACTCGGGAGATCGCTGTTAATGTATCTCTCTACAACAGAAGTTTCAATGGGATGAGTCTTAGGACAACATGATGAGACCGGAAGAAGAAAACATGTCATCTACTATCTAAGCAAGAAGTTTACTAATTCTGAGATATTATTCTCATCTGGAGAAAGCATGCCTAGCTCCCATTTGGGCTACCCAAAGGCTTCGTCACTACTTATTATCACAAGCAGTACTACTTCTAGCACGGATGGATCCATTGAAATACTTATTTGAAAAGTCGGCTCTCACTGTCCGAACCGCCCACTAATAACTTCTTTTATCAAAGTTCGACATCACATATGTCACTCAAAAGTCAATCAAAGGGCAAGCACTCGTTGATCATCTTGCCGAAAATTCCTTACTTGACTACGAGCCTTTCATAGCTGAATTCCTAGATGAGGACATCTTATTCATGACAGAGGATGATACAATAGAGACATAGGAATCTTGAGTAATGCACTTTGACGGGGCAGTAAAGGTCGAAGGTCAATGAGTTGGCGTTATTCTAATCTCGCCAAAAGGGTCTTCGTACCAGTCTCCATCAAGCTTAATTTCTCCTGCACAAACAACATGTCTGAGTATGAAGCCTGCATAGCCGGCCTACAAGCAGCTCTCGACATGAACGTAATTCATCTTAGGGTGTTTGGCAACTCATAGCTGATCATATACCAAATCAACGAAGACTGGAAGATGAAGGATGAGAAGTTGATCCCATACCATGAGCACCTCGAAGATTTGACGATGCTACCTTCTCCTACATCCTGTGAGCAAGAAATCGCTTTACTGATGCACTAGCAACGCTGGCATCAATGGTAGAAATCTCCTATGGCGTCGAGATGAAGCTGATCATGATCGAATAAAGGAATGAACCGGCCTTTTGCCTCCAGGTCGAGAGATCCACAAAGTTAGATGATGAGCTACCACGGTTCTCAGGCATCAAGAACTTCCTTGAAACTCAAGGTTTCCTTGAAGGTATATCCAAGATGGACAGGCGGACAATCCAACGTTTAGCAGTAAATTACGTCATTTATGGCGAATGCCTCTTCAAGCAATCATATAACAACATTCTACGCAGATGCCTAACTGAAGGTGAGGCGGCCAACATCATAAAAGAGATCCATGAAGGGCTTTGTGGGACCTGATGAGTAGTGAAATATGATGATATTTTACCCCTAAATACCTATATTTAGCTGTTCGATGAAAGCTATCTGATAAGAATTATTAGATTTAAAGTGTTTCAGGTAAATACAAGCCAAGTATAGAAAACAGCCCAAGAATTCTGAAAATAATATCAAAACACTGCAACTTTGGGTCATCGAGAACTTGGTGCGACTTGCGGCTCAATTTGGACCTTCAAGACGGCCGAATCATGAAATTGTCAAAACATAAACGTTATAGATATTTCTATCAACTTTCCAACGGCGTAAAAATCGCCTCAATTCGAGTTCAGGACAGAAAGTTATGGCTGAAATACCGAAGCAGTATCTGATACAAAAAGTGGGCTGAAATTCACGGATTTCTAGGAGTTGATGCATCGACCCTTTTGGTCGATTAATCGAGGACAAAAAAAGTGTCTGACACGGAACTGACACTTTTAAAGTAGATTTTGAGGAACTTTTGCAGGGTCGATGCATCGACCCTATAGGGTCGATTAATCGACCCTGACTTTTCATGCCAGGGGACTTTTGCGGCTGGGAAACCTACGCAACTTGGATGTTATTTAAAGTCGACTCAAACACTTCGAGAAAGAATTAGAGATAGGAGATTAGAGTTTTAGTTTTAGTTTTTATTTTACATATTTAGACATAGAAATAAAGAGTTTTTATTATTCCTTTTTGAGAGCTTTGTTCCTTTAACTTTCCAGTATTCATTCCTTCAGTTTATTATTTTTGTTCAGTTAATTCTTGTATTAATTTCGTTTCTGGAGATCATCGTACTTTTGGATCAGAGTAATTTCTGTTGAAGTTTGAGGTATTTTTAATTCATTAAATTAATATTATTTTTATTTCCTTATTTATTTATGTCATTTAATTACAATATGTGTAGCTAAATTCATAGGGATGGGGATCTAATGATTCCCATCCGAGGGATGTACTTTTAATAATATAAATTTATAATTAAAATATGAGATCTTATTTTATGGTTGTATTATCACGAACGGATGAAATCCCCGTCACTAACTGGGATCGCGTGTGTCGAGCCATGCCCGGGATCTCAGATCTGTGATGATAATTTTATCCAATCATTGTTATATGGTATTTTTGCTTTCATCGTGCGGATCTAATTACGATTATGATTCGGGATCGAGTGTGCCGAGCCATGCCCTGAATCTTGGATCTGTAATGGTAATTTTATCTTAATTACTCTCTAATATGAAATCAAGTATGCCGAGCCATACGCTTGATTCCAGATCTATGGTGGTATTCTTATTGGAATTTTCAGCCACTTTGGGGATGATTTTTATTTGAACCTGAGATCATGTGAGCCGAGCCATGCCCTTGGTCCCAGATCTATATATGAAAATCATCTCTGAAGTTAAGTCCTGATTGCAGGGATGCAACGTAGAACATATTAGGGTTTTTACCATTTATCTTTCATAAAAGATGTTTGTTTTCAATGGTATATCTCATAATTTAATCCGTAGATTTATATTACTGGAAGAACGGACTAAAAATGGGAGGATTTAGTATCTTCATCTTTATCTTCATCTTTATCTTTATTTTTGAATTATCAGTTAAGTTTTAGTTTGTAGTCAATAATTATCATCTCATAAAACCTCTAAAATAGTAATATTGGTAGGATACTATTGAATCTTAGTAGATTTCTTGAATTACTTGTCTTTTTAGATCTTTCAAAAATAGTCCTCGTGGGAACGATCTCGTACTCTGCACCCACTATCTATAATCCGATTCGTGCGCTTGCGAGTAAAACATTACAATTAAAAATCCACATCAGGACCCACGTCAGTGGGCACATGCTCGCTAAGAAGATCCTATAGCAAGGGTATTTCTGGACCACCATGGAAAATGACTATTACAATCTTGTTCAGAAGTACTACAAATGCTAAAAACACTCCAGTCTGATACATGTTCTTGCCATTGATCTATATAGCATGACCACTCTATGGCCATTCGCCACATGGGGCCTCGACGTTGTTAAGAAGGTCAATCCGAAGCTTCAGATGGGCATCAGTTCATTCTCGTCGCCATTGAATACTTCTCCAAATGGGTAGAGGCAGCATCATATATAAACATCACTGTCGGTCACGTCGAGAAGTTTATCAAAATCAATATTGTTTGTCGGCTCAGCGTACCCAAAGACATCATCATGAATAATGGCACCAACTTTGTAAACAAGCGCATCAAAACCTTCTACGAATATTACAAGATCAAACATCATCACTCATCACCGTATTAGCCGCAAATCAATTGAGCCATAGAAGCGGGGAACAAGACAGCCATCTGAATCCTTGAGAAGATGGTCGTCACATACCGAGACTGGAGCGAGATGCTACCTTTCGCACTATGGGCTTATCGAACGTCAATCCGTACTGCTACAGGGGCAACACCGTTCTCCCTTATGTATAGAACTGAGACCGTGCTACCAGTCAAAGTTGAAGTACCTTCACTCTGCATCCTCATCGAATCTGAACTATCGGAAGCCGAAAGGGAGAGGTCCCGCTTTGAGCAGCTGAACCTGCTCGATAAAAAGAGGCCCCTAGCCTTGTGTCATACCCAAGTCTATCAAGGGCAAATCACCCGTGCTTACAACAAACGTGTTCACATTCGAGAGTTAAAGGTGGGTGACACCGTACTCAAGAAAATCTTCCCTTCTCTCGACGATGATCTGAGAGGGAAATTCAAGCCCAACTAGGAAGGGCCTTACGTTATCAGAGAAGTGATCCTTGGATATGAGCTCCACCTCGCCAGCATGGACGGAGAGCACTTTCTCTAGCCCATCAACACTGGATACGTGTGATAATTCTACTCCTAAGTCTCCTACGGCAAGGTAAGTATTGATAAGACGAATATGTGACTGCTTAAGGACCCCATAAAAGAGACCATCATTTCAAAGCCAAGTAGCTAAAAAGCATCCTTCAATACTCATACCTTTTGCTACACCCATTGAATCATTAGCCTTTCTTTCATAAACCCCTCCCAAAAAGAAATAAAAAAGTGAAAATGTATATATATACCAACAAAAAAAGAGAAAAAGTGTTATCATCAAAATCCAAAAAAATAGAAAAGAAAAACCCCAAAAAGAGACTATCTAACCAACAAATAGAAAAGAAATAAAAAAGACAATGGACATATACAGTAAAAATCTCCCAAGGAAGAAGTGCATTACGACATCTGGAACTCAATCAAGAAAACCCATTAAAACCAAGAATACCTTCAAAGTTATTAACCTATCCCATGGCCCAAATACATCCCTGAAGAAAGCCCTCTTTAAGGTTTACGAGCAGTCATGATATCCATTGAGTCAGCACAAACCAAGCTGAGAGACGACAAAATAATTCCATACAGTCAGTAATGATGGAATCAACGTCCATGATGTGGCCTTTGAAAAAGAAAAGAAAAGAAATAAAACTATACGAGCTCAAAGCAAAATGGACGTGGTGAAAACCCGAAAGGGTGCCACTGGTAAAAAGAGTGAGCTTGTGCGGACCAAGTGATAACCTGAAAGGGCACCTGGGGTAAAAATGCATACACATAGGTGTAGTGAAAACCCAAAAGGGCACTACAGGTAAAAAAGAGGGTAATAACAGACATGGCGAAAACCCATCTCAGGCGTTGTGAGTAAAAATATTTTTAAGAAAAAGAAAAAAAAAAAGAAGAGAGTGAGGAAAAAGTCATTAGTTACTCCCTTGGTTACATCTTCAGATTACCTGATCTTCAATTAGGCCACTCATGTTAGCTCAAATCGAGTCCGGACCAGGTATATCTCTAAATCGCCCCGTCAGATGGGATAGACATTCCGACCTCGGTAAAAATTCTGGGCCTCACTCCAACCTAACCACACGAACGGGTTTGACTATTCTCAAAATGGGACCCATTACCTCTCCTCGCGTTTAAGGAATAAAAAAAATACTTGTACAAGATAATAAATTTCTCTTTCCCACTTTCATGTCTATACTTTGCTGGCACCACATCTCAAAAAGATAATTGAGAAGAAGAATTTTGAAAGAAAAAGAAAAAAAAGAAAAAAAAAAAAGAGAAGAAGAATACTTATATAAGATAATAGATTTCCCTTTTTCATTTACATGTCTATACTTTGCTTGCACCACATCTCAAAAAAATATTCGATGCGACACCTTGTTTCCCCCTTTACAAATTTGAAAAAGAAACAAAAACATCAAAAAAAAAAAAATATATATATATATATATATATATATATATATATATACCAAAAAGATATCTGTCAGGGGTTCTTATGCCCCTTCCTATGGTGATTGATCTATGCAAAAAGTATGTGCAAGACCAGGTCATGACCCAACTCACGCTTCAAGGCACGGATCTGTGCACGCAAAGCATCCTCACGGGCATTCTGATAAGCCATACATTGACCATGGAGGCCCCTATACCGCTTCTGGGAAGCATAAGTAGCACT
This sequence comes from Chloranthus sessilifolius, assembly GCA_021018995.1. NCBI lineage: Eukaryota > Viridiplantae > Streptophyta > Magnoliopsida > Chloranthales > Chloranthaceae > Chloranthus > Chloranthus sessilifolius. The sequence continues at coordinate 149,341,399 of CM037589.1, forward strand.
AAGAGCATCACTCAGGGCCCCTTCCTGGCGAAGGACCTCACGCTCAGCTACATCGACTTTTGTTTCCGCCACATCAGCTCTAACTTGCTCTTTCTCTAAACGCCCGTGCAGGACCCGCTTCTCATCTACCAGCAACTCGATCTAGGATCGAAGCACTGATTCCTTCCTCAACCAAGGCCCCTCTGAATCACTGCTCTCTACCTGATCCAATTGATGAGCAGAAGGCCTCTCAGATAGTAGTCAAGCCTCATACTTTAGAGAAGTCAAAAGAAAGTTTCCTTGCTCCAGATCGCACATATGCATCAACTAATGCACTTCCCAAAGAGCGGCTATCCTATCCAAGTCTTCGGAAGGCCCCCGAGAGAAAATCAGGCCACACAGGGGAGGCCTTGTCACACAAGGCACCTATTGAACATAACCAAACTGGAGCAACACCTGAGATGGGAAATAATGGGTACTACCAGTCAAGCCGAAAAGGGTGATACCCTCATAATCTCTAGATCAAACTATCGGGAAGGTCCCGTCAAGCCATGAAAGCCTACATACCAGCTCAGCCTCAGTCAGTAAAAGACGCATCACACATGTATTCCCCCGAGGCAATTTAGAACATCGACCCAAACAGCAGCGAGCTACCTCTCCTCGGACCAAATAAAAGCGGGGCACAGATCCCAAAATAATAAGATGCTCCCCACGCCAGACCTGAAAAAGAGTAGGGCATCCCCTGAAGCACTCCACCTTGCCTGAGGCAAAGGCATCAAGACCGCAGTAAAGCTCGGCCAATACAAAATGCATCACAGAGCGGCCCTTTTCAAGATCCTCTAGTATGTCATAGAGTGTAAGAGAGAAACTCTCCCCCAGTAAAAAAAAAGGACCTCTGAGAGAAGGCAAAGAGCGAAAGCATTCACGTTATAAATATTTTTTATCGGCAATTTTCGCAAACTTTCGTCGCCAAAAATTTCTCTTAGGAATTTCACCGAACACCTGGTGGGCCCACTGGCAAGGCTTTCCTCATACTCACTTTCTTCAAGCCAAAGGTCGTATAGACGATCTTAGCATAGCCCGATTTTGGTACCACCTTAACAAGGCCACGATGTAGCCTCAAACCCGACAAAATGGAGATTTCCTCAAGTGTCGGTGTCAACTCACGAGTCCCAAAATGAAAGACATGGGTTTTCACATCCCAATGAGAAACCGTTGCATGGATAAAATCCCAAAGTAGAGGAACATCAAGGAAGGAGGGGAGATGGGCAAGCCCAAGTTGATCCAAACCCACAAACTCACTCTCATTCAAGCAAGCCAGCTGGGCCCTACACTCAAGGAGGGAAGTATAAAAATCTCGGACCCCCCAAAAGAGGTGGGGTCATGAAGTGGGTCCATAGTCATACAAAGCCGTTTAAAGAATCATGATTCGATGTAGGACAATGGACCCTCCGTCAGGAAGAAAAGACAAAAAATTTGGAGCAAAATTCAAAACCAACTTAAAATAGAGAAAAAGGAGTGCATTCTGGAGCCTTATAGGCCCACCACTACCCGAAAGCGCTTAGTGTGTATATTATACATGCTAGGCCAAAGAGTGCCTAGAAAATGCCTAGCATTCTCGAGCCTTATAGGCCCACCACTACCCGAAAGCGCTTAGTGTGTATATTATACACGCTAGGCCAAAGAGTACCTAGAAAATGCCTAGCATGTATAATATACACACTAGATTAAAAGTACCCAGAAAATGCTTAGCGTGTATATTATATACGCTAGACTACAAAATGCCCAAGCTATGCCTAGCGTGTATAATATACACACTAGACCAAAATGCAAAAAAAAAAAAGAGAGTGAGAAGAAGAGAGAGAAAAGAGAGAAAAAATGAAGGTTGTTTTCTCCCGTCCTTTGGACCAGTCCACCTGCACCCAATAACATTCATTTTCTTTCTTTATAGATGGCACCTCAGATCGCGAATTGGGACACCTAAGTTCACCATTTAACCTGTTTTATATTTTCCTTTTACAGGAACCATACTCACAACAAATAAAGGGGGTACATAAACCTGAGGGTCATTTCTCCATTTGCCAAACTCATGGCCCATCCTGCAGAGGAGTATGAGTCATAATTATAGCATCACACCCATCTTACCTATTTTTTCATTTTTGTAGGCAAACATGTCACATCCAAAAGGAGAAACAACAAGTAGAAAGGGAAATTAAAGACATCCATTCAAAAGATTATCCAAAAACACCAATCAATCGTTGTTATTACATTTTCCAAAAGTACTCAAAAGTTCAAATATTCATAAAAGGAAAAATGAAAATTGCTCCCAATCAGGTCCTCAAGAGTCCCTCCTTCATCGACACAAAGTCCTTTGATACGTCTGGGAATCCCCCATGCGCGACCATGCCTGGGACAGCCGGTAAGTAGTGAACGCGACTCCCTCTCACGAGCATGCTGAAAGAATCACACCAGAAGGGCCAGTCAAGGAAAAGAGCAGGCCAACAAAAAAATAAAAGGGACAAGCCAACATCACACTTACCACTTCGACATCCCGAAGATCGGCAATACGACGACAATACTCTGCTTGCTGAATAGCTGACTCATAGACCTATGAGAGGAAAGAAAAGGAAAGTCAGCGACACAAAAAGAAAAAGGGAAGGGGGCAAGCACACCCCTAAAAGAAGGGACAACTCACCCCTGGGACCAGCTTGGGGGGAGGTACTCTAACCGCCTCGGTAGAAAGGCAAGCGCACTCGACCACGTCGGCACAGATCCGAGAGGAACTCATCATCAAGATGCCTAAAGGTCCCTGAATCCTCGCAGCAGATGTCCCTGAAGGCCTTGCACCGGAAGTCCCTGAGGGTCCGACACCTAACACCTCTAAGGGCCCCGCGTCTGCATCGACATCAAGATCCTCTCTTGCCTTGAATTGAAAAGAGAAGAGGAAATTCGATCAGTAAACCAAAAACATGGTAGTGGGAAATTCGGTCAGTAAAGCATATTCGGTCAACCTTTAACCTTGCCCATGATCCCTAGAGAACAATTGGCCTTCTCCTATGATTTTAAAACCCTGATATGGGGATCATATACTGAAACAATAGTATATGGTCGAGACCCAAGCTGAAATAATAGATCTGTGGCTCGAACCCGACCCAGACCCGGGAAGATCTTGAATTCAGCACATACACAGGTGTGCACAATTCGATTACACGCATGGATACATGCGCGTAATTGGTCCCCTTTGGACCAGGTTCACTCTCCCCGTGGACCGCCTAAGTGATGAATTAATCACACATACAGTTGCGCATAATTCGATTCCACGCCGATACAACGGTGCAAAATTAGTCTGACTTGGACTAGACATAGGCCGACTGAAGTCCCGAATCTCGCGCAGATACAGTTGCGTTGAATTCGATTCCGCGTGATACCACACACGCGGAATCCATCCAAAACTGGACTGGGACTCTACTTCCCAAACCGCCCAGGGACCCAAATCCCGCGCATACGCCACTATGCGAAAATTCGATTCCACGCAACTACACGCACGTGGAATTGGTTTCCAATCCAACTTGACCTCTAATTCCCAAGACCGCCTAAACTCACGATCAAGCGCATATCCCACTGCATTGAATCGGATTCCATGCACACGCCACTGCGCGGAATTGGTTTCCCAGGCCTATTAGAATAAGGATTTTAGTTTCAGAAGCCGACTTGGACTGAATTAAGTGCATACGCCACTACTCGGAATTCAATTAAGCTCAGCTCTTGTTGCTCGGAATTCACAAATCCCGAACGGGTCCCCGCGCGCGGAATTAGCCCATTACCTATAAATAGACCTCCCTACCACACCAATTCACACATCCAGTAATCGAATTTTTGAGCTCCTCTCTTCCAAGTTTAGGGAATTCGAGACTCTCCCCATAGCGCTCAACTTCAGGTAATCTCTTAAGTTCTAGTTCTTAATTTCTAGTCTCTAGCTTTTAATTTCTAGTTTCTAGTTCTTAATTTTTAGGTTCTAGTTCTTAGCTTCTAGGTTCTAATTCTTAATTCTGATTCTAGTTCTTAATTTTGATCTCAGTTCTTAATTCCTAATTCCTAATTTCTTTGTTCTAGTTCTTAATTCTTAAGTTATAGATCTCAGTTCTTAGTTCCTGATCTCTAATCCTTAAAATCTCAAATTCTCAGTTTTTAATCCTTCACCCTTTAATCATCAATTCAAACTCAGTCTTTTCAAAACTATCCTTAGCCATAAAAATAATCTACTATTCTACTCTTCTTTCCCTTAAGCTTCTCCCTTTGAGAAAATTCGGGGTTCTCTCTGGGGCTTCCCAAAAGAGATCAAGCTGCCTTCTAGACTTATTGTAATATCCCGATATTTTTGAATCCGAGTTTGACTGATTTCATGCACAAGTCCGGCACGGTGACCAATGTCGCCATGATTTTATTTAATAATAAGTCATTAAATAATATTTGGGTAGCTTTGTGTGGAAGGATTAGAGTTTAGAGTGTGATTGGGCAGTTAGTGTGAAAGTCGTGCACCGACTTGCGGTGTGCCGCTCAACACCAAAACCCAACCTTAAGATAAGAAGATAGAATTTGCAACTAAATATCCTTGATATTTAGTTAGGTTTTCATTCGATTATAAGAGAGAGGAGGTTGGTTGCTTAATGGCTAAGCTTTGCCATTTGAAATTTTTGTAGAGAGAGAAAGGGAGTGAGAGTTGAGAGAACCGACCCAACCTATTTGAGCACCGTCACCTTTGAAACCCTTGTGGTATTTCGATTGTGCGATCACCTACAAGCTCCGCACACTCCGTACCTTTCGCAATGCTTGTGACGCTGATCATCTCGCAATCTTCGTTTGTGTTTTGAAGAGATGGAGATCAGTCGTTGAAGAATCCGATGATTTTGCTTCAAAACCCTCTTCGGCATTATTTCTTAAAGCTGTGGGATTAATCAGCAAAAAGGTTAGTTTCACTTTTGATTTTAATGGTTTAGATTATAGAATAAATCTTGTTTTAGTTTAGTGTATGTGTGTGTGAAAAAATAAAGCAAATCCGACAAGATTTGAGGGGGAAAATAGACCAAGAAAGCAACATGAAGGGTTTTAAACCCGAGAAATTCGAGGGTCGAATTTCAATTTGAGGGTCTAATTTGAAATTCGACCATCGAATTTAAATTCGAGGGACGAATTTGGATTTTAAGCCTGATGCATTTTTGGGAAATTCGAGGGTTGAATTTGGTCTGATGTGCCGACACTGCTTTGGTATTTCAGTCATAACTTTTTATCCCGAACTTGGATTGATGCGATTTTTGAGACGTTGGAAAGAAGACAACGAAACCTATAACTTTAATGAATTGACAAATTCATGAATCAAATGTTATAAAGGTCACAATTTAGGGTGAAGTAGGGACAAGTTTTCACATGAGTCAGCGTTACCTTAAACTTGCCTGTTTCGTCTAGTTGTGAGAAAATTTTAGGAACTTTGGCTTATATGATAATTAGTTGGTAACATGTGTATACATGAATGTTTATAATGTAGATTAAAGATTAGAGATCATTGAGTGGGCATTTTCTTTGCCTCTGATACGCTCGACTCTAAACTAAGGTAGGGGAACCCTAAACCTAATTTGCATTCTATTATAAGTATAGATTGTTTTGTTTCAAACATGAATTTTGTTATTTGCAAGCATTCATAAATAAGAACTTTGAAACTTTGATATAAATAAGAACTCAAAAATTTGAACTTCCGAACCTTATCTTCGAATGTGAACTTTGAATAAGAACTCAGAAAATCCAAAAAGGTATTATATATACAAACTTTGATATATTTAGCATTTACATTTGATTTGAGGCACATATGAACGATACCCTAGATCCTACCAACTGTGTTGACGGTAATTCTTTTTGGCGTAAGTTTTCTTTATTACGTAGGGGCTTGTTGCACTTCAGAAAATGGGTTCATGAACGACGATGGTCAGTAGGGTTTCCCATCGGTAACGTAGTCCGCTCTCATGCTATATATAATTTGGGAGATAAAATTAAGTTATAATTTTAAGACAAGAAGCATGCTAATTAATAAGTTTTTGAACACATCAGATGATTTATATTGGTTTTGACCTCAGAATTAGAACTGGAGATTTACTTTGCAAGGCATCTTCTGAAAATCATATTTGATCTGATTTTTGTCTTTGAAAAACCTTTACTTACAATGAAATGCAAATAGACATGTTTCCTCTATTGAGCTTCGATGTTAGCTCACCCTGACTATACGTCACAGGTGCTGACACTGCCTTAGGATCTGACGATCGTGATTTGGAGGACTCTAACTACATTGCTGAGGAGGAGTTGGAGACCCTAGCAGAGGAGTTCCTTCCTTGATCGAGATTAGTCATTTTGGTACTTTTGGATTAGAATCTTTTTGAGTATTAGACCCTAGGTCATTGTTTTGTCTTTTTAGATATCACTTGAGGAACCATCATTAGGAACCATTGTTTAGGTGTTTGGATTGGCCATCACTAGTGGTTCTTTATGGTTCCTCTTGGTGATATTTTTTATTAAAGCTTTTAAGCTTTTATTCTTAATTTATTAGCTTTGCTTCTATTTAGATCTATGCTTATGCTGCCGACTTTGTTTGAAATATGACTTATTGAGAAATCAATAAGATGATGAACCGGCCTTTCCTATACCTTAAGGATTGGAAAAGTCGGGTCGTCACAGTTGGTATCAGAGCTTAGGCTTTAGGTCTTATGGGAGACTGTGAGCCATAGCTCTAAGTAGGAAATGACATTAGGTCTGTCTAAACATAGGCTATGAGTGTTAGAGTTCTGTCAGGACATCGAGACCATCTGTTAATTGAAACCTGTGTTTCATTTTGACAGATAGATATGGCGCCTCGTAAAAGAGCCAAAACTGTACGCACTGACGATAATGATCGCAAGCAAACTAGGCAACTGCTGGCGACAATGGTTACAACAATGGCCCGACAGACTGCTCTGTTCATGACGTTATTGCGAGACACTGCGCACACCTCTCCATCCACACAGGTTGAGTTATGCTCACGGTGTGGTAAGCAGCACAAGACAGAGATGTGTAGAAGGATCACAGGTGCGTGTTTTAGGTGTGGACGCATTGGACATCTGATAAGAGACTGTCTCGAATTGGAAAGAGAGGCGACAACATCGACAACAACTAGAGCATTTGCAGTACGACAAACCTTGCGTATCTCTTCATTCGTACCGATTGATATGTGCGCAAGATACGGAAAGAAGCATAGGACGGAGAAGGACATGCTTGCCTTGGGCGCATGCTTTAGATGTGGTCAGAAGGGACATCCGGTGAAGGATTGCCCAGAGCCGAATCAAAGGAATATGGCTTCGACATCTATTCCAGGACCATCATCATCACATGATGCCCAACCAACGAATGAAGTCATCCAAGGTATAATTGTCGAGAGTTTACCTTATTCTCATGTGATGAATGTTCTTAGAAGTTATATGCTCTTGTGACATTTTCGGTAATATCATAATGCTATCTTATATACACTTAAATGAAAACATAGGCATAAAAACTGAATACTTTACACTTGTATTAGAATGTTGGCATATGTGAAACTGAGGCATGAGTATTAATCGACCCTGGGTCTACTCACTCCTTTATTACCCCGATGTTCTCAACACGTATGGGCATTAAGCCTGAGACGTTAGACTTTATATTAGTGGTGACAGTTCCTACGGGTAGTTCAGTGAAGACCGACACCGTGAACAAATCAATCATCATTCTCATGGAGGATCTTGAGACTAGGGAAGATTTGATATTATTGAATACGGTGGAGTTTTGATGTGACGTGATATTGGGAATGGATTGGCTATCCGCTTACCATGCAAGCGTTGATTGCCTGAGGAAAGTGGTAACTTTTCGTCCTCCTTGGAAAAGTCATTTCGATTTTACGGAGTGAAGACTAGGGTAGCACCTTTTATATCAGCTATTCGAGCTGAATGTCTGATAAAGATTTTGGGCTTGCAATATATATTTCTAGTTCATACAGGTATACAAATTTTGGAAATTTGTACCTACATGTTTGTGTTTACTTTAGCTAAATGACATGAGATCAATCGGGCCATGTCTAGCTTGGTTGATGACTTATAATAGCAAATTATAGGTGTTACCCCTACGGCTAAGCTTGGGATTAGCGTTAAATGTGTTCGGGCTTTGAAAAGGTCAATATAGAATAAAGACCAACTTTCAAAAAATTTAAATTTTGGAAAAATTTTGAAGTACACAGTTACTGTAAAATTCGAACCTCGAATTTTGTATGGTCACTGACAAGGTTTTTAAGGTTTCTTTGGGTTTTTCTTCCTTCTTGGGCAAAATCAAGGGGATTAGGCTGTGTGCTTAATCAAAACGAGTGAGTCATTGCTTATGGTTCTAGGCAGTTGAAAGACCATGAGAGAAATTATCCGACGCATGATCTCAAATTAGCAGCAATTATCTTTGCCCTGAAGATCTGGAGACATTACCTCTACCGTGAGATATTTTATCTTCACCGATCACAAGAGTCTCTAGTACCTATTCACTCAGAAGGACTTGAATATGAGGCAGCGACGATGGATGGAGTTTTTGAAGGATTATGACTGCTTGATCCAGTACCATCCGGGAAAGGCAAATGTCGTTGCTGATGCTCTCAGGAGAAGGTCTTCAGCACAGTTATCACATCTTGTCAGCCGGATACAGAGATGGAAGCTTTTCGAAGATATGGCCTTAGGCAGCTCGCAGTTTGATGTGAAAGACTCGAGAGCATTGATGACTACACTTGTACTGCGCCCTACGCTCTTCGAGAATATCTGGAAGCTTCATATGACCGATGATGAGGTGATGGCGATTAGACGAGATGTGGAGAGTGGAAGCAAGAAGGATTTCTCCATTCAAGCAGATGGGACCTTATTGTTTAGAGACTGAGTATGCGTACCGACAAGTACTGAGCTTCGGGACATCATTCTGAAAGAGGCTCACAAATCTATGTATGCCATACATCCTGGTAGCACCAAGATGTATCAAGACTTGATGAAGAGTTTCTGGTGGCGAGGTTTGAAATGCGATGTCGCTGAGTACGTATCGCGATGCTTGGTTTGTCAGCAGGTTAAGGTTGATCATCAGAATCCTGCGGGCTTATTGCAACCTTTACCTGTGCTTAAGTGGAAATGGGAAGCTATTTCGAAGGACTTTATTCTAGGGTTGCCGAAAACACTGAGGAAGAATAATGCTATTTGGGTCATTATTGATCGATTAACCAAGTTTGCTCATTTCTTACCGTACAATACTACGTATACAGCCAGTAGACTTGCAGAGTTATACCTTAAAGAGATTGTTCGACTGCATGGGATACCGGCTAGTATTGTGTCAGACAGAGACCCGTTGTTTACTTCACAGTTTTGGCAGCGGTTTCAAGAAGGAATGGGTTCTCGTCTTGACTTCAGTTCAGCATTTCACCCACAGACAGATGGCCAGACTGAGCGAGTGAATCAGATCATAGAGGACATGCTGAGAGCTTGCATGTTGGATTTTCACGAGTCATGGGACCAATAGTTACCTCTTATCAAGTTCGCTTACAATAATAGTTTCCAAGCTAGCATCGGTATGGCTCCGTTCGAGGCTTTATATGGACGACGGTACAGATCGCTGTTGAACTGGGAAGAAGTGGGTGAGAAGCTAATTATTGGACCTGAGATAGTCGAGCATACGACCGAGACGGTTCGGTTGTTTCGTGAGAGACTATGTGTAGCTCAGAGTCATCAGAAGAGCTACGCCGATCTCAAGTGGAGACACGTGGATTTTCAGGTAACCTTGAGTACATTGTTGTGCATTTACTCACTTCTTATGTTTTTCGCAAAGCAATTGTCGCTAACAATTGATTTTTAGGTCGACGATAATGTTTTTGTTCGAATTTCACCTACGAAAGGCGTTATGCGATTTGAAAAAAGGGGAAGCTGAGTCCTCGGTACATTGGGCCTTTTGAGATATTAGGCCGAGTCGGAGAGGTTGCATACCGAGTGGCGCTACCGCCGCAATTGTCCAGCATGCACAATGTCTTCCATATGTCAATGATGCGTCGATACATACGTGACCCGACTCACGTGCTTGATTTTCAAACCATCAAGCTTCAGGATGGTTTGACGGTGATCGAGGACCCGGTACAGATTTTGGATCGCAAGGAGCTGATCCTACGCACTAAAAGGATTCCTTTGGTTCTCGTCAGATGGAGGAATCATACACCAGAGGAAGCCACCTGGGAGCGCGAAGCTGAGCTCCGAGAACAATTTCACACCTTTTTTATTGACCTTGTTGAGAAAATGCCTATAGGATGTTTCAACTTTGGACCTTTTTTCATGTACTTCTTATTTATATATATACACGCATTTGGAGGTGCAATATGATTTTTCTTTGCCTGTAGAATTTCAGTGTGCTACTTAATACTTCCTACTTTAAGGTGACATGAAAATTTTGGGCGATACATCTATAAGTGGATGTTACTCTCTACTAATCATGTGAACTAAACCCGGCCACATTGTAAGCTACTTCATTTACTTTTACAAGTTACTTTCAGCTTGATACTTGCGTCATAGCCGGGTGCCATAATTGGCAATGCGCTGCCCGACCACACACTCACCAACTATGGGTTTGGCTCCTCCACGCCCTCAACCTATCCCGTTTCATGTGGTCATCGCTTAGATGACCCAAGGATGTCACGGCTCCGGCAAATCAATCACCCGTTCACACATGTCGGATACTATGTGGTTTTTTTATGTAGTTTTTAAGCCAACCCTCTACCCTTTTGGCCAAATATCGGAACGGCGGGATCCTATCCAGCAGCTTTTGTTTTTGACTTTTAAAGAACGGTGGTTCAATGCCCCCGAAATTGTATTTAAGGGTATCATCAAGGCCCGTGAGAAGATGGGCCAGCGGGTTAAGACACCGGCCAAGGGCATTCCCTATGCTCGTTTGCTTTCTGCGATGATTGAGAATTTTGGGGTGAGAGCAACTTATGAGATTCCTCCTACTGAGCCTCGATCCACAGCTAGCCTCCGGCTATATGGTTTGATCGATTAGGATCGAACCTACAATAGATTGCTAAAGGCTCCTAAAGGTGCAGTCGTTCCTGATGAGGATGAAGAGGAGGATGCAGAGCACGCAGCAGCAGAGCCTGACGCTCCTGCACCTGACCAACCACCACAGACCAACGTACTCACCCTGTCAGAGTTTACTCACCAGATGACTTCTGTGAGCCAGCCAATTCAGGAGCTCACACATCATACCAGCTCTATGTGTCGGGAGTTGGAGGTTCATGGCGGGGCTTTGACATACTTGATGCAGCACGCGTTTCCAGCAGACTATGCGACTAACATGGCAGACATCCGAGCATCGGTTCACCACCCTTCTACATCGAGATCAGGTCCCAGCATACCTACAGATGCGGATGATGACAGCACGGGTGATGACGATACTGATGGTGGGGACGATGACTAGGCTTCAGCTGGTCAGGCTGCTGCGGGGGAGGACTAGATCCGCCTGTGTGCTGTTATGTTGTTTTTATTGTCCTGTTCATGGATTGTATTTATTTTTATGGATGCTCTAGAACCTTACGGTTCTATCTTTTGCTATTTCTTATAAACTTTTATTTTGTGGTATGGAGCGCTAAGCTCCGTTTTGTTTCGTTATGTACTATTTGATCTGTGGATGCTCATGTAGTTTATAGTCATCTTTGTTTTGTTGTGGACTTATGGACTTAGATATCTGAGCATGTGATTTCATCCCTGGTTGTTCTTTGTTTTGCATTCTGTTTTGGTATTTATCTCGTTTTGTGATTCGATTTACTCGACCCTATCACTTAAATCACCTGTTTTATGTCCTTTATGTTTTGATTTGTACACCATGAGTCATGGTGAGGTTGTTTCCTGGCACGTGACACTCGGGGTGTAGGCATCCATGTATGGATGCAATCCACTATGGCCCTTCGGATGTCACATGCAGTACATCCAGGTTACTACGGATCCCATCCCTTGACTTGCGTGCCCTGTGAGGCTATCGCATTGTGACCCATATATTTTTGTTTTAGTTTTATATTTTCGGTTCCGTTTCGCCTGAAAGGTTTGGATGGGTTTCTTTCGCACTTTGTTTCGTTTGTCTTCTCCATTTTCGAGGACGAAGATTCCTAAGGAGGAGAAAATATAATATCCCGATATTTTTGAATCCTAATTTGACTGATTTCGTGCACAAGTCCAGCACGGTGACCAATGTCGCCATGGTTTTATTTAATAATAAGTCATTAAATAATATTTGGGTAGCTTTGTGTGGAAGGATTAGAGTTTAGACGACTTTGCGGTGTGCCGCTTAATACCAAAACCCAACCTTAAGATAAGAAGATAGAATTTGCAACTAAATATCCTTGATATTTAATTAGGTTTTCATTCGGTTATAAGAGAGAGGAGGTTGGTTGCTTAATGGCCAAGCTTTTCCATTTGAAATTTTTGTAGAGAGAGAAAGGGAGTGAGAGTTGAGAGAACCAACCCAACCTATTTGAGCACCGTCACCTTTGAAACCCTTGTGGTATTTCGATTGTGCGATCACCTACAAGCTCCGCACACTCCGTACCTTTCGCAACGCTTGTGACGCTGATCATCTCACAATCTTCGTTTGTGTTTTGAAGAGATGGAGATCAATCGTCTGCTTCAAAACCCTCTTTGGCATTATTTCTTAAAGCTGTGGGATTAATCAGCAAAAAGGTCAGTTTCTCTTTTGATTTTAATGGTTTAGATTGTAGAATAAATCTTGTTTTAGTTTAGTGTATGTGTGTGTGCAAAAATAAAGCAAATCCGACAAGATTTGAGGGAAAAAATAGACCAAGGAAGCAACATGAAGGGTTCTGAACCCGAGAAATTCGAGGGTCAAATTTCAATTTGAGGGTCTAATTTGAAATTTGACAATCGAATTTGGGTTTTAAGGCTGATGCATTTTTGGGAAATTCGAGGGTCGAATTTGGTCTGATGTGCCGACACTGCTTTGGTATTTCAGTCATAACTTTTTATCTCGAACTCGGATTGATGCAATTTTTGAGGCGTTGAAAAGAAGACAACGAAACCTATAACTTTCATGAGTGAAAAATTCATGAATTGAATGTTATAAAGGTCAAAAATTAGGGTGAAGTAGGGACAAGTTTTCACATGAGTCAACGTTACCTTAAACTTGCTTGTTTCGTCTAGTTATGAGAAAATTTTAGGAACATTGGTTTATATGATAATTAGTTGGTAACATGTGTATACATGAATGTTTGTAATGTAAATTAAAGATTGGAGATCGTTGAGTGGGCATTTGCTTTGCCTCTGATACGCTCGACTCTAAACTAATGTAGGGGAACCCTAAACCTAGTTTGCATTCTATTATAAGTATAGATTGTTTTGTTTCAAGCATGAATTTTATTATTTACAAGCATTCAGAAATAAGAACTTTGAAACTTTGATATGAATAAGAACTCAGAAATTTGATCTTCCGAACCTTATCTTCAAATGTGAACTTTGAATAAGAACTCAGAAAATCCGAAAAGGTATTATATATACAAACTTTGATATATTTAGCATTTGCATTTGATTTGAGGCACATATAAACGATACCCTAGATCCTACCAATCATGTTGACGATAATTCTTTTTGGCGCAAGTTTCCCTTATTACGTAGGGGCTTGTTGCACTTCTGAAAATGGGTTCATGAACGACAATGGTCAATAGGGTTTCCCATCGATAACGTGGTCCGCTCTCATGCTATATGTAATTTGGGAGATAAAATTAAATTATAATTTTAAGACAAGAAGCATGCTAATTCAGAAGTTTTTGAACACATCAGATAATTTATATTAGTTTTGACCTCAGAATTAGAACTAGAGATTTAGTTTGCAAGGCATCTTTTGAAAACTATATTTGATCCGATTTCCATCTTTGAAAAACCTTTACTTACAATGAAATGCAAATAGACATGTTTCCTCTATTGAGCTTCGATGTTAGCTCACCCCTACTATACGTCACAAGTGCTGACACTACCTTAGGATCTGACGATCGTGATTTGGAGGACTCTGACTACATTGCTGAGGAGGAGTTGGAGACCCCAGCAGAGGAGTTCCTTCCTTGATCGAGATTAGTTGTTTTGGTACTTTTGGATTAGAATGTTTTTGAACATTGGGCCCTAGGCCATTGTTTTGTCTTTTTGGATATCACTTGAGGAACCATTGTTTAGGTGTTTGGATTGGGCATCACTGGTGGTTCTTTATGGTTCCTTTTGGTGATATTTTTTGTTATAGCTTTTAAGCTTTTGTTCTTGTTTTATTAGCTTTGCTTCTATTTAGATCTATGTTTATGTTGCCGGCTTTATTTGAAATACGGCTTATTGAGAAATTAATAAGATGATGAATTGGCCTTTCCTATACCTTAAGGATTGGAAAAGTCGGGTCGTCACACTTATGGAATTGCAGACTCTTCTCTGAAAATCCTAGGTAGTTAAGCTAGCGGCCCTAGACTGCTAGTCTTGACTCTCGAAGAAGTATTGCAGGAGGAAGCACTTAGCATAGAGCCAATTAGGTCTCCCCAACCTTTCCCAATTGTCAATCTCGATACTTTTATATTTGGCCTATTTTAAAATATCAAATGAAGTCATATTGATATAAAATTAGTCATATTTGAAAGCTTATTGAAGTAGCTTTCCAACAAGCCAAAAAACGCGTAATTCCGACAAGTATTGAAGAAGTTATGGTCAGTTTTCAAAAACTGCAGAAAAAGTGAGGATTTTCAAAACTCCTAATCGAATTAGGATTAGTCTTTTTTATTATTTTATAGGATTCGTTTCCTTCATTAGAAATAGGATTAGTTTCCTTACTGTCTTAGGACTTTATTTCATTATTTTAAAAGAATCGGGAATTAGAGTTGCGCTAGGATTAAGAATTAGGATATTTCCTTTACTTGAATTAGGAATTAGAATTATACTAGGATTTCTAGTAAAAGCCTATAAATAGACCCCTACCCCCTAGCCACTCTACACAATTCTCTCCTCTAAGCTTCTTCCTTTTAGAAAATTCAAGTTCTAGTATTCAATTCTTAAATTCCCAACTTTAATTCTCAAATTCTTAGTTCTTAATTATTAAATTTCGATTTTTATTGCTTAAATTCTTAGTTCTTAATTCGCAAATTCTCAAACCCTAATCTTTCTCAATATTTATAAAACTACCATTACCTCACTGATTTGTCCAAGGGAGCTTACGGAGGGTATCCGAGAACGGGGCCAATCCTCCTTAGCAAAATGGGTAATAACCCCTTTTTTAATTAAACTCCTAGTAGGATTAGGAGGCTAAATTAATTAGAGTCCAAGTAGGAGTACAAGACTAGGTTAATTAGACTCCTGGTAGGATTAGGAGACTATATCAATTAGACTCCCAATAGGATTAGGAGACTAAATGAATTAGACTTCCAGTAGGATTAGGAGATTAGATTTATTAGAATCCTAGCAGAAGTAAGAAGGTCAAACTAGTTGGATTAAAAGCAACCCACAGCTACAGAAGTTGGTCAGTCGACATTCAGTAAAGGATTTCAACCTGCAAACCCTCGCATCTTCTTAAAGCGTGATCAGTGACGTGTTGCAATGTTGATAAATATCTGTAGCTAGCGATCACATCACCTAGGTACTTTTCATTTAATATTCACCTATTTAATTTCAGTAATTTAATATTTCTTAATTTATTATCTATCGCCTTTGCTAGAGTCCACTTGGGACCGAATTGGGCCACTTCTTCCGGGGATCGAAAGGAACCTAGAAAAAGCGCATACTGATGTGATTTTTAATTGTGATGTTTTACTCACAAGCGCACGAATCAAATTTTAGATAGTGGGTGCGGAGTACGAGATCATTCCCACAAAGACTATTTTAGAAGATCTAAAAAGATGAAATAGTAACTCAAGAAATCTATTAAGATTTAACCGTACCCTACCAATATTATGATTTAAGCAGTTTTGTGAGCTAAGATAATTACTGACTACAAAATAAAGTTTAATTGATGATTCAAAAATAAAGGTAAAGATGAAGATACTAAATCCTCCCATCTTTGGTTTGTTCTTCCCATAATATAAATCTAAGGATTAAACTATGAGATATATCATTGAAAAGTATCTTTTATGAAAGATAAATGGTCAAAACCTGGATAGGTTCCACATTGCATCCCTGCAATCAGAACTTAATTTCAGAGATGATTTCTATATATAGATCTGGGATCAAGGGCATGACTCGGCACACTTGATCTTAGATACAATAAAAATCATTCCTAAAATGGGTAAAAAATTTTAACAAGAATACCACCATAGATCTGAGATCAAGCGCATGACTCGACACACTTGATTTCAGATTAGGGAATAATTAAGATAAAATTATCATTACAGATCCAAGATCTAGGGCATGACTCGGCACACTCGATCCCAGATCGTAATCGTAAGTAGATCCACACAATAAAAATAAAAAGACTATATAACAATAATTGGGGTAAAATTACCATCACAGATCTGAGATCCAGGGCATAACTTGGCACACTCAATCCCAGTTAGTGGCAGAGATTTCATCCGTTCGTGATGACATAACAACCATAAAATAAAATCTCAAAATTTAATCATAGATCTATACTATTAGAAGTACATTCCTCGGAAATTCGCTACACATGTTATAATTAAATGACATAAAATAGTAATAAATGAAAAATATCATTTATCTAATTAATTAAAAATATCTCAACCTTCAATAGCAATTCCTTGATCTAAGCTTAATCCACGAGTATAATAATCTTTAGAAAAGAACTTAAAAATACTCTCTATTAATCTCTAAATTTAACTAGGAATTAATTGAGCAAAAATAAAATTTTTGAAGAAAGGAATGCTAAAAAGGTAAAAGGAACAAAGCTCTCAAAAAATAAAAATCTCTATCTCTACGTCTCTCTTTCGAGTTGTTATTTGTGGCTTTAAATACTCTCCAAGTCTCGCAGCTTTCCTAGCCCGCAAAGCCAGGGTCGATTAATCGACCTCATAGAGTCGATGCATCGATCCCCCCTAAAAATCTACACTAAGAAGTCTTTTCCGTCTCAAACTCTATCCTTTACCTCGATTAATCGAGTGAAGTTAATCGACTTCCTATAATTCTGCAACCAAAAAGGTATTTTTTGTGTCAGACTTAATCACTTTCCTCGATTTATCGAGTGCAAGGTCGATGCATCGACCTTCCCAAATTTCCGTGAACTCCAGCCCAACTTTGCATCAGACACTGTCTCGGTATTTCGGGCATAGCGTTTTATTCCGAACTCGGATTGACATGATTCATGCGGCATTAGAAAGATGACGAAAATCTCTACAACGTTTATGCTTTAGCAATTTCACGAATCTGACTCCTTGAAGGTCCAAATTGAGCTGTACGTCACTAAGTTCTCGATGACCCAAGGTTGCAGTGTTTGACGTTATTTTCGAAATTCTTGGGTTGTTTTATGCACTTAGATTGTATTTACCTGAAACACTTCAAATCTAGTAATTTTCATTAGATGGCCTTCATCGGATGGCTAAATGTAAGTATTTAGGGGTGAAATATCATCATATTTCACTACTCATCACATACTAACAAGGGCGTACCCTCCGAGCTTTTGAGAGCATTCCCCGAATCCTAAGAACTTAACCCAAACCTTTAGGAACCCTTCCCAGACCCTTAGGAATCAACCCTAACCCTTATAACCTTTCCCAGACCAGTTTAGAGCCAGTCAGAGTTGTGGATGGAAAGAGCAGTGTCAAAGTTTATATGGACATCTGCTGCAACTGAGACCTTTTCCTTTAGAAAGTAGAAGTTTCCAGCTTTCCAACGAGCCAAGAAGCGCCTGATTTTGAGTTGTATATCGAACGTTATGGCAACTTGAAAAATGAGGAAAATCTAGCGTGTATAATATACACGATAAGGCAAATTCTGGCAGAATTTGTCCTAGCGTGTATGATATACATGCTAGGCCTACTTTTGCTTTAAGCTTCAGGCACGGGCCCCTGACTTCCCTATTTTCCCATGGAATACTATTCTTAAGCCTAGCGTGTATATTATACACGCTAAGCTTAGGAACAATATTTTTTGGGAAAATGTCCAGATTTTAAATTTGGGGTTTGACTTGTTGACCACCCCAAAGTCTGGGGTGAGTATTGTTAAGACTGTTGCACTCCCACTAGCTCCCTTTTTAACCCTTTTTGTCATTTGAAATCCTACCCTATCATCTACCATTAAACCCAAGTTCCCACCTATCCAAACCCTTAAAACCCAAAAATCTTAGATTAGAGATTACCTAAGTGCTAAACTCATTAGCTCTTAAGTACCATCCTAATCCTCTCATTTTCTATAATTAGAGAGCCACCCTGCTCCCCTCCCCCACCCCCCTTTGTTTAGGGCTTCAAAAAATTTCCAAAGAGGTAAATAGTTAGATATTTCCACCTCCCTTTTTAGCATTTTATCCATAAAATTCTAGCACCTTAGTTTATCTTTTAGATCCCATCTTCCATCACCAATCCTTGAGATTTAGCTAAAACTATCCCTTAGCCTACCTCTCCTACCCTCTAGCTCCCTAGCCTTGGAGGTTCAAACCCATTCCTCAATCCATTTACTATTAAAAGCTCACTGGAGGTGCACAAACGCGAAGGTCCACAGCGGTACTACAAGGGCCCGAGAGCTCCGGCTCTCCCTTCTATTCCTCTACCTTCTTTGCTTTCCCTCTATCTTATAATTGAGCCGTTACGTCATCCAAATTTCATCAGGTACGTAGGGTTCAATAGGATCGGAGTGCCTTCAGCCAAAGGGGGAGTGTCGTTCATTTTTACCCTTTTTTTATACACTTTGGCTATAAGTAGAGACCACTTACTAGCGGGTTGATCGGGTGCCTAACACCTCCCGATCGATAACTGAAACCCCTATCCAAGAGCCTTTGGCAAAGACCGGTACATTGGAATCATATTTTTACACTTCGGTGCTTACGTATTGATTTTTGAGGTATCCCAGGTCACCAAAAGTTCCGAGTGGCGACTTCATCATTTTTAGAGAGTGCGCATCGTCGTAACGAACTCGCAAAGTCAACGGTTGCACAATTTTGAAAAAAAAAAATAGTAATAAATTAAAGGGACACAAGCATCAGAAAAGTGAACGCTAAAATAAATTGGGCAATCCCACAGGAGCCGTTCATTTTTAATCTATTGAGCTTCTTAATCAGTTGTCAGTGACACGTGTACGGTTCTGATGGGACGCTCGATTATCGCCCTATTTTTTACTTCATAGTAATACAATTATAGTACGTTTCACAGTAGATAGTAGTCTCACATTCACACCTAATATTAACTTAAAAGTCAAACTGAAATCTACACCTTTCACATCATTTAATCAAATGATCAGAATTTCTTCTCGATAAAACAAAGGAAACAAAACTCTACATATCAAACCCTAACTTATCTCCTCTTCTTTCTCTACACAACTCTATAGACCAAAAACCCCAAAGAGAGATTTCAAATTTTAAACCAGATCTTCTAAATATTAATTCCTGGATCTGAAGATCTTTAGAATTTTTGCTGGTTTCGTTGGGTCGGATTCGGTTTCTTCTTCTTTTTCTGGTGGTTTCGTTGGGTTGGATTCGGTTTCTTCTTCTTCTGGTGGTTTCGTTGGGTTGGATTCAGTTTCTTCTTCACAAAGCTATTATTGCCTAAAACGAAATTTGCCACTATGGTTCTAATTCATTATTTGGAAGTCAATTATTTGGGTCGGGTTAAAATTGCCCAACAGGAAATGGCACATGCCACCCCGACCCGGAAACCGGATACTAGCTGACACTGGACTTGGAAACCTGATTCCTAGTTCCACGATTTAATATATTAGTAAATAGAGTTAGTCTACAATGAGTGGACACGGCAGTATCGTAAGTGCAAGCACTACAAAAATAAAGCTATTAGCAGCAGTTTTTGGCAGCCAAAAACTGCTGCTATTAACAAAAAAGCTTGTTATTTCAGTAGCAGCAGTTTTTTTGTTAATAGCGGCCGTTTTTGGCTGCCACTGAAACCCCTTATTTTTGTAGTGATGACATGCACAAACTTCCAATGCATGAAAGTCTTTGCACAGTCATGCTGTCATACAGATGTGTGGAGTGCTTTCATGCACATGATGGGTCCATTGTAAGCTCCCTCTAATAAATAATGGTTCGGGTCGACTTCACAATCAGGATAGAAGCCGCATCATGCCCAACCTGACCCGTCCAGACAATATAAGTTTATGGGGTCGACTCAATAAAAGATACGGATCGAGCAGGTTGGATATCGGGTCAATCCAACCCATTAACAACCCCTGTTTGGAGCAAGTCGGTTTATCTTGGTAAACGCAATATTTGGTAATGTAACACCCACCCCTCAAAACCAGGGTCAATCCACCAGTTGACTGAGACCCAACAAGATTTTTGACTGCACCAGGAGGCAGCTTGAGGATTGGTCCTTCCAAATACATGGAGCACCCACTTAAGACCTGATGAAATGAGGCAATTTCTAGTGACACCCATAGAGTATACAAATTAAATCAATGGGTGTGGTAGCAATTTGAAAAGCTACCCACACTCCATCTAGAGCCATTGAATAGGCACTCAACTCGAGATTTTAAAAAATCCCCGGGTAATTTTAACAAAAGTTAGACCCCTAGCAGGGTGATGATCTCTAGATCATCATCTATGGTGGTGATCTAATGTTTCGACATGGATGGATCATCGAAAAGTTAGTCGAACTTGGACCTCAAGATCCAAGGGAACAAAAAGAGCACACACACTTTCTTAAGTATATATTTCTTAAGTATATAACTTAGCATGGGGCAATGGCATAGAGGAGAACTCCAAGGGGCATTGTAAAATAAATCCCTAATTTCTTAATTAGAAATTAAACGAATAAATTTTTTTAACAAATCCTAGCCATTGATCTTGTGGACCAACTTGAACCACATCTATAACCATTGATCTCACCTTGGGAAAATCTAAGGTGATAGATCAAGGCAACTCCATGCAATAGGAGAATCTTGACTTTTGGCTAAGAAGAGGCACAAGGAGATCCAAGAGTCCACAAGTGGACTCGTCTAAGGGTCACAAGGAGAGTCAAATGGGTCCCACTCTCTTGGGCACCCTTTGACTTTGCCTTTTGGGGAAAGAGAGAGACTTGGGAAGAGAAGCTTGGCTACTTGGCAAGCTTGTTCCCTCAACGGAGCTTTAAGCTTCAACCCACTCATTTGCAAAAATCGGCCACCCTCTCTCCTAGCTAGATCTTCTTCCTCATTCAACCTCCATTAGAGCTCCTCTAAGACCTTCATTGAATACCAAATCCTCCACCACCATTGGATTCCCCTTCACTCTTAGGCCAACATAGTTTAATTTCAGCCCCATCCCAGCCCATCTCACCTTTCAAAAACCTACAAACCAGCAAGTATTGTGGATCAAAGAAGGTAAAGACTAAGTTCTTTTAAAGTTGTAAGGTTTGGTGTAGTAGAGTGTAGATTTCTAGCCTTGTTTCCATTGTTTTTCTTAGTTTTTAATGGACTAGTAAATATGCAAGTACATTGCACGTGTTAATTTATAAAATTTAATAATATTGGTAATATAACTTATTATGTTTTTATTTAAGGTTTTTATCCATATTTTACATGTGATTGTGTAAGATAAATTTAAAATTAAGATAACTTTATTGAAGATAAAAAAAAAATAGTGTTTATTATAAACAATAGAAAATAAAAAATTATTTAGTAAGTGGAATTATATTTTTTTAAGAAGCTTTTTCAATATGATCTCCTCAAAAAATTTAACATACAATTTTTTGAGCACCTACACTTAAAATCTATTGACTATATTGTTGGATATAAATGTAAATCATAGACAACGATATATTAATCTATCAAGTGTGTTCACAACAGCTTTGGGTGCACAAAAACTTTTCTCAATTTCCTTTCTTTTCATTAAATAAGATAGTAAAAATTGGTTGTTGAGGATAGACCTATCATCTCAAGATTCATTGTGTGGAAGATTAGGATGAGGAAGGATATCTATTCTGTGATTCGAAGCAGACATATAGTTTTTTAAATGGGTGCCCACAAAGACTCAGTGGGTACAAATGAAGGTTTCTTTAAAAAGTGTGTTGATGGGAGATCTCAAACGCTTCATCAACTTACCTTAAGTTGAACTTTGATCATATCTTTCTTTAATTTAAACTTTTATTCCAATTTTGATTGGAATGTGAGAATTAACCATTTATGTATCAACCCAGTAAAAAGTCTAAGTCGAGCAGGTGGTATGTTAGGTCGAACTGACCCGTGATAGTCCTACTATTATAATGGGCTTAAAGTTTACATAGTATGAATGTCATGCATCTATGAAGGGGTTAGCAATCAACACCAAATTTTAGGTAGAGATGAGGTGTATCATCATCTTTGAGCAATACCTTGTTCATGGATGACCCGAAAGGCCCAAGTTTTAAATTTACTTCATACCTTGCACATTTGTAGTTTGAGTTGTTGCTTAGGTCCAGGCCAAAGGGGTTCGAATGAGCTTGGGTTAGGTTTCATTGTAAAGTGTTATAAAACTGGCTCAATCTAAGCTCGATCGCTGAGGCCTAATATTTAGTCCCAAGCATGACCATTCAGATAATAACTTTTACTCAAAATCAGCTCCTTTTGACCATTTTGAAATTGAAGATGGAGATTATTTTTTTCCCATCTTCCACACAACAGGATTTGAGGCCATAGGCCTTCCATAGACAGTTTGCTGTTAATTTCATGTAGCACACATGTGCAACCGCGGACCTTGCGGGTCCATCGCGATGATGCACACCCACTATAAAATGATAGAGTCACCATTCAGAGCTTTTGGTAACCCAGGATACCTCAAAAATCAATATGTAAGCACAAAGTGAAAAAATATGACTCCGATTTACAAGTCTTTGCCAAAGGCTCTTGGATAGGGGCTTGGGCTATCGATCGGGAATGTGCTAAGCACCTGATCAACCCGCTCCTAAGCGGTTTCTACTTATGGCCAAAGTATAAAATAAAAAAATAGGAAAAATGGACGGCACTCTCCCTTTGCCTGAAGGCACTCCGATCCTATTGAACCCTATGTATCCGATGAAATTTGGACAACATAACGACTCAGTTCTAGGATAGAGAAAAAGTACAGAAGGTAGAGGAATAGAGGGGAGAGTCGGAATTCTTTGGCCCTTGTAGCACCGTTGTGGACATTCACGTTGGTACACATCCAATGAGCTTCCGATAGTAAATGGGTTGTAAGAGGGGTTT
Organism: Chloranthus sessilifolius; assembly: GCA_021018995.1. Classification (NCBI taxonomy): domain Eukaryota; kingdom Viridiplantae; phylum Streptophyta; class Magnoliopsida; order Chloranthales; family Chloranthaceae; genus Chloranthus; species Chloranthus sessilifolius. The sequence goes on from CM037589.1 coordinate 149,364,762, forward strand.
CAATCTCTAAGGCTTGAGAGGTAATAGGTATGAGAGGGAGGCTAAGGCCTTGTTCCTACTATATCTAAGAGATTTATGATGGGAAATGAGGTTTTGAAGATCAACCTAGGTTTTGGAATTTATGGGGTTTTAATGCTAAAAAGGGAGGAAAGGGATCACTAAAGGGTTCTCTCTCTTTGGAAATTTTTTTATGCCCTAAACAAGGGAGGGGTGGCTCTCTATTTATAGAGTTGGGGTAGGTTATGAGGGTACTTAAGAGCCAATGAGATTAGAAATTAAGTAATCTTAGATCCAAAGTTTTTGGAGCTTAGATAGGTGGGATTTGGATTTAATGGTAGATGATCGGATAGGACTCTAAATGGCTAAAGGATTGCAAGTAGAACTAACGGGGGTGTAATAGTCCTAACAAAACCCACCGCAGACTTTGGGGTGGTCAACAAGTCAAATCTCAAAATTTAAAATCTAACTATTTTCCCAAAAATACTATTCCTAAGCCTAGCGTGTATATTATACACGCTAGGCTTGGGAACAGTGTTCCCTGAGAACATAGGGAAGTCTGGGGGCCCGTGCCTGAAGCCTGAAGCAAAATTAGGCCTAACAAGTATATTATACACGCTAGGCTAAATTCTGCCAGAATTTGCGTTAGCGTGTATATTATATATGCTAGTGTAAATTCCCTCATTTTTAGCATTTTTCAAGTTACCATAACTTTCGATATACAACTCAGATTGAGACAATTCTTGGCTCATTGGAAAGCTAGAAACCTTTAGTTTCTAAAGGAATAGGTCTCAATTGCTGCAGATGTTCATGTAAACCTCGATATTCCTCTTTTCATCCATGAGCCGCTTTGGTTAGAAACTAGTCCGGAAGGAGATCTTTAGGTTAGGGTTGATTCCTAAAGGTCTAGAAAAGGTTCTAAAGGCTTGGGGTTAAGCTCTAAGGGTTTGGGAAGTACTTTCAAAAGCTCAGAAGGTACGCCCCTCTCAAAGTGTAAGTTAATCAGGCCTTGGGCCAAATTTAAGTGTCTACAGATGCCCCTCTTTGGTATCTGATCACTAATGATCAAATGCCAAAGAAGGAGACATTCAGAGAGGCCCAAGGCACGCTAACAGGTCAGCCATATTCAACATGAACCTTAAACATCAGATGGTAACATGTTGAGTTGACGAAAGCCCTGTATGTCGAAAAAAAACGTTCGTTCCTCAAGGCTATCGGTCCCAATAATATCGTTCCTCAAAATGATTGGTGAAGCATGGACAAAATGGCCCCGTAAGCGGGAGGGTGATCGACCTATACTTAAAGATTGGCGTAATGCAATGATGCGAAGATCCACAGTTTGTGCCCAATCTCATGAGGCATTGGGGACCGATAGCCGTTCCCAATAATGTCGCTAGGCTCTTGGGGACCGATAGCCGTTCCTCAAAATGATTGGTGAAGCATGGTGTTTGAGTTCCATTTTGAACAAAATGGCCCCGTAAGCGGGAGGGTGATCGACCTATACTTAAAGATTGGCGTAATACAATGATGCGAAGATCCACAGTTTGTGCCCAATCTCATGAGGCATTGATTGCCCCATTTGATCGGCCATGGGTGCCCCTGCGCGAAGTAGGGTTCGAGATCTTTGAGCGAGCTCATCGATCCCAAGGTTAATTTAGCGCAACTTACCTGAGCGGAGCGAATATTGATGTCGCAACGCTTTTTGGGTGTATGCGCCACTTATTAAGCCACATATTTTCGTTATTTTATGTTTTATGTATATTATTATTATTATTATTATTATTATTATTATATATATATATATATATATATATATATATATATATATATATTTATGTTTGTTCGAGATTTTTTGAGCGTGCTCACTTACCCTAAACACTTTTATTTTAGCACAAATTCTCAAGCGGACCGAATGGAGATCGACGCACATTTTGGGATGTGTGAAATATTGGCTCAACCACTTAAACTCGGCCACCGGGTTAAATCTGGATAAAACAGAGCCTATTTTGGAGGTAGAAGTAAGCTTATCGTGTATATTATATACAGTAACTTCGGAAAAAAATAAGCTTAACAAGTAAAATATGCATGCTAGGCCAAATCTGAGAAAAATAAGCCTAGAGCGTATATTATACAGCCTAGGCAACTTTATGGTTTAAAATGGTGGGGCACGACCAGAAACCCGAAAACAGGGTATTTTTTTAAAAATTTACTTTCTCCCTCTCTCCAAACCAAAACAAGAGATCTTCGTTGTGTTCCATTGATCCGATTCAAACCTCAACATCATGTCGGTGTTGACATTGCCGATTAATCACGTATTCTCAGCCGGATCTAGGGCTTATTTTTCAACCAAACGTAATTATTTTATTTTCTTTGATTTTTTTTATTTTTACACTAATGTGGCTAGGGTTCTTGGATCTAGATGATAAAAAAACTATTTTTCTTTGTAAATGCAGCCATTTGTGATTTGTGTGCATGTTTTTATGGATTCTGGTGAAAATTTGGGTGATTTGTCCCCCCTTTTTTGGATTTTCCTTATTTCTTTATTTACCAATGCATTATGGCTTTTGTCTCTAGGGAAAAAAAGGGATTTTTTTTCTTGCAAATATGACTGTCCTTGACCGATTCCATGATGTATGCGCATGTTCGGAATGGATTTCGGCAAGGAAATGGTTGATTGTGCCCATTCCCTTCAATTTTTCTTGATTTTTCCACAAATTTGGGCTCGAATTTTTCTGATCCATAAAAATGGGTCCGAATTTTCCTGATCTCTCCAAACAATGGGTAGGGTTTGTATCTAAAAAAGTGTCTTTTTCTATGAATGCAAACCGACCCGACCTTTTTCATCGAAATTGACGCAAATAGGTATGTGTGGATTTTCTCGTAAAATGCGAAGCAATGGGTGCCTTTTGCCAAAAAATTTAGCCACTTGTCGTACATATGTGCATGTGGATTTTTTTTATTCTTCTTGGCAAAGATTTTTGAAGGGTAGATAACCCGATTTTTTTTGCTCTTTTGTTTTTGTTGAAATTAAATGACGGGGTGTGGCCTCTCCTGATTTTTTCTTGGAAATTTTGGCAGGAATGAGGCATACTTACCTTCATTTGGTTTTGTGTTTCTAGCAAAGCGCTAGATTTCCTTTTGCTTATCATCTCCTAATGCATGTTGTTTGTATATCTTTTTTCAGGATGGCATGCAGTCAATCAAGTGATGAGGACCAGGATCATGAGGACGGCCCAGAGGAGATCTTTGGTGTTTGGGGTGAGCACCTCATTCAGGTGCAGCGCTCCTCTTGTTGTTGGTACGAGATGCAAGGGGAGGTGGCCCGCAGTGGGTTGCTCCATCAGCAGTACACCCACATCTCTAACTTTGGGATTGCTCGCCATGTAAAAATGTATTCGTCGGTTGCTTCCTTTTGTTTGGGCTTCTCTGTTCCAGGATCTGACATTTTGCTTTCTTCTGATGCAGTGTTTGCCTCCAATCATGTTCCGTGGAGGCTGGTTCGACCTCCAGCGCTTCTACGCCCATCTCCCTCATGCTATGAGGTTCCTTCTAGCTTGGGCCGACTTTGGGAACTTCTTATCTTGCCCTGCTATGAGGGCTGATGCGGCCTACATTAAGCCCTTGGTGGAGAGGTTTAATCCGGAGATGATGACCTTCCACACATCCATGGCCGAGATGACCATCACTCCTGTTGACTAGTCAATGATTACGGGGATTGCAATAGGAGGGGTGTCAGTGGTCTGTCCTCATGTTCCTGATCGAGAGGAGGTGACCCAATTGATTGGGGACTACCCCCTTCCAACCATATGACCGGCTCTGAGGTCAAGTTGTCTTGGTTGGCGGATCTGTTCGAGACCGATGAGTTTTTTAACCCGGACCAGCCCATATGGATATTGTCGTCAAGCCCGAGCACACCCTGGTGCTTGCTTGTATCGCCCTCCTTTTTGTTCTGGGCAAGACGATCCTCGCCAATGCCAGTGGTGGGCATGTCACGTTGTCCCTTCTCTGCCTGATGGAAAACTGGGAGGATGTGCACCGTTTCGACTGGGGGGTGCTGGGTATGTGGTGAAGATGGATAGCTTGGCTAGAGCTTCAGTTGGGGATGTTGCTTCTATCCTCGGCTTCTGGCCCGTGATTGAGGTAACCTACTAGTATTGCTCTTCCAACCCTCTTGGTTCATCATTTCTGGCCTTTTTTTGTCTCTAATTTGATATATTTCTTGTTTGTCTATCTTTTCAGGTCTGGCACTTCCAACCTAGCCACCCCCTCCTCCATTCTGACGAATACGCGTATTCCCTTATGAGCTACTGGCATAAGGACCGTCGTCGGGACTTGGGGATGAAGCATTTGAAGCTAGGTCTGAAGTCCCAGTTCGACTTGATGATCCCAGAGTAGGTTTGACAGCCCCTCTTCCTTCATTGGTTAAACTTTTGAGTTTTGATTGTATTGCCTGACTAATGGGATCCTCCTTTCTTGGGCAAATTTATTTGATCCCTATGTCAGTTCCCTCTTCTTAGATCGTGCTATTGTTGGCCGGACATGACTATTTGTCGACCGTCGCGTCATTTTCTTTAATGGTTCTTGGGTCCGAGCTTACTATCTGGGGGAGAGGGTAGTGCATCAGTACCGAGATTTCTTCGTCATGCCGTTAGGTCCTCCTGAGGATGTTGTGGCACCAAAGGGTATGGTCGAGGAGCTTACATGGAGGCTTCAACATCATGGGATTCCAGCTGATGGCTTTTTTTAGCATGGGGGGTATCAACAGTGGTATGAGTCTCTTCCCTATCGGTCCATCCTCCCGCATTTTGTGCTTGGCGCTAACTTTTTGGCGTTTGGAGGTCCACGATCCCAAGTACTTTCTTCTTTCTTTCCCTTGCTTGCGGGATTCTTTTTTGGCTACCATATTTTTGCTTCACTGACTGAATTTCTTCCTCTCCTTTCAGTTTGAGGAGGCAGAGGAACCTGATGCTGGTGCAGACGTGGAGCCTTCAGAGGTGTCAAGTGTCGAACCCTCGGGAACTTCTAGTACACGGTCTTTAGGGATATATGCTGCGGGGATTCAGGGGACCTTTAGGCATCTTGATGATGAGTTTCTCTCATATCTATGTGTCGACGTGGCTGAGCGCGCTCGCCTTTCTACCGAGGCGATTAGAGTACCTCCCTCCCGAGCTGGTCCCAGGGTGAGTTATTACCTTTTTAAGGGGTGTGCTTGCCCCCTTCCCTTTTCTTTTTCTACACCGTTGACTTTCCTTTTCTTTCCTCTCATAGGTCTACGAATCAGCTATTCAGCAGGCGGAGTATTATCACCATATTGCTGATCTCCGGGATGTCGAAGTGGTAAGCATGACATTGGTTTGTCCCTTTTATTTCTTTGTTGGCCTACTTTTTTCTTCAACTGACCCTTCTTATATGATTCTTTCAGCGTGCTAATGAGAGGGAGTCGCGTTCACTACTTAGCCGGCTGTCGTAGGCATGATCGCAACTTTCATTTTTTTTTCCCTTTTATGAACACTTGAACTTTGGAGTACGTTTTGGAAATAATGTAATAACGACGATTGATTGGTGCATTTGGATAATCTTTTGAATGGATGTGCTTTAATTTCCCTTTCTACCGATTATTTTCCTTTTTGGATGTGACATTCATGCCCCTCTTTATTTGTTGTGAATATGGTTCCTGTAAAAAAGGAAAGTGTAAAACAAGTTAGGTGGTGAACTTAGGTGTCCTAGCTCGCAGTCTGGGTGCCATCTATAAAGAAAGAAAATGAATGTCATTGGGTGCAGGTGGGGTGGTCCACAGGATGGGAAAAACAACCCTCAATTTTCTCTCTTCTCTCTCTCTCCTCTCTTTGTTTTGGGTTTTGGTCTAGCGTGTATATTATACATGCTAGGCATAATCTGGGTGTTTTTGGTCTAGCGTGTATAATATACACACTAGACAATTTCTGGGCAGTGATGGGCCTATAAGGCCCTAAAATGCACCTCTTTTTCTTAATTCCCCCTTTTGTAAAATCTACCTATGAGAAACAGATTAATTAAGTCCCCTCTTGATTCAATTTTAGAGTTCAATTTTTAAGGGAGTTTTCTTTAGGTCAAAAAACGCGCGGTGAGAATCCGATGCCACCTCTACGGGCTGGCGTCCACTGTTGGTATATGATGACAAGGAACATAAGTGCTCAAGTAGGCCCGCCAAATGGCTAAGGTGGTAAACCTCGGTATTCCTCTTTTCATCCATGGGTCGAGTTAGTTCGAAACTGGTCCGGGAGGGGTTCTATAGGTTATGGTTGATTCCTAAAGGTCGAGAAAAGGTTTTAAAAGTTGGGGTTAAGCTCAAAGGGTGGTTCGGGAAGTGCTTTCGGAAGGTCGAAGGGTACGCCCTCTCAAAGTGTAAGTTAATCGGGCCTTGGGCCGAATTTTGGTGTCTACAACACATGTCAAAAAGTGAATGCAATTAGAGTGTCGCATTAAATGTCGTTCACGTTCATTTTTTGGGGTGTGTGTCATGTAGTATCAACAACTGACCATGTGATGATAAGGCTATGATCTCAGATTCATTGAGTGACTCTAATTTAGATTAGAGTCAAGACCATCTGATTCCAAATATATTATAGTGTTTCATTAATTTTTATTTAACTTTCTAATAAAATGTTGTTATTATGCTTAAGACCATATACTGAGTAATTTGTAATCGGATATTGTTATTCTCACTCCAAAAGATTGCTTTTTCCCCCATCTCCTCAAATCGGCATGCATTGACTGCCTTTGAATCACATGATAAAGATCATATTTTGTCTCATTCTTCTGCAAAATGGATGTATCGATTATGAGCCCACCATCAGACTACCATTTTGAAATTCGTCGAAATAGGGGTCGGATGAAACTTTGAACAAAATTTTAGTGATTTCCCATGAAATTTTATTAATTTCAGCAGCATTTCATTAATGTCGACGAAATTATCATTTTTTTATTTTATTTTGGCTATCTATTTTAAATAATGAATAATAATTTTACAAAAAATTTCTGAAAATGTACCCAAAATGAAACGAAACGAACCCGGCCACCAAAATATTGCTGAAAACGAAAGTTGTCACTATGCTTATAAGATATATTATTTTATGTAAAATTATAATATTTTTGAAAGAAGCCAGGTCCAACAATTTAAATCTAGTATGATGTTCATCATAATTTACACCCTTAAAAACAAAAGGAAATTTTGACTTTTACAACTTCCACATCTGGAGGAATGCAAATAAGATTACCTCAAAAAAATCACGCAAACATATGGACCCACGCATGGTTACATATTTAAAATTTATAATATCTTTTTTATAATTATTTTAAAATATTCAAAGGTTGATACTATAAATTTACCTCGAAATGTGATCCGAGAAACATGTTTGTTGTAAACTAATAATCGTGTTCAATTTTTGGGAAGTGCCACATGGAATCAATATTTTTTATTTGTTTGATGGTGGGTTCATTATGTTAAGATCTTATGCGTGAAAGATTTTGATGAAAAACATCCTCATAGGCGGTCATTCAAAACAGACAAGCTCACTCAAACTGTGCAACAACGTATCATGTGACAACCGAGGTAAGAAGAAAGAATCTCCAGCAGTAAATAAAGGTACCTTGTTTAGAAAAGGTCGCTGTTACCATGATACTAATGTAACAGCCGCCTCACTTAAATAAAATCAATTGACCCTCTTTGAAGTGCATGATAATCTTTTTTCATCCTGATATATCTTGTGACAATGGATCGTGAGATTATGAGCCTACCATCAAATCAAATGTTGATTCTATGTGGTACGCATCCACAAATGTAAACATAATGTCTAACTATCTTATAGTAGATCCATAATCTCATTATCTATTGCATACACCCATCTAGAAAAATAAACAAGGTAGATCATTTTTTGTCTCAATCTTCAACACAATAGATCTTGAGATCATGGTTCTACATCAAATGGTATGATTTAATTCCACATGGTAGACTCCCCGAAAAGCGGTTCGAGTGCAACATTTGATGCCATGATCATATTCCTTTTCAGGGATATGTGGTACATGGAATCAAAATATTGTTTGATGGTACACCCATGATCTCAAGATCTATTATGTTGAAGGTTTGGATGAAAAATGAACTCTATCGTGTGATTCAGAGCAGTCTTAACTCGGGTTTCATGTGATTAAACCATTGACTGCTTGGAATAGACAATAGAAATCATTGTCCTATTAAAAATGATCTCCATCGACTAATTCAAAGTTGTCTCAACTTAGGTTTTACAAAGTTAAGCAGCTGATTGCTTTGGATTAGACGGTGGTGAACATTTTTTAGTCTCAATCTTCGATAAAATAAATCTTTAGATCATGGCCCTATCATAAGAAGGTAAGATTTGGATTCCACGTGGCAAACCTCCTGAAAAGTGATCCGTGAACCATATTTTATGTACGCCCGTGATCATGTTCATAAATAGGTGCGTGCACCACGTGAAATCAAAATATGACCATCTGATGGTAGGATCGGGATCTAAGATCTATAATGTTGAAGATTTGGATGAAAGGAAATCCCCATCGTCCCCTTCAAAGCAGTCTCAACTTGGGTTTCACGTGCTTAAACCATTTACTACTTTGAATCAAGGGTGGAGATCATTTTTTGTCACAATCTTCGCGACAATAGATATTGAGATCATGGTCCTACCATCAGACAGTGAGATCCTGTTTCTACATGACGGACATCTTGATAAGAGATCGGAAAACCAAGTTTGGTGTGCGTCCATGATCATGTTAGTTTTTTGCAATGTGTGTCATATGGGATCAAAATACATCCGTCTAATTGTATGCCTATGATCTCAAGATCTATTATGTCAAATATTTGGATGAAAAAGAACCCATCGTCTCATTCAAAGCAGTCTCAAGTTCAGTCTGATTCAAAGTAGTCTCAAGTTCAGTTTCATGTGCTTAACCTCTAATATATGGATGAAAAATAATCTCCATCATCGGAAATATTATTACCTCTTCTACACTTTCCCTGAATGTGACTTTTTTTGTTCTATATGCTAACACCAACCTAAAGCATGCGTTACATATAAGTTTTATGTTTATCAGTTGTCTGCAATTAGTGTTTAATAATTAGTAATTAGTGAATTTAAGTATTTAAAGAAAGTTAAGACGTCTATTGCTTACGTGCAAAATGCCAATTAAGATAATTTTAACTATAAACGTGAGATATCCTATATTTAAGAAGATATGTAAGATTTTTAAGGAAATAGAGATAATTAAAGAGAGTCCTAGCTTAATTAGAAGTCTAGTTATAAAAAATTATAAAATATAGGGTTGCATGAAGAAGAAGAAGAATAGAGTAGCTTAGGGGTATTTAGTTCCTAAAATATGGAAACACTCAAATCAACAAATTATTCGTACTTTTATATAGTAGTAAGGATAAGGATAAACTTGAGATCGAATGCATCAATGTGATGGGAGGACCATGCATGTGATTTTGATGATCATGCATGGCCATCAAATGTTCTAGAATGGCAAGGTTTAGTTTAAGTAAAAAATTAGCCTAGATATTTCCACAAAAATACTACTATATGCCATTTTCTTTTGATTGGAACACATCTTAGTTAAATGCTATAAATCAATTGGTTGTTTATGATTGGAACACATCTTAGTTAAATAATTACAGCTATAAATCAATTGTATACCGTCTTATCAAAGATCTTCAATACAAACAGTTAAAAATAAAATAAGAGCGATATTTTGGTACATAGATTTGGACGCATCATGACAGCTTTTCACAAGATCATCAGATAGGGTATGATAAGATAAAACAGTGTTGTGCGTACAAAGATCTTGAGTAGTACATTTTCAATAGTATATAAGTCTAACACTTTATATAATTATAATATAAAAATAGTATTAATGAGGTTACATCTCGAAACGAATCACAACAAGATCTCGTCTCGCTGAGGCCCGAGAAGCGAGACGTCTCGTCTCGGACGAGATTTAAAACCATGGACGATGGAGATCATTTCTCACCTAAATCTTCCACCCAGTGAATGTTGAGATTAGAAACCTTACATCAAACAGACAGATTTTAATTCCACGTGATGATCATGGGTGTATATCAAGCGTGGTTCTTTGATACTTTTTGAAATTTGTTCCATTTTAAATCACAATCTAAGTGTGTGATTGTAGATCCATGATTTCAAGATCAATTAAATCAAAGATCGGGGTGAAAAGCAACATCAATCAATTGATTCAAAGTAGTCAAAGGTTATTTTGTCAGAGAGAATCCATCACTGTAAGGGATACAGGATCTCTTTTTGTTACCACTTATTTTTTAATTTAAGGCAAGTCAAGAGCTTTAAAGAAACAAAAAATAAAAATGACTACAGTTTTAATTAAGGCATGTAGCTCCAAGGCCTTGGCTTCTATGGTCATTTTAGGCCTATTCCTTTTTCTGGTGCTTAGTCCATTTTTTTTTTTTTTAAATTAGGGCAGATAAAGTGCTTTAAAAAAATGAAAAATCGGAAAAGGACTAATTTTAATTAAGGCCTGCAGCTCCAAAGCCTTGGTTTCTATGGTCCATTTTAAGCCTATTCCTTTTCTGGTGCTTAGCTAGGTTTTAGAGATTTACAGTCACCCTTATGAATGATTTTCAAGTCCATTTGACTCTAGCTTTTCTAGTTTTCAGGTGGCTAAAGAGCTTTTGTAAAACTTATTGATTTCACTCTGACATTCGAGTTCATTATTGATTTGGCAATTGACTTGTCAGATTCTAAAGTCGCTTTTTACATTTTAAGTACCTTAGGGCAAAATGGCTGTGTAGCTCAAAGAGTCCCTGTTTTTTTCTAGATTAGTGTTTCGAGTGACTTAGGTTTTTTATTGCTATATTGATTTTGTTACATAGAGGTCATTTCAGTTTATTTCGTATAAATTTTGAGAAAAGTTTAAGTGTTCCTCGATTTATTTCGAATAAATTTTTTAGAAAAGTGAAAGTACATACACCCCATTTAAAATCATTCTAAGACTAAAAGATGGTGCATGTTCTTAGTCGTTTCTTTTCCTCTGTTTAGAATTGTTTTTCATCATACCCCACCGGGTAAGGATGTATGCCTTACCCGTCCAAAACCAAATTGACCACCCCTTAACCTTGAAAACTGACTAGATGTGGCCCGACCAAGTACGGAACCCCTTATTTCTTTTATTTACATATAAAACATTGGATGGGAGTTTGCTAGAAGTAAATTCAGTTAACTGAACTGAAACCAGAATTTTGGTTTCATTGTTGATTCACCTAAAACTGAACCCTAACCGAAAATTTTCGGTTTCGTTGTCGGTTCACCAAAAACCGACCCCGATTATGATTTCAGTTATTTCGAATAGGTTTCTACTTTTCTTGATTTTTATTCAGTGCCTCCCATTTTGCTTCAAATAATATAATATTATAGAGGCTATTATTTGCCTTAATTAAAATTACAAGTGGCCCCTGATTTTAAACCGTTCAACGGTTAAACCTCAACGTATTCCTGTGCTTTGAACCAAGGTTTTGCTAATTTAAGCTCTTTTGTCCTTATGCGATAGAATGAAAATAAGGAATCTAAAGCTGTCTTTTACCTTTCGCTTTTTAAATTAGCAAAACCTTGGCTCAAAGCGCAGGTTAGCAAAAGCCCATAAAATAGAGAAAAGCCATCTCTAAACCTCTAAAGCCCATCTCCTCCCATTTTTCTGTGACAAAAGGACAACCCATCATAAAACTCTAAAACCCCTACCATTTAATCTCCTGTTTTCCTATGTTTTTTCCATCACAAAACTCTAAAACCCTACCGTTTAAGGGTCAATCTCGGTTTTGCTCTAGTTCATATTTTTTCTTTGGATTTTTTTTTTTCATTCGGTTTTGCTGAAATTTTTATGTGTTTTTTTTCTCTTTACTTTTTTTTTTTTTTACAAAACCCAAAAAACCCTAGCCTTTAATCTTGTTTTTTTGTTTGCTTGATTTTTTTTTCCCAACTTGTCTTCGAAAAGCGTGGGCGTAAGACTGATTTGAGGAGTGCCCACAAAATTGAGTACCACATACACCAAGAGAGAAGATGTTGCACTGTCGACATGATGCCTATCAAGTCGATGTTTAAAGTCAAGGAGATGAGCCTGAAAATCTTCCAAGGGCATATCTTCGATGGTAGCCGAGGGAAACATGTAGACTAGATGGTATTTTGGGATTGGTAGATTAGAGTGAGAGATCTGTCAAAGTGTATCCTAGCTAGACAAAGTAACCTTATCTACGAGTAATTTGTTTGGTGGTGATAATCAGCCATCAGAAGTTTCCCTTGCATAGGGTCTATAGTTCATATCAAAGTATATTGATGTGGGCATGTGATGTTGATGCAACTTGGAATTCTAGAGCCATCCATACTGCTCGAGATGAGGATTGTCCTACCATTTATGCCAGACGAAAAAATGTTGGATTGAGATGATGTCGGTTATTTTTCTGTGGAGGATGGATAGGGTGCTATCTATGTAACGTTTGAATGAACTATGCTCGCTAGAGTAAGTAGTTCCGCATCCGCAAATGTATGTCTAATTCAATTGAGATCAAATGTCTGCAATTTATAGTTTGAGAGGTTGGCGCAGAGGGATTGATAAGAGGAAGAACAAGTAGAATCATTACACTTTATGCCATCACCTACATGAAGTATGCGTTAGATTCATGCTCCAATGGTCAGATATATGACCGGCTTTTAACTCTACTCTTTGCAATACTCTAAGGGCTCTGATTTTACACCGAACACTCTCTTGCTCTCTTAATCTCCTTACTCTGCAAGTAAAGCATTCGAATGACACTCAAGAATCATGATTCAAGCAATAGCAATGAGTCATTGGGTAGAGTAGTGTCACAATGGGTTAGGGCATGAGTCAAAATATCGTCCGATACCGATACATATCGGACGATACATATCGGTTTGGGACCTCAGCGGTACGATACATAGAGTATGCATCGTACCCTATCGAAAATACCAAAATTATCATCCGATACGGGTAAAGTATCGCCTGTATCGTCCGTATCGGACGATAATATGAAATTATCGAACGATAATTTGATATTATCGTCCGATAATATAAAAAAGTTTAAAATGTTAAAAAATAATTCAAATTATCGTCCGTGGGCCGGGCACGTGCCCTTCTGACTCAGCCAAATATAGACCGGTTTTGGCTCATTTTTGTTGCTTTTTTCAGCCTTTTTTTGCTCTTCCCTTCTTCCTTCTTCCTCATTTACACTCTTCTTTTTTGCTTATTGTCACCCCAAATCGCCGCCGAATCGCACAAAAAAGCTCGGGATCAACGCCGAAGGTACGTGTTTTATTATTTTCCCATCGTTTTAAAGGTTAAAATAAGGGTGGACCTACCTTATTTAAGGTAGATCTACTTTATTTAAGGGTGGATCTACCTTCTTTAAGGATAGATCTACCTATAAATATGGTAGATCTACCCTTAAATATAATAGATCTAGCCATAAATTTGGTAAATCTACCATATTTAATGATAGATCTACCGATAAATATAGAAGATCTACCATATTTATGGCTATGCCCAAGATTGAGATGTCGCTATCACAGGATGTGCCCACTCTTCTTTGCCCACTCTTCTTTTGCAGGGAGAATTACTCTTATAAAGTCTCTTTCAAGTGTTCTTTATATCACTATTTCGCTGCCCTGCTTGGGTTTTCCAGAGGTTGGAAAAGTTGCAAAGAGACTTGTTGTGGGCTAGTATAAAAAGTGTGTGGGAGAATCTCATTAATATAATTAATAATATGGGTCAATATGAGTCACACATGTACTCTTAAAATTATGGGTCACATATAATTAAAATAATTAATATTATGGGTCACATGTAATTAAAAAAATTAAAATAATGGGATATATCCCATAATTATGGGATATGTCCCATAAAACATTAGAATAATATGAAATAAATTTCAAATAAATTTTTAAAAATTAGAATAATAGCAAATAAATTTTTAAAAATTAGAATAATATCAAATAAATATTCAAAAATTAGAATAATATCAAATAAATTTGATAAAATATAATCCAATCTTTTAAAAATTAGAATAATATCAAATAAAATTTTAAATGTAATCTAAAATTTATAAAAATTAGAATCATATCAAATAAATTTAATAAAATATAATCTAATATTTTTAAAATAGCAAGCAATAATTAAAAAATAAATTTTATTTTCAAATGTAAATTAGATGTTTAATTTAATCCAATCGTTTGCTTATTCATGCAGGTGAAATAAATAAATATTGTACGATCGTTAGATCCATCATGACAATACGATACAGCAATAGATGGTGATAGATTCCGGATAAAGTGTAAGCGTTGTGGGAAAAAACTGCTGGGAGGAAGTATCACACAGTTAAAGGAGCATCTGACTCACGTAAAGAGAGAGACAAAATGGTGTCCCAATGTACCCAGAGAAGTAAAAGAAAATGCCAAAGCTAGTTTACAAGCGACAAAGGGAAAGAAAAAAGCTGAAGCCGATCGTGATAGGAAAATATGAGAGAATCAGGAGGGCAAATCCAGAGTTTACATCACCTGGACCAGAGGATGATGAGGATGAGGATGAATGAGCAGATAGCGAGAGCTAGGAGAGAGTGTCAGAGAAGCACAACAGCGGCGAGATCAAGAAGAAGTCGATTATCGGTTTCGATTCAGGTTGAGGGGTCCATCCATGCCTGTTGCTGGTGATGGATCTACTCGTAGGCCATATGCTGTTGATGTTGATGAGGATGTTTAGCAGACTGCAGGGTTGCATACGTCAGCATCCGGGAGGGATTATAGGTCGTCTACTAAAGGTCGTACTACATGACCCATGGATCTATTCATGTATCGCACTAAAAGCTCCAAATAAACCAAATTGAGTACAATCTCACTTTAAAAAAGGGGGAAGAAGCTTAGAAAATTCATTGCCAAATTTTTTATATACAACCACATTCCGACCCAAGTAGCAAAGTCGTTGTACGTCAAAAGCATGATTGATACAAGTGCAGAAGTTGATCCAGGAGTTAAAAAGCCTTCTGCATACGAGATATTTGGGCCCTTACTAAAAGATGAGTACGATGAGATGAGTGCCTATGTACAAAGCTTGGAGGATGTATGGGATGAGAAAGGTTGCACAATTATGTGCGATGGATGGACTGGTCCCATAAAGAAGAGTTTGATCACCTTTTTGGTTTACAGCGATGCCGGGACAGTATTTTTGAAATCAGTTGATGCTTCAAGACACGCAAAGACAGCTGATTACCTCTTTCCTAATGGATAAGATAGTTTAAGAGGTTGGAGAGCAGCGGGTTGTGCAGGTGGTAACAGACAATGCGGTAAATTACAAAGCCGCTGGATTAAAACTAATGATGAAGAGACGTCACCTGTACTGGACCCCGTGTGCCGCTCGTTGCGTGGACCTCATTCTTGAGGATTTAGGAAAGTGAAGCAAGGCACAAGCAACTATTCAGAAGGGAAGAACGATTACTTCCTACCTGTACAATAATGACAAGCTGGTCAATTTAATGAGAGACTTCACGAATAATGAGTTGCTCCGACCTGCGATTACACATTTTGCAACACAGTTTTTAGCCCTATAGAGTTTGGCTAGATATAGGTGTGAGCTGAAAAGCATGGTGTCGTTGGAAGAATGGAATAAATATGAAATAGAACTCCCACGAGCAAAGATACTAGCTTGCACTGAAGTTGCTGACCTGATCTACAACACACAATTTTGGGCAAATGTTGACCACCTGATCACCGTCACTATCCCGTTGGTGCAAGTGTTGAGATTGGTTTATGGTGATGAGAAACCAACGATAGGGTACGTTTATGAGTCAATGGATAAGGCAAAATTAGCTAGCAAAACCAAATGCTCTACAAAATATAAACAATACTGTGCGATTATCGACAAGAGGTGGGATGCACAATTTCACCAGTACTTGCATGCAACAGGTATAACATATTAAACTACTTATGTAGTGATTTTTATTTATTTATTTATTATTTTCATATACTGATGGGGCCCATCCATACCTGTTGCTGGTGATGGATCTACTCGTAGGCCAAATGTTATTGATGTTGATGAGGATGTTGAGCAGACTACCGGGTTGCGTAGGTCAGCATCTGGGAAGGATTATAGGCCGTCTACTAAAGGTCGTACTACAAGCCCCATGGATCCATTATCGCACTGAAAGCTCCAAACAAACCAAATTGAGTGCAATCTCACTTAAAAAAATGGGAAAGAATCTTGAAAAATCCATTGCCAAGTTTTTTATATACAACCACATTCCGACCCAAGTAGCAAAGTCGCCGTACTTTAAAAGCATGATTGATACAAGTGCAGAAGTTGATCCAGGAGTTAAAAAGCCTTCTGCATACGAGATATCTGGGCCCTTACTAAAAGATGAGTACGATGAGATAAGTGCCTATGTATAAAGGTTTGAGGATGTATGGGATGAGAGGTTGCACAATTATGTGCGATGGATGGATTGGTCCCACAAAGAAGAGTTTGGTCAACTTTTTGGTTTCTGATCTTGGGACGATATTTTTGAAATCGATTGATGCTTTTAGACCGCATAAAGGCGGTGATTACCTCTTTCAACTAATGGATAAGGTAGTTCAAGAGGTTGGAGAAGCGTGGGTTGTGCGGTGTTAACGAACAATCTGATGAAATTACAAAGCTGGATTAAAACTAATGATGAAGAGCGTCACTGTCTTGAACCCGTGTGTCGCTCATTCGTGGACCTCATTCTTGAGGATTTAGGAAAGAAGCAAACAACTATTGAAGGAAGAGCTTTGGTCAATTTAATGAGAGACTTCCGAATAATGAGTTACTCAAGTTTTAGCCTTCTGAGTTTGGCTAGATATAGGTGTGAAAACCATGGGAGAATGGAATAAATATGAAATAGAACTCACGAGCAAAGAGACTAGCTTACCTTTGAAGTTGTTGACGATCTAGAACAAGGCGGAATATTGACCACGATGTCACTATCCCGTTTGTGCAAGTGTTGAGATTGGTTGATGGTGATGAGAAACCAACGATGGAGTACGTTTATGAGTCAATGGATAAGGTAAAATTAGCTATCAAAACCAAATGTCCTACAAAATATAAACGATACTGGGCGATTATTGACAAGAGGTGGGATGCATAATTTCACCAGTACTTGCATGCAGCAGGTATAATATGTTAAACTGCTTATGTTGTGATTTTTATTTATTTATTTATTTATTATTTTCATATACTGATGAAATTGCTCATATTTGATGTGTAGCACACTACTTGTATCAACCTTCGATTATCTGTGTGAGTTGGTGACACTAATGAAGTGTATACGGTTTGCTCAATGTAATCAATGCTCCACTTGGCGGACCAAGGTCAACCATCGAGATGTGAGTAATCATAGTATCATACCTTATAACTAATAAGTCAAATGCCATGTGAAACTTGTTGATATACTTTATTGATATTGTCCACTATTCTTTTAGTATCCAAGATTTCTCTCTTTATCCATTGATTCAAAGGGTCATCCTCCTCTAATATATAATCCAACCGGATGGGATCAAAATATTCACCGCCCGTGATTGGTGGAATATGATAGATGAATTAGTATAAGATGTAAGTAAGCAATGATAATTGAAGAACTAAGACATTTTCCTCGTAATTGCTTACGCGGTCCTTGGAGCATTTCTATCATTAATCGCATGTTGTAAGACAAGGAATAGACTAACTATTTCCAATCGCTCCATAGTTAGTCTATTCCTTGTCTTAGTATGATTAAGGGTTAGAAATAGGACCAGCAATTCGTAACAATTATATGAAGTCTTAGTTCTTCAATTATAAGTCTTACTTCTATACTAATTCATCATCATAATTCTCCACCAATCAGGTTTGTCGTGTTTAATTTGATTCCCATCGGTTGGTATATATTCAAATGACCCTGTCTTCATGGATAAACACGTCTTGAATCTATAAAGATGAAATACAAGAAACCTTTATCAATAAACATATCATAATATCACATGGCATTTGAAGATTGAATTAGTTATAATGGTATGAATACTATGATTACACAACATCAGTGATGATGGGAGTGATGAGGATGATGGTGGACCATGATGGTAGAGCGTTACATTGAGCAAACCGGTATACACTTCATTAGTGTCACTCAACTGGGACAGATGCGAAAAGGATAACATTGTTCGACACTCACATTTAGCAATTTCATCAAGATATGAAAATAATAAATCATATAAATAAAATCACCACCATAAGCAGTTCACATATTATATGGGTTATATGACTTCTAACCGGTAATTCGTGCAAAATTATGCATCCCACCTCTTGTCAATAATCGCCATACTAGATCGCTTATACGGTGCCATTTGACTTTTGTAATTTTACCTTATCCATCGACTCATAAACGAGCCATATTCATTGGTTTCTCATCACCATCAACCAATCTCAACACTTGATCAAACGGATAGTCAATATGGCCAATCATTATCAATATCTCAAAATTGCGTGGTTCTAGATCGATGATGACTTCATGAGGCAAGAACCCTCTTTGCTCGTGACTCTATTTCATATTTATTCCATGTACAATTAAATTTATTTTTTATCACACCTATATCTAGCCAAACTCAGAATAAAAATTTATTTTGTAATCTTATAATCATTATTCGTGAAGTCTCTCATTAAATTGACCATATATTGTTAATAAATAATCTATATATATAAACAAACTTCCTTCTCGATTTAGTTGAGGATTTTCTATTCCTAAATCCTCAAGAATGAGGTCCACGCAATGAGCGAATATATATCAAGACAGTGACGCTCTTCATCATTAGTTTTAATCCAATCTAATTTCCTCATTTCGAATTTAAGAAGGAAAAGGAAAACGCATGTGAATCTTGAACTAATGTTATCCATTAGTTGAAAGAGGTAATCAAATGTGATCTTAAGTCAAAAGCATCAAAATAGGCATGTTCAAATATATTCATCTAAATAATGCATTAAATAAGTCAAAATATAAGACCAAATAGTTGAAATAAATCCATAAATAAATATAAATTTTAGATTTTACATCCTCAAACCTTTATACATAGGCACTTATCTCATCGTACTTTTTTTTTGAATAAGGGCCCGATATCTCGTCGTCGATAAATCAAGGCTTTTAACTCTCGATCAACTTCGCGATTTGTATCAATCATGCTTTTAAAGTACGGCGACTTTGCTACTTGGGTCGGAATGTGGTTGTATATAAAAAACTTGGCAATAGATTTTTCAAGATTCTTTCCCATTTTTTTAAGTGAGATTGCACTCAAATTGGTTTGTTTGGAGCTTTCAGTGCGATAATGGATCCATGGGGCTTGTAGTACGACCTTTAGTAGACGGCCTATAATCCTTCCTGATGAAAACATCCTCATCAACATCAATAACATTTGGAGATCCATCACCTCATCATCCTCGTGTCCGTGGTGATATAAACTCGATCTCGCCTCCCCGATTCTCTCATACATTTTTCTATCACGATCGGCTTTAGCTTTTTTCTTTCTCTTTGCCGCTTGTAAACTAGCTCTGACATTTTCTTTTACTTCTCTGGGTGCATTGGGACACCCTTTTGTCTCTCCCTTTACATGAGTCAGATGCTCCTTTAACCGTGTGATACCTCCTCCCAGCAGTTTTTTCCCACAAAGCTTACACTCTATCTGGAGTCTATCATCATCTATTGTTGTACCGTATTGCCATGATGGATCTGACGATCGTACCATATTTATTTATTTCACCTGCATGAATGAACAAACGATTGGATTTAATTAAACATCTAATTTACACTTGAAAATAAAATTTATTTTTTAATTATTACTATTTTAAAAATATTAGATTATATTTTATTAAATTTATTTGATATTATTCTAATTTTTATAAAATTTAGATTACATTTGAAATTTGATTTTATATTATTCTAATTTTTAAAAGATTAGATTATATTTTACCAAATTTATTTGATATTATTCTAATTTTTGAATATTTATTTGATATTATTCTAATTTTTAAAAATTTATTTGCTATTATTCTAATTTTTAAATTTTTATTTAAAATATATTTCATATTATTCTAATATTTTATGGGACATATCCCATAATTATGGGACATACCACATTATTTTAATTATTTTAATTACATGTGACCCATAATATTAATTATTTTAATTATATGTGACCCATAATTTTAAGGGTACATGTAACCCATATTGACCTATATTATTAATTATATTAATGAGATTGTGACACATAATTTTAAGGGTGCATATGACTAATATTAACTCATATTGACCCATAATTTTAATTATTTAAATTATTTTATAATTTTAAGGGTACATGTGACCCATATTGACCCAAATTATTAATTATATTAATTATTTTATGACCCATAATTTTAAGGGTATATGTGACCCATATTGACCCATATTATTAATTATATTAATTATTTTATAACCCATAATTTTGTGACCCATAATTTTAAGAGTATATGTGGCCCATATTGACCCATATTATTAATTATATTAATTATTTTATGACCCATAATTTTAATTACATGTGACCAATAATTTTAATTATTTAAATTATTTTTTGACCCATAATTTTAATTACATGTGACCCAAAATTTTAAAATAATTATGGGGCATACCCTATTATTTTAATTATTTTAATTATTTTAATATCTATCATTAAATATGATAGATCTTCCATATTTATGGGTAGATCTACCATTAAATATGATAGATCTATCAAATTTATGGCTAGATCTACTATATTTAAGGGTAGATCTACCATATTTATAGGTAGATCTACCCTTAAATAAGATAGATCTACCCTTAAATAAAGTAGATTTATCTTATTTTAACCTTTAAAACGAAATAAAACAATGAAAATATGATAAAACACATACCTTCGCCGTTGATCCCGAGCTTTTTTGTGCGATTCGGTAGCGATATAGGATGAAAATAAGCAAAAAAGAAGAGTGTAAATGAGGAAGGAAAAAGGGAAGAGCAAAAAAAGGCTGAAAAAAGTAACAAAAATGAGCCAAAATCGACCCTATATTCGGCTGAGTCAAAAGGGCACGTGCCTGGGCCCACAGACGATAATTTCAAATTATCGTTCGTATCGGACGATAATTTGAATTATTTTTTAACATTTTAAATTTTTTTATATTATCGGACGATAATATCATATTATCGTCCGATAATTTCATATTATCGTTCGATACGGGTGATACTTTTGCCCGTATCGGACGATAATTTAGGTATTTTCGATAGGGTACGATACATACCCTATGTATCGTACCGCTGAGGTCCCAAACCAATATGTATCGTCCGATACGTATCGGTATTGGACGATATTTTGACCCATGCATGGATTACAGCTTACATCATTCATCACATTTATATTATTAGGCTATTGTATTTTCATTTAACAGTTGTCTTATTTATCTATTTTTTGCCTCTGTGTGTATATGTGGGTAAATGGACTCACTTGGATGGTTTGGTCGTGCACTCCACGTGATCACGAGTATCACCACATTATCTAAGGGTCCACCGGTTCCGCTAGGGTTTTGGGAAAGAAATTTCATAGTTTTTTGCCCTTCATTTCAAGGGTCAAAGATATGGGGTTTCTACGCAACAATTTATCCATTGAAAATTTTCAGCCTTCCGCATAAAATCAATTCTAATATATTGTACATAATAATCTAATCATCGATTGGCCTAATGCATTTGCACATCGCATCTATGATCCTTGAATTGGGTACCTCATGGAACCCAGAACCTCAAACCCCTTGGTTTGACATACCGCAACACCTCGTATCGCTAGCCCAGCTTTGCCATGTCGCAACTCCTGCATCTTACCCTCATGCGACCGTGTCGTGTCCTCGCAGCGCGACCACATCGCGAGGCTCTCTTGGCACCACATGTCATGCCGTCCCGACACTAAGATGTCATGTGACCACTGTTGTCATAAGCGATCGCTTATGCCATCTTAAGCCATAAAATCGCATAAGCCATGATGGCTTATACGATTTTGACATTATGCCGTGGCATACAAAAGTATGCGAAGGCATAAGCCATGTTTTATGGCTTATGCAATCACATACTCAGTATGCGATGGCATAATGTTCCAAGCACTTAATTTTTTTTTTTTTTTTAAGGTCTCATTGCCTCTATAAAAGGTGGGTTGGATTCTCTACTCCTTACACAACTATTTTGGCTTCAACTTCCTCTCTAATCTCCATTCTTTACTCCCAATCTCCTCCCATCTATCCTGTCTAGTATTTATTTTATTTTATGCTTTGTAATCCTTTTTTTTAGTGAATTAAATTGTTGTAAACTTAGTAATATTAATGTTAGCGTGTTATAAAGCCTCAAAGGGTTAGAAATGAATGTGTAATGTGTAACGACGGCAATGCTAGTGATGACGATGATGGAGGAGATGTACTACAATTGGTTAGAAATAAATGTGTAGAATACATTGCTGGTACTCAGTATCAAAGTCTAATGTCCTTCTCCTGACACTTAATGTTAGTGTCTATTTTTTCCTTCTAGAGACTTGAATACTTATTGTTTTTTTTTTTCCTTCTATACCATGGCTTAAGCGATTAAGCGATTCGCTTAAAGTGAAATTGAGCCAAATCGCTTAGCATCGCTTAAGCCATTTGACAATATTGCATGTGACCACTTGACACCACATCGCGTGCCCAGGCACCATGCTGCAAGCTCGAGTATTGGCCTGTCACAATTGATTCCAATGCACAACTATCCGGGATTTGAATGCCCCCAGCTTCATATGTATACCTCATGGAACCCCAATGCACAACATTGATTTGAATATTTCATGTATATAACAACTTATGAGGTTTAAATGATCTATGGCCCTCATGTCAAATTATGCTCATTTTGAAAAATTTTCTTTTCAGAAATGATTTAATTATCAATACCATAAATGATACTTTTCTTGTCTTGATGGATCAACAACCATTAGTGTATCGATATTTTCAAGAAGAACAAAGTTTTAAACACAACAGTAATTAATGATGTTTAACCAAACAGAAAGAAATGAGTCAACCTCCCCCTTTGATCTTATAAAAAGATCGCTTGTCGCTCGCCTTTTGACTTTCTTTATCCGGTGAAAGTCAGAGACCTAGAGCAGTTTGAATTTTTTGCACTTAAGAATCGTTTTTGATATTTTGTTCAGCATTATATCAGATTTGATTTGCCAAATTGAATTCAAGGTTCAATTTCACAAATCAAATCTGATTATATTTATTTCTTTTTTAGACAAGAATGGCACCCCCAAAATAGACGATTATATCATTCAAGTGCAAAACTTTTAAGAAAGATTTCAAAACATACAAAGACATGCCTGTTGTGTTTAAACATCATGAATTACTGTTGTGTTTAAAACTTTGTTCTTTTTAGAAGTTACTATTTATCGATACACTTTAATGTGATGCACAAAATAGAATGGGTTAATGTAGTATATCGGTTAATGTAGTATCACTTTAAGGCACAAAGGGCACCTTTTCGATGGGTGACTGACTATCTCCATCAAGGAGAGACACTAGTAGACGAAATCACTTTATCCGACAAGGTAATACTTTAGATTTGCGTAACAATGGTCTACATGTGTCACACGGTTAACATTGAATATTAACTTGATAGTCACCATGTCGACACTAGCACAATTTTCTTTCCGTACCCGTATTTTGTCACTTTGATTCCTACCACCATCTTCAAATTAATTTTTCCAAAGACTTCAGAATCTCCTTCAAACAGAGACCGCAAAAGACTCACTTTATGAGTCAGAAGACAATTCTTTGACCCTTTCTAGGACAGATAAACAGCACATAAACAAAGCTGCAAGACAATTCTTTGACCCTTTCTAGGACAGATAAACAACACATAAACATCCCTTTCATAGCAGCAAAGCACATAAACATCTCTTTCATCGTAGCATAGAGTCCCACTCTCCCTTTTCTCTCTTTTTCACAGTTGTACTTTTCCCTTCCTTTCTCCCCTTT
This sequence comes from Chloranthus sessilifolius, assembly GCA_021018995.1. NCBI lineage: Eukaryota > Viridiplantae > Streptophyta > Magnoliopsida > Chloranthales > Chloranthaceae > Chloranthus > Chloranthus sessilifolius. The sequence continues at coordinate 149,388,879 of CM037589.1, forward strand.
TTCTTTCAACTTATGAGTTGGATCAAGCAAACAACTAGATTTGAGGGCTGTATGAGGTGCCCTCGAGTTCTCAAAGAGGTCCTCTTTTTCATAACACAGTCGTAATAAGTCACTTGTTACAAATAAAAAAGGAAACTACCGAAGAATCATAAAATTTACGAGCCTAATTAAAATACATGACTTCTAATCAAGCAATCATGACTTTAACAAATAGAGACAACCCCAAGTTAAGAAATAAATGTAACAATCCTAATTACTTAACATGAAGCACTTAAAACTCTAAACAATCCTAATTAATTAACATGCAACATTTTAGATAGCTCTTATGGGTTTCCATGACCTATTAAGCCCAACATCGGGCTTGGGTTTCCTCAACCCATTAAGCCCAATATCATATTGTTACCCTCCGTCAAAATGCCACGTCAATTACGTATTTACTCTTTGATCAAAATTAGAGAGTTTTCAATAAGGTATCCTTTTTCTTCGTGGTTATTAGCTTTGAAACATGGATGGAAAAGCATATGATTTGGAGTGTCTGTTTTGCTCTTTACAATATGTATTTGAAACTGCAGTTAGAATGTTTTTGTGGTGGGAATGCAATCTGGGTTCACTGTTTTTGTTAGAATAGATGTAATTAAAATGATAATGTTGAGTATTTCTTTTCATTTTTTTGCTAGTTAAATGATGAATGGAGTATTTGCTGAAACTCTCAGTATTTTACAGTTTATTAGATGAATGGACTCATGAAGAAAAGATTTATGAAGCATTTCATGTATTTTGCTGTAGTTAAAATCATTTTTTCGAAAGATGAGAGGCATAGTTTAGGCATTTAGCCTCCGGGGTGGCAAATTAGAGACCTCCAGGTGATCGACGTGTAAACCTCATAAGTAAATGAATTTATACACATGAAGCTGAGGGCATTCAAATCCCGGATAGTTGTGCATTAGAATAATTTGGGTTCCATGAGGTACCCAATTCAAGTATCATGGATGCGATGTGCAAATGCACTAGGCCAATGGATGATCAGATTATTATGTACAATATATTAGAATTGATTTTGTGGGGAAGGCTGAAAATTTTCAATGGAAAAACTGTACGTAGAAACCCCATATCTTTGACCCTTGAAATGAAGGGTAAAAAACTCTGAAATTTTTTTCCCAAAACCCTAGAGGAACCTGTGGACCCTTAGATAATGTGGTGATACTCGCGATCACATGGAGTACACGACCCAAACCATGCAAGTGAGTCCATTTACCCACATATACACACATATAGGCAAAAAATAGATAAATAAGACAACTGTCAAATGAAAATACAATAGCCTAACAATATAAATGTGATGAATGATGTAAGCTGTAATCTACACTACTTTGTCGATAAAATTAAGATATTAAATTAATATAAAATGCATAATAAATATAACAAGTTTTATATTGTTTACCACACGTACTCTACACATTCAGCCCTAACCCATTATGACAATACTCTACCCAATAGCTCATTGTCGTTGCTTTACATGCAGAGTAAGGAGATTAAGAGAGCAAGAGAGTGTTCAGTGTAGAATCAGAGCCCTTGGAGTATTGCAAAGAGTAGAGTTAAAAGCCAGTCATATATCTGACCATTGGAGCATGAATCCAACACATACTTCATGTAGGTGATGGCATAAAGTGCAAAGATTCTACTTGTTCTTCCTCTCCGCCAACCTCTCAAACTATAAATTGCAGACATCTGATCTCAATTGAATTAGACATACAATCGTGAAACTACCTACTCTAGGGAACATAGTTCATTCAAACGTTACATAGATGGCACCCTATCCACCCTCCACAGAAAAATAACCAACATGATCTCAATCCAGCATTTTTCGTATGGCATAAATAGTGGGACAATCCTCATCTCGAGCAGTATGGATGGCTCTAGATTTCCAATTTGCATCAACATCACATGCCCACATCAATATACTTTGATATGAACTATAGACCCAATGCAAGGGAAACTTCCGATGGCTGATTATCACCACCAAGCAAATTACTCGTAGACAAGGTTACTCTGTCTGGCCAGGATATACTTGACAGATCTCTCACACTCTAATCTACCAAACCCAAAATACCATCTGGTCTACATGTTTCCCACGGCTACCAAAGAAGATATGCCCTTGGAAGATTTTCAGGCTCATCTCCTTGACTTTAAACATCGACTTGATAGGCATCATGTCGACAGTGCAGCATCTTCTCTCTTGGTGTTTGTGGTACTCAATTTTGTGGGCACTCCTCAAATCAGTCTTACGCCCACGCTTCTCGAAGACAAGTTGGATGAAGTGGTATCCAACACCGCCCCAATAGCAGCATCGTGTGGCTTATGTCAACTGTGTGTGCTCAAAAATATTAGATCACCACATGCTTGCATCACCAGAGTGATCAGATTCCCAATCCCTCTGTACTTATTGCTGCTCAAATTCAATTTCCATATAAGAACTAGTTTCTGATCTCAGGTGCCTCCAATCATCTACCTTCAAACATGGAAATTTCAACATTTGCTCAGTCTATCAAGGCTTTAACTCAATCAAACTAAGTAATGGTCAGTTTCTTCCCCTCTCACTCACTCGGGTACATCAGCTCCCTATACACATCCTTGCACCACATCCATCATGTACCCTTTATGACAATTTTTGTCTCTCAATTCGCACAGGACAACAATGTTATCTTGAATTTCATTCCACCTTTTTCAATGTGAGGGAGGGATCTCAGATGGGCAATTCGGCAGGCCTCTCTTTATCCTCATCTTATCAATCCCTCTCCCTCAAGCTCTCACACTACCAATAGTAGCCATCTGATCTCCATCAAATTAGACTGATAGAACTACCAAACTACCTACTCTAGCGAACACAGTTCGTCTAAATGTTACATAGATGGCACCCTACCTTGCCCTCCCCAGAAAATGACGTCTAAATGTTACATGGATGGCACCGTACCTTGTCCTCCCCAGAAAATGACAGACACGATCTCAAACCAGCATTTGTTGCCTAGCATAAATAGGATAAAATCGTGTTGGGATGGATTCTGTCATCCCTATGTAAGCTTGACCTTGTCCACGTCAAAGGATAATCATCATCTTGAGCAGTATGGCTGCTCTTGAGGCCAATATTCCATCCAATTCACATGTCCAAGTCAACAAACTTTGATGTGAATTATAACCCCTGCGCAGGGTACCACTTTCGATGGCTGATTATCTCCATCAAACAAAGACACTCATAGCCAAACTTTACTGTGACTGGCCGTAATACAATCTGGTTTACATGTCTCCATCGAAGTAATGGTCAAATTCTACCATCACTCACTCATGTACCTCCGCTCTCTACAAACCCAAGTGATCTTTTGCCTCATGTCACATCTACCATGGACACTCTATGGCACAACTTTTTTTCTCTCTCAATTCTCAAAGGTCAACAATATTATTCTTAATTTCATCCCACCTTTTTTTTGTCAAGGATCTCAATATGGGAATGGGGAGGGAAATGGAAGTGTTGTGAGGACAAAGTAGGTTGGGCTTTACTGCTCAATCTGTTAACCCAACACATAGCCCACGATCAAATGGGTAAAAAGTAATTCTCTTCCATTACTTTCAAGTTGATTCCACCCCTCCTCCCTCTTTAATGTTGTCATCACCATCATTCAACTTGATCCCACCCAAGTTTGTGGCCCTGTCAATATAACATTCATAAATGCTTTGGTGTAGTTGAAATATTCAATGAAAGTTGATAGATGGAATTTCTTTTAGTATATAAGTTACAAAAATATTACATTGTTCACCATAGCAATGAAATAGATATGTCATAATCTTGGATATGTGATGAAGGACTTTAAAATTATGCATTTTCAAATGAAAAAAAAAATAAATCAAAAATCAAAAATAAAATTAAAAAGTACCTACGAAAAAGCTTTTAAAACTGAGGGATGGGATATATTATCTAACGTGAAAGGGAAGTACAAATATGTTGTACCTTACGTATAAACTCAGTACCTACGAAAAAGCTTTTAAAACTGAGGGATGGGATATATTATGTAACGTGAAAGGGAAGTATAAATATGTTGTACCTTACGTATAAACTCTTGTAGATCTCCCACCATGCACCAGTACAGGTCAAAGAAACAAAGGCTGCGTCCATCTTGATCTACATGAAAAAATTATATTAAGAGACGATTTTGATTTTTTCTTTGAACTCATAGAATAACAATCAGAAATGAATCAACTAATTTCCTTAATATGAAAAAAAATAAAAAAAGCAGAATGTTAATCGAACATTACACTTCTTCGACCCCCAGCTAGCCCACATCAATCAATGCTAATTGAGGGATCGATTAGGCAGAGTTGGCTTTCAAATTTCCTGTGAAACTATATGTCATCTGGCCACTGTTCTTAAAGTCACCCGGGGCGGCCGCTCGGGCGGTTTGGGCCCCCGAGCGCCACGATTTAGGCTGGGGCGTCCCCCAAGGCAGACCGGATTTGGGTCTCTCGCCCAAGCCGCCCCATACCCGTCAGGGAGTTGGCTTTCATATTTCCTATGAAACTGTATGTCATCCGGCCACTATTCTTAAAGTCACCTGGGGCAGCCGCCTGAGCAGTTTGGGCCCCCGAGCACCCTGATTTATGTTGGGGCGTCCCCCCAGGCAGACCGAATTTGGGTCTCCCGCCCAAGCCTCCCCGTACCCGTCAGGGAGGCCGTCCTACCCCAGTCCGCAATTTTTTTTTTTTTTTTTTTTTCCCTAGGGGCCATTACTTGGCATATTTTAGAAGGACCTTTGTGCTCGAAAAGTTGGCCCTTGCACCGACTTTTTAAAGAGAAACTTGGTATTTTAGGGACATGTGACATGTGAAGACCATTGATGGCGTCAAATCAGATGACGGAGGTTGTGTTTCACCCCAATATTCCACCCAATAGATCTTGAGATCATGGTACATCTATCAGGCGGTCATTTTTTTATTCCATGTGTCACACATCCCCAGAAAATGGCCCAAAATTTACGTAATCATGTTTGAGTCTCATGTCTGTCATATGATTCAAGGGCCATTTTTTGGGGATCTTTGATACATGGAATCAAGCACTGATAGCAATGTTTCGAAAATCGGCTGGGGCGGCCGCCCGGGCGGATCGAGTCCCTAGCCGACTCGATTTTGAGTGGGGCAGTATCTGAGGCGAATTTGGGCTTGGGTGCCCGCCCGGGCGGGTCGAACGGCTAAATATAAATATAGCTTCTTTTTTTTTCGTTTCATTTCAATCGAAAGGGGGCTTTAGGGCTTAGGACGACTAAGGCTTTTCTTCTTCATCTCTCCTCTCATCGGCTCATCCACTCACCGGCGGTTCACCGGCGACCAACGACAACCACCGGTGACTACCGACGACCACCGGTGACCGTCCGGTGAGTCATTTTTTATATTTTTTTTTCATTTCTTCTTCCTTCCTCTTCTTCTATGCATTTTTTTTCCAAATTTTTTATCAATCTTCTGTACTTTTTTTAAGCATAGGGATCCGGTGATCCCGTCGCCGGTGTGCATCAAAGCTCCGGCTCCGGTTCCGGTAGGGTTTTTTTTTTTTTTCTTCTACTTGTCCTCTGTTTTATTTATTTGGGCAATCATTGTCTTTTCTTCTTCTTCGAAGCTCCAGCAAGGCGACACAACGGCACCCTCAAGAAGTCCAGCAGGTATTTTTTTTATTTATTTTTCTTGGATTTTTGTTCATCTTCTTCTTCTTTTTTCTAATATTTTTTTTTGCATTAATTTTTTTTTTTTTGGCTGCATTTTTTTTTGCATCAGTCTCATCTTGTTTGCTGCATTTTTTTTCTTCTCAACTTCTAGATTGGGTCGACCGCCGATTGGCTCATTGGCTGCAATTTTTTTTCTTCTTTCCTACAGTGCACAGATATATATATATATATATATATATATATATATATATATATATATATATATATATGTGTGTGTGTGTGTGTGTGTGTATGTGTGTGTGAGAGACTGTATGTGTGCCACAGGCCCACAGTGCCATATACATAATTTATAATTATATATATATATTATATAAAAAATTTATATATATGATTATATGTGGCTATGCGAGACTCTGTGTTTGTGCCACAGGCCCACAGTGCCATATAATATATTTTTTTTCTTTGATTTTTGTTCGTCTTCTTCTTTTTTCTAATATTTTTTTTTTGCATCAAATTTTTTTTTTTTGCATCAGTCTCATCTTGTTTGCTGCATTTTTTTTCTTCTTCTCAACTTCTAGATTGGGCCGACCGCCGATTGGCTCATTGGCTGCAATTTTTTTTCTTCTTCCCTACAGTGCACAGATATATATATATAGGAAAAGGCCTCCGTCCTCCATGGGCGGACGGTCACCGTCCTCCAAGCTTCCACGTAGAGCTCCACGTGGCACCGAAAATATTGTTTCGATGCCACGTGGAGCTCGGGTGCATTGCTTAGATCATCTTTGAAAAAATAAAAAATTTGAAAACTCATCTCCACCGTCAGTTTTTTGAACCGTGAAATGTGAACCAATGAAACCCGTCAAACTTTGACTTGTGGGTTTAAAAAGTTTTTTTCAATTTTTTTTTTTTTAATATTGATCTATACCATCCACTTGTGCTCCACGTGGATCTTGGAAGACAGTGACCGTCCTCCAACGAATGACCTAACCGGCTCCCATATATATATATATATATATATGTGTGTGTGTGTGTGTGTGCCGCAGGCCCACAGTGCCATATACATAATTTATAATTTTATATATATATATATATATATGTGTGTGTGTGTGTGTGTGTGTGTGAGAGAGACTGTGTGCGCGCCACAGGCCCACAGTGCCATATACATAATTTATAATTATATATATATATATATATATATATATATGATTATATGTGGCTATGCGAGACTCTCTGTGTGTGCCACAAGCCCACAATGTCATATAAAATTGAATGTATATATTAAAATATATACATTTATGATTTTATATATATATATATATAGTGGCCGCCCGGATCTTGGGGCGCCCTGTGACGTGGGCTTGCGGCGTGGCCATCCGAGTCAGCCGCAGGGCCACTTCTACCACTAGTGCGTCAAGCATTGGTGGATTGAAGCTAGGGCATCGTCGGCGCGTCACCAAGCCATAAAGGCTTCGCCATTGGTACTCCAAGAGCTTCGGTCGTGGGCCAAGAGGGCACGCGACATGGTGGCAATTTGGGTCGTGATGCAGTGCCAATAAGGCACGCGATGCGATCGCGACATGATCAAGCTGGGTTAGCAGTGCAAGGCGTTGCGGTATGTCAAACCAAGGGGTTTGAGATCCTCCCGCTATTTTGGCACTGTTGATATTTAAACCATATATATGGGGAAAGGGTCTAACAGCCACGTGATGTGTCGCTTGCTAAGTGATCCCCTACGGAACGCGTACGATAGCCTTGTGGGCTTGAGTTCGTGCATCTGGGCCTCGCATAGGTATTGGGTCGCTCTTGTCGCGTCGTGCGCTGGAGCCATCGTGTTGATGGTCCACGACCACCATCCACGGTGCAGACCTAAACTCTAAGTGGGGCTGCCCCTAGGAATGTCCTTGCGTATAGCTATATGAATTGCATTCGGGAATCCGAGAAAGCTAGTTGCTGCACGAGAGATTACGTCGCAAAGAGTAACTCCGTGACAACCCGCCCGGGCGTCGCCCAGCGATTTCCACCCAAGCATTCCCCCGACTGCCCGAACCCGCTCGACGATTTTAAGAACACTGACTGATAGTATGCTTGGTGCGCCATAATCTCAAGACCTAGTGTGTGGGAGATTGGGCTGAAACAAGATCATCATCTGATTCGAAACAATCAATAATTTTCATGGTGTCTAACGTCGGCGCAAACAGAGGTACCCAAGAAAAATGTGAGTGCTCTTGGGTATGTGTGTGTGTGTGTGTGTATATATATATATATATATATACTTCAAGACCGCTCGGATCTTTAGGCGCCGCCCGGCCCAATCCGCCCGAGAATCCACCCGACCACCCAAACTCGCCCACTGACTTTAGAAACATTGCATTCGATATATAGAGCAAAAATGGCTACTGTTGCTGCTACTACTAAATATGATAGCTTTATATCGCCGCAATGTGGCACCCAAATACGAGTTTGAGCGTGCCACATGCACGAGCACAAGGTAAATCAAATGTCCAACAAAAGTGATCATTGGTCAGTCTAATTACAAATATCTCTATCAAGGGGACAAAAGCATTTGGGTGCCATGTGATACTCAAATGGGACATCGTCCAAGCGATCTTTATATCTATGGGAACGAGTCTACCAACATTTTGTAGACAGTATTCTTTGATCAGTTCAAGTGATAACTTCAAACCCATCACTGGCATGTCTCAGCCAATTCTGAGACATGACATTTAGAACCAAATCTGAGCCATGAATTATAGATGTGTGTTATGTAGGGCACATCTACAATAAAAAATATTCTTCTAGACAGGATTTTGTCTGATGGAGAAATTTTATATATATCTTATTTATTCAGTTTTCGTTGTAGCTCGAATTTTCGAAGTTGTTCTTCAGAGAAAGATATTTTTTTTCCTATTACATCTTTTAAAGTAATCATTTGATGTTCTTCGTCTAAAGTTTCGACAACATTTAACATAAATAGTAGATCATCTACATCAGTATCAGAATTTGTTTCAGATCCTTCTAATTCATAAATGGTACTATTATCATCACTTGAAATTTCTTCACCAAAATAGACATCTAGCTCTTCATCTAAACATTTAATCATTTTAGTGATATTTTTCCTCGTTTTGGACATTGAGGAGCATAATGTCCTTCATTACAAATAAAACGACATTTCCTTTTTGCCGTGATCGTTTTATCTGTTTTCTCAGTTTTTTTTTTCTTTTAAACATATTTTTTATTTTTAACAAACTTTTTTCGCTTATTCTAAGGTTTCCATTTGAATTCTTTCTTCTTAAATCCTTTCTTGTATCCCTTTCTTTTAGGGATATTGCATCCTATTTTCCAATTTTCTTGTAGAATTTTACCACAACATTTATGTCCAAAGTTAGAATTCGTGATTTGATTCTTAACTTGTTTTTTAGCTTCTATTTCTAAACATCTATTTGTTATTAATCTTAGGACAAAAGATGTCCTGAGTCCTAAAGTATCTTGTTTAGATAATTTATTAATAAAATCTATATAGCCTTTTATGGCTAATTCATCCCATGGCGTAGGTAGTTTATGATAAAATTTGTCTAATCATGATATATTAATTGGGGGTTCCAATTAATAGTAATATTTTTTAAATGTATTGCAATATTCCTGAAATTGACAAATATTACATAATTCTAATTTTGACCGAATATATATAGTATCGTCTTGTAGGTTTTGTTCACCTGTATAACCACAAAGATGTTTTTTAATAGTTATAGTAAAGTGTTTTAAGATATCACCAAGATTAGTAAAACTTCCTATTAATGATGCTTTTTGTAGTTTGCCATCATTGAATTTTTCCCATTGTTTTAACAATTGCAAAACATCACCTTGAAGTGTTGCTGCAATATAGTCAAGAAATCTTTCCTTAGACCAAACTGCTTTTTGGTTTGTAATTACTATGGACATGGATTGTGCCAAATCGTCAATAACATTTTCTTGATCTTTGAAGGGAACATTTGTTAAATCAAGATACGTACCACCTTGAACTATATTTTGTTTGTTCAAAACGTCTCTTCTATTATTTGTAGCAATTGGGATTTTCCTCATCTTTAATTCTTGATGGTGAACTGTCATCATTATGTGAATATGATATTTTAGATATTCTTCTTGTTCTTCAAGAGTTAATGTTTTTAAATATGTTTCCAAATTTTCAAATTCTTCTAATGATTCTTCAGCTTTTCTTTTTCTTGGATTCAGAGGAGTTTGTGACTCACTAAGAGTTGAAGTATCTGATTGATCAAAAGTGATATTCATTGTATCAAATTCAGATTCTTCATTTAATTCCTGGTTTTGGAAGTATGTTAAAAGAGGTTCGCTTTTTAGGAAAACTTCTTTTATTTGAGAGATGATATGATTTCTATCTTCAACTGAAAGGGTTTTATCCAGATATAAGTTTTGTCAATGATTTCTTTTATATTCAAGTATTCTTGATAATTATATTCAATATTCTCATGTACGACACAGATATCATTGTTAATGATTTCATCAGTTCCATAGAATAATCGTGTATTCGAATATTCATCATTTTATTTTTCTAATTTTAATTGATTTAATTTTGTTATTAGATTTTCTATTTTTAATTTGGTCTCTCCTTTTAGATCCAAATTAATTAACTTTCCTAGGGCCAAAATATTTCCTTTGTTTACCATTACTTCGTTATAAATAGCATATATTTGTATTTTCATATCATTCTGCTTTTTATATATTTTCTTTAACCATATACCCATTATATCCAATAGACTATTTATACAATCACTTATTATATGCATATTATTTTCATAATTTTTATCTATATGAAACATGTCTATAATCTTCTTGATTTTTATTTGTCCAAGAACTTATACAATCGATAGGTATTTCTAAATTTTTACAAGATGTTTCTGTCATTTTATTTGATACGGGTACCTAAAACCGCTTAACGTATGATTAGTGTCTAAACCGTTCCCAAATAGACAAAAAGCTTTTACAGCTGCCAACGTCTTAGAAGGGATATAGGCTTTTCCAGACGATAAGTATATGGGTTTATATCAAATAAATTGATCAAAAAATCTTGTAAAAATCATAAAAACTCTTTTTATAGACTGATATTATCCTAAATGATATTAATATAGATAAATAACATTATGATACAAACATGCATAATGAAAAACAAGACAGCAGATATATTTGAAGTAAAAATATATATTGGTTCCATTATAGTACATACTTACAATGACTGTTGTAGCCAATACGAAACGCAAACGCCAATGCTAACACCAAACACTTAAACTCACGCTAAACCTAGGCTCTGATACCATTTACAATACAACGGATTATTTTCTACACTCGATGTCTCAACAAGGGTGAGAGTTGCCCTTAAATAGACTTTCCTTGATACCTTACAAACACTACTAGACAAACTACTTTTTACAATAATAGAACCATATCGAAAAAGATGCTTTTTCTTTTTCAAAGGCGAATCTTACTTTTTTCTTTTGCTTAAAGTAAGATAAGAGATAAGCTTGAAATCGTCACTGCTGACATTTATGGGTAGCAACGTGTCCTAGAAGAGCTGGAGTCGTCCTGCCTACTGATAGTGGTGGGGTTCACTAGGCTTCCATGCGATTTTCTAAGTTGTGATAGAAAACCGAATCTTCAGATGTCGGACTGTGTGGATCGTAGCTGTCTTACATCTCATCTTCTTTGAACATTGTGATTTCAATCTTGAGATTTTCTGCGAGGTTAAGATCTTTTCGAGAATCCATTTTTAATAGCAATGAATTTGGTTCAACTTTTTGTTCATGAGCCCTTATATATTCAATTGGCAAATTTGTAGTAAAAAGTCTCCAATCATCAATTATGTTAAATTGGTTATCGGCCGCATGGATTTGCCTTGTCATTGACGAAAATGTTTTCAAAGAACGAATCCAATAGGATTTTGGATTGATGAACATGATGTTGGCTTTTGCCATGGGGTCTTCGACTTCATCGAACTCGTAGTCTTTAGTTTTGTCTAAAAACCAGATTTGATATGGCTAATAAAAATTTTCTATCGATCTCCATCTTATCGTGCTTGTTATCCAAAAAGTATAGTAGACGGTGCGATTAAGGATTTTGGCAAGATGATAGACCATTGTTTTGATCATTATCGGGAACTCGTTGATAGGATCATCGGGAAAGATTTATTATATTACTAATCCGCAATCAAGACATTCTTCCAAATTATATATGAGATTTTCAGTAAAAATTGACAATTTTGGAAGAAAATCCTCAGAATATTGTGCCAGATTATAATTGTCCATTAAGATTTCGTTAATCTTAATTTCTTGATCTTCAATCCTTGCTATCAGTGGGTTACTGATATCGCTTGGTAAAACATGTATTATTTTTTCAAATAAACAAATTCGTTTTAGTTTGTGAAAAATCGGATCAAAATAATTTGTATCCAAAATATCTGTTATTTCAAAAAAATGATTTATTTTTTCAATCGAAAAGTTTTCTACAAAAGTTTCAGAATCTCATGTTATGGATTTAACAAGGGCATTCAAATTATTTTGTAATTTTTCTAACTTTTGTTCTTTTTCAAAGATTTTTTTAGATAGGTTGCTCATGTGATGTCTAAACTGTTTCTTATCATTTAGGAGTTGGATTTTCCAAGCTCCATTAATCTCATGATAAAGGTCTGCACTTATTCAGGGATTATAAAAATCAGAGACATTGTTCATAGTGATGCTAATCTATTCTAACAAATACTGCAATAGCTGTACTTGATATAAAGTAAAAGCTGATTTAGCTTCATTAAACAAATCATGAACTTGGTAAAGAGAATTTGGAAAGTTGGTAACTTGTTTTTGGCAAGCTAGAAAGGACGTCTAAGGCCTAAGCTGGTCACCTCTCAACACCACATAAGTTTTTCTTATGAATGGGGTGGTTGCGGTTGAGAAGAAGAGGAGTTTCCTTCTTCTGTCATCTTTTATCTTTTACAGAGTAAAATCCACTGGTTTAGTGGTAACATAAATCTTCTTTCTGCAGTAAATATGCCCATTTTGGTTAGTGGTTTAAATTTAGATCTCTGCTTAAGAAATCAGTCAAAGCGTTAATATTTCCTTTAACATGTTCAACTTCAAAAGTATAAAGAGCTATTTGATTATATCATTTCAGTCTTCGTCCATCTAAAATATCTCTTTTATTTATTAAAAAATCTCAGAACTGCTTTATTATCAGTTCTTATAATGAAAACTTCAAGGGCTAGATAAATATGAAATCGTTTAAGAGCAAGTTTTATTACTAATAATTCTTTTTCAAATATAATATAATTCTGGTCATTTGGTTTAAATTTTTCAGAATTATAACCACATAATTTTTCTTTACTTTGTACATTTTTTGTTAAAGGTGATTTTCGTGATTTTATCCCATTAAAATGACAGAAATCTTTTTCTTCCCAATCATTTGGAGGAAAAGCCTTCAAGACGCATCCCCAACAATTATCTGAAGCATCTGTCTCTAGAATTAATTTATCTCCGGTTGTTGGAAGATAAACTGTAGGACAATTTTGGATATCTTGTTTTATTTTTTTAGTAAATCTTTATCTTAATCTGTCCATGTAAATTCTACTTTTTTTAATTTATTTATGAAAGATTTTTCTTTTTCTGCTAAAATTTTCAAGTAGTTTCTTCCATAATTTAATAATCCTAAAAGACTTTGTAACTATTTTTTATCAGTTACTCAGGAAAATTCTTTATTTCTATGATAATATGATCTTGTAATTTTAGACCATCATGCGCTAGAATAACACCTAAAAAATTCTATTGATTCTTTTTCAACTTCTATTTTTGAAGGTGAAAGGATAATTCCATGTTTTTGAAAAATATCGCACATTTGTTTTAAATGTTTTGTGTTCTTCTCTTGTTTTAGAAAACACTAGTATATCATCTATATATACGACACAAAATTCTTTATAGGGAGCAAAAATCGAATTCATCCATCTTTGATAGATTTGTGGAGCAGTATTCAAGCCAAATGGCATGACATTCCACTGATAGTGTCCACACAGGGTACTAAAAGCAGTTAAAGGTTTTGATTTATCATCTAATTTTAATTGCCAATATCCCGATTTACAGTCGAATTTACTGAAAAATTTTGATCCTTTGATTTGATTAATTAAAACATCTTTTCTTGGAATAAAGTATCCATCGAATTCTAAATTTTCATTTAATCTTTTATAGTTTAAAACCATTCTAGTTTGTCCTCATTTTATTTCAACATGAGTTCTAACTAAAAAGGCAGGGCTAGAATGAGGGCTTTTTCTTGATTCAATGAATTTTTTCTCTAATAAATCTTTGATTTGTATTTCAAATTCATATATCTATTTTTGTATAGACCATAGGTTTTACCCTAATGATGATATTAGGATCTTTTAATGTTATGGTATAGTACCGAGGACTTTTATGCCATAATTTTAGTGGGTTGTCACTAAAATTTTCTTTGAGAATGGAGAAAAGCCAGTGAGTTTGATGAAGCAAGTGAATAGATTGTATAACTTCACCACGCTTGTTGGGGGCAAAGCCTTTGTGATATTTAGAGTTATGTACTTGAAGAAGTGGAATGTGGACCAATTCTTCTTTGAGGGAAAGACTAATAAAACCTATGGTTAAGGTCATGAGCAATGAAATTGTTACCTAACAAAAAATCATCATGCATGTTTGGAAAACAAAGAATTTAGGAATAATGATTTTTTTATCATTAAGCCAAATAAAAACATTTTTAGCTTTTAGCTCAATAACCTTTTCTCGCTACGCTTGTTGGGGGCAAAGCCTTTGTGATATTTAGAGTTATGTACTTGAAGAAGTGGAATGTAGACCAATTCTTCTTTGAGGGAAAGACTAATAGAACCTATGGTTAAGGTCATGAGCAAATATGCAACAATAAAATTGTTACCTAACAAAAAATTGTCATGCATGTTTGGAAAACAAAGAATTTAGGAATAATGAGTTTTTTATCATTAAGCCAAATAAAAACATTTTTAGCTTTTGGCTCAATAACCGTTTCTCTCCCTTCAATGCCTTTAACTCTGATAGGGTGTCTAATGTTAATCAATTTTTCAGAGGACAAAGCATTGTACCGACAAGCATTGATTGTGGCTCTGGTATCCATTAAAACACATAAATTATATGGCATAGGTATATCTTCTTTTTCCATAACTAGGTGAAAATAATATTTCAGCATTTTTTGACAGAAAATGATAAAGTTAAATTGTTTTTAGTCCATGAGCAAACTGTGCTCCGAGTAGAATAGGAACTTGTATATTTTTTACTGCTATATGCTTTTGGTCTTGAGTTGGTTCTGGAGCACTAGATGTTGATGCTCTAGACTTAATATGTTTTAAAGGAAGCCATTCATCTTTTACAGAATTAAAAGATGCAATTCTTGTATCTCTAAAATAGATATTACTTCCTAAAGCTTGTATTTCAATCGTCTTGGTTTGAGATTTTGATTTTTGTTCCAATAGATCTTCAAATAACCATTGTTTAGGTATCTATAAATCTTTCCAGTTTATTAATCTTGGTTAGATTTCTGAATCATAAGGTTTGGGTTCAAATATTTCAATCAAATTTTTATCTGACTTGTGCATTTTTATTAGAGATTTAGATGTTAATTCATGTTCTATTTGTCAGGTTATGGCCAGATTATGTGAATCCTCTTTCATTTCTAATCCTTTAGTTTGGATTTTAATTTTTATTGTATCTTCAATATTTGGGCCGTCAAGAGAAATAAAATAATTTGGTTTTAGTTTAAACTAAACAATTGCATAAGCTAAATTTGATTGAATTCCTCCAATCAAGGATTGTAAAGGATTTTAATAATCTTTAATCCATTACTACAGCAAGTATAGGAGTGTCTATGTGCTTTTTACAGTAGTGTTTCCTGAAAAAGCTTCAAATATTCTTCTAGAAAGGATTTTGTCTGATGGAGAAATTTTATATATATATATATATATATATATATATATATATATATATATATATATATATCTTCTTTATTCAGTTTTCGTTGTAGCTCGAATTCTCGAAGTTGTTCTTCAGAGAAAGATATTTCTATTCCTATTACATCTTTTAAAGTAATCATTTGATGTTTTTCGTCTGCAGTTTCAACGACATTTAGCATAAATAGTAGATCATCTATGTCAGTATCAGAATCTGTTTCGGATTCTAATTCATAAATGATACTATTATCATTACTATTTTGGCCCTACGAAAGTTAATTAATTTGGATCTAAAAGAAGAGATCAAATCAATAACAAAATTAGATCAATTAAACTTAGAAAAACAAAATGATGAATATTCGAATACACGATTATTCTATAGAACTGGTGAAATCAATACTAATGATATGTGTCTTAAATGAGAATATTAAGTATAATTATCAAAAATACTTGAATATAAAATAAATCATTGAGTATTGGCAAAACTTATATTTGGATAAAACTCTTCCAATTGAAGATAGAAATCATATCATCTCTTAAATAAAAGAAGTTTCCCTAAAAAACGAACCTCTTTTAACATACTTTCAAAACCAGGAATTAAATGAAGAATCTGAATCTGATACAATGAATATCACTTTTGATCAATCATATACTTCTTCAACTCTTAGTGAGTCGCAAACTCCTCTTGAATCCAAGAAAAAGAAAAGCTGAAGAACCATTAGAAGAATTTGAAAATTTGAAAACATATTTAAAAACATTAACTCTTGAAAAACAAGAAATATATCTAAAACATCATATTCACATGAATGATAACAGTTCATCATCAGGAATTAAAGATGAAAAAATCTCAATCCCTACAAATAATAGAAGAGACGATTTGAACAAACAAAACGTAACTCAAGGTGGTACGTATCTTGATTAAACAAATGTTCCCTTCAAATATCAAGAAAATGTAATTACAAACCAAAAAGCAGTTTGGTCTAAAGAAAGATTTCTTGACTATATTGCAGCAACACTTCAAGGTGATGTTTTGTAATGGTTAAAACAATGAGAAAAATCTAATGATGGCAAACTACAAAAAACATCATTATTAGAAAATTTTACTAATCTTGATGATATCTTAAAACACTTTACTATAACCATTAAAGAACATTTTTGTGGTTATACGGGTGAACAAAACCTACAAGAAGATTCTATATATATTCTATCAAAATTAGAATTATGTAATATTTGTTAATTTCAGGAATATTGCAATACATTTAAAAAATATTACTATCAATTTGAACCCCCAATTAATATATCATGGTTAGACCAATTTTATGAAGTTGAAATCTTAAACGATTTCATATTTATCTAGCCTCTAAAGTTTCAATGTAAGAACTGATAACAAAGCAGTTCAAGATTTTTTAATAAATAAAAGAGATATTTTAGATGGATGAACACTGAAATGGTATAATCAAATAGCTCTTTATACTTTCGAAGTCGAACATGTTAAAGGAAATATTAACGTTTTGGCTGATTTCTTAAGCAGAGATCCAAGTTTAAACCACTAACCAAAGTGGGCATATTTACTGCAGGAAGAAGATTTATGTTACCACTAAACTAGTAGATTTTACTCTGTGAAAGAAAGACAAAAGATGACAGAAGAATGAAACTCCTCTTCTTCTCAACCGCAACCACCTCCATTCATAAGAAAAACTTATGTGGTGTTGCCAGCTTAGACTCCATACCTCCTTTCTAGCTTGCCAAAAACAAGTTACCAACTTCCCAAATTCTCTTTACCAAGTTCATGATTCGTTGAATGAAGCTAAATCAGTTTTTACTTTATACCAAGTACATCAATCGCAATATTTGCTAGAACAAACTAGCATTACTATGAACAATATTCCTAATTTTTATAATCCCGGAATAAGTGCAAACCTTTATCATGAGATTAATGGAGCTTGGAAAAGCCAACTCCTAAATGATAAGAAACAGTTTAGGCATTACATGAGCAACCTATCTCAAAAAATCTTTGAAAAAGAACAAAAATTTACAAGATAGTTCGAATGCCCTTGTTAAATCCATAACATGAGATTCTGAAACTTTTGCAGAAAACTTTTCGATTGAAAAAATAAATCATTTTTTAGAAATAACAGATCTTTTGGACGCATATTATCCTGATCCGATTTTTCACAAACTAAAATGAATTTGTTTGTTTGAAAAAATAAAACATATCTTACCAAGCGATACCAGTAACCCATTGATAGCAAGGATTGAAGATCAAGAAATTAAGATTAAACAAATCTTAATAGACAATTATAATATGGCACAATATTATGAGGATTTTCTTCCAAAATTGTCAATTTATACTGAAAATCTCATGTATATTCTGGAAGAATGTCTTGATTGGGGATTAGTAAAACAACTAATCTTTCCCGATTATCCTATCAATGAGTTCCCGATGATGATCAAAACAATGGTCTATCATCTCACCAAAAACTTTAATCACACCGTCTACTATACTTTTTAGATAACAAGCACGATAGGATAGAGATCGAAAGAAAAATTTTATCAATCATATCAAATTTAGTTTTTAGACAAAACTAAAAACTACGAGTTCGATAAAGTCGAAGACCCTATGGCAAAAGCCAGCATCATGTCCATCAATCCAAAATCCTATTGGATTCGTTCTTTGAAAACATTTTCTTCAATGGCAAGGCAAATCCGTGCGGCGATAACCAATTTAACATAACTGATGGTCGAAAACTTTTTACTACAAATTTGCCAATTGAATTTATGAGGACTCATGAACAAAAAGTTAAAGCAAATTCATTGTTATTAAAAATAAATTCTCGAAAAAATCTTAACCTCCTGAAAAATCTCGAGATTGAAACCACGATGCTCGAAAAAGATGAGATGCAAGACAGCTACGATTCACACAATCCGACATCTGAAAATTCAGTTTTTCATCACAACTTAAAAAATCGCATGGAAGCCTCGTGGACCTCACCACTATCAGTAGCCAGGACGACTCCAGCTCATCCAGGACACGTTGCTACCCATAAACGTCAACAGTGACGATTTCAAGTTTATCTCTTATCTTATTTTAAGCAAAAGAAAAAAATAAGATTCGCCTTCGAAAAAGAAAAAGCTTCTTTTTCGACATAATTCTACTATTGTAAAAGTAGTTTGTCCAGTAGTGTTTGTAGGGTATCAAGGAAAGTCTATTTAAGGGCAGCTCTCACCCTTGTTGAGACATCGAGTGTAGAAAATAAACCGTTGTGTTGTAAATGGTATCAGAGCCTAGGTTTAGTGAGAGTTTAAGTGTTTGGTGTTAGCATTGGTGTTTGCATTTCGTATTGGCTATAACAGGCATTGTAAGTATGTACTATAATGGAACCAATATATGTTCTTACTTTTAATCTATCTGCTGTTTTGCTTTTCATTATTCATGTTTGTATCATAATGTTATTTATCTATATTAATATCATTTGGAATAATATCAGTCTATAAAAAAAGAGTTTTTTTATTTTTATAAGATTTTTTGGTCAATTTATTTGATATAAAACTCATATACTTATCGGCTGTATATTGGTTCCATTAATATCATTTGGGATAATATCAGTCTATAAAAAAAAGAGTTTTTTTTATTTTTACAAAATTTTTTGGTCAATTTATTTGATATAAAACCTATATACTTATCGTCTCGAAAAGCCCATATCCCTTCAAACACGTAGACAACTATAAAAGCTTTTTGTCTATTTGGGAACGGTTTAGGCACCAACCATACGTTAAGCGATTTTAGGTACCTGTATCAAATAAAATGGCAGAAACATCTAGTAAAAATTTAGAAATACCTATCGATTGTATAAGTTCTTGGACAAATAAAAATCAAGAAGATTATAGACATGTTTTATATAGATAGAAATTATGAAAATAATATAGCGGGTACAAGGTTAAAGAAAATATAAAAATTATGAAAATAATATGCATATAAGTGGTTACATAAATAGTCTATTAGAAATAACGGGTACATGGTTAAAAAAAATATATAAAAAGCAGGATGATATGGAAATACAACTATATGTTATTCATAATAAATATTCTTATGGGTGTCATTTTGAGCCCAAAGTAGCTTCTAGCAGAGCTCCCACTTGGATGACCTAGATCTCTCAGAAGATGTGACAAGTGGCCTCAAAGTGAGACGTTACATGCCACAATTTTGTAATTTTTTGGCATTTTGAATATATATATATAGAAGAAATGGGAATATAGGTTTAAATTCTAGATCACATGCCACATGCCTATGATCTCAAATTCGCCACATCATATTTAACAGTTCACTAGTCCTTTTAGGGTTTAAAAAAAATCTAACTTTGGGCGTGTATGGGCATTTTTTCCGGGTGAACCCACCCCAAAATTTGAGTTCAAAATTCTTGCCGCTAACCAGAAATATGGGTACGAACCGAGTTTGAACCCACCGCTTGGGTGGTGGGTTTGAATGTTAGGTTATGTGCCCCGTGATTGCAAGCTAGACCATATTCCCAAAGGGTTAAGGCTTTGTCAGTCCCTCCAGAGTTTTGGGGAAAAAGATAAGACATTTTTGCCTGTCATTTTGCATGTTTGTGATGAGCTTTCATCCACAAACTTTGTTATAAGACATTCATCTTTGATAACAAAATTAACCTTGTAAAAACACTTGATTTCTAATGGTCACTGATCGACCTCACTAATGTGCATTTGGCACCCAACTGATTCATATATATATATATATATATATATATATATATATATATATCCAAGACTATGGGTTCAAACCCACCCGGAGGCACTAGGTTGAGTCAATTTGAGGCCATGTGGCATCCATCCGACGGATCGAGTTCTACAGAAAATTGCCCAAGGACGATCAGGGGCCACCCAAAAAATTTGGGCATGATCCGATACATAGTCCAAACTGCAGTCAAAGGGAGGAGATTCATTGCATCAGAATGTGTGAACGGTACCAAAACTTTTACCTCCGTTTTTACCACCCAAAAAACTTTTTTTTTAATAATTTTTTATAGATCACATGTCACATGACACATGATCCCAAAATGGGTGTTGTTTTGAAATCACGTGCCACGTGACATGAGATTTGGGGTTCTAACCCACAGCCCTCAATATGGAGTTCTACTTCTACACTTGAGTGTTGAATCATGTGCCACGCAACTCATGATTCCGAGTTCCACCACATCCTCTAAAGGTTCACCTAGTCCCCTAGGGTTTTAGAAAAAAATTCTTTATGTTTAGACATTTTGGCCCTTCTTGTTTCAAACTTAATTGTTTGCTAGCCAAACGTAGTGCCATGAAAACTTCCAACTTTTGACCCCAAATTCAACAATAAAAATTATCCATTTTAATTTTTTTACGACAATAGTAAATCTACGTTGGGCATATTGTTGTGACACCAGATCCTTAGGTTGGGTGTCATGGGGCACCAAACTGACCTCGAAGATAGTATCCTGAGCCATATGTGTGTGTGTGCATATATATATATACCTAAAACATCACAATTAAAGAGTACAATGGGCACCGTTGAAGACTCTTCCTCGTTCTCTTAATGTGTATTTTTTGTGCAACCCCTAGTTGGTTAGTCTATTTTTTTATCTTTAGAGCCAAAAAAATAGTCCTTATATATGTAGAGGCCGGAGACTATATAATCGGTGGTAGAAAAAAACGCTACCATCAGACCATTGGGGCACCACATAGCATCAATCACAAGGATCAGGTGCAACAGCAACTTTTTTTGGATGATAACAATCAGGCATCACTCAAAAATTTGAGCTCTATCCAAAACATATCCACCGTTAAACATGTGATCAAAGGTGCTTAAAATCAATGGAGCAAGTTGGTTGGGCATTACCTTATCTTTGAACCATCAAACGGAGGGAAAAAAGTCCAAATAATATTTTTCTTTTTAAATCACATGTCCCATGGCTGATCAACCCAAAGCGGTGTTGTTTTGAGTTGATCATGCCACCTCCCATGTGATCTGTCACGCTAGTGGTAGAAAAAAGCTCGTGGTAGCATTTTTTTTTTCTACCACTGAGTGTATATATATATATATATATATATATATATATATATATATATATATATATGGAAAAGGTGTCTGTCTTCTATGGGAGGACGGTCACCGTCCTCCAAGCTTCCACGTGGCACCGAAAATATTGTTTCGATGCCACGTGGAACTTGAGTGCATTGCTTAGATCATCTTTGAAAAAAAAAATTGAAAACTCATCTCCACCGTGTGTTTTTTGAACCATGAAATGTGGACCAATGAAACATGTCAAACTTTGACATGTGGGTTTAAAAAGTTTTTTTCGAATTTTTTTTTTAATATTGATCTATACCTTCCAGTTGTGCTCCATGTGGCATCCAAACAGTATTTTGGGTGCCACGTGGAGCTCCATGTGTATCTTGGAGCTCGTGGGCCTCTCTCTCTCACTCTCTCTCTCTCTCTCTCTCTCTCTCTATATATATATATATATAATGAGAGAGAGACCCACGAAGCTACCCATAAAAATAGCCCTTTGGTGCTACCTTCGACCCAATTGCACGCTATGTGCAACCTAACCCAAGAACCAGGCGTGGCGCCAACATGCCTAGGGTAGATCAACTACCATCCAAAAATAAATGACTAAAAAAGAGCTATTTCCACTAGCGAATATTAGGTCAAGGTTGGAAATTTTCAAAATGCACCATCATTGGGCTTTGAACTAATATATTTAACTTATGTTTAACAAGATATGCAATTTGCAATGACATGTCATGTGGCAAGTGATCTAGCACGCCAAGGTAGAGTGAAACAAGCTACCTTCATACGTATCATCTCTTTTATCATATATATATATATATATATATATATGGGAAATGATTGAGTCATGGGACATAAGCCCATGACTCGAACTCTAATTGGCTGCATGTCACATCGGCTTGACTTTTTATGTCCCATGACTCGAGCTCCAATTGATTGCATGTCACATCAGGTGACTTAAAAAGTCAAGCCGATGTGACATGCAATCAAGATAGCTCGAGTCATGAGATTATATCCCATGACTCAAGTGACTCCGATTGGCTGCATGTCACATCAGGTGACTTAAAAGTCAAGCTGATATGACATGCAATCAAGGTAGCTCGAGTCATGGGATTATGTCCCATGACTCGAGTGAGAGGATTACTACCATATATATATATATATATATATACACGCGCGCGCGCAATATAACTATTAGAAAAATATATCCAACCATCGAACAAGAATACATGGACAGGATTCTTCAAGTCACTTCATTTCCCATTTATCTTAGCCTAAAAATGGTTTAGATCAACGGATCTCAACAGTCTCTTTGGGCATTAAAATATATAGAAAGAGATGCTAGACTTCATTTTATAGTATTACTAAGTTGCCCCTATACTTCTATTTAAAAAATATAAATTTTAATCTTTTTACATAGAAAATAGGTTGTTTTCACCATAAAGGATACAAAAATCAAACTACGCAATTAAGCTAAACCGTCATTAGGCGCTTTCATTCTACTAATTTATAAAGAGAAGATTATAGTATTTGCCTAATAATTTGACTTCTTAATTTCATGCTTGTGATACTTAGACAAATTCTTTCTAGAGGTCCTCAAATATATGGTAATTCCTCAATCCAAAGCCAGTTGCAAAGCCTTCGAAAGTGTAGGAAGTGCTAACGCAATGTAACTTAATTCGCTCAAACTCATTGCAAATGGTGAAATCGTTTGTAGTTTGGTTTAGTCTGATGAGAATGAAATCATGGTGTAGATGGGCAATTTTTTATTTATTTATTTTCGAATGTGAAATTGTCCATAGGAGAAGCTATTATTTGTATAGGAACTTTTTTGTAAAAATGCAATATTTTCAGCTAAAACTCACTCTACCAATATCATCCAAAATCACTATATGACTGCAAATGTCAATCCAATTGTTTAAACCCCCAAAGCAAACTTAACCCAACACATTGGTTTAAACCCTCAACCCGAAACCTACCCAAAACCTACACCTGATCTGATAAGAAAAAACTCACGTCGAGTATGGTCAGATTGGACCATGTTCAGTTAAAATTTTAGGTAAGACTAGGTAGGAACAGGGACAGGTCAAGCTGGGTCGGGACTAATTCAGGTCAAGAAACTAGGACCAAAATCCAAACTATGACAAGTAGGGTTGCTCTACTTATCAGATTGACTCGACCCATTTGCATCACTAAACCCAGCCAACCAGCAAACCTGGTATTAATGTGTAGACCTTACAAACAATTTCATATAGTCTAACGATTATAATGGTACACATGCACTAGTATTCATCAAATAGACATGATCAAGTATCATTGTGAGCCTGATAAGGTTACAAATGTTAATATATATATATATATATATATATATATATATATATATATATATATATATGCATGATCAACCAATGTGCACCAGATGAGCCTTTATTTAATACATATACTATATATACGGAACCACAACCTTTAAAGTCCTGCCTGACAACTTCGAAATTCCAAATATTGGTGGAAAAAAATTCAGTTTGTGGATGGAAATTAAGTGGGGCACCAGACAGAAACACAATTTCTATATACCAAGTCATTTTAGGAGGAAATAGTTCAATTGAAACTAAATTTCTCAACAAAATAAAAATAGTTTCTTTCACCACTTCATCAAGTTTCGCAATGAAATGACCCTTTATTCAAATAATAAAGACTATTTGAGCAAAAACAAAACGCCTTTAGCCAAAATCTTTTCTAGAAACACTAATCAAACAAGATAAACAATTTCTAATGGAAATAATTTCTCAAAGAGCCTATTCAAATAATAAAACTTGCATTTCCACATGAATTTCATTTCCCAATCGAAGTTTCACTGCCATCAAACAGACCCTAAAAGCCAAAGTAGTTATCGTTGCGATTACTTTGCTCCACTGCTCTGTGATAGGGTTGACATTCAATGTAGTTCAAGACCTACGAAAACCCCAAACAATCCATGGGAAAGGCTGATATTCAATTATCAATAGGTCAAAATTAGTCTCTCAAATGATCCTAACAGTTCGATAGACCGGGCATTTGGAAGTTAAAAATGTGGCTGGTATGTGTATTAGAATTGCCAATCAGAACGGTCTCCAGGTTGTAGCTTATTTATGCAATGGTTTGTCTCTTAACATGGAATACCATGACTGACTGAACTTTGGCCATGAACTTAGTGCTCAATGCACAGAGGAGGGATGTAAACAATTCCCTAGTCCCTTGGCATAATTGGTTCGACCAGATTAGGATTTACCCATAGGTCCAGCCGGTGAACTACCTGGTTCATCTGAGGATTCTTTAAACAACCCATACATTACATTTCTCTTTAGAGACTTTCCAATATTCCTTTTGTCAAAATTGATATAGCCTTGTTTGGTGGGATCACTCGGCAATAAACAAATCCCTAGTCCCTTTAGAGACTTGACAATGTTCCTTTTGTCAATATTGATATAGCGTTGTTTGGTGGGATCACTCTGCAACCTAATTCCGCAAAGGTGGGAGGTTCAGAAGATCCTCACCCAATTTTAGCATATTTTACTTTTTGGGGGAATCAATCGAGAGAGAAGTTGTGCTCACCAAACGCCTATAAGCTGAAAGCGGGCCCTTATGATCTTTTCCAAACATTACCCATCATTTAGAATAGAACCCATAACCCCACAATGTGTGAAGGAAGAGCATTAGGCTAGCACACAAACCATGCACAAATGGATAGATTGAAGGTTGACTGAGTCAGTATTAGGTGTCAAGCCCGTCCCTATAGAAGGGGGTGCTCCATGTGTTTACACCTGATGTGCAAGTTGGGCATCTAATACGAACTCTTCTTATTTATTTCAAAGCATTTGTTTCCAGGATACAGGCATCCAAATACGAACTCCATCTAATTTATAGCAAAGCATTTGTTTCTAAGAGACGGGCATCCAATATGAACTTTCTTATTTATATCAAAGCATCTATTTCCAGGAGACTTGGTCAGCAATTTCAACAGTAGGAAAGTATTTTCAGCATGGTTCATTGGTTTCATAACCTTTGAATGTAGCCTTTTGATGCCTCTGAAGACACCACCTCATTCTCTTTGAATTTGAATTAAGTGCATGGACCTTTTACCTATATAGATCAATTACCATCACAAACCTCATCAAATCCTTATATTTAGATATTAGGTTGTGTTTGGCATAGTTCCCACTAACTCCACTCTAGCTCCCGACCTGCTCTTGCGAACTCTCTAGCAGGGAGTTTTACCTTGATACAGTTCTCCTCTACCGCTAATGGTATGGGAGCTTTTTTATCAAAGTATTCTCAGGCCCTAAGAGCTCCTCACGGAGCCCAGAGCAGAGCTTAGGCCCTGGAGAGCTATTCCAAGCGTACCCTTAGGGACGAAATCTTTGTGCACCTCCAAAGAGTTGACTAGTTTGCATGGTGACTCATCCATGCAAGTACGTGGTCTACATCCCTAGTACCAAATCTTTTTTCCAAACTTCCTATAAGTAACTTGTTATAAATATTTGTTTCAAAACCAAAAAGTCTTGCCTCCCACCTAAGGTCTGTTCTCCCTTTGATCATTTCTGCTAGACAAAAGCTTTTGTTGATGGTAGAAAAATCAATATTCTTATATTAATATGAGAATCTTTTGTGGAGATCTACTCTCAAATTTAATATGTTTAAGACGTATCTGGGATCTTCAAGATATTCTCTTTTTTTCTAACATGGTAATTAAATTGATAGAGGTCGCTTCTAAAGTTGTTAATTCGTGGTTTAATGGTTCCGCATGTAGTTAATCTGTTCAATTGAGTGGATTGATACACGAAGGCCCTCTTTCCCAGATATGTTTATAATAGTTGAAGAAGTTTTGAGTAGGGCCTTATTCTAACTTGTTCGCTGAGAGATTATCCTACCAATAGTGTGCCTAGTGTATCAATAGGCTACATTTAGATATATAGATTTGCTAATCTATCATAGGATTAAACCATAGTCTGTTGCCTAGCTCCTATTATTACCTCTGGAAGCTTTTATTAAAACGGAGTTGTATAAAGGAATCAAATTTAACACTATTGACAAGATTTTCAGAAAGAGGACAGGGCGACATCAAAGCTTTTATCAGATGGGGTTTGCCTGAACTTATTTTAAATGTGTTTTATCAAGAATGATGTACGTTTTGACTTCTACTGCTAAGGAGGTTGATAAAGTTGCACTCGAACAAGATTATATGATGGTCAGCTACTTAGAAAAAATTAATCAAGAAGAAATACCTAGCAAAGATTGCCAAGGGAACCGAAAAGCTAAGCAAAGAGAACTTTTAGAGATCAATAATCTTGTTCAATTAAAAATGTGCAATTTTGAATGAGTAGTAGATAATGGCCACAATATCTACTTGTTCGCTGAGAGATTATCCTACCAATAGTGTGCCTAGTGTATCAATAGGCTACATTTAGATATATAGATTTGCTAATCTATCATAGGATTAAACCATAGTCTGTTGCCTAGCTCCTATTATTACCTCTGGAAGCTTTTATTAAAACGGAGTTGTATAAAGGAATCAAATTTAACACTATTGACAAGATTTTCAGAAAGAGGACAGGGCGACATCAAAGCTTTTATCAGATGGGGTTTGCCTGAACTTATTTTAAATGTGTTTTATCAAGAATGATGTACATTTTGGCTTCTACTGCTAAGGAGGTTGATAAAGTTGCACTCGAATTTGATATATGATGGTCAGCTACTTAGAAAAAATTAATCAAGAAGAAATACCTAGCAAAGATTGCCAAGGGAACCGAAAAGCTAAGCAAAGAGAACTTTTAGAGATCAATAATCTTGTTCAATTAAAAATGTGCAATTTTGAATGAGTAGTAGATAATGGCCACAATACTTATCTTCTCCATACGTTTGAGACGAAATTCCTTTGACTAGTAGCCAAATTTTGTTTCTATGAGAATGTTGTAGACCTCATGGAGATTTTGAAGCTGAACAAGATCAAAGATGCCTAAAGCATTTTGTTGTGATCAATCGGCTGTCCACCGAGTGAAACGGCTCCTTCAATGTGACTAACTTTTTTCTTAACCTCCAAGAGGTCTCCCCCTCTATTATCCTGCCATCTAGACAATACAATAGTAGAATCGTAGATAGAGAACTATACTAACTACCTACTTAAAAAATTACAGGATCAACGAGATTGGACCATGCGAAATAGAAAGACCTTTTTTTTTTGGGTAAAGGAACATATGGATTGCATTGAGAATTATATAAAAAATACCTACATAGAGATAGTAAAGACATTCTCATTTGGAAATGTCGTACTGAGACGATTTGGAGTACACAGGAGGTGGTTGATGCTATTGGTCAGGTGCCAAATCCCCATTTAAAATCCACATTCTCATGGAGAGAATAAATGACTATTGGAAAAAATGAAGCTTCATTTTGATTTTTTTCTAGATCAGCTTAGAATCTCGAATCTCATTCAATCATTCTTCCAAAACAACTGGATTTGAAACTCTGTCCTCCAAGTCAAACTAAAAAATTTGGATCGTAAATAGCTCATGGGCATCAAAGTGCTCACTTTGCAATAAACAAAATTATAAACACTCAACATATATAGCTTTTATACTCAACAAGAATTGGAATCCTTTGCTTATATCAATATCGGTTATTAGAAAAATCTCTTTGTTGTTTTAAGGGAAAAAATCCAAATCAAAACTGTGTAATTTGTTTTATAGGAATAAAAAAAACAAGTATTTCCTTTTCCGAATAAAACAGATGACATAACGAGAAAGAATCAATTCCATGATAAAGGATCAGATCACAGGTGCTGCAGGTAATAGAGATAAAATAAAATAGCTGCTTCTTATTTTAATTTAGGAACTAAATAGCCTGCTTGGCCTAATACAGTGTCGTCTTGTAGATTCGATTAGCTGTTTTTGAGGGTATCCCTTTGATTTGTTGTAAAAATTATCTATTTTTCAAAGAAAGCTTTAAATATAGGTTGCTGGCCTAATACAGTGGTTGATCATCATATAGACTATAAATAAACTAAAGCCCCAATGTGAGACTGGTTGAAAGATAAAAAAAAAAAAAAAGGTTTTTTTTATATAGATCGGAATAGATCTATGATTCAGTTTTTTTTTTTTTAAATATCCTTTAATTCCAAAAAAAAAACGGGATTCTTACATAGAAGATTTAAATGAACCAAAGTCTCAATATGAGACTGATTGACGATCGTGATCTTACAACAGAGAGCAAAAAGAGTGTATTTTTATATAGAAAGGAATAGATCTATGATTTAGAAGGGAAAAAATCAATCTTTTAATTCCTATCTAAGAGATAATAAAAAAAAGGATCTTTACATAGAAGACGACAGATTTCTGATTTAGAGAGAACAAATCAACAAACTCACCTTTCAGATTATCTCGATTTCGAATCCATGGCTTTTGTGAAGAAGAAACCGAATCCAACCCAACGAAACCACCAGAAATACTGAAGATCTTATAATTAGAAGACCTGGTTTGCAATTTTGAGATCTCCATTTGGGGGTTTGTCTGAAGAGTTGTGCCGAGAAAGAAGACGGATAGAAGTTAGGGGATATTAGATGGAAAGCTTGTAATATCACTCCGAACTCCAACGGCTCTATCTTTTATAACAAAAGTAGTTCGTTTCACAATAATTTCTCATGAATTGTATCATAAAAATTATTTATAATTTTTTTGACATACGAGGGATATGACTCCTAATAATGAAATATTGCTTACAAAAAAGTATAACGGCTCTAATTTTTACAAAAAAAATTTATATGAGAAAAATAAAATTTACATATAATTCAGCCAACTATATTTTATAGGGAAAGTAATTTTTGCGACAGACCTATTATAATGAATCGAACATACCTATAGTTTGTTTACATAACTTAATAATTATTTAATTACTGTTTTACGAATTCCTAGATTTCAGTTTGACGTTTAAGTTAATATTTGGTGTGAATATGAGATTACTGTCTACTATGAAACATCATATAATTATATTAGTATGAAGTAAAAATTAGGGATCGATCCGTTCATCAAAAGTTATTGACCCTCTTATCAGAGCCGTACACGTGTCACTGTCACCATAATTTCTCGTGAATTGTGCCATAAAAATTAGTTGTAATTTTTTTGACTTACGAAGGATATGATTCGTAATGTTGAAATATTGCTTGCAAAAAGTATAACGGCTCTAATTTTTACAAAAAGTGAACTATAATAACCGCGATTTTTGGGAACAATGTACGCCACGCACGATGCACTCAGCACTTTTATATTTGTGGTTCACAAGGGAACCACCATTATTATATATACCTTAAGTATATATGTTTAGTAGGTAAGCTGTGTGGATGCAAAACACAAAAATGAATGTATGTGGTTAGTACACTAGTCAAAGTAAGATAGAGAAGAGGGGAGGAGTCTCCCATACATAACTTTCCTTGTTGAGTTTAGAGAGGAAGAGAGAGGGTGAGATAGGGAGAAAGAAAAAAAGAAAAGGGTTTATTAAAAGAAAACTAGAAATAGGGAGTTTCCTTTGAGAAAATGGTGAGATTCACTTTTTAGATCTTTAATACATGAGATGAGAAAGGTGTAGTGATGAGATTTAAGAGGATCTAAGGGTTGTGAACTAGTTGATGATCAAGAAAAAGGGGTTTGGAAGAAGGATTTTTGAAAACCTCATTAGTATGGTTGATCTTGGATCGAATCTAAAAGAGATTCCATTGATCTAAGGTATGTTAATGTTTATATGTGTGACAATCCGGATTTTTCCAACCTAAATTTTGAAACTTTTTTTTTTTTCTTTAACTTTACACATAAACCAAATGAGAAAACTCGGACTGTCGGGTCGTAGAACACGATCCAAATACAGAATGCTTGATACATCCACACACATGCAGAAATCAAAGCAAATAATACATATGACATAAATAAATCTCTAATTCTAATATCCAATATTACAATAAATAACAACGACTACCAGTGATGTACCAACATCACCAAACAGTGTTGTACAACGAGTATATAATAATACATTGTACCAAGCCACACTCACCAAACTCCACAAAGTATTCAATCTACAACCCCGAACATCATAGCACTCCTCAAGTCCTCAATCCACCAATCCAGTGTCTTGACAAGTTATACCTGTGACGTATAGTCGAGGTGAGCTAACATCTTAAGCTCAGTAGAGAAAACCGATACCAATATATATCTTATCAGTCATGCATAGATTCAAAGACGAGGATAAAAATATTTTCATATTAAAAACTAATAATATTTTTCAAACTCACAATAGGATCTGCATTCCAAAAGCACTTTCTTATCAAAAGCAAACTGAATTCAAAGGCAACTGATTTCAAAAATGAACTGATTTAAAAAGCAAACTGATTTCAAAAGCAAGCTGATTTCAAATGCCACATGATTTCAAAAGTAAACTGATTTCAAACGCAATTTGATTTCAATTCCCTTACATGTCTTATCTTGATTTACTGAGTTCACTTACATCCCCTTACGTGTTTTACACATTCTTACATAGCTCTACTTACATGTCTTACACATTCTTACATAGCTTTACTTACATGTCTTATACATTCTTACATAATTTCACTTACATGTCTTACCTATTTTTATATAGCTTACAAAGTCGATTCACGGATATTCCGCCGTGCCGGTTGAAATCACGGATATTCCGTCGTGCCGGCCTTACACATTCTTACATAGCTTCACTTACATATCTTAATCGTTCTTACGTAGCTTACAAAGTCGATTCACGGATATCTCATCATGCCGGTTCAAATCACGGATTCGTACCGGCCTTACACATTCTTATATAGTGAATTCGAAGTTTCGAATTAAATGTTCGGATTTCAAAGCACAATACAAATAACAAATTACAAATTAATTATCGTACCAGTTCAAATTACGGATATCCTGTCGTACCGGTTCAAATTACGGATATTCCGTCGTACCGGTTCAAATTACGAATAACCCATCGTACCGGTCAAATTACGGTTCTTATGCTCAATTTATATGTCTTATAGATTCAATTTACAAAGTTTGATTTGCTTAAATAACTTATATATTTGATTTATGGAGTTCAATTCATTTACATGACTTACTGATTTGATTTGCTTACTTATAATCCGCCCTAGCGGTC
This sequence comes from Chloranthus sessilifolius, assembly GCA_021018995.1. NCBI lineage: Eukaryota > Viridiplantae > Streptophyta > Magnoliopsida > Chloranthales > Chloranthaceae > Chloranthus > Chloranthus sessilifolius. The sequence continues at coordinate 149,420,809 of CM037589.1, forward strand.
CACGATCCTACGAATAATCTGTCCTAGCGGTCCACAAATGCACATAATCCGCTCATAGCGGTCCACAATGTATATAATCCGCCCATAGCGGCCTATAGTGTACTTATAATCCGCTCATAGTGGTCCACAATATATTTATAATCCGCCCATAGCGGTCCACTTCAATTTGCTTGACTTATAGTTCGATTTACTTATGTGATGTTCAATATTTCGTTTTAAATTCGATCTTTCTAAAACTTTGGAATAAAGCATTTTCGATCCTCCAAATGATTCGAGAGCAAAACACATTTTTGATATTTCAAAAGGGTAGAAAGCACCATATGTTTCGAAATCTCAAAAGTTCTAAGGCAAACACACAAATCCATATGTCGATATCTCAAAAAAGATTTTAAGGCAAACATGCATTTGATATTTCAAAGAGTCTAAGTACAATTCAAATATGGTCAATTTATTACATTCCGAACGATCATATCTAAGCATCTATGAAAAATCAAATCAAAATGCAATTGTGTATAGACTTTCCCCACCTTAACCTCAAAGTTGCGCGAAGCCAAGTTAAGCCTTATCAATAGATTTCCGCCCTTAATTTATATCATAAATATATGATGATGTATCAAGGATCAATTCTAATCACTAATAACTTAGACCTATTTAAGTGTTTTCTCAAAACCGAGTTGGAACGGGCAATTTCATGCCAATATAGAATTTGATATAATTTTATCTTTAAATTTTGACCTTTAAAACTTTAGATTCATGAGTTGGTCAAAACAGAAAAGTGGTAGATCTTTTTGTTATCTTTCCAACACCTCAATAATTGTATTAATTGGAGTTCAGAGCAAAAAGTTATAATCAAAATACCAAAGTAGTAATGGCGAGCACAGTCAAAATCGATTAATCGATCCCTATATCGATTAATCGAAATTCCAAAATCGATCAATCGATTTTAAAATCGATCAATCGATTTTAAAATCGATTAATTAATTTTCCCAAACTCCACCCTTTTTCAGCCACTGAAAGTAACCATTCGATTAATCGATTCTAAATCGATCAATCGAAATTCAAAAATCGTTTAATCGAATTATATTCGATTAATCGATTTCGTTTCTTAAAAAATCAGCATTTGACTCAACTTATTACTAAATTTTGACCTTTAAAAAGGTTGATTCACAAGTTGGTCAATTCATAAAAGTTGTAGGGCTTGCTGTCCTCTTTCCAACGCAATAAGAATTACGTCAATCAGAGTTCGGCATAAAACGTTATGACCAAAATACTATGATAGTGTCAGCAAGCTCAAGCAAAATCGATCAATCAAAATTTTCTTCGATTAATCTATTTCGTAAAGTTCCTCTCGAATTTCTCTTCTGTCAAAATCAATTGATCAATTTTTAAAAACGATCAATCAATTTTCAAAATCGATCAATCGATTTTAACAGTTTCTGAGCACTTCTCGAGTTTGAACCTTGAAACCCATTTTTCATAAAAATCATATCTATCATCCTTCTTTTTCATTGATTTTCACACAATCAAACCTAAAAATCATACACAACACATAACTGAAATTTCTTACCTCGATTCGATCGAATCCTCGATCCACGAGCTCACACAACGATCTAGGGTTTCAAAGTTGAAATATTGGGGATTCTCTTTCCCACACGATCTCCCCAAGCCTTTTTCACGTAAATCCCAAGGCTCGGTGCACACGGATTCGACACCTCTTCTCCTTCTTCTTCTTCCTTTCACAAAAAAACCTAAAACCCCTTTCTCTTGCAAACCGGGTAACCAAAGGAAACCCCTTGCCTTCTCTTATTATAAGCCAAAGGACTTGCTTCTCTTACAAAGCATATACATGAATCCTTGGGTATTAGTTCTTATCTAAAGAACTAGCTTTCGCGTGAAATGAACACACCTAGTTAGAGTGTTATCTACCATAAAATACTCTTTTGAATCGGTGTGGGGCCAACACGCCCAAACCATTTATCCATTGAATTCGGTGTTGAGCCAATACACCAAAGCTTAGTGTATATTAAAATTATCTAATGACTAACACACCATTTTATCAATCTTTTCCAAAGTAAATTAATTAATTTCACAAAGTCAGGTACGTGACCAGTCAGGCACGCACCCCAAGGTACACTATTCAAAGTCGGACATGCATCCCGAGGTACACTATTTAAATTCAAAATTTTCAGGATGTTACAATATGTGTTTTAGATAAAGTATTAATTATAAGGTAGGTTTGTTTTGATATTTAAAAGGGTATTAAATGAGGTAGAAGTTAATTCTCGAAAGGATCGAGCATTAACTGTTATTGCCCCTCGCGCAAGCGATTTAAATAGCTCGCTCACACGAAAAAGAACAAAATATATATGTGAAAATTATGTTCTGGGCTCGCTCGAGCGAAACCCTTTGTGAAGTGGAAGCTCGCGCAAGCGAGGGATCGCGTGAGCTGCAGGTGCCTCATTTCGAATCGCTCGAGCAGGGGATGATACCTCGCTTATAATCGCTTGAGCGATGAATAGTGATCACTCACGTGATGAATAATGCCGCTCGCACGATGAATAGTATTCGCTCGAGCAATGAATAGTGATCGCACGCGCAAGGTACTACATAGAATTTTAGTCAATTTTGATTATTCTTGGAAGCTATGGCTCTTAAGATTCTTGGGGACTTTTTAAGAGTATTTTTGGCACATCCAATGTAGGTTTGGCGTGAGTTGATATGCTTGATTCCTAGGGGATGATGATGCGTTAAATGATGGCTTTGCATTGAGGTAGGGAATGCCATTGAACATGTATTTAATTGTAAAAGCATGTATGTAGGGATAATAAATAAATGAATACTTATGCATCTAAAATGTGATTCCTAAGGGGGTGTGTGTGTGTGTGTGTGTGTGTGTGTGTGAATACTAAATGAGTAGATGACATCCTCAGGGGATGTGAATGTGATAATGAGCATCTAAGTGATGCGTTGAGCTAGTTGCTTCATAGGGATGTATGAGAAACCTGCCAGCAAAGTGAAAGAAAAGTGATAAGGCCTAATATACTAAAATTAGCACAGTCACACGGTGAGTAACTATATGTAGTGCACTTGATATTTAAGGTTTAAACAGAATATCCGACCGACGTGGTGGGATACCCATGACTGACTCTGCAGGATATCCGTGACAGGTTCGGTGGCCAATCCGTACACCAGTTGGACATCCCAAGGATGTATGTGTGAGACTTGAAACCTCGTCGCCTATGAGAAAGGGACCTGGGTAGTACTAAATGAAAGAACAAGTATATGGAAACTGTCTAATTAGATGACGATGGGGGGTATTCCATCGGGTGCCCGATTCTATAGTAAATTGGGAAATATTTAAGTTAAGATTTAAGGGTTTAGGCCGAATCATTGTCTAATACAAACAAGTCGAAAACAAATGAAATGAGTAAAGTAACTAGTGACATCAACTGCATCTTTTCAGTCATGTGAACCATTTTCTTAGATAATTCATTGATACAGCATGTTGTTAATTGTCATAGAATATATGTGAAAGCTTGATTTATATGTTCATTTCTCTGTTTCCCTATTGAGCTATGATGTAGCTCACCCTTTAGACTATACGTCGCAGGTCCCGTGCTTGTAGCTGCTGAGGTTTCAGGAGACGTAGATCCGGGGGATTCGGATTATGTCTTGAGGAGGATATTGAGCCCCCTCCTGAGGACTTCTTCTAGAGGACCCCCTACGTATTTTGATTCTTTTGAGAGTGTAATTGTACGGCTTGGTATGTCAAGCCTTTTTAAGAAAAATGTAATTATATAATGATATATTCTTTTGGCGAACCATCTAGGGTGATCCTGTTTATCACCGATGGTTCGGGTCGGTTCTTCTGTTCATGCGTTGGCATGGAATTAGAACTGTCTTTTAATGCATTTATTTTAGAATAATATATCATTAATGCATGTTTGATTCAGTTCATAAGTTTTACTTTGGTTAGTTTTGCTTGGCTATACCAATGTTCCATACAGGCAAATGGGGCACGCCCTCGAGGGCCGTGATGATGGCACAGATTTCAGGGTACCAAAATTCGGGCTGTCACAGTTGGTATCAGAGCTTTTCCTTTTAGAAATTCTGACAATCTTTATTTTGTCAGAGCGTAGGGACTTCTGCTAATGGAACCTTGGTTTCATACCAAGGGGCGGTCATGATAGAAATTTGAGTAGTAGAGATGATTTCATCTCGCCTACGAACAGAGTACCTATGGGAAATAGAGAGGTTCCCAGAGGTAATGGTAAAGAGAACTGAGATCAGGCAGAAAGTCAGAAAAGAGATATGAGAGAGCAGGAAAGAGTAAGGGACAGAAATGAAGAGAGAGAAAAGCGTCAGAGGATGATGCATACTATGGAAACCATGGTGACTGCCATGACACAACAAGCAACATCCTTGGCAGTTCACAATGTTAATGATCAGCAATAACCACCTACACCTCCAGTAAGTCCTACACAGCCAGTGCCCTTAGCATTTACTGAGTTTAGGAGGATGCGACCTCCTAACTTTTCAGGGCAAGCGAAGCCGATGGCTGTTGAGAATTGGCTGAACGAGATGGAGAAGGTTTTCAGCGTGCTTATGTGCACAGAAGATAAAAGCATCCATTAGGCAGCTTACATGTTAGATGGGGAGGCAGGGCCTTGGTGGAAGTCCGTTTCTAAGACTAGGGCTCAGGAGACCCCAGGATTGCCCTGAACGTGAGATGAGTTTGTAGAAGAGTTTAACAAGCAGTATTTCCCCGAGGTAGTGAGAAATCTGATGGAGATACAATTTTTATAGCTCTTGCATGGGAGAATGATGGTAAGGGAGTATGGAGTGGAGTTCATGAGGCTTGCTCGCTTCGCTCCCGATTATGTGGTTACCGATGTGATGAGAGCGAAGAGGTTTCAACATGGCTTAAGGCCGGATATTAGAGGAGTGGCACCTTTTCAGTTGAAGACCTATGGAGAGGTCATGAGTAAAGCTCTAGTTATTGAGGAAGAAAATAATGATTGATACCGCCGAAGGGAATAACATGGGAGAGGAAATATAGATCAAAGTAGGGATGAGAACTACGAGCCGGTGAATAAAAATATGAGATTCGTAGCGCCTATTCAGAGGCAACCGTCCCAAGTAGGGTATGTGAGACCGGCGCAGTAGACAAACTATCAGAGATTTCCAATGCTTGCGTCGGGGAGGCCAGTAAAATATGAGAGCCCTGTTACCACCACTGGAGTAGCAGTTACACAAGGTTTCTCACGAGCTGCTTCTTCCACACCTTGGGAGACTTGTGCCAAGTGTGGCAAGTCTCACAAGACGGTAGATTATAGGTAAGGAACTCGGGATTGCTATAAATGTGAAAAGGTGGGCCACGTAATTCGAGATTGCCCTGAGGTGAATAAAGAGAAGACGACTTCTGCTTCAATGCCACGACCGATACAAGCGAGGAAGTCGATCGTACAAGGGAGAGCCTACGCAGTCACTGCCCAAGATGCAGGGAATGTACATGACGTTATCTAAAGTGAGATTCCTTTTAAATAAAGAATTTCAATTTCTTAAAATATTAGATATAGAAGGTGCATTCATTTAGAAAAGCGTGTAGACTCATTCTAGTACGTTAAAATTTCTAAGTAAAATATGTGCTATATATGTCTATACGTATGTTATAGGTACATTACAAGTTTATGAGAAAGGAAGTTTTGTAGCATGTGAAGCTAGAGTGTTGATAGACCCAGGGTCTACCCACTCCTTTGTTACTCCGAGGTTTGCAAAGAAAATGAAGATTGTTCCAGAGACATTAGATTTTGTGCTAGCAGTGTCTATTCCGACTGGAGAATTGATTGACACAGAATTAGTTTACAAGTCAGTAGTAGTGGGTATTCATGATAAGGATGATTATAAATTGTCAACAAAATTGATTATATTAGACATGCAAGGATTCGACGTGATCCTTGGCATGGACTGGTTATCACAGCATTGTACTACAGTATATTGAAAGAATAAGGTCGTTATCTTCAGACCTAAGACAAGAAGATTGTTCCGATTTTGAGGAGAGAGATCGACCCATATGCCACTTATCTTTGCAGTCAGGGCCGAGCGCTTGATCAGAAAGGGGTGCAGCGGTTATTTGAAATTCTTGAAGGAGGATAAGGAAGAGAAGAATATTATCTCGGAGATAGCAGTTGTGCGAGAGTTTGAGGATATGTTTCCTGAGGAATTACCAGGATTAGCTCTAGATAAAGAAGTGGAGTTCGCTATCGACTTAGCACCTGAAACAAAGCCTGTTTCAAAAGCACCTTATAGGATGGCTCCTGCTGAAAGAGTTAAAAGACCAATTACAAGAGCTTATGGACAAGGGGTTTGTAAGACGGAGCGTGTCTCCATGGGGAGCACCGGTCTTATTTGTAAAGAAGAATGATGGGTTAATGCGACTGTGCATTGACTATCGTCAGTTAAACAAACTCACCATAAAAAATCGATATCCTTTGCCTAGGATAGATGACTTATTCGATTAGCTGCAAGGAGCGAGATATTTTTTCAGGATTGATCTGAAATCTGGATACCATCAGTTGAGAGTCAAGGCAGAGGACATTCAGAAGATTGCATTCAAGACACGGTACGGACACTACGAGTTCTTAGTGATGCCGTTTGGTTTGACGAACGCCCTGGTGTTGTTTATGGATTTGATGAGTTAGGTGTTTAAACCACACCTGGACTTCTGCGTTGTGATATTTTTTGACGATATCCTAATATACTCCAAATCAAAAGTGGAGCATGAAGAACACTTGAGAGTTGCTCTATAAACTTTGCGTGAACACCAACTGTACACCAAGCTTAGTAAATGCGAGTTTTGGTTGGAGGAAGTTAGCTTTTTGGGACGTATCATCTCAAAGAAAGGTGTCACAGTAGATTCAGCTAAGATCGAAGCAGTGGTAAACTGGGAACAACCAAAGATGGTAATAGATGTCCGTAGCTTTCTTGGTCTAGCTGGCTACTATAGATGTTTTGTAGAGGGATTTTTTAAAATAGCAGGACCTCTTATACGACTTACATGGAAGGACGCAAGATTTGAGTGGAGTGAAACGTGCGAAAAGAGTTTTCAAGAACTTAAGAAGAAACTCACTTCAGCTCCAGTGTTGGCGATTCCTTCAGGCAGTGGAGGGTTCGCGGTATACAGTGATGCTTCGCATAATGGTTTGTGCTGCGTGCTCAACCCACACAAAAAGGTGATAGATTATGGGTCAAGACAACTGAAAGAGCATGAGAAGAACTACCCGACACATAAGCTGAAACTAGCAGCAATCATATTTGCGCTAAAGATTTGGAGACACTATTTGTATGATGAGACCTTTGAGATCTTTACCGACCATAAGAGCCTTAGATACTTGTTTACACAGAAAGAGCTAAATATGAGGCAGCATAGGTGGATGGAGTTTCTTAAATACTACGACTGTTCTATATAGTACCATCCAATCAAGGCTAATGTAGTAGCCGATGCCTTGAGTCGGAATGGTTCAGCTCAGTTGGCTAGTTTGATTTTGGGTATGCACCGATGAAAATTATTTGCAGATCTTTCACTGTATGATGCAAATATTGAGGTACAAGCTATAGGAGCCTTTTTGGCTAACATATCAGTGAGACCGATGATTTTTGAGCACATCCACGAGTTATAGATGAAAGACCCATAATTGACTAACATTGGTCAAGATGTGATCGAAGGCATCAAACCTGAATTCTAAGTGAAAGAAGATGGTTCCTTATTATTCAAAGACTGTCTTTGCATATCAGATAATGCCGATCTGCGGCAAACCATCCTTGATGAGGCTCACAAGTCATATTATGCGATCCACCCTGGTAGCACTATAATGTACCAAGATTTGAGAAAGAATTACTGGTGGAGGGGTGTGAAGTAAGACTTGGCTAAGTACATGTCACGGTGTTTGACATGTCAGCAGGTGAAGGTCGATCATAGACATCCTGCTGGATTATTATAGCCTCTACCCATACCAAAGTGGAAATGGGAGTCAATCTTTATAGACTTCATTATTAGACTATCGCACAACAAAGAGATACAATACCATTTGGGTAGTCGTGGAACGATTGACCAAGTTAGCACACTTCTTGCCTTACAACATGATGTACATGACAGGAAAACTTACAGAGTTGTATATAAAAGAGATCATGCGCTTACACGGGATTCCAAGCAGCATTGTTTCTGATCATGATCCATTGTATACGTCAAAGTTTTGGAAGAAATTTTAAGAAGGCATGGGAACGCGATTGGACTTCAGTTCAACTTTTCACCCACAAACAGATGGGCAAACAGAGCGGGTGAATCAAGTCATAGATGACATGCTCAGGGCGTGTATGCTTGAAATGTAAGGATCATGGGATCAACACCTATCATTGATTGAATTTGCATACAATAACAGTTTCCAAGCAAGCATTGGCATGACACCTTATGAAGCTCTCTATGGACAACGGTGTAGATCACCTATCAACTAGGAATAAATCGGTGAAAAGTTTATTTTGGGACCGGAGTTACTTGAAGATAACGCCATCATTGTCCGTATGATCAGAGAAAGGCTTAGGTCGGCTCAGAGCAGACAGAAAAGCTACGCCGATATCAAAAGGACGAGTGTAGACTACACCGTTGGTGAGCATGTATTTGTGAAAGTGTCACCTATGAAAGGCGTGATGAGATTCGGAAAGAGAGGCAAGCTAAGTCCCCGTTATCTTGAACCCTTTGAGGTTTTGGGTCGAGTTGGGGAAGTTGCTTATCGCGTTGGATTACCACCGTTGTTTGACTGGGTACACAATGTCTTCCACGTCTTTATGCTTAGAAAGTACGTGAATGACCCTTCCCATATCTTGGGAGGTCAACCCTTAGAGATGCACGAAGACATGAGCATGATAGAGGAACCAACAGAAATATTGGATAGAAAGGAGCAGTATTACGCACCAAAGTGATTTTTTTAGTGCTTGTTCGATGGAAGAATCATTCGACCGAAGAAGCAACATGGGAACATGAGGCGGATGCCAAACAACAGTATCCTAGCTTATTTGAGGACACTAATTAGTGCCCTATAAATGTTGTAAAATGTGTATGTATAATTTCTATTTTGAAATGAATGGATGAGTTTTGTTAAATTATGAGCATAGTTCATTTCAATCTTGGTAGATTGATCGTCCAATCAGTAATTTTCAAATGCATTGGATAGGAAATCATGTGTTAGAAAAATACTAGAAGTTAGAAGTGATACATAGTAAAAATACAGGACCAAAAGAGCCAGAAAAATGTTTCTGGGCTCGCTTGAGTGATGACTTACGCTCGAGCCATAAAAAAATTGAAGTGCCAAATATGTTCTGGACTCGCTCGAGCGAGGACTTATAATTGCTCAAGCGAGGTGAGGGGGTATAAAAGTGGGCGGCAATCACTGTTCGCCCATTTCTTCACGCGAGGAGGGGATTAGGGCGCGAGGGTTTAGGGTTTTTAGCATTGAAGCTTCTTCTCCGTGCGATTTCAAGCCGGATTTGAAGAATCCAATCCGTTAAAAACGCTTTAAAAGGTAAATCCTACCCTAAATCCACCTTATTTCATTAATCTAGATTCTCTTGACACCCTAATGGCTTCTACAAGCACTAACCCTCAACTTAGAAAGAGGGTCGTGATTCGATCACAATCTTCTCGCAACAACGTGCCACAGGCACCGCAACCACCACCTCCTCAACCACCACCACCACCACCACATCAAACACACGCACCGGTTCAACCAAACAATTGGTGGGGAGCCAAAACCTTTGAACTCGAGTGGGAAATCCATCACACTTGCTTCCGGGATCCTACATCCACCCAATGGACTTCGGGATTCCTCACACAAAATCTGTTGAGACCGTTATTAGCACCATTTGGAGCTCGGTACTATCCGCGGCTCGTTAAGCTATTCTATCAAACCCTTCAAAGCACGATCGACGAGGACATTCTAGTCGTTGAGGTCGATGAAAGGTCATTCGCGTTTGGCGATGTCGACCTTGCCATCGCTATGAATTGCCCTCACACCTACACCCAACAACCAAATTCTCAACCTCCTTTTACCCAAGAAGTACCTTTTCAGACGATTGTCACTGATATTACCGGTGGCACCACCGCATCGGGACAATCTATCACTCGGTCCTAATTGTCACCACACATGTGGCCTCTTGACATTATTTTCAAGAAAAATTTATACCCGACGGGCCACGACTAGGAGCGTCGCGATGAATTTTTAAGGGCGTTACACTCTGCTTTCCACAACATGTGGTTTAGCGCACCTAGGGTGGCTCTTAAGGGTATTATGCATACTCTTAAGTGAAACATGGAGGGTGCTGTTCCACCACGCATCAATCGCTTACCCTACACCCGTCTCATTTCCCGACTCTTTGACATACACAATGGGAAAGAAGGCTTTCAGATAAGGGCAGATGAACCCGCCTTAACCGATAACATAGTACCATTCGTCGCCCAAGACCTAAGTAGAAACCTGAAGAGTCTCCAAAACTGTCTAAACAGGAAGAGGGACCGTCAAGTCGCACGGCAAGTGGCACAACCACCATCGACCGGACCATCCGCTCCCTCCGCTTCATCTTCACAACCCTTCCCTACCACAGACAACAACATGATGAGGGAGATCCTCCTACAACAGAGGGAGCTTCGGTTACATCAGCGATTTCAGGAGTCACTCCTCATCGATCTCATGGGCCATGCATTCTCACAGACATATCGGGAGTGCATTGATGCTATGCGGGGTGCTATCTTCGGGACGCCTAGCTCGGGTTCTGCTACTAGGGTGACTACAGCTGGTGTCACTATCACTGGAGGGGTTGGTGATGATGGCGACGACAATGATGATGACGATGACGATGATGACGATGGCAATGATGAGGAGTATGAGCAGGGTGACGATTAGGTCGTCATCTATCATTTAAATTTTTTTAAAAAAATAACAATGTAATATTTTTACATGTTTTAATGTGAATATTTTTTTTGGTCACTTTTGTTTTGATGTGAATGTCAAGTTGTTGAACTATGGCGACATGATTGTCACAATTTTGCTAGTAAACATGGTGATAGCTCTATGTATATATTTTTATCATTTGGGTTTTGTGTGTAGTTGTATTCGAATGTGTGGCTGTGTGTAGTTTCTTATGCAGGTGCTCGTCGATTGAATTAGAATGAATATCATCCTAATTGTGATAATATCTGTTAAATGGGTTCTTGTATTTTCAGGTTGCTTGGGATGAGTATCTTTTTATTTGTACAACTAGAGTATCGATTATGTTTTGCCTTAATGCAGGTTTGATTACGGGTCACTTTTGACCAAATGCTTAATTAGATGATTAGGCTAAATGGTTACCCTATTCGAATGCCTTGTTACTAGTTTGTACTGAATTTTTTTAGTGTATTATCAATTTTCGCGGATGAAAATTTTATAAGGTGAGGTGAATGTAATAACCTCGGTTTTTGGGAATAATGTACATCACGCATGATGCACGCCGCACTTGTGTGTTTGTGGTTCACAAGGGAACCACCATTACTATGTACACTTTAAGTATATATGTTTAGTAGGTATGCTGTGTGGATGCAAAACACAAAAATGAATGTATGTGATTAGTACACTAGTCAAAGTAAGATAGAGAAGAGGGGAGGAGTCACCCATATTTGACTTTCCTTGTTGAGTTTAGAGAGGAAGAGAGAGGGTGAGATAGGGAGAAAGAAGAGAAAAAGGGTTTGTTAAAAGAACACTAGAAATAGGGAGTTTCCTTTGAGAAAAGGGTTAGATTAACCTTTTAGATCTTTAATACATGAGATGAGGAAGGTGTAGTGATGAGATTTAAGAGGATCTAAGGGTTGTGAGCTAGTTGATGATCAAGAAAAAGGGATTTGGAAGAAGGATTTTTAAAAACCTCATTAGTATAGTTGATCTTGGATCGAATATAGGAGAGATTCTATTGATCTAAGGTATGTTAATGTTTATATGTGCTTTAGATAAAGTATTAATTGTTAGGTATATTTGTTTTGATGTTTAAAAGGGTAATAAATGAGGTAAAAGTTAATTCTCGAAAGGATTGAGCATTAACTATTATCGCCCCTCGCGTGAGCTGTTTAAATAGCTCGCTCGCGTAAGGAAGAACAAAATATATATGTGAAAACTATGTTCTGGGCTCGCTCGAGCGAGACCCTTTGTGAAGGGGAAGCTCGCGTGAGCTTCAAGTGCCTCTTTTTGAATCGCTTGAGCGGGGGATGATACCTCGCTTATAATCGCTCTCGCGATGAATTGTGCTCGTTCACGCGATGAATAGTGATCGCTCTTGCGATAAATAATGCCGCTCGCGCTATGAATAGTGCTCGCTCACGCGATGAATAGTGATCGCACGCGCAAGGTATCACATAGAATTTTAGTCTATTTTGATTGTTCTTGGAAGCTATTGCTCCTAAGATTCTTGGGGACTTTTTAAGAGTATTTTTGGCACATCCAATGTAGGTTTGGCGTGAGTTGATACGCTTGATTCCCAGGGGATGATGATGCGTTAAATGATGGCATTGCATTGAGGTAGGGAATGCCATTGAACATGTATTTAATTGCAAAAGCATGTATGTAGGGATAAAGAAATAAATACTTATGCATCTAAAATGTGATTCCTAAGGGGGTGTGTGTGTGTGTGCGTGTGAATACTAAATGAGTAGGTGACGTCCTTAAGGGATGTGAATGTGATAATGAACATCTAAGTGATGCGTTGAGCTAGTTGCATCTTAGAGATGTATGAGAAATCTGTCAGTAAAGTGAAAGAAAAGTGATAAGGCATAATATACTAAAATTAGCATAGTCACACGGTGAATAATTATATGTAGTGCACTTGATATTTAAGGTTTAAATAGAATACCCCACCGATGTGGGGGGATACCCACGACTGACTCGACAGGATATTCGTGACCGATACGGTAGCCAATCCGTACACCAGTTGGACATCCCAGAGATGTATGTGTAAGACTTGAAACCTCGTTGCCAATGAGAAAGGACCTGGGTAGTACTAAATGAAAAAACAAGTATATAGAAACTGTCTGATTAGACGACGATGGAGGGTATTCCATCGGGTGCCCGATTCTATAGTAAATTGGGGAATATTTAAATTAAGATTTAAGGGTTTAGGACGAATTATTGTCTAACACAAGCAAGTCGAAAACAAATGAAATGAGTAAAGTAACTAGTGACATCAAGTGCATCTTTTCAATCATGTGAAGCATTTTCTTAGATAATTCATTGATGCAACATGTTGTTAATTGCCATAGAATATATGTGAAAGCTTGATTTATATGTTCATTTCTCTCTTTTTCTATTGAGCTATGATGTAGCTCACCCTTTAGACTATATGTCACAGGTCCCATACTTGCAGCTGCTGAGGTTTCAGGAGACGTAGATCCGGGGGATTCGGATTACGTGCCTGGGGAGGATATTGCGCCCCCTCCAGAGGACTTCTTCTAGAGGACCGCCTGTGTATTTTGATTCTTTTCAGAGCGTAATTGTACAGCTTGGTATGTTAAGGCTTTTTGAGAAAAATGTAATTATACAATGATATATTCTTTTGGCGAACCATCTAGGGTGATCCTGTTTATCATCGATGGTTCGGGTCGGTTCTTCTGTTCATGCGTTGGCATGGAATTAGAACTGTCTTTTGATGTGATTATTTTAGAATAATATTTTATTAATGGATGTTTGATTTGAGTTCATAAGTTTTACTTTGGTTAGTTTTGATTGGTTATACCAATGTTCCGTACAAGCAAATGGGGCACGGCCTCGAGGGCCGTGCAGATGCACGAATTTCGGGGTGCCAAAATTTAGGCTGTCACATGAACTTTATGAGCTTATTTTACGATGAAACAAATATATTTTTTATATGAGAAAAAAGATATTTACATATAATCCAATCAGCTATATTTTATAGGGAAAGTAATTTGTACGACAGACCTATTAAAATGAACCGAACGTACCTATAGTTTGTTTACATAACTCAATAATTACTTAATTACTGTTTTACGAATTCCTAGATTTCAATTTGACGTTTAAGTTAATATTTGGTGTGAATGTGAGATTACTGTCTACTATAAAATGCCATATAATTATATTATTATAAAGTAAAAATTAGGGCGATCGCCCCGTTCATCAAAAGTTATTGACCGTCTTATATGAACCGTATACGTGTCACTGTCACCATAAATTCTCGTGAATTGTGCCATAAAAATTACTTATAATTTTTTTGACCTATGAGGGATATGACTCGTAATGTTGAAATATTACTTGTAAAAGGTATAATGGCTCTAATTTTTACAAAAAGTGAATTTTACGAGCTTATTTTACAATGAAACGAACATATTTTTTCCATGAGAAAAAAGAAATTTACATGTAATCCAGTTAGCTATATTTTACAGGGAAAGTAATTTTTATGGCAGACCTATTACAATGAACCGAACATACCTATAGTTTGTTTATATAATTCAATAATTACTTAATTACTGTTTTACGAATTCCAAGATTTCAATTTGACATTTAAGTTAATATTTGGTGTGAATGTGAGATTATTGTCTACTATGAAACATCATATAATTATAATAGTATGAAGTAAAAATTAGGGCGATCGGTCCGTTGATCAAAAGTTATTGACTGTCTTATCAGAATCGTACACATGTCACCATAATTTCTCGTGAATTCTGCCGTAAAAATTACTTGTACTTTTTTTGACTTACGAGAGATATGATTCGTAATGTTGAAATATTACTTGCAAAAGGTATAAGGGCTCTAATTTTTACAAAAAGTGAACTTTACGAGCTTATTTTACGATGAAATGAACATATTTTTTATATGAGAAAAAAGAAATTTATATTTAATCCAGTCAGCTATATTTTATAGGGAAAGAAATTTATATTTAATCCAGTCAGCTATATTTTACAGGGAAAGAAATTTATATTTAATCCAGTCAGCTATATTTTATAGGGAAAGAAATTTATATTTAATCCAGTCAGCTATAGTGTATTGATGCATGCTCCTTTAAATTATGTTTTGATTTATTGTTAATGCAAAGAGTAGTGTTTGGTGACAATGGTGTGCGTGTGTACACAAATAAATGAGGAAACTATTAATGTAAAAGTTAAGTCATCCCAGGGATGTATAAGTACATGGACATATCAGTGATGCATCAGATAGTGTGACATTGCAGGGATGTATGGTGGATGTAAAGATCCACGTTATGAGATAGACAGTAAATGTGATTGCACAGGTTGGGTGTTATTATGTATTGGCACCATTACACGGGGAATAACTATATGTATTGCACAATTTGATTTAAGGTTTATAGAATATCCAACCGACGCGGCGGTATAACCGCGACTAACTCGGCAGGATATCCGTGACCGGTACGGCGGCTAATCCGTACACCAGTAGACATCCCAGGGATGTATAGTAGTAGTATGCCCGTCGCCTATGAGAAAAGGACGTGGTCGAATTCTATGAAAAATAGTCTGATTAGACGACGATGGAGGGTATTCCATCGGGGCTCGATGCTATATTGTTCGGGGATTATTTAAGTTAATTGATTTAAGTCATGAAATTAGCCTAGTCGCAATTATGAGAACTAGTACTCATTTTGACTCATGAGTAGAATAATAAATGCATTCTATCTGTTTTATCGCATCTCAATTTACTTTTCAAGCAAAGATACATTGATGAGTTCATGTTTTATTCCTGTCATGAAATATGAGTAAGAAAGATGTACTTGTTCTGATATTGCCCCTATTGAGCTAGGATGTAGCTCACCCTTGGACTATATGTCATAGGTGCCGAGTTAGGAGTTGCTACGGACGAGGTTGATCCTGAGGACTCAGATTACGTTCCAAGGGAGGAATCTGAGCCTCCTCTTGAGAGATTCTTTTAGAAGATTCGCTGCATACTTTGAGATTATTTTGTAAGGGAGAGATTTTTCGGCTTGGTACGCCCAGCCATGTTTTGTAAGAGTAACGATATATGTAATATTCTTTTGTCGAATTATTTAGGGCGACCGTAGTTATGACACTGATGGTTTGGGTTGGTTCTTTTGTCCATGCAGAGGCATGGAGTTAGAACTATCTTTTGGATTGATATTTTGGCATAGTATATTGTAGAACTGGAGATTTGTTCTACATTATTTTTGTTATATTTTCCAGTAGTGAAAGGGGATGTACCAAGTATTCCGAATACTACATGGGGCACGGCCTCGAGGGCTGTGCTGACGACACGGGTTTCGGGGTGTCGAAATCCGGGCTATCACAGTTGGTATCAAAGCAATTTCTTGAGAATTTCTGACAAGTCTTGGATTTTGTCAGAGTGAAGGAGTATCCTGCTAATGAAACTTTGGTTTCATGTGCAGAGTGCGATGCCTTCTGGGAGAAGGGGTCGACCTAGAGGTAGTCAGAGTAGAACTCGGAGAGGTGAAGAGGAGTTTCGACCAGAGTCTAGTAGAGACCAAGGAAATCCTCATGAAGGGGAAGGTCGGAGGGGCGATGTAAATGATCGAATCGCATTAGCCATGGAGGCTATGGTTACTGCTATGGCCCAACAGACGCAACAGACTGTGTTACTGGCCGAGCAAACGACAATGATGGCGGCTAATAATGTCGCTAGTCATCAACCACCACCGCCACCTCCACCGGTGTTGTTGCCTTCTTCATTCATAGATTTGAGGAGATTGAGACCTCCTAGCTTCTACGGGCAGACAGATCCGTTAGAAGCTGAGAAGTGGTTGAACCAGATGGAGAAGCTTCTGGATAGGTTATAGAGTACAGAAAACGAGAAGGTAGGCTGGGCCTCCTTCTAGCTCGAGGGAGATGTTGATCCCTGGTGGAAATCTTTATTGAGGAGAAGAGAAGTTGAACACCCTCATCGCCTATGGACTTGGGCGGATTTTGTTAGAGAGTTCAATCGGGAGTATTTCCCCAAATAGGTAAGAGTGCAAATGAGAAGAGACTTTGCGAATCTACAACAAGGAAGTTTGTCTGTGCGAGAATATGGTGTGGAGTTTACACGCTTGTCACGATTCGCACCAGAGTTAGTATCCACAGGAAATATGAAGGCAGCCAAATTTGAGGAAGGTTTAAGGTCGAACGTCCGTGAGCGGGTGTCAATTTTTGAACTTGAGAGCTATACGGATGTGATGGGGAAAGCTATAGTGGCCGAAAGAGATATACGACATATACAAATGAAGGGATCAGCAGGATGGAGGAAGAACTTTCCAAGGGAGGACGGGTGACTATTACTCGGGGAATAAGAAGCCGAGATTTACAGCACCAGCTCCACTCCCTAGGCAGATAGCGTATACAAATTTTTCTAGACCACCTGTATCCGCATCGGTGAGACCTATCCGATATAAGAGCACTATCGCCACCACAGGAGTGTCCGCTACCCAAGGCTTCTCACGAGCAGCCTCTTCTACACCAAATGAGACTTATGCCAAATGTGGCAAGTCTCATAGGACAGTTGGTTGTAGACGAGGAATGTAGGGATGTTATAGATGTGGAAAGATAGGCCACATCATATGAGATTGTCCCGAGATGATAAAGGGAAGAATGGCTTTTGCTCCTGCACCAAGACCGATCCAAGCTAAGAAGTCGGTCGTACAGGGAAGGGCCTATGCAGTTACAGCTTAGGATGCTCAAAATTCCAACGATATCATACAGGGTGAGTTTTTACTTAGATTAATTTGTACATTGTGTTAAAAAAAAAGCGAAAATATATTTTGTTTTGAGAAATATCCACCTAAATGACATATGTAAGAGTAGATATTCTAATTGATATCATATAAATGTGTTGCATGAGTGGAATGCTGAACTAAGTGTGCCTTATAGGTACCTTACAAGTATATGGGAGGGGGAGTGATATAGCGTACGTGGCTAGAGCATTAATGGACCCAGGGTCTACCCATTCATATGTCACTCATCGATTCGCAAGAAAGATGAAAATTAGGCCAGAGACTTTGGATTTTGTCTTAGCAGTGTCGATTCCGACGAGAAAATCGGTTGATACAGACTTAGTCTGCATGCCAATGATTGTAGCCATTAGAGATGGGGACATCTATGGGGATGTCTTTGAGTTGCCAGTAGATATAATCCTGTTAGACATGCAAGGATTCGGCGTGATCCTTAGTATGGACTGATTATCACAACACTGTGTAACAGTCGATTGTAAGAACAAGGTTGTCACCTTTAGGTCGAATACGAGACGATCATTTCAATTTGTAGGGGTGAGGACAAAGTTCCTACCACTCGTGTCCGCTCTCAAAGCTGAACGTTTGATTAAAAATGGATGCAGCGGCTATCTGGCTTTCCTAAAGGATGGCAAGGAAGGGAAACATGTTTCTTCAGAGATTGCTATGGTGTGTGAATTTGACGACGTCTTTCCAGAAGAATTACTAGGGCTACCTCCGGAAAGAGAGGTCAAGTTCGCTATCGATTTGGCACTGGGAATGGAGCCGGTTTCTAAGGCCCCATATAGGATGGCTCCGACTGAGTTGAAGGAGTTGAAGGAGCAATTACAGGAGCTCTTAGACAAGGGGTTTGTAAGACCGAGTGTATTTCCTTGGAGTGCGCCAGTCTTATTTGTCAAGAAGAAGGACGGGTCAATGAGGTTGTGCATTGACTATTGTTAGTTGAACAAACTCACTATAAATAATAAGCATCCATTGCCAAGGATATATGATTTGTTTGATCAACTACAAGGAGCAAGATATTTTTCTAAGATCGATTTATGATCTGGATATCATCAACTCAGGGTCAAGGTAGAGGACATTCAAAAGACTGCTTTTAGGATGAGATACAGACACTATGAGTTTTTAGTGATGCCGTTTGGGTTGACGAATGCGCTGGCGTCATTTATGGATTTAATGAATCGGGTGTTTAAATCACTCCTGGACTCTTGCGTCGTTATATTTGTCGACGATATCCTAATATACTCTAAGTTAAAGAAAAAACATGAGGAGCACTTGAGAACCGCTCTATAAATATTGCGTGAACACCAATTGTACGCCAAGCTCAGTAAATGCGAGTTTTGGTTAGAGGAAGTTAGCTTTTTGGGACATGTCGTCTGAAAGGAGGGTGTCATGGTGGATCCAGCTAAAATTGAGGTCATAGTGCAGTGAGAGCAACCAAAGACGGTGACAGATATACGCAGTTTCCTTGGTCTAGCTAGGTATTATCGGCAATTTGTGGAGGGATTTTCAAAGATATCGGGACCACTAACGAGGCTCACAAGAAAAGATGTGAGATTTGAGTGGACTGAAGAGTGTGAGAAAAGTTTCTAAGAACTTAAGAAGCGACTCACTTCAGCTCTCGTACTTGCAATTCCTACAGGCAGTGGAGGTTTTATAGTTTATAGTGATGCTTCTCATAGCGGTTTAGGCTGCGTGCTCAACCAATACAAAAAGGTAATTGCTTATGGGTTGAGACAACTGAAGGACCATGAGAAGAATTACCCGACGCATGACCTCGAGCTAGCAACGGACATATTCGCGTTAAAGATCTGGAGACACTATTTATATGGGGAGACTTTTGAGATCTTCACTGACCATAAAAGCCTCAGATATTTGTTCACACAGAAAGAATTGAATATGAGGCAGCGAAGGTGGATGGAGATTCTCAAGGATTATGATTGCTCCATTCAATATCACCCAAGCAAGGCCAATGTAGTTGCAGATGCCTTAAGTCGTAAGAGTTCGGCTCAGTTAGTTAGCCTTGTGATTGGAATGCACAGGTGAAAATTGTTTGAAGACCTATCCTTGTATGATGCGATGATCGACGTACTCACTACAGGGGCTCTTGTAGCCAATATCACGGTACGACCAACGATTTTTTAACACATTCATGAGCTACAGATGAAGGACTCCGAGTTGGTCAAAATTTGACAAGAGGTAATGGATGGCACTAAATCGGATTTCTCTGTAAGGGAGGATGGTTCCCTTTTGTTCAGTGGGTGCCTCTATATTCCTGTTGATGCCTATTTGCGACAAACTATTCTAGATGAGGCACACAAGTCTAGGTATGCCATACATCCTGGTAGCACTAAGATGTATCAGGACATGAGAAAAAGCTATTAGTGGAGAGGCCTGAAACGGGATGTAGCCGAGTACGTGTCACGATGTTTGACATGTCAGCAGGTAAAAGTAGATCATAAACACCCTGCTGGGTTATTGCAACCTCTACCTATACCGGAATGGAAATGGGAGTCTATCTCGATGAATTTCACTGTGGGGTTGCCGCGTACGGCAAAGAGGCACAACGCTATATGGGTTGTCATGGATAGACTGACGAAGTCAGCTCACTTCTTGCCCTACAACACGATGTATACGGCCAACAGACTTGTGGAACTCTATATGAAGGAGATAGTACGATTGCACGTCATTCCAAACAGCATTGTATCTGATCGTGACCCCTTGTATACCTCCAAATTATGGCAGAAGTTTCAGGAAGGTATGGGCACTCGATTAGATTTTAGTTCGACATTTCATCCACAAACCGATGGGCAAACAAAGCGAGTAAAGCAAGTGATAGAAGACATGCTCAGGGCATGCATGCTCGAGTTACAAGGCTCGTGGGATCAACATTTACCGTTGATTGAATTTGCATACAACAATAGTTTTCAAGCGAGCATAGGAATGGCGCCGTATGAAGCTCTCTATGGAAGGCGATGCAAATCTTCTATTAACTGGGAAGAAACAGGAGAGAAATTTATCTTGGATCCGGAAATTCTTGAAGATGACGCCATGTTTGTACGAATGATAAGAAATAGGCTCAAAGCGGCTCAGAGTAGGCAAAAGAGCTATGCTGATGTCAAAAGAACAAGCCTAGATTTTGCCATTGGCGATCACATATTTGTGAAAATATCGCCCATGAGGGGTGTGATGAGGTTCGGAAGGAAGGGGAAGCTAAGTCCTCACTATATAGGACCCTTTGAAGTTTTGGGTCGAGTCGGTGAAGTAGCCTATCGCCTCGGGTTGCCTCCATTGTTTAATAGAGTACACAACATTTTTCACATTTCAATGCTCTGAAAGTACATGAAGGATCCCACACACATTTTAGGCGGTCAATCGATTGAGCTACATATGGACATGACCATGATTGAAGAGGCAACTCAAATTTTAGATCAAAAAGAGCAAACTCTACGCATTAAGATCATTCCATTAGTGCTCGTCAAGTGGGGGAATCATCCGGTAGAGGAAGCGACGTGGGGGAGAGAGGCCAAGATTATGGACCTGTATCCCCATTTGTTTGAGAAACAACAATAGTAAATGATAGGTGTTTAGTGTAAAGCACAAGTTTGAAATTTTGTAAAATTTGGAAATTTCGTAAAATTCGTAAATTTTGTAGATTTAGTCCATTTTGAATGAATCGGTGCAAGACTGAATTAAGCAGTATTAGAACATATGTGTTAATTGTTAAAGATGCTAAATGTTGTGTATATATTGTGTGTAAGATTGGACGAAACTCTTCGGGAGTTCTAGCTGTAAAACGCGGTGTAAATCGCAAGCAGCGAGCTACTACTAGAGAAGTGGATTAGCAAAATGTGTGGGTGATATAGGTGTACCATGCTCAATCCCGCTATAGCGGAGTGCATTTTTAATGAAAATAGCAGCTAATGCATTATGAGGCATGAAGGGCTTGCCTCATCTGGATGCAGGAATTGATGGGCATGAGGGAACTGCTAGCTCCAGAATTTTAGATTTCGTTTGATCGAAATGGAAATTCGTTCGAACGAATTTCTGTAGGTCAAAGCACAGGAAGTTGCCAGAAATCGTTCGAACGAAATGCGGAGGCCAATGAGAGCTAATGTGTTGCCAGGGAATCGTTTGAACAATTTTCCAAGCCGTTCGAACGAAATCCAAGAGCCAGTGAGGTGGAAATTTGGCATACAAATTTCGTTCGAACGAAATTTGTATCCGTTCGAACAAAATTTTGGGGCTTATATTACAAGCAAAAATCCGTTCGAACGAAATTGATATTCGTTCGAATGAATTCTGGCCCTAGCATTAAATGGATGCAAATCGTTCGAACGAATTTTAAATCGTTCAAACGATTTCACACACTATATATAAAAAAAATCAAAATTTTCTTTTGCTTGTCACACAACCTATTCCTTTTTCGTTTCTCTCCTTGGGAGAGTTCTAGGGTTGCTATGGGTTCCTAGTTTCGTCGATTCCAACCATCTCCAAGCTTGGAGCTGCACAAGCGAATTGTTCGGAACATCAAGAGGTAACTATTACCCTCTATTGAGTTTTATTTACTCTACAATGCCACCCAAACTCGCCAAGCCTCTGTGAGTGCGGCACCGAAGAAACCCACTACGGGTTCTTCTTCGCAACAGCCACCGAAGAAACCACCTATTGGTTCTTCATTGGCACCACCTCCACAAGCACTACCTCTGTCACAACCACGGGAATGACCTAATGAATGGTGGTCTAACAAGGACTTTCAACCTGAGTGGGTCATTGATCCAAAAATTTTTGCCGAGGGCGATGAGACCCGATAGGCTTTTAACTACATTTCCACTGCAAGTTTGACTGGCATCCTTCGCCCATGCAAGGACAGTTTTTACCCTCGGATTGTCCGACTGTTCTATTTGAACATGGAACAGATTAAGGACCCGACCATTCTAAAGACCAAGATCGATAATCGGCCGTATACGTTCACCTTCGATGACGTGGCTGATGCGTTAGAATGTTTCCATACTTATAACCACGAGGACATTGCCCTCGCTAAAACATTCCCAGCCAGGTTAGATCACAAATACATTGCGGCTCAAATGACAGAGGGTTGAACGGGTTCGGGCCGCTCAATTTAACGTGCTGATTTACCTCGCGAACTTTGGATGCTCGATTCCATAATCCACTACAATCTATACCCTTTACGCCATCGAACTGAAAGAGTGGGTGAGGTCCAAATGGCACTTTTTGCGGCCTTTAATGGCCAATGGTTTAACGCCCCCCAAGTGGTCCTTGAAGGGATGAAATACGCCCGTAAAAAGATGTTGGAGGATGTTAAGAAATCTGTTGAGGACATGCCTGACTCATTTCCCTAATGGTCGAGGACTACGCGGGTGACGACACGTACACCCTCTCGCAAAATGAATTTAAACTGACGGGTAATGTCCAGCCATACACCATGGTTGATTGGAATAGAACCTATGTGAAGCTAACAAAGAAGCCACAAGCCCAAGAACCACCACAACCAAAACCACATGCTCCAGTTCGGCCAGCCCACGACACTCCAGTTTATGATGAGCCTGCTGCCACTGTTCCATTGCAGTAGCCAACTCAAAGTCGTGCTCAGATGCACGTACCACCACCACATGAGGGCATACCTACGCCGACCTTGACTGATATCTATGCCCTATTGGAAGCCAATACGCGTCAAATGGCAGAGAACAACCGTCTGCTAAACTGCCGACTCGATTACTATGATGCATTGCACGCTGAGGAGATGCATTTCATGTATCCCGACGACTACCTACAACGCATGGCAGCAGCATAGACATGGTTTCTAGGCTCGTCGAGCTCGGGTGCGGGAGATCGTGGTGATGGCGATGCTCTACCCGATGATGCTGGTGATTCGCCGAGCGACGGGGAGTCTTGAGGGCTATTTTCCTTGGACTATATTTTTGAGCGTAAATATTTGGATGGTTAAGAAAATTTTAAATTAGTAAACACTTAACACAGGTACCCGGGACTGGTGTCCTTTTTGAATGATTGTGGCATGGTTGCCACCCAAAACTTTGTGCATAACTTTCTGCTGATCTATATATATATGTTCATGCTTTGAATGTGTGGCTGTTTGTGGATACATGTGTTTTCTCGCAGGGTGGGTGTTTCCACAGGTCCATTATGTGCAGTGTTTTTATTCGACAAAATCTGTGGTTTTGTTGTGCAAAATCAGTAGTTATGTTGTAGTGGTCATTCTCTGTTGGATGCCTTCTGACATGTTTGTGGGCTCCCATGCCCGAGTGTGGGGGTGGGGGAGGCCCTTGAGTGTAATTTTTGGGGACGAAAATTCTCAAGGAGGGGAGAATGTAACATTTCGAAAAAATTTATACTTAAATAGTGCACCTTGGGAAGCGAATTGACTGATCGCACGATTGACCGGGTCAATTTAGAATTGGTTGACTTAGTTGAGCGTGTGTGAGTGATAGAATTGAGTGAAGGAAGGATGATTAGTTGTGATGTAAGGATATATACATCTAGTTAGTTGTATGTGTCTTACACCAAACTAAAGACTTAGGTTAATAAAGGAGAGTGGAAGAGAATTTATTTCTCTTTGTGTTAGTGGTTGAGAGAGAGAGTAAATGAGAGTGTGATCTTATTGTGAAATAGAGATTGGAGCATTGAATGCAAATCATTGATCTTGGCTCGCAAAGGCCAACGGATCGAGCTCGAGATAGAGGAGAGGTTATAGATTTGGGGAGTTGAGAAATCCTAGTGAGCTAAGGCTTGGGATCAAGGGATCCAACCGATTAAAGGTAAGCTTAATCTTTTATAATTATTTTGGTTGTTGAATGTAAAAATCAAATAGCTAAAACGTGTGGGAAATCAATGACAAAAAACATGAGATGGATATGATGAGTTCAAGGGATGATGAACTCGATCCATAGCTGAGAAAGGGCAAAATCGTTCGAACGAAATAAGTATTCGTTCGAACGAATTTGGCCATGAAAGATCGAGTGAAAAAGGGTTTTATGAGAAAATCGTTCGAACGAAATAGAATTCGTTCGATCGATTTTGGTCTGAGAAAATTGTTCGAACGAAATAGAATTCGTTCGATCGATTTTGGAAACCGTTCGAACGGATTTAGAATTTGTTCGATCGATTTTGGAAACCGTTCAAACGGATTTAGAATCGTTCGAATGGTTTTGCTAAGGAGAATAAGAGTGTTCTGAAGGATTCGTTCGAACGATTTAGAAACCGTTTGAACGATTTTGCAAATCGTTCGAATGATTTAGAATCGTTCGATCGATTTGGGTTAATTTAGGCTTTTGGTTTATTTTTGCTTATGGATTATTCGTAGTTGGGGGCTAAGCTTCTAGACCCAATGTTTAAACACTATGGTAATATTCTTCATGTGTTGGCCATACCTAGGTTGAGCCGGACCATGGGGTGCTCATTGTTTGATTGGATTAGAAAATCCTTGGATTTGAGATGCAATTGAGGTAGGGGAATATCTAAACTGATACACTTTATTACGAGCGCGTATGTAGTGATAGTATATTGATGCATGCTCCTTTAAATTATGTTTTGATTTATTGTTAATGTAAAGAGTAGTGTTTGGTGAAAATGGTGTGCGTGTGTACACAAATAAATGAGGAAACTATTAATGTAAAAGTTAAGTCATCCCAAGGATGTATAAGTACATGGACATCTCAGTGATGCATCAGATAGTGTGACATCCCAGGGATGTATGGTGGATGTAAAGATCCACGTTATGAGATAGACAGTAAGTGTGATTGCACAGGCTGGGTGTTATTATGTATTAGCACCATTACACAGTAAATAACTATATGTATTACACAATTTGATTTAAGGTTTATAGAATACCCAACTGAGGCAACGGTATAATCGTGATTGACTCGACAGGATATCCGTGACCTGTACGGTGGCTAATTCGTACACTAGTAGACATCCCAGGGATGTATAGTAGTAGTATGCCCGTCACCTATGAGAAAGGGACGTGGTCGAATTCTATGAAAAATAGTCTGATTAGACGACGATGGAGGGTATTCCATCGGGGCTCGATGCTATATTACTCGGGGATTATTTAAGTTAATTGATTTAAGTTATGAAATTAGCCTAGTCGCAATTAGGAGAACTAGTAGTCATTTTAACTCATGAGTAGAATAATAAATGCATTCTATCTGTTTTATCGCATCTCAATTTACTTTTCAAGTAAAGATACGTTGATGAGTTCATATTTTATTCCTGTCATGAAATATATGTGAGTAAGAAAGATATACTTGTTCTGATATTGCCCCTACTGAGCTAGGATGTAGCTCACCCTTTGACTATATGTCACAGGTGCCGAGTTAGGAGTTGCTACAGATGAGGTTGATCCCGAGGACTCAGATTACATTCCAAGGGAGGAATCTGAGCCTCCTCCTGAGAGATTCTTTTAAAAGATTCGCTGCATACTTTGAGATTATTTTGTAAGGGAGAGATTTTTCGGCTTGGTACGCCCAGCCATGTTTTATAAGAGTAACGATATATGTAATATTCTTTTGTCGAACCCTTTAGGGTGACTGTAATTACGGCACAGATGGTTCGGGTTGGTTCTTTTGTCCATGTAGAGGTATGGAATTAGAACTATCTTTTGGATTGATATTTTGGCGTAGTATATTGTAGAATTGGAGATTTGTTATGCATTATTTTTGTTATATTTTCCAGTAGTGAAAGGGGATGTACCAAGTGTTCCGCATATTACATGGGGCACGGCCTCGAGGGCTGTGTAGACGGCACGGGTTTTGGGGTACCAAAATACGGGCTGTCACACTTAATTACTATTTTATGAATTCTTAGATTTCAGTTTGACGTTTAAGTTAATATTTGATGTGAATGTGAGATTACTGTCTACTATGAAACGTCATATAATTATATTAGTATGAAGTAAAAATTAGGGCGATCGGTCCGTTCATCAAAAGTTAATGACCGTCTTATTAGAATCGTACATGTGTCACTGTCACCATAATTTCTCGTGAATTGTGCCATAAAAATTACTTAGAATTTTTTTGACTTACGAGGGATATGACTCGTAATGTTGAAATATTGCTTGCAAAAGGTATAACGGCTCTAATATTTACAAAAAGGGAACTTTACGAGCTTATTTTATGATAAAATGAACATATTTTTTACATGAGAAAAAAGAAATTTACATCTAATCCAGTCAGCTATATTTTACAGGGAAAGTAATTTTTACGACAGACCTATTACAATGAACCGAACATACCTATAGTTTATTTACATAACTCAATAATTACTTAATTACTGTTTTACGAATTCCTAGATTTTGGTTTGACGTTTAAGTTAATGTTTGGTATGAATGTGAGATTACTGTCTACTATGAAACGTTATATAATTATATTAGTATGAAGTAAAATTTCGAACGATCGGTCCGTTCATCAAAAGTTATTGACCGTCTTATCAGAACTGTACACATGTCACCATAATTTCTCATGAATTGTATCATAAAAATTACTTGTAATTTTTTTGACTTACAAGAGATATGACTCGTAATGTTGAAATATTACTTGCAAAAGGTATAACGGCTCTAATTTTTACAAAAAGTGAACTTTACAAGCTTTTTTTACGATGAAACGAACATATTTTTTACATGAGAAAAAAGAAATTTACATGTAATCCAGTCAGCTATATTTTACAGGGAAAGTAATTTTTACAGCAGACCTATTACAATGAACCGAACGTACCTATAGTTTGTTTACATAACTCAATAATTACTTAATTACTATTTTACGAATTCCTGGATTTCAGTTTGACGTTTAAGTTAATATTTGGTGTGAATGTGATATTACTGTCTACTATAAAACGTCATATAATTATATTAGTTTGAAGTAAAAATTAGGGCGATCGGTCCGTTCATCAAAAGTTATTGACCGTCTTATCAAAATCGTACATGTGTCACTGTCACCATAATTTCTCGTGAATTGTGGTATAAAAATTACTTGTAATTTCTTTGACTTACGAAGGATATGACTCGTAATATTAAATATTGCTTGCAAAAGGTATAACGGCTCTAATTTTTATAAAAAGTGAACTTTACGAGCTTATTTTACAGTGAAACGAATATATTTTTTACATGAGAAAAAAGAAATTTACATGTAATCCAGTCAGCTATATTTTATAGAAAAAGTAATTTTTATGGCAGACCTATTACAATGAACCGAACGTACCTATAGTAATTTACATAACTCAATAATTACTTAATTATTGTTTTACGAATTCCTAGATTTCAATTTGACATTTAAGTTAATATTTGGTGTGAATGTGAGATTACTGTCTACTATGAAACGTCATATAATTATATTAGTATGAAGTAAAAATTAGGGCGATCGATCCGTTCATCAAAAGTTATTGACCGTCTTATTAGAACTGTACACGTGTCACTGTCACCATGATTTCTCGTGAGTTGTGCCATAAAAAGTATTCGTAATTTTTTTTTTTACTTACGAGGGATATGACTCGTAATGTTAAAATATTGCTTGCAAAAGGTATAACGGCTCTAATTTTTATTAAAAGTAAACTGTACGAGCTATTTTATGATGATACGAATATATTTTTTATATGAGAAAAAAGAAATTTACATATAATCCAATCAGCTATATTTTACAGGGAAAGTAATTTGTACGACAGACCTATTAAAATGAACCGAACGTACCTATAGTTTGTTTACATAACTCAATAATTACTTAATTACTGTTTTACGAATTCCTAGATTTCAATTTGACGTTTAAGTTAATATTTGGTGTGAATGTGAGATTACTGTCTACTATAAAATGCCATATAATTATATTATTATAAAGTAAAAATTAGGGCGATCGCCCCGTTCATCAAAAGTTATTGACCGTCTTATATGAACCGTATACGTGTCACTGTCACCATAAATTCTCGTGAATTGTGCCATAAAAATTACTTATAATTTTTTTGACCTATGAGGGATATGACTCGTAATGTTGAAATATTACTTGCAAAAGGTATAATGGCTCTAATTTTTACAAAAAGTGAATTTTACGAGCTTATTTTACAATGAAACGAACATATTTTTTCCATGAGAAAAAAGAAATTTACATGTAATCCAGTTAGCTATATTTTACAGGGAAAGTAATTTTTATGGCAGACCTATTACAATGAACCGAACATAACTATAGTTTGTTTATATAATTCAATAATTACTTAATTACTGTTTTACAAATTCCAAGATTTCAATTTGACATTTAAGTTAATATTTGGTGTGAATGTGAGATTATTGTCTACTATGAAACATCATATAATTATAATAGTATGAAGTAAAAATTAGGGCGATCGGTCCGTTGATCAAAAGTTATTGACTGTCTTATCAGAATCGTACACATGTCACCATAATTTCTCGTGAATTCTGCCGTAAAAATTACTTGTAATTTTTTTGACTTACGAGAGATATGATTCGTAATGTTGAAATATTACTTGCAAAAGGTATAAGGGCTCTAATTTTTACAAAAAGTGAACTTTACGAGCTTATTTTACGATGAAATGAACATATTTTTTATATGAGAAAAAAGAAATTTATATTTAATCCAGTCATTTATTACCCCTCGCTTCCCAAAGAAGATGAAAGCCAACCCAGGGGAGTTAGACTTTGTGTTAACCGTGGCTATTTCGACTGGGAAATCGGTTGATACCGAAAAGGTTTTCAAATCCGTGATTGTGAGAATCATGGATGGAGACGCCTTTGAACTACCGAAAAATTTGATTATGTTAGACATGCAAGGATTCGACGTGATCCTTGGCATGGATTGGTTGTCGACTCATTGTGCAACCGTAGATTACAAGAACAAGGTCGTCATCTTTAGACCTAACACAAGGAGATCGTTTCGATTTCGAGGAGAGAACGATGTGTATGCCACTTATCTCTGCAGTCAGGGTCGAGTGTTTGATCAGAAAAGGGTGTAGTGGATACTTGGCATCTTGAAGGAGGATAAGGAAGAGAAGAATATTATTTCAGAGATAGCAGTTGTGCGAAACTTTGCTGACATGTTTCTGAAAGAATTACCCGGATTACCTCCAGATAAAGAAGTTGAGTTCACCATCGACTTAGCACCAGGAACGGAGCCTATTTCTAAAGTACCATATAGAATGGCTCCTGCTGAGTTGAAGGAGTTGAAAGAGCAGTTACAAGAGCTCATGGACAAGAGGTTTGTTAGACCGAGCGTGTCTCCATGGGGAGCACCGGTCTTATTTGTAAAGAAGAAAGATGGGTCAATGCGTCTGTGCATTAACAATCGGCAATTAAATAAACTCACCATAAAGAATAGGTATCCTTTGCCTAGGATAGATGACTTATTCGACGAACTGTAAGGAGCAAGGTATTTCTCTAAGATTGATCTGAGATCTGGATACCATCAGTTGAGAGTCAAGGCAGAGGACATCCAGAAGACTGCATTCAGGACACGGTACAGACACTATGAATTCTTAGTGATGCCATTTGGGTTGACAAACGCACCGGCGTCGTTTATGGACTTCATGAATCGGGTGTTTAAACCACACTTGGACTCTTGCATCGTCGCGTTCATCGACGATATCTTAATATACTCCGAGTTAAAAGCGGAACACGAAGAACACTTGAGGATTGCTCTACAAACTTTGTGTGAACACCAACTGTACGCCAAGCTCAGCAAGTGCGAGTTTTGGTTAGAGAAAGTTAGCTTTTTAGGACATATTGTCTCAAAGCATGGTGTCATGATAGATCCAGCTAAGATAGAAGCAGTGGTAAATTAGGAGCAACCAAAGATCGTGATTGACGTCCGTAGTTTCCTCGGACTAGCTGGCTATTATCGGTGTTTCGTTGAGGGTTTTTGAAAGATGTAGGGACCACTCACGAGACTTACACGGAAAGATGCAAGGTTCGAATAGAGTGAGACATGCGAGAAGAGTTTTCAAGAACTCAAGAAGAGACTCACTTCAGCTCCAGTACTAGTGATTCCGTTAAGCAGTGGAGGGTTCGCAGTCTATAGTGATGCTTTGTATAATGGTTTGGGTTGCGTGCTCAACTAACACAAAAAAGTGATAGCTTACGGGTCGAGATAACTGAAAGAGCATGAAAAGAACTACCCGACACATGACTTGGAACTAGTAGTGATCATATTTGCGCTAAAGATTTGGCGACATTACTTGTACGGTGAGACCTTTGAGATTTTCACCGACCACAAGAGCCTTAGATATTTGTTTACACAGAAAGAACTAAATATGAGGCAGCGCAGATGGATGGAGTTCCTCTAGGACTATGACTGTTCCATATAGTACCATCCAGGCAAGGCTAATGTAGTAGTAGATGCCTTGAGTCGGAAGGGTTCAACTCAGTTGGCTAGTTTGATTTTGGGTATGCACAGATGGAAGTTGTTTGAAGATGTGGCACTGTATAATGCAAATATTGAGTCGCAAGCTATAGGAGCCTTTTTAGCTAACGTATCAGTGAGACCAGTGATATTTGAGCATATCCACGAGCTATAGATGAAAGACCCGACGCTAACCAAGATTTGTCAAGATGTGATTGAAGGCATCAAACCAGACTTCTCAGTGAAAGAAGATGGTTCCTTATTGTTCAAGGGCCATCTCTGCATTCTGGACAATGCCGATCTACGACAAACTATCCTTGATGAATCTCACAAGTCAAACTATGCGATCCACCCTGGCAGTACGAAAATGTACTAAGATTTGAAAAAGAATTACTGGTGGAGAGGGTTGAAGCAAGACGTGGCAGAGTACATGTCACGGTCTTTGACATGTCAGCAGGTGAAGGTTAATCATAGACATCCAATTGGATTATTGAAGTCTCTACCCATATCAGAGTGGAAGTGGCATTCGATCTCTATGGACTTTATTGTTGGACTTCCGCGTACAGCGAAGAGATACAATGCCATTTGGGTAGTCATAGACCGATTGACTAAATCAGCACACTTCTTGCCTTATAAAACGATGTACACGACGGGAAGACTTACAGAATTGTATATGAAGGAGATCATGTGCCTACATGGGATTCCAAGCAGTATCGTTTCCGACTGTGATCCATTATACACGTCAAAATTTTGGAAGAAATTTCAAGAGGGAATGGGAATGCGATTGAATTTCAGTTCGGCATTCCATCCGCAAACTAATGGGAAAACAGAGCGGGTAAATTAGATCATCGAGGACATGCTTAGGGTGTGTATGTTAGAACTGCAAGGATCATGGGATTAGCACCTACCATTGAGTGAGTTTACATACAACAACAGTTTTCATACGAGCATTGGGATGGCACCGTATGAAGCTCTTTATGGACGGTGATGTAGATCGCCTATCAATTGGGAGGAAATCAGTGAGAAATTTATTTTGGGCCCGAGATGCTTGACGCCTATGTTCGGATGATAAGGGCAAAACTCAAAGCACCTCAGAGCAGGTAAAAAAGCTACGCCAATATAAAGCAGACCAGTGTAGACTATAAGGTGGGTGAACACGTGTTTGTCAAGGTGTCGCCTATGAAGTGCGTAATGAGATTTGGAAAGAGAGGGAAGTTAAGTCCCTGTTATCTTGGATCCTTTGAGGTTTTGGGTCGAGTAGAAGAGGTTGCATATCGTGTTGGCTTACTGCCACGATAAGATCGGGTACACAATGTCTTCCAAGTATCTATGCCCAGAAAGTACGTGAATGATCCTTCTCATATCTTGGGAGGATAACCTCTTGAGATGTACAAGGATATGAGCATGATAGAAGAACCGACGGAGATATTGGATCGAAAAGAACAAGTGTTGCACACAAAGGTAATTCCATTAGTGCTTGTTCGATGGCAAAATCATCAGGTCAAAGAAGCTACGTGGGAACGAGAGGCCGACGTGAAAGAACAATACCCGGACTTGTTTGCGACGAGTTGAGGGTCAAAATTGTATCACCGCAAACATGTTTGCGAATTTAAACCGTCTATTGTAATCCAATGTTGACCATTTGGCCAATTTATCCAATGGAGAGAATGTTAATCGAAAATTGTGTTGTGATGCGATATAGAATGCATGGTTAGGATTCATCATTCCACGCAATGACTATGAAGACATGCTTCACAAAACTAATGACCCACTGGTCATGTATTACCAAGAAAACAAAAGAGACATAAAGTAAGAAAATTTTGATATTTATGATGAAAATCGATTAATCGATTTTGGTCGACTGATCAACTGGCATACGCCAGTGAGCGGAGATTAAGAAATTTAATAAAGTGAAATTTTGATTAATTGAGGAGAATTTGATTAATCGATTTGGAAATTCGATTAATCGATCTGGGAATTCAATTACTCGACTAGCACACGCCAGTGAGTTGGGAATTTTGGAAAATTTAAGGGCATAATGATTTCGATTAATCGAGGTGAAATTCGATTAATCAAATTGGGAAATCGATTAATCGATTTGGTAAATCGATTAATCGACTGGCACATGCCAGTGAGCTGGCAAACCTGGAATATTAAATGAACAAAAAATTTGATTAATTGAAATGAATTCGTTTAATCATTTTAAAGTTTGATTAATCGGTTTTGGAAATTGATTAATCGATATCGCGCGGTTGGAGAAAATTTTTAAAACCAATTAATCGATTTTAAAAATCGATTAATTGATTTCGGCCTATATATATATATGAAAAAGGGGGATTTTCTCCCCATTCGAAAATTTGTTTTGTTTTTCTTTCGCGCACCCCTTCGTCTTCCTACTCGAGCCAACTTGGGAGCTAGGGTTTTTGGGGATTTTAAACCGATTTCGAATCGAAATCCTCGCACATTTGGATCAAACTCCTAAGGTAAACCCTAGATTCCAATTTTTTCTTGGAATTTTAATCTTTACAGCCCTACATTTTTTATTTTGATTCAAAATGCCTCCGAGAACTCGCTTGACCATGAAGCAAGCGGCTTCGAAGCTCCCGGTACGGCGTAAGAACGCCGCATCGCCACCACCTTCACCATCACTTCTACAAATCTCATCCCCATCATCGTCGGATACCACATCCGATTCGACGAGCACGTCTTCGCATGAATCTTCACCGACCCTACCACCACCACCCGTAAACTTGCCCCAACCAAATGAGTGGTGGGCGACAAAGAGCATTGAAAATGAGTATATTATTGACGAGGCCTTATTTACCGACCCCGACGTCGAGGGTGAGACCAAATGGGCTAGGACCTATCTTGTCAATGCAGGCCTCGGTAACCTGTTGAAGCCGCTACACGGGTATTACTACCCTAGGCTCGCTCGCCTGTTTTACCAGAAACTGGGAAAGGGCCGCGTTGATGACACTGTGGTGACTGAAATTGATGGTCGCCATTACCTTTTCACCAGAGCCCACATACATCAATCCCTTGAATGCTACCTTGACAGCGTACCAGAGACAAACCTTTTTCCCCCCTTTGAGCAAGAAATCCCAATTATGGAGATTCGGATCAAGATGGCCAAGGGGCTCGGCGGATCCGGATCGTCCATTAGGAGGGTAGACTTACCTCACTATATGTGGATGCTTGATTCTATAATCAAGTGTAACCTCTACCTGATGCACCATGATACAGAGAGGTGGAGTTGGTCCAACAGGCCTTATACGCGCCATTCCACGGCCATTGGTTCGATGCCACCAAGATCGTCTTAGAGGGGATGACCTATATAAAGGGAAAGTTGATGAAGGGTCCTTTGAGACCAAAGGAGAAGATGTTGTACGCTTGCCTCATTTTGAGCATGTTGGAGTGCTATTCTGACGCTCCAGGGTACGCCATCTCACCCTTTGAGGAGAAGGATACGGACCACGTGAAGCACTACTCCATCACTTCATGGGGTCATAGCTACCGATTGTTGAAAAGGACCTTCCCAGTTGAGGGCCCAGCAGCAGCAGTAGCACCACCACCACCCCCACCACCACAACAGGACCCGCCAGTAGGGGGAGCACACCCCGTTATTCTACCAGCTGAGGGGGCACCATCTCATACTACCGCATCCCCTACGCCACCCTCACAGTCAGTGACTGCCACACCTACATCATCCTACCACCGACTAGACGCTCGCCCAGTGCCTACAATCGAGGATGTATTGGCCTGGATGGAGGACAACAACCAGTAGATGAACCAGCGCATAGACTTTTTGATGTACCACACCATGCGGTACATCTACCTTTTGGACTACTAGCAGCACCTAGCGCAAGAGCAGGCTTGGACTGCGGGCGTGACCACTTTCCATGCGGGTGCCGCAGATGCCGACACATCTAGCTCGGCGCCACCGCGACCAGGGGAGGCGAGTCACCCAGCACCCGACCAGCCGGGAGAGGGGATGACATGAGCTTGCGGCGATGATGTTCTTTTGTGGTCACTTTTTGAGTTTTTATGATGTTGTAATTCAACTTTAAATTATAATTATTGAGACACGCGACCATTGTAAATTTTTAGCATACATGAAATGGAAGTCATATTTTTGGAAATTCGCTTGCATTTACGTTACTTCTTGCATTGCATGTGGCTAAATTTTTTAATCTTTCGTGATCGGGTACGTAACATCACCTGTGTGTGGGGTACCTAATCGACACACCTCTGGGGTTCATTTTCGAGGACGAAAATGAACAAGGTGGGGAGAATGTAATATCCCCGAAATTGAGCGATGAACAGTGACCTCGGGATCCATGCCAGATTGGTCGTAGGTTGATCAAGTGATGGTCAAATAGTAGAATTGAGAAGGAAAGTATTTTGTGATGTAAATATGACCTAAGCATGGAGTTAGAGGTTAGTTAAGGGTCACGTACACCTATCTCTGGTGTATGTGCTCAACACCAAAGTGAGAGGGTTATAAGGGTTAATAACCTAAGAGAAGTTATTTCTCTTGTTTGGTTGGTGAGGGAAGTTAAGAAGAGAGAGAGAGAGTAGAGAAGGGTGAATGCTAAGGAGGTTGAGGCACGTTGCGAATTTAAGATGGGATCGAGCAATAAATGTCGAATTCAACGAGATTGGAATCATTGGAGCAAGAGCTGGAACCCTAGCCATTTAAACCAACCAATCCATTCTTTAAGAGATTGATTTGTGGTAAGCTTTGTTAGATTTAAATGCATGAGTTTTGATGATTAAATTCAGTCAATAGATAGGATATATGATAAATTAAAATAATGGAAAAAGATAGAAAAATAAGAAGAAAAAGATTTAGAAGAATAGCCCAAAAAGGGGCTAAGTTCTGGCCAAATCGATTAATCGATTTTGGTCTGGAAGTTAAAAAAGCATAAAAGCTCGAGTTCGATTAATCAATCTTGAAATTGATTAATCGATTTTGAAATTCGATTAATCGATTTAGAAATCAACTAATCAACTGAGTACCTCCAGTGAGTGGGGAAATAAGGCTTGGGAAAACTGATTAATCGATTTGAGAATCGATTAATCGATTGTGGATTTCAATTAATCGATTTGGGAATTGATTAATCGATTATGAACTTTCGATTAATTGATTTGGGATCGATTAATCAATTTTGGATTTCGATTAATCGAATTGAGAATCGATTAATCAATTTAGGGTTTCGATTAATCAATTTTGGAGATCGATTAATCGATTTTGGCAGTTTGAGTTGACTTCTTAGTTGAGCATTGAGGTTCATGGAGGGTCTTGGACCTTCTCTATTGTATCCTTATTGATGCTGTGCATATGTTATAATGTATCATAGGTGGTACGAGCTAAGGCCAGCATGAGGAGCCGTGTGGGACTTTGATGCTTGGACAGTCAGACACTTGAGGTAGGGAACACCTTGAACATGTACGTTGATTACAAGAGCATGTATGTAGTGATATAGAAATAAAATGAATCATATAATCTCCATGTGTGTGTGTGTGATACACCAATGAACTGAATCATAAAATCCTCTCAGTATGTGTGGGTGTGTATGACACCAAGTAAGCATATGAAAATAAGACATCCCCAGGGGATGAGAAAGTGATAAGGGCATCAGTGTGATGCGAGTAATTTAGACATCCCAGGGATGTAAGTGAGATTGTAAAGTAAGATTGAATAAAGATTGATAAGGCCTAATTGATATAAAGTAGCATATTTACACGGTGAATAACTATATGTAAAGCACATGATATTTTTGTTATTTAAGATTTGATCAGAATATCCCACCGACGTGGCAGGATACCCACGATTGACTCGACAGAATATCTGTGACCGGTATGGCGGCCAATCCGTACACCGGTACGGTGGTCTATCCGTACACAGTAGCACATCTCAGGGATGTTCAGATGAGATTAAATCCCGTCGCTTATGAGAAAGGGACCTGGGTAGTATTCAATGTGATGTATTCATAACAACTATCTATTAGACAACGATGGAGGGTATTCCATCGAGGCTCGATGCTATATTGCTCGGGGATTACTTAAGTTGAAGATTTAAGTTTCTTTAGGCCTATTCAGTGTAATTCATGAACAGTTGATAATAAATGTAACATGTAAACCACCAGTAAACTTCAATGCATATTATAATCATTTAAATTGTTTCCCAACAAGCTCATAAATATATCATATTAAGAATATCATGAAACATATATGAGGATTTGACTTATATGTTTATTGTGTTGTTCCCTATTGAGCTAGGATGTAGCTCACCCTTTAGACTATATGTCGCAGGTCCTTTGCTTATAGCCGTAGAGGCTTCAAGAGACGCTGATCCAGGGGATTCGGATTTCATGCTTGGAGACGAGTTAGAGCCTCCTCACGAGTATTTCTTCTAGGAGACTTCGCTGTGTACTTTGATAGGGAGAGTTTTGAGAGCATTTTGTGCGACTTGGTATATCAAGCCTTTATTTTGATAAACAATATATTTAAATGATATAATTTTTTTGGCAAAACCATTTGAGGTGATCTGCTTATCACTGATGGCTTGGATCAGTTCTCTGTTCATGCGTCGGCATGAAAGTAGAACTGTCTTTTGAGTTTATGCTTAGATTAACATATTTATTTCCTCATCGTACAATTATGTCTTATCCTGTTTAGTTGTTGCTTGCTATGCCAATGTTCCGTATATATCCATGGGACACGGTTTGGAGGATCGTGCCGATGGCATGGCTCGGGGTGCCAAAATCCGGGTTGTCACATGTTAGGTGTGTTTAGGGGACACTTCATCTATTTCTGGTGTATGTGCTTTACACCAAGGTTTGAAGGGTTAAGAGGGAGGCAAATAACTTAAGAAGAGTTATTGCCTTTACTTTTGTTTGGTATAGAGAATTTATGAAGAAAGAGAGAGAGACTTAAGAAGAGAATGGAGTAAATGCTAGAAAGGTGAGAGTGGAATTTGAGTTGGAAGACGTGCAAGAGCATTTAATGCCGGATTCGACGCGCAAGGAACTTGTTGAAGCTGAAGTTGAAAACCTAGGTCGTTAATCCAACCACTTAATCAATCAAGAGATTGATTCAAGGTGAGTCTCATTTGATTTCAAATAAACATGTGTTTGTGCATGTAAGTGTAGTTAAAATGATGAATTAAAGAAGTAAAAGTGAATGAAAATAGAAAGAGAAGGAAGTTGGAAGAATGCCTGAGAAAGGGCTGAGTTTCTAACCAAATCGATTGATCGATTTCTAAAATCGATCAATCGATTTTGGCCTAAGGATTTTTGGGCAAAGTTGCCTGAAATCAATTGATCAATTTGAAATCGATCAATTAATTTGTAAAATTCAATTAATCGATTAGAAATCGATTAATCGTCTGAGCACTTCCAGTGATTGGAAAATGGAGAGCTGGGAAAATCAATTAATCGATTTTAAAATCGATCAATTGAGTTTTGATTTTTGATTAATCGATTTGGGAATAATTAATCAAAGTTTGGAATTTGATTAATCAAATTGGGATCGATTTATCGATTTTGGCATTTCGATTGATCGATTTAGGAATCGATCAATCGATTTGGACAGTTTTTGTAGACTTTTGAATTAGACTTTGAGGGTTTTGGAAGGTCTTGTACCTTCTTTATTGCATCTTTATTGATGCTTTACTTGTACTATGGTGTACCATAGGTGCTACGAGCAAATGCAAGCTTGATGAGTCGCGTGGACCTTGATGCTTGGTGAATTCGAACACGTGAGGTAGGAAACATCTTGGACATATATTTTAATTTTCAAAAGCATGTACGTAGGGAGATAGAAATGAATACTTATGCATAAAAAATGTGATTTCCTAAGAGGGTGTGTGTGTGTGAATACTAAATGAATATGTAACGTCCCTAGGGGACATGAATGTGATAATGAGCATCTAGATGATGCGTAGAGCCAGTGGCATCCCAGGGATGCATACGAAATCTATCAGTAAAGTAAAAGAAAAGGTGATAAGGCCTAATATACTAAAATTAGCATGATCATACAGTGAATAACTATATGCAATGCACTTTGATATTTAAGGTTTGAACAGAATACCCCATCGACGTGGCGGGATACCCACCACTGATTCGGCAGGATATCCCTGACCTGTACGGCAGCCAATTCGTACACCAGTTGGACATCCCAGGGATGTAGGTATGAGACTCGAAACCCTGTCGCCTATGAGAAAGGGACCTTGGTAGTATTCAAGAATGAAATAAGATATGAAAAACTATATGATTAGATGAAGATGGAGGGTATTCCATCGGGTGCCCGATTCTATAGTAAATCTGAGAATATTTAAGTTATGATTTAAGTGATTAGGCTGAATCATAGTCTAATACCAGCAAGCTGAGAATAAACACACATGAGTAAAATAACATATGCATTTAGTACATCTTTTCAGTTATTTAAATTATTTTCTCAGTAATTCCATCTGATAAATCATGCTTTTAAATTGTCATAGAATATATGTGAGAGCTTGACTTATATGTTCAATTGTTGTAGCTCACCCCTTCAGACTATACGTCGTAGGTCCATTGTTTGCGGCTGCTGAGGCTTCGGGAGATGTAGATTCGGGGGATTCGGATTACGTGTCCAAGGAAGAGTTGGAGCCTCCTCCTGAGGACTTCTTTTAGAGGACCCGTGCATACTTTGAGAGCTTTCTGTATGGCTTGGTATGTCAAGCCTTATTTTTGAGAAAAATATAATTAAATGATATATTCTTTTGGGCGAACCATCTGGGGTGATCCTGCATATCACCGATGGTTCAGGTCGGTTTTTCTGTTCATGCGTTGGCATGAAAGTAGAACTGTCTTTTGAGCTTTTGCTTTAAAATAGCATATTTTTATTTCATGTCATTTCAGTTCACATGTTTTACTTTGATTAGTTGTTGCTTGATTATACCAATGTTCCGTATGGATTTCAGGAACACGGCCTAAAGGGCCGTGCTGATGGCATGAATTTCGGGGTGCCAAAATTCGGGCTGTCACAGTTGGTATCAGAGCCGTTTCTTTTAGAAATTCTGACAATCTTTATTTTTATTAGAGCATAGGGACTTCTGCTAACGAAACTTTGGTTCACGTGCAGACCATTATGTCTTCTAGGGGAAGAGGCCGACCCAGGGGCAGCCATGATAGGAATTTGCGTAGTGGAGATGATTATATCTCGGATACAAATTGCATGCCTTTGAGAGATAGAGGGGCACCAAGAGGTAGCAGCCAAGCAGAGAATCGGGATCGAGATCAGAGGGAATAAGAAAGAATCAGAGAAAGAAATCAGGAGAGAGAAGAGCGTCAGAGGATGACGCATACCATGGAAACCATGGCGACTGCCATGGCACAATAGGCAGCATCCTTGGCAGCTCACAATGCCGGTGATCAGCATCAGCCACATACACCTCCAGTAGTTCCTACACAGCCAGTGGCCGTTGCATTCATGGAGTTTAGGACGATGCGACCTCCTAGTTTTTTAGGGCAAGCAGAGCCGATGGGTGCTGAGAAGTGGCTGAGTGAGATGGAAAAAGTTTTCAGCATGCTTGCATGCATGAAAGATGAAAGCGTCCATTGGGCAGCTTACATGCTAGATGGGGAGGAAGAGCCTTGGTGGAAGTCCGTTTCTAAGACTAGGGCTCAGGAGACTCCAGGATTGCCTAGACGTGGGATGAGTTTGTAGAAGAGTTCAACAAACAGTATTTCCCCGAAGTCGTGAGGAATAAGATGGAGATATAATTTTTACAGCTCTTGCAAGGACGAATGACAGTAAGGGAGTATGGAGTGGAGTTCATGAGACTTACTCGCTTCGCTCTCGATTACGTCGTTACCGATGTGATGAGAGCGAAGAGG
Organism: Chloranthus sessilifolius; assembly: GCA_021018995.1. Lineage (NCBI taxonomy): Eukaryota > Viridiplantae > Streptophyta > Magnoliopsida > Chloranthales > Chloranthaceae > Chloranthus > Chloranthus sessilifolius. The sequence continues at coordinate 149,461,832 of CM037589.1, forward strand.
TTTGAACATGGCTTAAAGCCTGATATTGGAGGAGTGGCACCGTTTCAGTTAAAGACCTATGGAAAGGTCATGAGTAAAGCTCTGGTTGTTGAGGAAGAAAATAATAATCGATACTGCCGAAGGGAACAGCAGGGGAGAGAAAATGTAGATCAGGGTAGAACTGGGAACTACGAGCTGGTGAATAAAAAGCTGAGATTCGTAGCGCCTAATCAGAGGCAACCGTTCGAAGTAGGGTATGGAAGACCGACGCAGTAGAAAAACTATCAGATATTTCCAATGCTGGCGTCGGGGAGGCCGGTAAGATATGAGAGTCGTGCTACCACCACTGGAGCAGCAGTTACACAGGATTTCTCATGAGCTGCTTCTTTCACACCTAGGGAGATTTGTGCTAAGTGTGGCAAGTCTCACAAGACGGCGGATTGCAAGCAAGGAACTCGAGGTTGCTATAAATGTAGAAAGGTGGGCCATGTAGATCGATATTTCCCTGAGGTGAACAAAGATAAGACGACTTCTGTTTTAATACCATGACCGATACAAACGAGAAAGCCGGTCATGCAAGGAAGAGCCTATGCAGTCACTGCCCAAGAAGCAGGGAACTTACATGATGTTATCCAAGGTGAGATTTCTTTTAAATAAAGAATTTCAATTTTCTAAAATTTTAGGTAGAGAAGGTGCATTCAGTTAGAACATAGTATAGACTCATTCTCATGCATTAAATTTAATAAGAAAATGTGCACTATATCTCTATATATGTATGCTATAGGTACTTTACGAGTGTACGAGAAGGGATGCTATGTAGCATGTAAAATAAGAGTGTTGATAGACACAGGGTCTACCCACTCCTTTGTTACTCCGAGGTTTGCAAAAAGAATGAAGATGGTTTCGAAGACATTGGACTTTGTTCTATCGGTGTCTATTCCGACTGGAGAATTAGTCGACACAGAATTGGTTTGCATGTCGGTAGTAGTGGGTATTCATGATGGGGACATTTATGAACTGGACGCACAATAAATACTATTGGACATACAAAGATTCGATGTGATCCTTGACATGGATTGGTTGTCACAACACTGTGCGACCATAGATTGCAAGAATAAGATCGTCATCTTCAGACCTAACACAAGGAGATCGTTTCGATTTTGAGGAGAGAGATCGACGCATATGCCACTTATCTCTGCAGTCAGGGCCGAGCGCTTGATCAGAAAAGGGTGTAACGGTTATTTGGTGTTCATGAAGGAGGATAAGGAAGAGAAGAATATGATCTCAGAGATAGCAGTGGTGCGAGAGTTTGAAGATATATTTATGGAGGAATTACCAGGATTATCTCTAGATAGAGAACTGGAATTCGCCATCGACTTAGCATCGGGAACAAAGCCTATTTCGAAAGCACCATATAGGATGGCTCTTGCTGAGTTGAAGGAGTTGAAAGATCAATTATAAGAGCTCATGGACAAGGGGTTTGTAAGACCGAGCGTGTCTCCATGGGGAGCAGCGGTCTTGTTTATAAAGAAGAAGGATGGGTCAATACGACTGTCCAATGACTATCGCCAATTAAACAAACTCACCATAAAGAATCGATACCCTTTGCCTAGGATAGACGACTTATTCGATCAGCTGCAAGGAGCGAGGTATTTTTCTAAGATCGATCTGAGATCTGATTACCATCAGTTGAGAGTCAAGGCAGAGGATATTCAAAAAACTGCATTCAGGATACGGTACGGACACTATGAGTTCTTGGTGATGCCGTTTAGGTTAATGAATACCTCGGCGTCATTTATGGATTTGATGAATCGAATGTTTAAACCACACCTGAACTCCTACGTCGTGGTATTCGTTGAAGATATCCTAATATACTCCAAATCAAAAGCGGAGCATGAAGAACACTTGAGAGTTGCTCTACAAACTTTGCGTGAACACCAACTATACGCCAAGCTCAGTAAGTGCGAGTTTTGGTTGGAGGAAGTTAGCTTTTTGGGACATATCGTCTCAAAGCATGGTGTCACGATAGATCCAGCTAAGATCGAAGCAGTAGTAAATTGGGAGTAGCCAAAGACCGTGACCGACATCCGTAGTTTCCTTGGACTAGCTGGCTATTATCTACATTTCATTGTAGGGTTTTTAAAAATATGAGGACCTCTTACGAGACTCACACGGAAGGATGTAAGATTGGAATGGAGTAAAGCGTGCGATAAGAGTTTTCAAGAACTCAAGAAGAGACTCACTTCAGCTCCAGTACTAATGATTCCTTTAGATAGTGGAGGGTTTACAGTATACAATAATACTTCGTATAATGGTTTGGGTTGCGTGCTCAACTAACACAAAAAGGTGATAGCTTACGGGTCAAGACTGTTGAAAGAGCATGAAAAGAACTACCTGACACATGACCTGGAACTAGTAGCGGTCATATTTGCATTGAAGATCTGGCGACATTATTTGTACGGTGAGACCTTTGAGATTTTCACCGATCATAAGAGCCTCAGATACTTATTTACACAGAAAGAGCTGAATATGAGGCAATGCAGATGGATGGGGTTCCTCAAGGACTACGACTATTTCATATAGTACCATCCAGGCAAGGCTAATATAGTAGCCGATGCCTTGAGTCAGAAGGGTTCAGCTCAATTGGCTAGTTTGATTTTGGGTATGCACCGATGGAAATTATTTGAAGATCTTTTACTGTATGATGTAAATATCGAGTTGCAAGCCACAGGAGCCTTCTTGGCTAACATATCAGTGAGACCAATGATATTTGAGCATATTCATGAGCTACAGATGAAAGACTTGGCACTAACCAAGATTCATCAAGATGTGGTCGAAGGCATCAAACTTGAGTTCTCAGTGAAAGAAGATGGTTCTTTATTGTTCAAGGGCCGTCTTTGCATTCCAGACAATGCCGATCTGCGGCGAACTATACTTGACGAGGCTCACAAGTAAAATTATGTGATCCACCCTGGTAGCACTAAAATGTACCAAGATTTGAGAAAGAATTATTGGTGGAGAGGTTTGAAACAAGATGTGGCTAAGTATGTAGCACGGTGTTTGATATGTCAGCAACTGAAAGTCGATCATATTCATCCTGCTCGATTATTGCAGCCTCTACCCATACCAGAGTGGAAGTGGGAATCGATCTCTATGGACTTCATTGTTGGACTATCGCGTACAACGAAGAGATACAATGCCATTTGGGTAGTCGTAGACCGATTGACCAAGTCAGCCCACTTCTTGCCTTACAACACGATGTACACGGCGGGAAGACTTGGGGAGCTGTATATGAAAGAGATCGTGCGCCTACACGGGATTCCAAGCAGTATCATTTTCGATCATGATCCATTATACACGTCGAAGTTTTGGAAGAAATTTTAAGAAGGAATGGGAACATGATTGGACTTCAGCTTAGCTTTCCATTTGCAAACCGATGGGCAAATAGAGCGGGTAAATCAAGTTATAGAGGATATGCTCAGAGCTTGTATGCTGAAATTGCAAGGGTCATGGGATCAACACCTATCGTTAATTGAATTCGCATACAACAACAGTTTCCAAGCAAGCATTGGCATGACACCGTATGAAGCTCTTTATGGAAGGCGATGTAGACCGCCTATTAATTGGGAAGAAACTGGTGAGAAGTTTGTTTTGAGGCCGGAGTTACTAGAAGATAATGCCACCATTGTCCGTATGATAATAGACATGCATTAACGATATATCATTCTAAGATAAAAACTCAAAATACAGTTCTAGTTCCATGCCAATGCATGAACAGAAGAACCAACTCGAACCATCAGTACAAAACAGGATCACCCTAGATGGTTCGCCAAAAGAATATATCATTTATAATTACATTTTCTCTCAAAAAGGGCTTGACATACCAAGCCGTACAGAATGCACTCAAAAATCTCTCTCAAGGTATGCAAGGGGTCCTCTAGAAGAAGTCCTCAGGAGGAGGCTCCAACCCTTCCCCGGGCATGTAATCCGAATCTCCCAGATCTATGTCTCCCGAAGCCTCAGCAGCCGCAAGCACGGGACCTGCGACGTATAGTCTAAAGGGTGAGATACATCCTAGCTCAATAGGGAAATAACAATTGAACATATAAGTCAAGCTCTCACATATATTCTATGACAATTAAAAGCATGATTTATCAAATAGAATAACTGAGAAAATAATTTAAATAACTGAAAAGATGTACTGAATGCAACTATTACTTTACACATGTGTGTTCATGCTCAACTTGCTGGTATTAGACAATGATTCGGCCTAATCACTTAAATCGTAACTTCAATATTATCCGATTTACTATAGAATCGGGCGCCCGATTGAATACCCTCCATCGTCGTCTAATCAGACAATTTTCATATCTTGTTTTATTCTTGAATACTATCTAGGTCCCTTTCTCATAGGTGACGGGGTTTCGAGTCTCATACCTACATCCCTGGGATGTCCAACTGGTGTACGGATTGGCCGTCGTACCGGTAACGGATATCTTGCCGAGTCAGTCGTGGGTATCCCGTCACGTAGGTGGAATATTCTGTTCAAACCTTAAATATTAAAGTGCACTATATATAGTTATTCACCGTGTGATCGTGCTAATTTTAGTATATTAGGCTTTATCACCTTTTCTTTTACTTTACTGATAGGTTTCATATGCATCCCTGGGATGCCACTGGCTCAACGCATCATCTAGATGCTCATTATCACATTCATGTTCCCTGGGGACCTTCCATATTCATTTAGTATTCACACACACACACCCTCTTAGGAAATCACATTTTTGACGCATAAATATTTATTTCTATCTCTCTACATACATGCTTTTGAAAATTAAAATACATGTCCAAGGTGTTCCCTACCTCACGTGTTCGAATTCACCAAGTATCGAGGTCCACGCGACTCATCATGCTTGCATTTGCTCGCACCACCTATGGTACACTATAACACAAGTAAAGTATCAATAAAGATACAATTAAGAAGGTACAAGACCTTCCAAGAACCCTCAAAGTCCAAAGAAACTGTCCAAATCGATCGATTGATTCCCAAAATCGATCAATCGAAATGCCAAAATCGATTAATCGATCCTAATTCGATTAATCGAAATCCCAAACTTCGATTAATCGATCCCAAATCGATTAATCGAAAATCAAAACTTGATTGATCGATTTTAAAATCCATCAATCGATTTTCCCAGCTCTCCATTTTCCAGTCATTGGAAGTGCTCAGGCGATTAATCGATTTCTAATTGATTAATCGAATTTTACAAATCGATTGATCAATTTCAAATCGATCAATCAATTTCGAGCAACTTTACCCAGAAATCCTTAGGCCAAAATCAATTGATCGATTTCAAAAATCGATCAATCGATTTAGTCAGAAACTCAGCCCTTTCTCGGGCATTCTTCCAACTTCCTTCTCTTTCTATTTTCATTCACGTTTACTTCTTTAATTCATCATTTTAACTACACTTGCATGCACAAACACATGTTTATTTGAAATCAAACGAGACTCACCTTGAATCAATCTCTTGATTGATTAAGTGGTTTGATTAATGACCTAGGTTTTCAACTTCAGCTTCAACGAGTTTCTTGTGCGTCGAATCCAACATTAAATGCTCTTGCACGTCTTCCAAGAATTCCACTCTCACCTTTCTAGCATTTACTTCATTCTCTTCTAAAGTCTGTCTCTCTTTCTTCATAAATTCTCTATACCAAACAAAACTAAAGGCAATAACTCTTCTTAAGTTATTTGCCTCCCTCTTAACCCTTCAAGCCTTGGTGTAAAGCCCATACACCAGAAATAGATGTACGTGTCCCCTAAACACATCTAACACTACACATACATGCCGGTTAACGTCTACCTAGTAGAATGGTAGCACTCGAGTTGATTTTCACTTAGTCAAACCTATGACTAGTCAGGCACGTATCCTGAGGTCACTGTTCAATGTTCAAATTTTCGTGGATGTTACATTCTCTCCACCTTGAAAATTTTCATCCTCGAAAATGTACCCGAAGGTGTGTCGATGAAGCCCCCCCCCACACATACAGAGACACGTAGTTACAATCTAAATAAACTACACATCCTGCACGAAACGAATTGTCAAGAAAATGATTCTAAAGGAATTAAGCAAAAGTGAAGGAATTCACAACTTTAAATATGATTCACTTTCGATACAAAACAGTATAATCCCCCACATAATGGCATCCATGCCAAGATAGTTTCATACATGAGATTTTTTTTTTTTCAAAATAATTACAGCTAAAAAATAATTACAACAAAACTCCAAAAAGTAATCACAACTAAAAAGAAATGTCATGATCTCAAGCTGCCACGGGTCCTCACACTTATCGACCTCGAACTTGACGTGCCCGCACCAAAAGTACCCTCATAGGTGTGTCGGGCATCCAAGTCCGCTCCTCTGTGAGACGCTACTGGAAATCCGAGGGATAGATGTACCGCATCGTATGGTACATCAAGAAATCCAAACGGCGGTTCATCTGTTGATTGTTGGCCTCCATCCGAGCCAACACGTCGTTAATAGTAGGGGTGTGGCGAGTCGCTCGTCGGCGGTGGGGTGGTGTAGAAGTAGCAGGCGACCGTGAAGCTGGAGCAACTGGCACAATGGGCTGCCTCTTAGGTGGCACTAGGTCATGAGGCGGTGCTCCCTCAGCTGGTGGTTGTTGGGATATTTTTAGTGCGTGCTACTGACTTTATTGGAGATGGTAATAAGAATGGGGTTTAATAAAAATCAAAGGTGGATTACAGAGCAGCAAGCCTAAAATATGCACAGTCCTGTAAGATACAGGGCCAGTTGTAGCAAGTTTTGATAAGTAAGAGTTTGTTCCACAGGGAAAATTGATCTAAAGCTCCAAGGGAGCTATCTTTAGTAGGCTCTCCAAATCTGACTACAGATCTGGCAATCCTAAATGGAAGGAGATTTAGGGTCACTATAATCTAAATTCTAAGGTGTCCTAATGTCTAAACTATAGAAAGGGTTGAGAAAACGGATAGAGTGTGAGAAAATAAATATAAAAGGGTGAGAAGTATGTTATTAGGTATAGATCTGATGGGGTATTGTAACTCAGACTCAGATCTGTTGCTATAGAAATCCTGTCCAATGGCTACATTATCACCAAAGAGGAGAAAGAATCCAACTCATCCCTGTGCCATGATCCAATCCCTTATGGCTATAACCTGTCCACTTTAATGGTCACAAACTATCCAATAGGGGAACCACTATCCAGAGATGGGCCAGAACAAGTTTACCACTGTAGGCACTACTTCATCCAGGTTACAAGCTCAAGAATCCATAGGAACCTCATCCTCTAAAGTTCTGCATGTGGGGCTAGGCCTACAAAGTGCATGAGCCTGGACACACAGGACCAGCAAGAGTTTGAGTACTAGCTTTTTAACATGGCTGTTCACTGCTTTAGAAAGACTGCAATGATCCAGTCACAAGCCTACAATCTCTATAGCCAAATCAGATCTGCAATTTGATGGTGGATCTATACAAATATAGGGGAGTCTGTCACTACACAATCTCTCACAAGGCTACAATCACAAGTGCAGAGAAGAAGAATCTATCTTAGTTATGTGAATTGGCCTCACCCTAGGGCTATAATCTATCCACTTGAATGGTCACAGACTATCCACAGAGGCTATCCTCCTCACAAAGGTCTAAGACAGAACAAGAATATTGTTGCTGTCACCATGTTCACAAGGCTACCAGCTCAAGCTTCCATGGGGATTCAGATTTAGTGGATCCTATGGTGGGGGAAGGCCTGCAATGTGCCTAACCTAGACACACAGGTCACTTGGATCTAAATAAAACCTTAAAAATAATCTTCCATTGCTTAAGATATAACTTAGCAATGGAGGATCTCAAGGCAGCAGCCTTATATAGAACAACTTATAACAAAAATATCATCCCATACATGCAATAAATTCTATTGCAAAACTCCATTAAAAACTATACCATAGCCAACAAGTGCTGGACTATAGAGAGAAAGAAAAAGGAAAAAGAAAAACTCCTAAACCCTAACCTTAGCCTACTGTAATTCTACAGTCGGTTTTAAGAAGAAGCACAAAAGTTGAGAACAAAAGTCTCCTAATCCTAAGCTAGGCTTAGGCTTATATAGCAGTCGGTTCTCTATCAATTAGGGTTAGGAAAACCCTAATTTCATTAATGCAATTGCGGCCCATTCTTATCCCTTGGATGCCTCAGGGCGTGTGCACGGAGATTGGAGCATTAGATGCGTGCCCTAGTTACCGAAAGTTCCCAGATTACCCTTATAGAAGTGGGGAGATGTTTAGAGCCCGATCCTTACTGAGTAGAAAGGATTTGTAGATCTTGCTGTGTGGTAGAATTGGCGTCGCAGGGTTGCTTTGCCTTGAAGCTCTTGCAGTCGCGGGGTTGGTACTTTGATCATCGCGGGAATGCTTTGGGCATCGCGGGATTGGTCTTTGCATTTGAATGGCACAAGAACTGGCGCGAGAATGGCACGTGCAATTCGTTCCTTGATGAATCCCGCGACGATCCTCGTGAAGAGAATAATGTACAAAGGCTTCTGGATCGCGCGAGCAGTTCCTTAAAAGTGTGTTTCCCGCGGCTACTGCGCGACAGCTGTGCGCTGGAATGTCTAATGCTCTCTCTATTCAGTGAATCTCGCAACGGTTGCAGACTCCTCTTTTGAGTTGCGTGAAAGCTTTGTGAGTGCTTAAGACTGAGCCTCGCGAGAATCACGTGGAGTATACTTTTTACTCCTTGCTGACATTCATCTGCGCGCGAACGGCGCGGGGACTACGCGACCAGTTGCTGTGCTCCCTTCAGAAGTCTGCGACAACTGCGTGACGTATTCTTTCAGGTTAAATTGAGCCCTGCAACATCTGTGCGTGACATTCTTCTTAATTTGTTTATGCTTTACAGTGCCTTTGCTGCAGCCAATTATCTGTCTGAGTTCTACCTTCACATTTCTGAGGGGCTTCTGGGTCAACAGTAGGCTTCCTGGCATGGTTAGGGGTTTATTTGTAGCTGCTGCTTATTACCTACATAGTAGAGTAAAAACACATTTATTAAATGATTAAGGGTCTAACAGAGATTAAGTTAAGGGGTGAAAAGTGGTACTTTTCAGGTCTTAACACACCCCCAAACCTAATCTTTGCTAGTCCCTTAGCAAAGCAGTAAGTGCCACTTTCGTAGGGATCACGGGTACATTTAGTATATGTACCAAGCCTTTTAAACCCCTAGGTGATCCCTAGTGGAGGAGTGAAGTCTCCTGAGGGTTTTCAGTGAAGACACCCACAAACTTCACCATTAGAATCAGTTAAGCATAGTGCAGATAATGACAACACAAATTCAAATGTTTAAAGTTTCATTCCACACCCATTTAACTCTTAGAGGAAACTGCAGCAACGTTTGCAGGCCATTTAAAACTTACAAGTTACATGTGTTTGCCTTACCACCATTCATTTAACATTAGAATTTCAATGTATAAAAATCAGTACCCAGCTTGCCTTTAATTCAAAATCCAGGTTGGATACTACCCTAATGAGGTTAAAATTCAGACTCAATTCTCACTAGGGTCATCTCTCAACATTAACAACCTGAGGGTGTTCTCATTCAAAACAGCTCAAGAGCAGTTACAGACCCCAAATGGGCCTGCAAGCATGAGCATAGGCGATGCTTCTAATTTCTGACATCTTCAAGAATTTTTACCATAGATTGGACAACTCCTCATCTCCACATGACAGCTTATTTAACTTTGGATCCACAAGGTCTTTTTGAAAGGGTTGTAATGTGGCTTATGGTTGAGGGGTGTAAAGAATAAAAGGGTAAAAAGGGAATCCAAATTGAGAAATCAGAAAGGTAAGGAGTGGCTCATGACTTCACAACCTTTATTTAAGCAAAAACTTCATCTCTCTTTTTATATTTCAGACTCCAAGTGGCTAGCTTCTCTTCTTTTCAATTTTTAGATGATGTTGTCCTCTAGACTTCTCTTTCTTTATCTCTTTTTAGTTCTTTATTCATTCTTTTGATGAAATGCCACACAACTGCCTTTGATACACAGCTGTTCACAAGTTGCTTTTCTTCCCCTTCCACAGAATTTTGGGCCATTCTCAGTATCTTTACCTCCTTCTCCTTTACCTTCTGAATTCTCAGAGTGAGGGTAAGGTTGACTCAGGTCATGAGGTTAAGGGTGCAAGTGTTCTGGTATTTGTGAAAGAAAATTATGATTTTAAGGCTCAACTAGTGTATGCAAAAGGGCATATTTTAAAAGGTTAGATTTTCAGGCTCAAACTGTCCAAATGAGGGGCTTGGATCATTTCCTTAGTCTCATGAGTGCTGTCAATTAGTTTTGATTTGGAGGTGCACAACTTCTAGTGAAAAAGTCCTGATTCAATCAGTCCTTAGAGCAGAAATAATGTCAAAAACACTCTTCAAAAGAAAATGCTAGGCCCAAATCTCACTAGGTATGGTCATCAAATTTAACCCATGGGGTATATTTTCATATGTTTCTCTCCTCTTAGGTTCACTGAGTACTAACTGACAAAAATTTCTAATATTAGCTTCATGGTGGTGTCAAGAAATTTTAACTTTTTATGTTTCGAAAAGTCTGCAAAAATATTAAATTTTTTTTAACAATTTTCCTCATTGTATCAAGTTAACTGGAAATTAACTTTATTCATCCCATTTATTGCCATCATACTGCACTAAAATTAAGCATTCTGTTATTAGGCATCTATGCCACACCCCAAACCTATGAGGAGCGATTATGACTTGGTTCAAAGGTGAGAAATGCGAGGTTCGGGAGAAACAAAAATAAACAGAGAAGAAGTCAGAGAAACAGAAAATGCTATCTGAACAGTGTGGAACTAAGAGAGATTTTCATTAAAATGAAAAAAAAGTACAAAAAGATGGAAAAGGAAAAGACAAAATGGTGGGGGAAAATGGATCAAGGGAGAGTCGAGGGGGGAGGGTTTGAGGAAGATGGTGGGGGAGATGCAGGTGGATCCATTTTTCTCATCTTCTTCTCTCGCTTCTCCTTCTTCCTCTTTTTCTTTTCCTCCTTGGCGAGGATCCGCTGAACCTCATCAAACTCATCCCAGAGAAATTGCAAGGGGTTCGGCTCCTTTGGTGGTGGGGGATCCTCCCAGATGGGGTAGAATTTGATTAGGAACCCGAAAGGTTTGTCATCTGCCATGGGTGTGAGGAGGTATGGACCGCTAGGGTTAGAATAGGAGGGATAAAATGAAGAGGAACTGAGGGCCGATTTAAGAGAGTTGGACTGTGGAACATGAATCGGCGGATGTAAAGTTGTGCCCCTTTTCAAGATTGGCAATAAATGATGATTGTGTGGGGAATGAAGAAACACACAACTGATCCTAGGAAAAGAGGATGAGCAGTAAATGAGTGGTTAAAATTAACCTGTGCAATTAAGGGAATCCTGTGGGTCGCGCAGTTGCACAGAGGTAGGCGTGGAAATGTGTTTGGCGCGTGGTAAGGACTCCGCGAGGAGTTCAAACAAGGCCCACAAGTAGGAACAAGAAACCACTTGAATTGTATGAATGAAGTCAACCGTCACATTGATTTCCATATGAAATGATCATAACCACCCAAAAGACATCTCCCATGACAAAATGGCACAAAAAGACAAACACCCACACAGAACAGATCAATAGACAAAAATTTGAAACTTATATTAAATATAAAAACATGTACAATGGCAATTATAGTTACTAAAAAAAATTTAATCTAAAATTGATGGTCTAATCTGAACCCGAATCTGTGTAGAAATCCCAGCCCATCTTTTTAGCATGTGCCCTAAGGGCAGCTTTGTCCTGTTTCCTCTTTTCCACCCTTTCTTTTTTCTTTTCGGCTGGTGTTTTCTTTGCAGTTGGAGCTTTAGGTGCTCGCACCCTCACTTTTGGTTGCTTGGGTTCTTTAGGGGCTTTTCTTTTCTTCTGTGCAGGGGGGGTTGCAGGGGATTTGCCTATTCCTTTGCCCTTGGCTTCCTTAGAGGGAACTACTGGGGATTTCCCTTTCGTTGTGGACTCAGGCTAGCCAGGGGATTGTGCCTCCTCAGACTGGGCAGTAGGCTCTTTGCCAATTTTTAAAGGTGAAGTTAATGATGAGCTATAGGATTGATGCTGGAGGGGAGAGGAGGAGAGCGCTAGAAGCTAAGGTTTTGCAGAGGGAAGAAGGAAGAAAATAATGGAAAAGGAACCAAGCGCAGGGTTAAAATACTTATCGCAAAGCTCAGCGTGCTTTGGAACATCTGGTCGCGGGGTTGGAAATGAACCTAGCGAAGGTGTTGATTCAATCTAGATTGCATGATAATCTCCCAGGTTGACCTTGGAGCGCGCGACAGTGTGAGATTAATTCATGTGAATTGCACGAGCGACTCCTAGGTCTCTATTTGGATTGCATGAAAAGCTCTTAGGTTCATTTTGAATCTCGCGATAGACTTAGAATCTCGCGACAACAAATGAAGTATTTCTGTTGAATTGCGCGAGAGTCTCCCAGTTTACCTTCTGAACCTCGCGATAGTCTTGGAATCTCGCGATAAATGTGGATCGCTCGAGAGGTTGTCAGGTACACATGAATCTCACGATAGCTATTGAATGTTTCCATGTGAACTGTACAAAATTCTCCGAGACTCCCTTTTTAACCTCGCGGCAGCTTAAGAATCTCGCGACAGCTAATGAAGTATGCTGTCTGTAGTGCGCGAGAGTCTCTTAGGCTTCTATTTGGACCCAGTGACAGTAAGGTATAAAGCAGAGAGCATGTGCTCTATATTATGCCCTTTTTGCATGTTTGCTGTGGTTGGATCCTAGACATGACCCTCACCATGGCTACCTCTAGACACATGAAAACTCAATCATACAATCAAGGACAACAAAAATTGACCTCCCACATTAGGCATTCAACAGAAGCTATCAATTGAAGAGCAGTAAGAATCAAACCAAGCATCAAAAGTTTAAAACAGATAGGTCCAGATTCAGATGGGACCACTAACAAATCCTAGAGAACATAAACAAAAGAAAGCAAGTTAAATCAACCAAAAACTAAGTACATATGATATAGTGATGACACACCTGTGGATCAGTTTGAAGAAGGATCCCCTTGAAAGTGAATGGTGTCCATGAGTTCAGCAGGTTTTTCAGAACAAGGCTTAAGCCTCTGACCATTCACCTTCAAGGTTCTCCCAAACTTTGGATCCTTGATTTCCACAGCACCAGATGGGGAAACATGCATGACAATGTAGGGACCTTCCCATCTGGATTTCAATTTGCCCGAAAAAAATTTAAGTTTGGAGTTAAACAGCCAAACGTTATCACCAGCTCTGAAACTCTTTCTCAACAGCCCTTTGTCAAAGAAAGCTTTGGACCTTTCCTTATAGATCCTGGCATTAGCATATGCATCTATCCTTAGCTCTTCCAATTCGGACAGCTGCAGCAACCTGTGATGACCAGCAGAAATTAGGACTAAATTTAAATGTTTAATGGTCCAATAGGCCCTGTGTTCTAACTCCACTGGGAGATGACAGGCCTTGCCATAGACCAGTCTGAAAGGGGACATACTGATGGGAGTCTTATAGGCAGTCCTATAAGCCCACAGTGCATCATTAAGCTTGTCAGCCCAATCTTTCCTATCAGTCCTCACAGTCTTCTCAAGGATATGCTTGATCTCCCTATTTGAAATTTCAACTTGTCCACTGGTTTGTGGGTGGTAGGGAGTAGCAATCCTATGGGTGACAGAATATTTCTTGAGCAAGCTCTCAAAATTTCTGTTGCATAAATGGCTCCCCCCATCACTGATAATGGCTCTAGGGGTGCCAAATCTGGAGAAGATATTCTGCTTTATAAACTTGAGGACAACCTGATTATCATTAGTTCTTGTGGCAATGGCTTCTACCCATTTGGAAATATAGTCCACTGCCACTAAGATGAAATGAAAACCATTTGAAGGAGGAAAGGGGCCCATAAAGTCAATACCCCATACATCAAACAATTCTACAACAAAGATGGGCTGTAAAGGCATTGAATTTCATTTGGACAGCCCTCCTAATTTCTGACATCTTTCACAGGTCTTGCAGTGTGTATTGGCATCTCTGAAAAGAGAAGGCCAATAGAATCCACACTGTAACACTTTGTCAGCTATTTTTCTCCCACTAAAGTGACCCCCACAGGCATTTTCATGACACATGGCCAGAATACTAGGGACATCACTTTCGGGAACTCATTTTTGAATGATTTGGTCTACACAATACTTGTACAAGCAAGGTTCCTCCCAGGAAAAGAATTTGACCTGTGAGAAAAATAGGTCTTTGTCTATTTTTGTCCAATGGGTAGGAATCTTGCCTATAACTAGATAATTGACAATATGTGTATACCAAGGAACTAAAGATTGGATGGCAAATAGTTGGTCATCCGGGAAGACATCATTTGTAGTAAGGTCATCAACACCTTTCTCCAACATAATTCTGGACAAGTGGTCAGCCACCACATTTTCTACACCCTCCTTGTCCTTAATTTCGATGTCAAACTCCTGCAACAGGAGTATCCATCTAATCAATCTGGGCTTTACATCCTTCTTGGACAGTAGATACTTTAATGCTGAGTGGTTAGTGAAGATGATAGTTTAAGACCCAAGTAGGTAAGGTCTAAACCACCGCCGTAAGCTCTTTCTCAGTGGTTGTGTAGTTCAGTTGAGCTTCAGCAAGTGATTTGCTGAGATATTCAATGACCACAGGCAGCTTATCTTTTCTCTGGCCCAGGACAACACCTATTGCCAAGTTGAATGCATCACACATCAACTCAAAGGGCAGGGTATAGTCAGGTGTTTGGAGTACAGGGGCAGAGGTGAGGCAAAATTTCAAAGTTTCAAAAGCTTTAAGACATTCAACAGAGAAGTCAAAGGGCACATCCTGGCAGAGCAGGTGGCACAATGGTTTAGCAATTTTGCTGAAGTCTTTGATAAACCTCCTGTAGAATCCAGCATGTCCAAGGAAAGATCTGATTTGCTTCACTGTTCTTGGATGGGGCAAATTTGCAATGAGGTCAACTTTGGCCTTGTCTACCTCAATTCCATCTTTAGAGACCACATGGCCCAAAACAATTCCTTGTGTTACCATGAAGTGGCTCTTTTCCCAACTTAAGATTAAATTGGTCTCTTCACATCTTTGTAAGACCTAATGGAGGTGTTGTAGACATTGGTCAAAGCTATCCCCATAAACTGAAAAATCATCCATAAAAATTTCCAAAAATTTGTCAATCATATCAGAAAAGATGGCATACATACACCTCTGAAAGGTGGCTCGGGCATTACACAGTCTAAAAGGCATCCTTCTGTAAGCAAAGGTGCCAAAGGACAAGTAAAAGTAGTTTTCTCTTGATCAAAAGGGTGCACAGGGATCTGATTGTACCCTGAGTACCCATCAAAAAAACAGTAAAAAGCTTTCCCCGCCAACTTGTCTAAAATTTGATTAATAAAGGAGAGAGGGAAGTGGTCTTTTCTGGTCTTGGAATTGAGTTTTCGATAATCGATGCAAACTCTCAAGCCAGTGGTCTCCTTGGCTGGTCTCAACTCTCCAGACTTGGTTGTGATCACTGTTAAGCCAGATTTCTTGGGTACCACCTGGATTGGTGCCACCCATTCAGAGTCAGAGATGGGATAAATTACCCCAGCATCCAGCAATTTAATGATTTCTTTTAGGACCACTTCCTGCATGTGAGGATTCAGTTTCCTCTGCATTTCCCTGGAGGGTGTTGAACTCTCCTCTAGATGAATCCTATGTATACAGATCGATGCATCAATCCCTCCTAAATCAGTAATGGTCCAGCCAATTGCTTTCTTGTGCTTCCTCAAAACTGTTAGCAATTCCTCCTCTTGCTCACTGGTAAGAGAAGAGGAGATAATTACAGGAAGTTTCTCGTCTTTCTCAAGGAAAGCATATTTCAATGTCTCTGGAAGCTTCTTGAGCTCCAGATCAGGGGCTTGTTGGATGGATGGCAGGATTGGTGTATTGTTGGTTGGAGGAAGGGACAGCAATACAGGTTTCCAATTGGAATGCTGCACTAAGCCCACAGAAGACCTCAATAGGGATATGTCTTCTGGCATTAAAGCTAGGCTTCCTTCCTCCACCATGTTCCAAACTTCAGTTAAATCAGTAACAATGTTGCCCCACTCCAGCAGAGTAAGCAATTCTTCTTCAACAATTTCTTCTAGTACATCCACTGTAAAGCATTCCTCGTTGTCCAGCTGAGGGTACTTTGCACTATTGTACACATTAAGCTCAACTTTCATATGTCCGAAAGTGACCTCCATGATCTCAGGCCTGCATTGAATGCATGCATTGGTAGTGGCCAAAAATGATCTGCCTAAAATAATAGGTATCGGGGATGTACTCTTGTTGCAACCCATGTCCAAGACAAGGAAGTCTGCAGGGTAGAAGAACTTGTCTACCCCCATTAGGACATCCTTAACCACTCTCATGGGTTTCCTCTTAGACCTATCAGCCATCAATAGAGCAATGGGGGTGGGCTTCAGCTCCCCTAAACCTAGCTGCTGATACACACTGTATGGCAGCAGGTTAACACTGGCTCCAAGGTCCAAAAGGGCCCTTCCAATCGTGTGGTCTTTAATAATACAGGGAATAGTGAGTATCCCTGGGTCTTGCAAATTCTCAAGCATTGTCATGGTTAATACAGAATTAACTGTATCAGTCGTAAAGACCTTTTTGGACAAATGGCCTCCGGCCTTCCTTTTCTGAGTACAAAGGTCTTTCAGAAACTTTGCATAGGCTAGGACCTGTCGGATTGCATCAAGCAGGGGTAAATTTATCTTGACCTGCTTAAAGGTCTCCATCATTTCCTTGATACATTGCCTTATCAAAGCAGGGAGGCCACTCAAAACTTGAGGAAATGGCTTGAGGTACTCGGTTCCTCATTTTAAGCCTATGAGAATTTTTTTTTTTTTTTCTATTTTTATCTCATGCTGAGGCTCAACTACAACCTCTTTATTTTTCCCTTGTTGAAGTGTAGCAGGCAGTTCTTGACTCTGTGCTCTAACAAAGTCCATATCACTTTCACTTGACATTTCCTTGGGAATGACCTCTCCTTGTTCCTTTCCCACCTGGTTGTCTACCAGCTTGCCAGACCTTAGGGCTGTGATGGCATTGCCCCCCTTAAAATTTGAGGAGCCTTCTCCAATCGAATACTGGCCCTTAGGGTTGGCTATTGGCTGGCTTGGCAACCTACCCTCTTCTCTTTTAGCCAAGGCATTGACTATTTGGCCAAGCTGCTCTTCTATTTTCTTAATGCTTTGATTGTGAGAAGTCATAGTCTGATTCAAGGGTCCAAGGCTTTACAATTGGGCCAAAACCTTGTCCTCGAAAGAAGCACTTCGGGGCTGAGGTGGGGGAACTACCAATTAATTTTGTTGTTGAGGCTGCTGTTGCTGCTGAAAATTTAACCTTGGGACATAACCCTGGTTAAACTGCTACTGTGGCCTTTGAGGTAAGGCCAACATCTGTTGTGGCTGCATATAATTGTCTTGCCTCCACCTCAAATTTGGGTGGTCTCTCCATTGGTAACTAGCATTTTGGTGCTGGTATCCATATGGTTGTTTATTGTAGCCACCAGATTATTACTGTCTAAAAGATTGGGTAGCGGCAGCTTGTTCCATTACATACTTAGGGTATTGCCCCGCAGATGGGCACTCTTCTTCTGTGTGTTGTGGGGATTGGCATATTAGACATGCCTCCATCACTTGAGCCATTCTGGGCTGCACCACAGTCAAAAGTTTATCAAATCTTTCGGTGAGATTGGCCATCTGTATTCTCAGGTCATCATTTCCCCTAACTTCATACATCTTTCCTTTAAAAGTCTCAGCAAGCCCCAGCTTAGGAGAAGGCTCTTGAATAGTTCTTGATGAGGACATCTTCTGAAAAGCATTTTCACTTATGACCTCGAACAAGTTCCATGTCCCATATGCTATTTTTTGCATGTATGTTCCACCACAAGAGGCATCTACCATGTCTCTGCTCTTCTCATCAATCTCATTGTAGAAGCTTTGGATAAGCTGCCAGTCAGAGATCTTGTGGTGGGGACATTGTTTGAGCATCTCTTTAAATCTGTCCTAGGCTTGGTTAAAATCCTCAGTTGGGGACTGGGCAAAAGCAAGTATACCTTTCCTCAACTGGCTGGTTTTGGTCTCTGGAAAAAATTTAGACAGAAATTTTGTCTGGAGGTCTTTCCAGGAAGTGATGCTATTGTTTGGGAGAGTAGATAACCAGGGCATGGCCCTGTCCTTTAGGGAGAAAGGAAATAGCCTTAACCTAGTGGCTTCTGGTCCCAAACCAGCAATGGAGAATGTCAGGCACAGGGCCAAGAACTGGTCAATGTGCTTGTAAGGGTCTTCTTTGCTAAGCCCATGGAAAGAGGGAAGCATTTGGATGATGGAAGTTTTGATCTCATAGTTTCCCTAAACATCTAGGAATTGAATGCTGAATGGAGAATTGTAATCATCCGGAGCATTCAATTCCTTCAATGTTCTAGCTTGCTCTTCACCCATCACTGCTATCTCAATTTCAATAGGGGGCTCGACTGTGGTGTGTCTGTGCCTTCTCGGTCTTCTACCCCTTTCTATCTCAGGGTTAGCAGGCTCTAATGTAAGACTGAGGGATCTCCTTCCTAACATGCACACACACCAACAGCAGGGAAGACTATTCGCAGGCATATTATACTTATAAAAAAAATGCAACTATCCTAATCAACTGCTATGGAATCTTCAAAGGAGAAATAAACTGAGGTTTTAAAGGTTAGAGAAGTGCAAACAGAGGTAGCTAGACTCTAGTGCAATTCTAATCTCCTTCTCTGCTACGGTCCAGATCTGTAAGAAAAATTAGCAGTATCAATTATTCACAAGTACAGCTACCAAAGAATAAAGAATATAAAAATCTAGAGTCTACTATTAGATCAATATCCCCGGCAATGGCGCCAAAAACTTGTTGGGATATTTTTAGTGCTTGCTACTGACTTTATTGGAGATGGTAATAAGAATGGGGTTAATAAAAGTCAAAGGTGGATTACAGAGCAGTAAGCCTAAAATATGCACAGTTCTGCAAGATACAGGGCCTGTTGTAGAAAGTTTTGATAAGTAAGAGTTTGTCCCACAGAGAAAGTTGATCTAAAGTTCTAAGGGAGCTATCTTTAGTAGGCTCTCTAGATCTGACTACAGATCTGGCAATCCTAAATGGAAGGGGATTTAGGGTCACTATAATCTAAATTCTAAGGTGTCCTAATATCTAAACTATAGAAAGGGTTGCGAAAAAGGATGGAGTGTGGGAAAATAAATATAAAAGGGTGAGAAGTATGTTATTAGGTACAGATCTGATTGGGGTCTTATAACTCAGACTCAGATCTGTTGCTATAGAAATCCTGCCCAATGGCTACATTATCACCAAAGAGGAGAAAGAATCCAACTCATCCCTGTGCCATGATCCAATCCCTTATGGCTATAACCTATCCACTTTAATGGTCACAGACTATCCAATAGGGGAACCACTATCCAGAGATGGGTCAGAACAAGTTTACCATTATAGGCACTACTTCATCCAGGCTACAAGCTTAAGAATCCATAGGAACCTCATCCTCTAAAGTTCTGCATGTGGGGCTAGGCCTACAAAGTGCGAGCACAGACACACAAGAGTACTAGCTTTTAGCATGGTCATTCCTTTGCTTTAGAAGTGATCTAGTCACAAGCCTACAATCTCTATAGCCAAATCAGATCTGTAATTTGATGGTGAATCTATACAAATATAGGGGAGTCTGTCACTGCACAATCTCTCACAAGGCTACAAGCACAAGTGCAGAGAAGAAGAATCTGTCTTAGTTCTGTGAATTAGCCTCACCCTAGGGTTATAATTTGTCCACTTGAATGGTCACAGACTATCCACAGAGGCTGTCCTCCTCACAAAGGTCTAAGACAGAACAAGAACATTGCTGCTGCCACCATGTTCACAAGGCTACCAGCTCAAGCTCCCATGGGGATTCAGATTTAGTGGATCCTATGGTGGGGGAAGGCCTTCAATGTGCCTAACCTAGACACACAGGTCACTTGGATCTAAATAAAACCTTAAAAACAATCCTCCATTTCTTATGATATAACTTAGCAATGGGAGATCTCAAGGCAGCAGCCTTGTACAGAACAACTCACAACAAAAACATCATCCCATACATGCAATAAATCCTATTATAAAACTCCATTAAAAACTATACCATCTAATCATACAAAAGGTATAGCCAGCAAGTGCTGGACTATGGAGAGAAAGAAAAAGGAAAAATAAAAACTCCTAAACCCTAACCTTAGCTTACTGTAATTCTACAGTCGGTTTCAAGAAGAAGCACAGAAGTTGAGAACAAAAGTCTCCTAAACCTAAGCTAGGCTTAGGCTTATATAGCAGTCGGTTCTCTATTAATTAGGCTTAGGAAAACACTAATTTCTTTAATACAATTGCGGCCCATTCTTGTCCCTTGGATGCCTCAGGGCGTGTGCATGGAGATTGGAGCATTCGAGTGCCTGCCCTAGTTACTGGAAGTTCCCAGATTACCCTTGCAGAAGTGGGGAGAAGTTTAGAACCCGATCCTCGCTGAGTAGAAAGGATTTATTGATCTTGCCGTGTGGTAGAATTGGTGTCGCGGGGTTGCTTTGCCTTAAAGCTCTTGCAATCGCGGGGTTGGTACTTTGATCATCGCGGGAATGCTTTGGGCGTCGTGGGATTGGTCTTTGCATTTGAATGGCGCGAGAACTGGCGCGAGAATGGTGCACAATTCGTTCCTTGATGAATGGCATGAAGAGAACAATGTACAAAGGCTTCTGGATCGCGTGAGCAGTTCCTTAAAAGTGTGTGTCCCGTGGCTACTGTGCGACAGCCGCGCGCTGGAATGTCTGGAGCTCTCTCTATTCAGTGAATCACGCGATGGTTGTAGACTCCTCTTTTGAGCTGCGCGAGCGCTTAAGACTATGCCTCGCGAGAATCGCGCGGAGTATACTTTTTACTCCTTGCTGACATTCATCTGCGCATGAACGACGCGGGGACTGCGTGATCAATTGCTGTGCTCCCTTCAAAAGTCTGCGACAACTGCGCGACGTATTCTTTTAGGTTAAATTGAGCCCTGCGACATCTGTGCGAGACATTCTTCTTAATTTGTTTATACTTTACTGTGCCTTTGTTGCAGCCAATTCTCTGTCTGAGTTCTACCTTCACATTTCTGAGGGGCTTTTGGTTCAACAGTAGGCTTCCTGGCATGGTTAGGAGTTTATTTGCAACTGCTGCTTATTACCTATATAGTAGACTAAAAACACATTTATTAAATGATTAAGGGTCTAACATTGATTAAGTTAAGGGGTGAAAAGTGGTACTTTTCAGGTCTTAATAGTGGTACAATAGGTGGCTCCCCGCCTGCTGGAGGATCCTGGGGTGGTGGTGATACTGGGCCAGCTTAAGCAGGTGCTGGTACGTCAGCTGGTAAAGTCTTCTTCAGCATATGATAGTTGCGGCCCCACGAAGTGATGGAGTAATGCTTCACGTGGTTGGTGGCCTTTGGTTCGATGGGTGAGATGGCATATTCGGGGGCGCTAGAATAGCACTCCAACATGCTAGAAATAAGTTAGGCGTAGGGCATGCGCTCCTTGGGTTTCAAAGGCCCTTTCATCATCTTCCCTTTAATATAGATCATACCCTCAAAGATGATCTTGGTGGTGTCGAACTAACGGCCGCGGTATGCCGCGTATAGGGCCTGTTGGACCAACTCCACCCTCTCAGTGTCGTGGCACATGGGGTAAAGATTACACTTGATTATTGAATCAAGCATCCACATATAATGGGGTAAGTCTACCCTCTTTATTGACGATCCGGATCCCCCGATCCCTTTGGTCATCTCGGTCTGAATCTCCTCAATGGAAACTTCTTGATCGAATGGGGGAAAAAGATTGGTCTATGGTACATGGTCGAGGTAGCATTCTAGGGATTGGTGGAAGTGTTGTCGGGTAAAAAGGTATTGATGACCATCGATCTCGGTCTTGATAGTATCATCGACGCGGCCCAGTTTTAGGTTCTGGTAAAACAACCGAACGAGTCTAGGGTAATAATACTCGTGGAGCGGCTTCAAAAGGTTACCGAGGCCCGCACTCACGATGTAGTTTTGAGCCCATTTGGTCTCCCCCTCGACGTCGGGATCGGTAAATAAGACCTCGTTGATTATATACTTGTCCTCAAATTTCTTTGCCGCCCACCACTCATTTGGTTGGGGTAAATTCCCAGGTGGTGGTGGTTGGGGCATATCTACGGTTGGTGGTTGGCGTATTGGCGACTGCTCATGTGAAGACGCATCCGTGGAATCAGATTCGAAATTTGATGAAGAAACTGGTGAAGATGGAGGTGATGGTGATGGTGGTGGCTACGCGGCGTTCTTACGCCATACCGAAAGCTTGGACGTCGATTGCTTCGTAGTCAATCACATTCTAGGCGGCATTTTTGATCAAAAATTTAAAACCTAGGGCTGTGATGGTCCAAATTGAAAAGAAAATTGAATCTAGGGTTTACCTGAGGCGATAGATCCGATTAGCTTAGGACTTTGATCCGAAAGCGATCCCAAAAACCCTAAACCCTAGCTATTATGGCTGGTAAAGGAAGGAAAAAAAAATGGTGCCCAAAAATAGAAACCCAAACTGAATTTCGAAATGGGAAAAAAAACCCAAAACTGGCTTATATAGGTAAAAATCGATTGATCGATTTTTGTAACTTAACTGCGTTGCGCGAAATTGATTGATTCTAAAAATCGATTAATCAATTTCAAAAATCGGTTAATCGAATTCGACTCGATCAATCAAAATTTAATGTGAATAATTTTCCTGGTTTTTCACCTCATTGGCACGTGCCAGTCGTTCAATCGAGCAAAATTGATTGATCAATTTCCAAAATCGATTGATCAATTTCCAAAATCGATTGATCAATCTGGAAATCGATTAATCGGTTTTGACAGGTTTGTCAAAAAAATTTCTGGCATTTATTTTCCTTTATGGCCTTTTATTTCTTCTTCGGTTTGCCTTTAGCTTTGTGGGGCATGTATTAACCGTCCATTCCATGAAGTGGTTGGCCGTAAGCCATGCGTTTGCATCGCACCATGGCACGTTTACAATTTACGCATGTTTCATCCATTTCTTGAACAAATTGGCCAAATTCTCACATTCAATTCCATAGATAGTTTAAATTGGAACATACATGCGAAAAATGCAATTAGGTTCTCAATTCTCGGTAAATAAATCCGGGTATTGCTCTTTCACGTCGGCCTCTCATTCCCATGTATCTTCTTCGGCTGGATGATTCTTCCATCTAACAAGTACTAAAGGGATCACTTTGGTGCGCAACACTTGCTCTTTTCAATCCAATATCTCTGCCAGTTCTTCTATCATTCTCATATCTTCATGCATTTTTAAAGGTTGACCTCCCAAGATGTTAGAAGGATCATTCACGTACTTCTTGAGCATAGATATGTGGAAGATGTTATGTACCCGATCAAATAACGGCGGCAACCCAATGCGGTAAGCAACTTCCCCAACTCGACCTAAAACCTCGAAGGGTTCAAGATAACGGGGACTCAGCTTCCCTCTCTTTCCAAATCTCATAACGCCCTTCATAGGCGACACTTTTACAAACACGTGTTCACCCACCTTATAGTCTACACTAGTCCTCTTGATATCGGCTTAGCTTTTCTGCCTACTCTGTGTCGACTTAAGTCTTTCTCTGATCATACGGACAATGCTGACATAATCTTCAAGTAACTCCAGCCCTAAAACAAACTTCACACCAGTTTTTTCCCAATTGATAGGCGATCTACATCGCCTTCCATAAAGAGCTTCATACGGTGCCATGCCAATGCTTGCTTGAAAACTGTTGTTGTATGCGAATTCAATCAACGGTAGGTGTTGATCCCATGACCCTTGCAATTCCAACATACACGCTCTGAGCATGTCCTCTATGACTTGATTTACCCGCTCTGTTTGCCCATTCATTAGCGGATGGAAAGCTGAGCTGAAGTCCAATCGCGCTCCCATTCCTTCTTGAAATTTCTTCTAATACTTTGACGTGTACAACGGGTCACAATCAGAAATGATACTGCTTAGAAACCCGTGTAGGCACACGATCTCTTTCATATACAGCTTCGCAAGTCTTCCCACCGTGTACATCGTGTTGTAAGGAAAGAAGTGGGCTGACTTGGTCAATCGGTCTACGACTATCCAAATGGCATTGCATCTCTTCGCTGTGCGCGGTAGTCCAACTATGAAGTTCATAGAGATCGATTCCCACTTCCACTCTGGTATGGGTAGAGGCTACAATAATCCAGCAGGATGTTTATGATCGACTTTCACTTACTGACATATCAAACACCGTGCTACATACTTAGTCACATCTTGCTTTAAACCTCTCTACCAATAATTCTTTCTCAAATCTTGGTATATTTTAGTGCTACCAGGGTGGATCACATAATTTTACTTATGAGCCTTATCAAGGATAGTTCGTCGCAGATTAGCATTGTCAAGAATGCAAAGATGACCCTTGAACAATAAAGAACAATCTTCTTTCACTGAGAACTCAGGTTTGATGCCTTCGACCACATCTTGATAAAATTGGTTAGTGCCGGGTCTTTCATTTATAGCTCATGAATATGCTCAAATATCACTGGTCTCACTGATATGTTAGCCAAGAAGGCTCCTGTGGCTTGCAACTCGATATTTGCATCATACAGTGAAAGATCTTTAAATAACTTCCATCGGTGCATACCCAAAATCAAACTAGCCAACTGAGTTGAACCCTTCCGACTCAAGGCATCAGCTACTACATTAGCCTTGCCTGGATGGTACTGTATGGAATAGTCATAGTTCTTGAGAAACCCCATCCATCTGCGCTGCCTCATATTTAGCTCTTTTTGTGTAAATAAATATCTGAGGCTCTTATGGTCGGTGAAAATCTCAAAGGTCTCACCGTACAAATAATGTCGCAAGAGCTTTAACGTAAATATGACCGCTGTTAGTTCCAGGTCATGTGTCGGGTAGTTCTTTTCATGCTCTTTCAACTGTCTTGACCCGTAATCTATCACCTTTTTGTGTTGGTTGAGCATGCAATCCAAACCATTATACGAAGCATCACTGTATAACACGAACCCTCCACTGCCTGAAGGAATCGCTAGTACTGGAGCTGAAGTGAGTCTCTTCTTGAGTTCTTGAAAACTCTACTCGCACGCTTCACTCCATTTGAATCTTGCATCCTTCTGTGTGAGTCTTGTAAGAGGTCATGATATTTTTGAAAACCTCTCAACGAAACGTCGATAATAGCCAGCTAGTCTAAGGAAACTACGGACGTCGGTCATGGTCTTTGGCTGCTCCCAATTTACCACTACTTCGATCTTAGCCGGATCTACCGTGACACCATGCTTTGAGACAATATGTCCTTAAAAGCTAACTTCCTCCAACCAAAACTTACAGTTACTGAGCTTGGCATACAGTTGGTGTTCACGCAAAGTTTGTAGAGCAACTCTTAAGTTTTCTTCATGCTCCACTTTTGATTTAGAGTATATTAGGATATCATCAATGAATATCACGACGCAGGAGTCCATGTGTGGTCTAAACACCCGATTCATTAAATCAATAAACAATGTCGAGGCATTCATCAACCCAAACGGCATCACCAAGAACTCATAGTTTCTGTACCATGTCTTGAATACAGTTTTTTGAATATCCTCTGCCTTGACTCTCAACTGATGGTATCCAGATCTCAGATCGATCTTGGAAAATACCTCGCTCCTTGCAGCTAATCGAATAAGTCATCTATCCTAGACAAAGGATATCTATTCTTTATGGTAAGTTTGTTTAATTGGCGATAGTCAATGTCAGTCGCATTGACCCATCCTTCTTCTTTATAAACAAGACCGGTGCTGCCCAATGGAGACACGCTCGATCTTACAAACTCCTTGTCCATGAGCTCTTGTAATTGTACTTTTAACTCCTTCAACTCAGCAGGAGCCATCCTATATGGTGCTTTCGAAATAGGCTATATTCTTGGTGCTAAGTCGATGACGAACTCCACTTCTCTATCTGGAGGTAATCCTGGTAATTCTTCCAGAAATACATCTTCAAACTCTCGCACCACTGCTATCTCCGAGATGATATTCTTCTCTTCCTTATCCTCCTTCATGAACGCCAAATAATTGTTGCACCCTTTTTTGATCAAGTGCTCAGCCCTGACTACAGAGATAAGTGGCATATGCGTCGATCTCTCTCCTCGAAATCGAAACGATCTCCTTGTGTTAGGTCTGAAGATGACGATCTTGTTCTTGCAATCTATGGTCGCACAATATTGTGACAACCAGTCCATGCCAAGGATCACATCGAATCCTTGCATGTCCAATAGTATTAATTGTGAGTCCAGTTCATAAACGTCCCCATCATGAATACCCACTACTACCGACTTGCAAACCAATTCTTTGCCTACTAATTCTTCGGTCGGAATAAACACCGATAGAACAAAGTCTAATGTCTCTGAAACCATCTTCATTCTTTTTGCAAACCTCGGAGTAACAAAGGAGTGGGTAGACCCTGGGTCTATCAACACTCTTACTTCACATGCTACATAGCATCCCTTTTCGTACACTCGTAAAGTACCTATAGCATACATATATACAGATATAGTGCATATTTTCTTATTAAATTTAATGCATGAAGGTGAGTCTATACTATGTTCTAACTGAATGCACCTTCTCTATCTAAAATTTTAGAAAATTGAAATTCTTTATTTAAAAGAAATCTCACCTTGGATAACATCATGTACGTTCCCTTCTTCTTGGGTAGTGACTGTGTAGGCTCTTCCTTGCACGACCGGCTTCCTTGCTTGTATCGATCGTGGCATTGAAGCAGAAGCTGTCTTATCTTTGTTCACCTCGGGGCAATGTTGAATTACATGGCCCACCTTTCCACATTTAGAGCAACCCCAGGTTCCTTGCCTGCAATCCGTCGTCTTGTGAGACTTGCCACACTTGGCACAAGTCTCCCTAGGTGTGGAAGAAGCAGCTTGTGAGAAACCCTGTGTAACTGCTATTCCAGTGGTGGTAGCAGGGCTCTCATATCTTATCGGCTTCCCCGACGCTAGCATTGGAAATCTCTGATAGTTTGTCTGCTGCATCGATCTTCCATACCCTTCTTGGAACGGTTGCCTTTGATTAGGCGCTACAAATCTCAGCTTTTTATTCATCGGCTCGTAGTTTCCAGTTCTACTATGATCTACATTTCCTCTCTCCTGTTGTTCCCTTCGGCGATATCGATCATTATTTTCTTCCTCAATAACCAGAGCTTTACTCATGACCTCTCCATAGGTCTTTAACTAAAATGGTGCCACTCTAATATCCAGCTTTAAGCCGTGTTGAAACCTCTTCGCTCTCATCACATCGGTAACCACGTAATCGGGAGCGAAGCAAACAATTCTCATGAACTCCACTCCATACTCCCTTCCTATCATTCGTTCTTGTAAGAGCTGTAAAAACTATATCTCCATTTGATTCCTCACGACTTCAGGGAAATACTGTTTGTTGAACTCTTCTACAAACTAATCCCACTTCCAGATCTCCTGAGCCCTAGTCCTAGAAACGGACTTCCACCAAGGCTCTGCCTCCCCATCTAGCATATAAGCTATTCAACGGACGCTTTCATCTTCCGTGCACTCAAGCACGCTAAAAACTTTTTCCATCTCACTCAGCCAATTCTCAGCAGCCATCGGCTCTGGTTGCCCTAAAAAACTAAGAGGTCACATCCTCCTAAACTCCATGAATGCAGAGGCCACTGCATGTGTAGGACCTACTGGAGGTGTAGGTGGCTGATGCTGATCACCGACATTGTGAGCTGCCAAGGATGCTGCCTGTTGTGCCATGGCAGTCGCCATGGTTTCCATGATATGCGTCATCCTCTGACGCTCTTCTCTCTCCTGATTTCTTACTCTGATTCTTTCTTGTTCTCTCTGATCTCGATCCTGACGGTCTCGATCCTGATTCTCTGCCTGGTCACTACCTCCTGGTGCCCCTCTATCTCCCAAAGGCATGCGATTTGTATTCGAGATGTAATCATCTCTACTACGCAAGTTCCTATCATGGTCGCCCCTGGGTTGACCTCTTCCCCTAGAAGACATAACGGTCTGCACATGAAACCAAAGTTTTATTAGCAGAAGTCCTTATGCTCTGACAAAAATAAGGATTGTCAGAATTTCTAAAAGAAATGGCTCTAATACCAACTATGACAGCTCGGACTTTAGTACCCCGAAACTCGTGCCATCAACACGGCCCTCTAGGCCGTGCCCCTGAAGTCCTTACGGAATATTGGTATAACCAAGCAACAACTAATCAAAGTAAATATGTGAACTGAAATTACATGAAATAAAGATATGCTATTCTAAAGAAAAAGCTCAAAAGACAGTTCTACTTCCATGCCAACGCATGAACAGAAGAGCCGACCAGAACCATCGGTGATAAGCAAGATCACCCCAGATGGTTCACCCAAAAGAATATATCATTTAATTACATTTTCCCCAAAAATAAGGCTTGACATACCAAGCCGTACAGAAAGCTCTCAAAATCACTCTCAAAGTACGCACGGGTCCTCTAGAAGAAGTCCTCAGGAAGAGGCTCCAACTCTTCCCTAGGCACATAATCCGAATCCCTCAGATCTACATCTCATGAAGCCTCAGCAGCCGCAAGCAATGGAGCTGCGACATATAGGCTAAAGGGGTGAGCAACATCCTAGCTCAATAGGGAAACAACAATTGAACATATAAGTCAAACTCTCACATATATTCTATGACAATTTAAAAGCATGATTTATCAGATGGAATTACTGAGAAAAGAATTTAAATAACTAAAAAGAGGTACTGAATGCATTTGTTATTGTGTTTATTCTCAACTTGCTGGTATTAGACTATGATTCGGCTTAATCACTTAAATCATAACTTAAATATTCCCTGATTTACTATAGAATCGGTCGCCCGATGGAATACCCTCCATCGTCGTCTAATCAGACAGTTTTTCATATCTTATTTCATTCTTGAATACTACCCAGGTCCCTTTCTCATAGGTGATGGGGTTTCGAGTCTCATACCTACATCCCTAGGATGTCCAACTAGTATACGGATTGGCCGTCGTACCGGTCACAGATATCCTAGCGAGTTAGTTGTGGGTATCCTGCCACGTCGGTGGGGTATTCTGTTTAAACCTTAAATATCAAAGTGCACTACATATAGTTATTCACCGTGTGATCGTGCTAATTTTAGTATATTAGGTCTTATCATCTTTTCTTTTACTTTACTGATAGGTTTCATATGCATCCCTGGGATGCCACTGGCTCAATGCATCATCTAGATGCTCATTATCACATTCATGTCCCTTGGGGACCTTACATATTCATTTAGTATTCACACACACACACACCCTCTTAGGAAATCATATTTTTGATGCATAAATATTCATTTCTATCTCCCTACATATATGCTTTTGAAAATTAAAATACATGTCCAAGGTGTTCCCTACCTCACGTGTTCGAATTCACCAAGCATCAAGGTCCACGCGACTCATCATGCTTGCATTTGCTCGTACCACCTATGGTACACCATAGCACAAGTAAAGAATCAATAAAGAAGGTATAAGACCTTCCAAGAACCCTCAAAGTCCAATTCAAAAGTCCACAAAACTATCCAAATCAATTAATCGATTCCCAAAATCGATCAATTGAAATGCCAAAATAGATTAATCGATCCCAATTCGATTAATCGAAATTCCAAACTTTGATTAATCGATCCCAAATCGATTAATCGAAAATCAAAACTTGATTGATCAATTTTAAAATCGATCAATCGATTTTCCCAGCTCTCCATTTTCCAGTCACTGGATGTGCTCAAACAATTAATCGATTTTTAATCGATTAATCAAATTTTATAAATTGATTGATCGATTTTAAATCGATCAATCGATTTCGGGCAACTTTGCCCAGAAATCCTTAGGCCAAAATCGATCGATCGATTTGGTCAGAAACTCAGCCCTTTCTTGGGGTTTCGAGTCTCATACATACATCTCTGGGGGGTCTAACTGGTGTACGGATTGGCCGTCGTACCGATCATGGATATCCTGCCGAGTCAGTAGTGGGTATCCCGCCACATTGGTGGGATATTCTGTTTAAACCTTAAATATCAAAGTGCACTACATATAGTTATTCACCTTATGACTGTGCTAATTTTAGTATATTAGGCCTTATCACCTTTCTTTCTCTTTGCTAACAGGTTTCACATACGTCCTAGGGATGCCACTAGCTCAACGCATCACATAGATGCTCATTATCACATTCATGTCCTCTGGGGACCATACATGTTCATTAGTATTCACACACACACACACACACACACACTCTTAGAAATCATATTTTGAAGCAAAAGTATTCATTTCTATCTCCCTACATACATGCTTTTAAAATTTAAATTACATGTTCAAGGTGTTCCCTATCTCACTTGTTCGAATCTCCAAGCATCAAGGTCTACGTGACTCACCATGCTTGCCCTTTGCTCGCACCACCTATGGTACACCATAGCACAAGCAAAGCATCAATAAAGATGCATTAAAGAAGGTACAAGGCCTTCCTAGACCCTCAAAGTCCAATTCAAAAGTCCACAGAAACTGTCCAAATCGATTCATCGATTCTCAAAATTGATCAATCGAAATCCCAAAATTGATTTATCGATCCCAATTCGATTAATCAAAATTTCAAACTTGATTAATCGATCCCAAATCGATTAGTTGAAAATCCAAACTCGATTGTTCGATTTTAAAATCGATCAATCGATTTTCCCAACCCTCTATTTTCCAGTCATTGGAAGTGCCCAGACGATTAATCGATTTCAAATCGATTAATCGAATTCCACAAATCGATTGATCAATTCCAAATCGATCAATCAATTTCTGGAAACTTTGTTCAGAAATCTTCCAGGCCAAAATCGATCGATTGATTTCAGAAATCGATCAATCGATTTGGTCAGAATTTCAGCCCCTTGCGGGAATTTCTTCCAAATCTCTTCCTTATTATTTTTCCTTTATTTCCACTTCTTTAATTCGTCATTTACTATGATTAAATGCAACATAATATGTTTATAGAAATTTAATCTAACTCACCTCAAATGAATCTCATGATTGGTTGAATGGTTGGGTTAATGACTAGGGTTTCTAGCTTTGGCTCCAACTGTTCCAACGCTTCGAATCCGGTATTTAATGCTTGAACCAGTCTTCCATTTGAAACCCACACTACTTCCTTAGCATTCACTCCTTATTTACTCTCTCTCTTCTTAATTCTCTTCACCAACCTAAAACCAAGAGTAATAACTCCTCTTAGTTATTTGCTCCCTTTTAATCCCTTATGCTTTGGTGTAAAGCACATACACCAGAGATAAGTGTACGTGACCCTTAAACTAACACCTAACCCTATACTTATAACACATTCACATCACACTTAATAAATCATTTTTAAGTCCTTTATTTGACTTTCACTTGGTCAAACCTATGACTAGTTGAGCACGCATCCCGAGGACATTATTTAACGCCTAAAATTTGGGGATGTTACATTCTCCCCACCTTGAGAATTTTCATCCTCGTCGGTGGTGGGGTGGTGTAGAAGTAGTAAGTGACCGTGAAGCTGGAGCAGGTGGCACAATGGGCTGCCTCTCAGGAGGCACTAGGTCATGAGGCGGTGCTCCCTCAGCTGGTGGTACAATAGGTGGCTCCCCGCCGATTGGAAGATCCTAGGGTGGTGGTGGTATAGGGCCAGCCTGAGGAGGTGCTGGCTCCTCAGCTGGTAAAGTATTCTTCAGCATACGGTAGCTGCGGCCCCACGAAGCGATGGAGTAATGCTTCACGTGGTCGGTGGCCTTCGGCTCGATGGGTGAGATGGCATATTCGGGGGCGCTAGAGTAGCACTCCAACATACTAGAGATTAGTCGGGTGTAGGGCATGCGCTCCTTGAGTTTCAAAGGCTCTTTCATCATTTTCCCCTTAATGTAGATTATACCCTCAAAGATGATCTTGGTGGCATCGAACCAACGGCCGCGGTATGCTGTGTATAAGGCCTGTTGGACCAACTCCACCCTCTCAGTGTCGTGGCGCATAGGATAGAGGTTACACTTGATTGAAGCATCCACATATAATGGGGTAAGTCTACCCTCCTTATCGACGATCTGGATCCCCCGAGCCCTTTAGTCATCTCGGTCCTAATCTCCTCAATTGGAATTTCTTGATCGAATGGGGGAAAAAGGTTGGCCTTTGGTACATAGTCGAGGTAGCATTCTAGGGATTGGTGGACGTGTCGTCGGGTAAAAAGGTAGGTACGACTGTCGATCTTGGTCTTGACGGTGTCAGCGGCGCGGCCCTATTTTAGGTTCTAGTAAAACAGCTGAACGAGCCTAGGGTAGTAATGCTCGTGTAGCGGCTTTAAAAGATTACCGAGGCTCGCATTCACGAGGTAGTTTTGAGCCCATTTGGTCTCACCCTCGTCGTCGAAATTGGTAAACAAGACCTTGTCGACAATATATTCGTCCTCAAATTTCTTTGCTGCCCACCACTCATTTAGTTGTGGCAAATTTCTGTGTGGTGGTTGGGGTACATCTATGGGTGGTGGTTGGGGCATATTTACGGGTGGGGGTTGGGGTATCAGCGACGATTCGCGTGAAGACGCGTCCGTCAAATCAGATTCAAAATCTGATGAAGAAGATGGTGATGGTGGTGGCGGTGCGGCGTTCTTACGCCATACCGAAAGCTTAGACGTTGATTGCTTCGTAGCCAATCAAGTTCTAGGTGGCATTTTTGATAAAAAATTAAAAACCCTAGGGCTGTGACAGTCCAAATTGAAAAGAAAATCGAATCTAGGGTTTACCTGAGGCACTCGATCCGAATAGCTTAAGATTTCGATCCGAAATCGATCCAAAAACCCTAAAACCCTAGTTGTTATGGCTGGTAAGGAGAAGGGAGAAAATGGCTCCCAAAAACAAAAAACCAAACTGAATTTCGAATGGGAAGAAAAATCCCAAAATTGGCTTATATAGGCAAAAATCGATTGATCGTTTTTTATAACTTAACTGAGCTGCGCGAAATCGATTGATCGATTTAAAAAATTGATTGATCGATTTGCAAAATCGATAAATCGAATTCCACTCGATTAATCAAAATCTAATGTGAATAAATTTCCAGGTTTTTTCACCTCACTGGCGCGTGCCAGTCGTTCAATCGAACAAAATCATTGATCGATTTCTAAAATTGATTGATCAATTTGGAAATCGATTAATCGGTTTTGACAGATTTTTCAAAAATTTTCTGGTTTATTTTTCCTTTATTTTCTTGGTAGTTCTTGACCAGTTGGTCATTGGCTTTGTGGAGTATATCTTCATTAGCCATTGCTTGACGTAATGAACATTAAGGCACACGTTTTTCGTCGCATCAAGGCACGTTTACAACACACACTCTTTCCATTGAATAAGTTGGTGAAAATGCTCAACATTTGATTACATAAATGGTTTAGATTTATGAGCATACATGCAATGATACAATTAACTCTCAAATCTCGGTAAACAAATCCGGGTATTGCTCTTTCACATCCGCTTCTCGTTCCACGTAGCTTCTTTGGCCTGATGATTCTTCCATCAACCAAGCACTAAAGGAATCACTTTAGTGCATAGTACTTGCTCCTTTCTACCCAATATTTCCGTCAGTTCCTCTATCATGCTCATATCCTCATGCATCTCTAATGGTTGACCACCCAAAACATGATTAGGGCCATTAATATATTTCTTGAGCATAGATATGTGGTAGACGTTATGCACT
Source organism: Chloranthus sessilifolius (assembly GCA_021018995.1). Classification (NCBI taxonomy): domain Eukaryota; kingdom Viridiplantae; phylum Streptophyta; class Magnoliopsida; order Chloranthales; family Chloranthaceae; genus Chloranthus; species Chloranthus sessilifolius. The sequence goes on from CM037589.1 coordinate 149,495,763, forward strand.
CGATCAAACAACGGGGGCAGCCCAATGCGATAAGCGATTCCCCCTACTCGACCCAAAACCTCAAAGGGTCCAAGATAGCAGGGACTTAGCTTGCCTCTATTCCCAAATCTCATGACGCCCTTCAGAGGAGGCACCTTCACAAACAGATGCTCACCCACTTTGTAGTCCACACTAGTTCTCTTGATATTGGCATAGCTTTTCTGTCTACTCTGAGCCACTTTGAGTTTTGCTCTTATCATACGAACATAAGTGGCATTATCTTCAAGTAACTCTGGCCCCAAATCAAATTTCTTGCCTGTGTCTTCCCAATTGATAGGCGATCTACACCACCGTCCATAGAGAGCTTTATATGGTGCCATACCAATGCTCATCTGATAGCTATTATTGTATGCAAACTTGATCAATGGTAGATGTTGATCACATGACCCTTGCAATTCTAGCATTCATGCTCTAAGCATGTCCTCTATGACTTGATTTACCTGCTCTGTTTGCCCATCGGTTTGTGAATGGAAAGCTGAACTGAAGTCCAATCACGTTCCCATGCCTTCTTAAAATTTCTTCCAGAACTTTGACATGTACAATGGATCACGATCGGAAATAATACTGCTTGGAATCCCGTGTAGGCGTACGATCTCTTTCATATACAACTCTGCAAGTCTTCCTGCCGTGTACATCATGCTGTAAGGCAATAAATGTGCTGACCTGGTCAATTGGTCTACGACTACCCAAATGGCATTGTATCTCTTTATTGTACGTGGTAGTCCAACGATGAAGTCCATAGAAATTGACTCACATTTTCACTCTGGTATAGGCAGAGGCTGCAATAATCCTGCAGGGTGTCTATGATCGATCTTCACCTGCTGACACGTCAAACACCATGGCACGTACTTAACCACGTCTTGCTTCAAACCCCTCCACCAGTAATTCTTTCTCAAATCTTGGTACATTTTAGTGCTACAAGGGTGGATCACATAATTTGACTTGTGAGCCTCATCAAGGATAGTTTGCCGCATATTGGCATTATCTAGAATGCAAAGACGGCCCTTGAACAATAAGGAACCATCTTCCTTTACTGAGAACTTAGGTTTGAAGGTTTGATGCCTTCAATCACATCTTGATGAATCTTGATTAACTCTGGGTCTTTCATCTGTTGCTCATGAATATGCTCAAATATCACTGGTCTCACTGATATATTAGCCAAGAAGGCTCCTGTAGCTTGGACCTCAATATTTGCATCATACAGTGAAAGATTTTCAAATAATTTCGGTGCATACCCAAAATCAAACTAGCTAACTGAGCTGAACCCTTTCAACTGAAAGCATCGGCTACTACATTAGCCTTGCCTAGATGGTACTGTATGGAATAGTCGTAGTCCTTGAGGAACTCCATCCATCTGCGCTGCCTCATATTTAACTCTTTCTGTGTAAATAGGTATCTGAGGCTCTTGTGGTTGGTGAAAATCTCAAAGGTCTCACCGTATAAATAATGTCACCAGATCTTCAATGCAAATATGTCCAGGTCATGTGTCGGGTAGTTCTTTTCATGCTCTTTCAACTGTCTTGACCCGTAAGCTATCACCTTTTTGTATTGGGTGAGCATGCAGCCCAAACCATTATACGAAGTATCACTGTATACTGCAAACCCTCCACTGCCTGAAGGAATCGCTAACACTGGAGCTGAAGTGAGTTTCTTCTTGAGTTTTTGAAAACTCTTCTCACATGCTTCACTCCACTCAAATCTTGCATCCTTTCGTGTAAGTCTCGTAAGAGATTCTGATATTTTTGAAAACCCCTCTACAAAACATCGATAGTATCCAGCTAGTCCAAGGAAACTACGGACGTCGGTCATGGTCTTTGGCTACTCCCAATTTACCATTGCTTTGATCTTAGCCGGATCTACCGTGACACCATGTTTTGAGACGACATGTCCCAAAAAGCTAACTTTCTCTAACCAAAACTCGTACTTACTGAGCTTGACATATAGTTGGTGTTCACGCAAGGTTTATAGAGCAACTCTCAAGTGTTCTTCATGCTCCGCTTTTGATTTAGAGTATATTAGGATATCGTCAATGAATGCCATGACACAAGAGTCCAAGTGTGGTTTAAACACTCGATTCATCAAATCCATAAATGATGTCGGGGCATTTGTCAAACCAAACGGCATCACTAAGAACTCATAGTGTCCGTACCGTGTCCTGAATGCAGTCTTTTGAATGCCCTCTGCCTTGACCCTCAACTGATGGTATCCAAATCTCAGATTGATCTTGGAAAAATACCTCGCTCCTTGCAGCTGATCAAATAAGTCATCTATCCTAGGCAAAGGATACCAGTTCTTTATGGTGAGTTTGTTTAACTGGCGATAGTCAATGCACTGTCCCATTGACTCATCCTTCTTCTTTACAAATAAGACTAGTGCTCTCCATGGAGACACGCTCGATCTTACAAACCCTTTGTCCATGAGCTCTTGTAACTGCTCTTTCAACTCCTTCAACTCAGTAGGAGCCATCCTATATGGTGCTTTCAAAACAGGCTCTGTTAGAAAACCCGGTGCTAAGTTGTTATGCACAGCTGAGGTGTCTTCATTTCGGACAAGGAAAATTACAGGTGGACTGTTGTCCCATGTGCAAAGTTTTGTGCCCAAATGATGTGTTCTTACAGCTCTCAAAAATGCCCTTGCTGGCCATTGATATTTGCTAATGGAACCTGAGATAAATCTCTGAGAGGTGTGGGACATTGGGATGTGTGCCCTAGAAGCATTGGAATTCTCAAAATGTCCCTAAAGTGTGAAATAGATGGCTGGAACCCGTGCCTCGATAGGTTAGAGCTTCAGAACTTCAATCTCGACAGGTTCAGACAACTGTTCGACAGGTTGAATGGGCTTCAGGTGTGCATTCGATAGGTTCTCGACAGGTTCATACAACCATTCGACAGGATGCTCGATAGGTTCATTTTCAGCATCAGAACCTCTCGACAAGTTCTCGATAGATTCAAACAACCTTTCGATAGGTCACGATAGGTTCAAACAACCATTCGATAGGTTGCGCTAGGTTCAAACAACCATTTGATAAGTTACGACAGGTTCAATTTTAGCCTTTTTTCAGCATTGTAGCTTGATTTCAGCACATACCAGCTCATGGGGTTCAATCGACCACTCGAGAGGTTGGATCTTATCATTTTAAACCACTCGAGGGGTTGGTTTTCAACATGAACCACACATGGGGTTCACTAAATCGTGCATTTAAACTACTTGCGTGGTTGCACCAGCACTCTAAACTGCTTGAATTCTTCAAGTTTGCAGCTCTGCTTATAACATCTCGGAAATTTTGATCTCAAATAATGCACCTCAGGAAGCGGACCTGAATGGTTGTTTGTTGATCTGGCCAATATTGACCCGACTGACTTAGGTTAACTAGATAGATTACATAGATTATGTTTGAGGAAGGGGTAGGGTAATAAGGATTAATTTGTGAATCACATATAACTAGTTAGATATATGTGTTTCACACTTAATTAAAGAGGGGCTTTAAAGGAAAAGGAGAAGTTATTTCTCCTTGTCTTAGGTTGTTGAGGAAAGTTAGGAAAAGTGGGGGAGAGGAGAGTTATTAGTTTGAGAGAGTTAAGGGTTTGCGTATTGAATGCGCATGATTGAGTGGAGATCGAAGAGTTTACAGGTTTGAATCCTTCGTATCGGGAAGGACTTGGAGATTTGGGGTGGTGAACCTTGTTGAGACAAGGAGCTTGGGATCAAAAGATCCAACCGATTGAAGGTAAGATTGATCCTTATATTTATTCTAGTTGTTAAATGTAAAATCCAATGACATTAGATTATGGGAAATGAATGACAAAGCACATGGGGTGGATAAGATGAGTTCAAAGGGTAAAGAACTCGATCCACTACTGAGAAAGAGCAAAATCGTTTGAACGGAATTAGTGTTCGTTCGAACGAATTTGGTCAAAGGAGATGGAGTAAGAAGGGGTTTTATGAGAAAATCGATCGAACGAAATAAGATTCGTTCGATCGATTTTGAAAATCGTTCGAACGAAATACAATTTGTTAGATCGATTTTGAAAACCGTTCGAATGAAATAAAATTCGTTCGATCGATTTTGAAAACCGTTCGAACGAATTTAGAATCATTTGATCGATTTTGCTTGATGGAGCTGGGGTTCTGGGGGATTCGTTTGAATGATTTAAGAATCGTTCGATCGATTTGGGAAATTTCAGACTTTTGTGGGGTTTTCTTTCAAACTGCCAAATTTTTGGGATTAGGATTCTAGCCCAGTGTTTATACACAAGTAGTGATGTGTCCTATGTGTTTGGCTAGGCCTAGTTCATGTCAAGCTAAAAGATGGTTAAGCTCTAGCTAGGATTGAAAGATCCTCGGATTTTGCTTGCGTATGAGGTAGGGGGATATCTGAACTTGTACCCTTAATTACGAGAACATGTATGTTATGATAGTATATGAATGCATGTCTCTTTAATGCTGAATTGAAATCAAAATGTGTGTTTCTTTTAAGGATATTGTAATGAAAAAAAAGTGTTAAAGTAGTGGTAGTATGAAATAGCGTGTGAGGAAACAATTGAGTAAAAAGTTCAACCATCCCAAGGATGCATGTGTGCTATGGGCATCTAAAAGATGCATCAGAGTGTGTGACATCCCAAGGATGTACGGTGGATGTAAAGATCCATGAAATAGAGGATTATGAATGGGATTTAACAGGCTGAGAGTTAATATGTACTTAGCATATTCACACGGTGAACAACTATAAGTATTACACAATTGTTTTAAGGTTTGTAGAATACCCAACCGACGCGATGGTATAACCGTGACTGACTTGGCAGGATATCCGTAACCGGTATGACGGCCAATCTGTACACTAGTAGACATCCCAAGGATGTATAGTAGCTTTACGCCCGTCGCCTATGAGAAAGGGACTTGGGTCGGATTACATGAAAAATAGTCTAATTAGACGACGATGGAGGGTATTCCATCAGGGCTCGATGCTATATTGCTCAGGGATTATTTAAGTTAAATGATTTAAGTCAAGAGTCCAGCCTTGTTTCAATTATGAGCAATAGTGAATATCAGAAGAAATGAGTAGAGTAACAACAGCATGTTGTTTATTTCATTGTATCTCAAACTACATTCCAATTAAACTATATTGATGAGTTCATGCTTTATTTATATCACATGCTTTATTTATGTCATGAAATGTATATGAGTAAGTAAGATGTACTTGTTCTGATATTGTCCCTATTGAGCTAGGATGTAGCTCACCCTTTGACTATACGTCACAGGTGCGGAGCCAGGTGGTTCTTCTGGCGAGGTTGACCTTGAGGATTCATATTATATTCCGGGGGAGGAGTCTGAGCCCCCTCCTAAGAGGTTCTTTTAGAAGACCCTTTGTGCGCTTTAACTTGTTCCTTTTGACAGATATTTTTGGCTTGGTATGCCCAACTATTGGATTTTTGTAAGGATAATGGTACATGTAATATTCTTTTGTCGAACCCTCTAGAGTGACCGTAGTTGCGGCACTGAGGGTTCGGGTTGGTTCTTTTGCCCATATACTTATATGGGATTAGAACGATCTTTTAGATTAACTATTTTGGTGATATGTTATAGAACTGGAACGTTAGTTCTGCAGCAGCTTTTATCTACATTTCATGTACTTATTTAGGGATGTATCAATTTTTCGCATACTAAATGGGGCACGGCCTTGAGGGCAGTGCTGATGGCACGGGTTTCGAGGTGTCAAAATTGGGGTAGTCACAGTTGGTATCAAAGCCATTTCTTTAGAGTTTCTGACAAGTTTAGGATTTTGTCAGAGTGAAGGGATCTTCTGCTAATGAAACTTTGGTTTCATGTGCAGAGCGTAATGTCTTCTGGGAGAAGAGGTCGACCTAGACGTAGCCAGAGCAGGAATCTTAGAGGTGATGATGAGTTTCTAGCAGGGTCCAATAGAGACCGGGGAAATCCTCATGATGGGGATGGTCGGAGGGGTGAGACAATTGACCGTATTGCGTTAGCCATGGAGACGATGGCCGTGGCTATGGCACAACTGACGCAACAGACTGCGATATTGGTCGAGCAAACGACATTATTGGGGCTAACAATGTCAGTAGTCATCAGCCACCACCACCACCTCCTCCAACACTGTTGCCCTTATCATTCATCGATTTTAGGAGATTGAGACCTCCTAGCTTCTACGGGCAGACAGATCCATTAGAAGCTGAAAAATGATTGAACTAGATGGAAAAACTTCTGGATAGGTTACAGAGTATAGAGAGTGAGAAGGTAGGCTGGGCTTCCTTCCAGCTCGAGGGAGATGCCGATCCCTGGTGGAAATCGGTATTGAGGAGAAGAGAAGTTGAGCAGCCTCATCACCTATGGACTTGGGCGAATTTTGTTAGAGAGTTCAACTGAGAATATTTCCCCAAACAGGTAAGGGTGTAAATGAGAAGAGACTTTGCAAATTTACAGCAAGGAAGTATGTCTGTGCGAGAATATGGTGTGGAGTTTACACGCTTGTCACAATTCGCACCAGAGTTAGTATCCACAGAAAACATGAGGGCAGCCAAATTTGAGGAAGGTTTAAGGCCGAACGTTCGTGAGCGAGTGCCAATTTTTAAACTTGAGAGCTATGCGGATGTGATGGGGAAAGCTATAGTGGCCGAAAGAGATATATACGACATATACAAACGAAGGGATCAGCAGGTTGGAGGAAGAACTTTCCAAGGGAGGGCGGGTGACTATGACTCGGGGAATAAAAAGCCAAGATTTATAGTGCTAGCCCCACTCCCTAGACAAATTACGTACACAAATTTTTCTAGGCCACCCATGTCCACATCGGCGAGACCAATCCGGTATGAGAGCCTTATTGCCACCACAGGAGTGTCAGCTACTCAAGGCTTCTCACATGCAGCCTCTTCTACACCTAGGGAGACTTGTGCCAAGTGTGGTAAGTCTCACAGAAAAGTTGATTGTAGACGAGGAATGCAGGGTTGCTACAAATGTGGGAGAATAGGCCACATTATCAGAGATTGTCCCTAGAAGGCTAAGGGAAGAACAACTTTGGTTTCTGCACCAAGACCGATTCAAGCAAAGAAGTCAGTCGTACAAGGAAGGGCCTATACAGTTACGGCTCAGGACGCTCAGAACTCCAATGATATCATACAAGGTGCGACTTTTTTTGGATTAATTATGTTTGGATTAATTATGTATGGTGTCAAATGAATTGGATTTTTTTTTTAATAGAGAAGGGGCATCTATGTGGATTAAAATTGTAGGACTAGTTGATCTAATTGATGTCATGCTTTAATACATGGTACAGGTAGAATACTGAGATGAATATGGGTTATAGGTACTTTACAAGTGTATAGGACGGGGAGCGATGTAGCGTATGTGGCCAAAGTGTTGATAGACCCAGGGTCTACTCATTCCTTTGTCACTCCTCGATTTGTAAAGAAGATGAAGATTAAACCAGGGATTTTGGATTTTGTTTTGACAGTGTCTATTCCGACGGGAAAATTGGTTGGCACGGATTTAATCTGTAAGTCGGTGGTAGTAGCCGTCAGAGATGGATATGTCTTTGAACTGCTAGTAAATTTAGTCCTATTGGACATGCAAGGCTTCGATGTAATCCTTGGCATAGACTGGTTGTCACAGCATTGTGCAACGGTCGATTGTAAGAACAAGGTGGCCATCTTTAGGCCGAACATGAGAAGATCATTCTGATTCATAGGTGTGAGGACAAAGTTCCTGTCGCTTGTGTCCTCCATTAAAGCCGAGCTTCTGATCAGAAAAGGATGCAAGGGGTACTTGGCCTTTTTAAAAGATGACACAGAAGGGAAGAACATTCTTTCTAAGGTCGCAGTGATATGTTAGTTCAAAGACGTTTTTCCAGAAGAATTGCCAGGACTACCTCTGGATAAAGAGGTGGAATTTGCTATCGACTTGGCACCTGGAACGGAGCGGGTTTTAGAAGCACCGTATAGAATGGCTCAGACCGAGTTGAAAGAATTGAAAGAACAGCTGCAAGAACTTTTAGACAAAGGGTTTGTAAGACCGAGTGTATCTCCTTGGGGTGCGCCGGTCTTGTTCGTTAAAAAGAAGGATGGGTCAATGAGACTATGCATCGACTATCGACAGTTAAACAAAATCATCATAAAGAACAAATATCCGTTGTCAAGAATCGATGATTTGTTTGACCAGCTACAAGGGGCAAAATATTTTTCTAAGATCGATCTACGATCTGGATATCATCAACTCAGGGTCAAGGCAGAGGACATTCAAAAGACTACTTTTAGGACGAGATACAGACACTATGAGTATTTAGTGATGCCGTTTGGACTGACGAATGCGCCGACATCGTTTATGGATCTAACGAATCGGGTGTTTAAACCACACCTGGACTCTTGCATTGTGGTCTTCGTCAATGATATCCTAATATACTCAAAGTCGAAGAAAGAGTATGAAGAATATTTAAGGATCGCTTTACAAACCTTGCGTGAACACCAACTGTACGCCAAACTCAGTAAGTGTGAGTTTTGGTTAGAAGGAGTCAGCTTTTTGGGCCATGTCATCTCAAAGGAAGGTTTCACGGTGGATCTAGCTAAGATCGAGGCCGTAGTGCAATGGGAGCAACCAAAGATGGTGACGGATATACGCAGTTTCCTTGGTCTAGCTGGGTATTACAGGCGATTTGTGGAGGGATTTTCAAAGATATCGGGACCGCTAACAAGGCTCACAAGAAAGGATGTGAGATTTGAGTGGACCGAAGCGTGTGAGAAGCTTCCAAGAACTTAAGAAGCGACTCACTTCAGCTCTCGTACTTGCAATTCCTACAGGTAGTGGAGGTTTTACCGTTTATAGTGACGCTTCTCATAACGGTTTAGGCTGTGTGCTCAACAAATACAAGAAAGTAATTGCTTATGGGTCGAGACAGCTGAAAGACCACAAAAAGAATTACTCGACACATGACCTTGAACTAGCGGTGGTCATCTTCGCGTTAAAGATTTGGAGACACTATTTGTATGGGGAGACTTTTGAGATCTTCACTGACCATAAAAGCCTGAGATATCTATTCACATAGAAGGAGCTAAACATGAGGCAGCGAAGGTGGATGGAGTATCTTAAAGACTATGACTGCTCCATTCAATATCACTCGAGCAAGGCTAATGTTGTTGCAGATGCTTTGAGTCGGAAGGGTTCGACTCAGTTAGCTAGTCTGATGATGGGAATGTACAGGTGGAAATTGTTTGAAGACCTGTCATTATATGATGCAAAAATTGAAGTACAAGCTTCAGGTGCTCTGTTGGCCAATATTTTAGTAAGGCTGACAATTTTCGAACACATATACGAGTTGCAGATGAGAGACTTCGAGTTAGTCAAGACTCAACGAGAAGTGATGGAAGGTACTAGACCGGATTTCTCTATAAGGGAGGATGGTTCCTTGATGTTCAGGGGACGTCTTTGTATCCTGAGCGATGCCGATCTACGGAGGACTATTTTAGATGAGGCACACAAGTCTAGATATGCGATACATCCTGGTAGCACTAAGATGCATCAAGATATGAGAAGAAGCTATTCGTGGAGAGGCTTGAAATGGGATGTAGCCGAGTACGTGTCAAGATGTTTGACATGTCAGCAGGTGAAAGTAGACCATAGACATCTTGCTAGATTATTACAGCCTCTACCCATACCAGAATGGAAATGGGAATCGATCTCCATGGATTTCATAGTGGGGTTGCCACGTACAGCGAAGAGGCACAACGCTATATCAGTTGTCGTAGATAGACTGACGAAGTTAGCTCACTTCTTGCCCTACAACACGATATATACGGCCAGCAGACTCGTGGAACTCTATATGAAGGAGATAGTGCGGTTGCACGGCATTCCAAGCAGTATTGTATCTGATCGTGACCCCTTGTATACCTACAAATTTTGGCAAAAGTTTTAGGAAGGTATGGGAACTCGATTAGATTTTAGTTTGGCGTTTCATCTTCAAACTGATGGGCAAACAGAACGGGTAAATCAAGTGATTGAAGATATGCTTAGGGCGTGTATGCTTGAGTTACAGGGATCGTGGGATCAACATTTGCCATTGATCGAATTTGCATACAACAACAGTTTTCAAGCGAGCATAGGGATGGCACCGTATGAAGCTCTTTATGGAAGGCGATATAGATCGCCTATTAACTGGGAAGAAATCGACGAGAAATTTATCTTGGGTCCGAAAATTCTTGAAGATAACGCCGTGTTCGTACCATGATAAGAGAGAGGCTCAAAGTGGCGCAGAGCAGGCAAAAGAGCTATGCCGATGTCAAAAGAACAAGCCTAGATTTGTCGTTGGCGATCACGTATTTGTAAAAATATCGTCCATGAGGGGTGTGATGAGGTTCGGAAGGAAGGGGAAGCTAAGTCCCCGTTACATAGGACCGTTTGAAGTTTTGGGTCGAGTCGGTGAAGTAGCCTATCGCATCGGGTTGCCTCTATTATTTAATAGAGTACACAACGTTTTTCACGTTTCAATGCTCCGAAAGTACGTAAAGGATCCCACGCACATTTTAGGCGGTCAACCGATTGAGCTACATGAGGATATGACCATGATTGAGGAAGCAACTCAAATTTTGGATCAAAAGGAACATACTCTAAGCACTAAGATCATTCCATTAGTGCTCGTCAAGTGGGGTAATCATCCGGTCGAGGAAGCCACTTGGGAGCGGGAAGCTGAAATCAAGGAACTGTATCCCCATTTGTTTGAGAAATAGTACAAGATTGCCAGTCCAAACTTATTTTGTGATGATAATTGGAAAGTTTGAACTTTTGAATTAAAATGTGTAACACTATGTTTAGAACTGGTTGTAGTTATAAACTGTTTTGCATTTTGTGTTGATTTTGAAGAGTTGCTTTTGGTGTGTCCGATTAGGCGTGGACTAAAAGAGATGAGTCACTACCTAATTGTGGAACAACTACCACATAGGTGTCGGATTGGCAAAAATGCCACTTATCTATAAGTTGCATGAGCGATCACGCGGTAAAAGATCATGTCTTTTCGTAACTGGAAGCTAGTTTATAAAAGGGAAACTACAAACCATATAGAAACAACCTCAAGACCATTTTGAGAAATTCCCTCGAACGAAATTGAAATCCGTTCGAATGAATTTCTGAAGGCTAAAAGCTTATGAGGTTGTCAGGAAATCGTTTAATCGGTTTTCAAATCGTTCGAACGATTTACGATTTGCCAGTGATGCTTCAAATCGTTCGAACGAATTTCTGAGGTTGGCATTTAATGTGTGGAAATCGTTCGAACGAAATTGAAATCGTTCGAACGAAATTGAAATCGTTCGATCGATTTCGCATACTATATATTGGAAATCGATTTTTTCTTTCAATTGCCAAACCACATTTTCTCTTTCATTTTCTTTCTTCTTGGGAGAGTTTTAGGGTTTATAAGGGTTGTCGACTTTCGTTGATTCCGGCCATCTTCAAGCTCGGATCTGCCAGAAAGAACCTTTTCATAATGCAAAGAGGTAATCACTAACCTCTCTTGATTCGTTGAACTTTCAATTTCTTTCGTACCCTAGCCTTTTGCAAAGTTAGGGCTAAAACCTTGGCCATAAACCCTAATCTCCTATTTAATTACAATGACACCTAAGACTTGCCAAGCCACGACGAGTGCGGCACCGAAGAAACCCACTCCGGGTTCTTTTTCACACCAACCACCGGAGAAACCACCTATGGGTTCTTCGTCCGCACCACCTCCATAGGCACCACCTCCATCACTACCACAGGAACGACCAAATGAATGGTGGTTTGACAAAGACTTTGAACCCAAGTGGATCATCGATCCGAAAACTTTCGCCAAACGCGATGAGACGAGGTGGGCTTTTGACTACATTTCCAATGTGGGTTTGACTAGAATCCTTTGCCCATGCAAGGACATTTTTTACCCTTGGATAGTCCAACTGTTCTATCAGAATATGGAACTGATTAAGGACCCGACCATCCTAAAGAACAAGATTGATAATCGGACGTATATGTTCACTTTCGATGACGTGGCCGATGCGTTAGAATGTTTCCATACTTATAACCACGAGGACATTGCCCTCGCTGAACCATTTTCGGCCAGGTTAGATCACAAATACGTTGTGGCTAAAATGACACATGGTCGAACAGGTTCGGGCCGCTCGATTAAATGTGTTGATTTACCTCGCGAGCTTTGGATGCTCGATTCCATAATCCACTGCAATCTATACCCTTTACACCATCGAACTGAAAGAGTGGGTGAGGTCCAAATGGCACTTTTTGTGGCCTTTAATGGCCGATGGTTTAACGCCCCCCAAATGGTCCTAGAAGGGATGAAATATGCCCATAAAAAGATGTTGGAGGATGTTAAGAAATCCGCTGAGGACATGCCGTATGCCCGACTCATTTCCCTAATGGTCGAGGACTACGCGGGTGACGACACGTACACCCTCTCCAAAAATAAATTTAAACTGACGGGTAATGTCCAACAATACACCATGGTTGATTGGAATCGAACCTATGTGAAGCTGACCAAAAAGCCACAAGTCGATGAACCACCACAGCCAAAACCACATGCTCCAGACCAGCTAGAACCACGTGATGAACCTGCCGCTACGATTCCATCGCAACAGCCTATTAGACGCCATGCTCAGCCTCACGTACAACCACCACATGAGGGCATTCCTACACCTACTATCGCCGATCTTTATGCCCTGTTGGAAGTGAATACGCGTCAAATGGCAAAGAATAATCGCCTGCTCAACCGCTGACTCGATTACTACGATGCATTGCACGTTGAAGAGATGCGTTTTATGTATCCCGACAACTATCTTCAGCGCATGGCGGTAGCACAGGCTTGGTTTCCAGGCTCGTCGAGCTCGGGTGCGGGTAGTCGTGGTGATGATGGTGATCAGCCCGGTGATGGAGATGATCAGCCCGGTGACGCTGCGTCTTGATGGCTATGCATGTTAAGGGATGTGTGTGGAGTGAATTTTTTATTGTTTAATACTACTTTTGAGAAATTGTAACCCTTAAAATAGGTACTAAGGACTGGTGTCCTTACGAACAATTGTGGCATGGCTGCCACATGTTTTGTAATTACATTTTGTGGTGTTTCTTGTTTCCATCTCGTTAGCTATATGATTCTATCAGTAATAGGTGTTGTGTAGGTATTCGAATTAATGTTGTTGAATTCTCTGTGATTTTATGCGTGGTGGTTATGCCATGCTATTTTGTGGGCCGTGCACCATGCCTTAAACTGTTGGCTGGTTGTGTGGTTGAAACTTTTGCAGGTTCTAAATGTGTGTCATGTATTGTGCAGGTCCCAACATGGGGTATTCCCTAAGTTGTTTTGTGCCCTACTAACTTATTGCTTGCAATTAGACAAGTGTGGCTAGTTATCGATGATTCAATAGGTCGCATGGAGATAGGGTAAAAATTTTCGGGGACGAAAATTCCCAAGGTGGGGAGAATGTAACGTCTCAAAATTTTCGATCACAAATAATGCACCTCGGGAAGTGGACCTGAATGGTCGTTTGTTGATCTGGTCAATATTGACCCGAATGACTTAGGTTAACTAGATAGATTTCATAGATTATGTTTGAGGAAGGGAGTAGGGTAATAAGGATTAATTTGTGAATCACATATAACTAGTTAGATATATGTGTTTCACACTTAAGTAAAGAGGGGCTTTAAAGGGAAAGGGGAAGTTATTTCTCCTTGTCTTAGGTTGTTGAGGAAAGTTAGGAAAAGTGGGGGAGAGGAGAGTTATTAGTTTGAGAGAGTTAAGGGTTTGCGTATTGAATGCGCATGATTGAGTGGAGATCAAAGAGTTTACGGGTTTGAATCCTTCGTATCGGGAAGGGTTTGGAGATTTGGGGTGGTGAACCTTGTTGAGACAAGGAGCTTGGGATCAAAGGATCCAACCGATTGAAGGTAAGCTTGATCCTTATATTTATTCTAGTTGTTAAATGTAAAATCCAATGGCATTAGTTTATGGGAAATGAATGACAAAGCACATGGGGTGGATAAGATGAGTTCAAAGGGTAAAGAACTCGATCCACTGCTGAGAAAGAGCAAAATCGTTCGAACGGAATTAGTGTTCGTTCGAACGAATTTGGTCAAAGGAGATGGAGTAAGAAGGGGTTTTATGAGAAAATCGTTCGAACGAAATAAGATTCGTTTGATCAATTTTGAAAACCGTTCGAACGAAATACAATTCATTCGATCGATTTTGAAAATCGTTCGAACGAAATAAACTTCGTTCGATCGATTTTGAAAACCGTTCGAACGAATTTAGAATCGTTTGATCAGTTTTGCTTGATGGAGCTGGGGTTCTGGGGGATTCGTTCAAATGATTTAAGAATCGTTCGATCGATTTAGAAAATTGTTTGATCAATTTGGGAAATTTCAGACTTTTGTGGGGTTTTCTTTCAAATTGCCAAATTTATGTTATTAGGCTTCTAGCCCAGTGTTTATACATAGGTAGTGATGTGTCGTATGTGTTTGGCTAGGCCTAGTTCATGTCGAGCTAAAAGATGGTTAAGCTCTAGCTATGATTGAAAGATCCTCGGATTTTGCTTGCGTATGAAGTAGTGGGATATCTGAACTTGTGCCCTTAATTACGAGAATATGTATGCTATGATAGTATATGAATGCATGTCTCTGTAACGCTGTATTGAAATCAAAATGTGTGTTTCTTTTAAGGATATTGTAATGAAAAAAAAGTGTTAAAGTAGTGGTAGTATGAAATAGCGTGTGAGGAAACAATTCAGTAAAAAGTTCAACCATCCCAGGGATGCATGTGTGCTATGGGCATCTAAAAGATGCATCAGAGTGTGTTACATCCCAGGGATGTACGGTGGATGTAAAGATCCATGAAATAGAGGATTATAAATGGGATTGAACAGGCTGAGAGTTAATATGTATTTAGCACATTCACACGATGAACAACTATAAGTATTGTACAATTAGTTTAAGGTTTGTAGAATACCCAACTGACGCGGTGGTATAATCGTGACTGACTCGGCAGGATATCCGTGACCGGTACGGCGGGCAATCCGTACACTAGTAGACATCCCAGGGATGTATAGTAGCTTTACGCCCGTCGCCTATGAGAAAGGGACTTGGGTCGGATTACATGAAAAATAGTCTAATTAGATGATGATGGAGGGTATTCCATCGGGGCTCAATGCTATATTGCTCGGGGATTATTTAAATTAAATGATTTAAGTCAAGAATCCAACCTTGTTTCAATTATGAGAAATAGTGAATATCAGAAGTAATGAGTAGAGTAGCAAAAGCATGCTGTTTATTTCATTGTATCTCAAACTGCATTCCAATTAAACTACATTGATGAGTTCATGCTTTATTTATATCACGTGCTTTATTTATGTCATGAAATGTATGTAGGTAAGCAAGATGTACTTGTTCTGATATTATCCCTATTGAGCTAGGATGTAGCTCACCCTTTGACTATACGTCACAGGTGCGGAGCCAGTGCTGCTTCTGGCGAGGTTGACCTTGAGGATTCAGATTATATTCCGGGGGAGGAGTTTGAGCCCCCTCCTGAGAGGTTCTTTTAGAAGACCCTTTGTGCGCTTTGACTTGTTCCTTTTGACAGATATTTTTGGCTTGGTACATCCAACCATTGGATTTTTGTAAAGATAATGGTACATGTAATATTCTTTTGTTGAACTCTCTAGAGTGACCGTAGTTATGGTACTAAGGGTTCGGTTTGGTTTTTTTGCCCATATACTTATATGGGATTAGAACGATCTTTTGGATTAACTATTTTGGTGATATGTTATAGAATTGGAAAGTTAGTTTTGAAGCAGCTTTTATCTACGTTTCATGTACTTATTTAGGGATGTATCAAGTTTCCGCATACTAAATGGGGCCTGACCTTGAGGTCGTCTTGATGGCACAGTTCGTGGTGCCGAAATCGAAATTTATCTGCTTCTTTGCTCATGGGCTTCCGTCATCAGCTCGAGTAGATTAACTTCAACACTTATAGTACTCGAGTGTATTAATGTTGTAGCTGTATATGCCACTTGAATTACTCTGCAGCTGTTCGCACAAAATGCCTTGAGGTGCTGATTTACTGCTGTCTTCCATCCAAGGTGCTGCCTTGCTATAAACACAAAATGCTGTATTACTGCATAGCACCTTATTAACCTTTGAGCTTCACCACTCTCTTCTCAGTAGGTCTTCAAGACCCCCAAATCATGCTAAAAAGCCCCAATGGTGTGAACCACCATGGTGCCTTTTCAATAAATCCATCAGCTCTACTGCTAAACACAAAATTCCTTCTTCTTGTCTTCAAAAGCATGGATTACAACATTAACCTCTTATTTTGCTATTATCTGTAAAAACACACTTAAAAGACATTATTAACATGCTCAAAGGTCCATCATAGGTTAGGTTAAGGGGTAGAAAGTGGTATATTTCAGTGCTCAACATAAGTCGACGGCGAACTCCACTTCTCTATGTAGAGGTAATCCTGATAATTCCTCCGAAAATATATCTTCAAACTCTCGCACCACTTCTATCTCCGAGATAATATTCTTCTCTTCCTTATCCTCCTTCAAGAATGCCAAATAACCACTGCACCCCTTTCTGATCAAGTGCTTGGCCCTGACTGCAGAGATAAGTGCCACATGAGTCGATCTCTCTCCTCAAAATCAGAATGATCTTCTTGTGTTAGGTCTGAAAATGACGACCTTGTTCTTGCAATCTATAGTTGCACAGTATTGTGACAACCAGTCTATACCAAGGATCACGTCGAATCCTTGCATGTCTAATAATATTAATTGTGCTGCCAGTTCATAAACGTCTCCATCATGAATACCGACTACTACTTACTTGCAAACTAATTCTGTGTCAACTAATTCTCCAGTCGGAATAGACACTGATAGAACAAAATCCAATGTCTCCGAAATAATCTTCATTCTTTTTGCAAACCTTGGAGTAACAAAGGACTGGGTAGACCCTGGGTCTATCAACACTCGTGCTTCACATGTTACATAGCATCCTTTCTCATACACTCGTAATGTACCTATAACACACGTATATATATATACATATAGCACATATTTTACTTAGAAACTTTAACATACAAGAACGAGTCTACATTATTGCCAAATGAATGCACCTTCTCTATCTAAAATTTTAAGATATTGAAATTCTTTATTTAAAAGGAATCTCACCTTGGATAACATCATGTACATTCCCTGCTTCTTGGGCAGTGGCTGCGTAGGCTCTCCCTTGTACAACCGACTTCCTCGCTTATATCGATCGTGCCATTAAAGCAGAAGTCGTCTTCTCTTTGTTCACCTTAGGGCAATTTCGAATTAGATGGCCCACCTTTCCACATTTATAGTAACCCCATGTTCCTTGCCTGCAATTCGCTGTCTTGTGAGACTTGCCACACTTGGCACAAGTCTCCCTAGGTGTGGAAGAAGTAGCTCGTGAGAAATCCTGTGTAACTGCATCTCCAGTGGTGGTAGCAGGGCTCTCATATCTTATTGGCCTCCCCGACACAAGCATTGGAATCTTTGATAGTTTGTCTACTACGTCGGTCTCCCATACCCTGTTTGGAACAGTTGCCTCTGAATAGGCGCTACGAATCTTGGCTTTTTATTCACCAGCTCGTAGTTCCCAGTCCTACTCTGATCTACATTTCCTCTCCCATGTTGTTCCCTTCAGCAGTATCGATCATTATTTTCTTCCTCAACGACCCGAGTTTTACTCATGACCTCTCCATAGGTCTTCAACTTAAAAGGTGCCACTCCCCCTCTAATATCCGACCTTAAACCATGTTGAAACCTCTTTGCTCTCATCACATCGGTAACTACATAATCAAGAGCGAAGAGAGAAAGTCTCATGAAATCCACTCCATACTCCCTTACTGTCATTCTTTCTTACAAGAGCTGTAAAAACTGTATCTTCATCTGATTTCTCACTACCTCGGGGAAATACTGCTTATTAAACTCTTCTATAAACTCATCCAACATCCAGGGCAATCCTGGGGTTTCCTGAGTCCTAGTCTTAGAAATGGACTTCCACCAAGGCCCTGCCTCCCCATCTAGCATGTAAGCTGCCCAACGGACGCTTTCATCTTTCGTGCACGTAAGCACGCTGAAAACTTTTTCCATCTCGCTCAGCCAATTCTCAGCAGCCATCGGCTCTGCTTGCCCTGAAAAGTTAGGAAGTCACATCCTCCTAAACTCAATAAATGCTGAGGGCACTGGCTGTGTAGGACCTACTGGAGGTGTAGGTGGTTGTTGCTGATCATTGGCATTATGAGCTGCCAAGGATGCTGCTTGTGCCATGGCAGTCGCTATAGTTTCCATAGTATGCATCATCCACTGAAGCTCTTCTCTCTCTCTTCATTCCTTTCCCTTACTCTTGCCTATTCTTTTTAATCCCCGTCCTGACGGTCTCTTTCTCGGCTCTCTTCATGATCTTGGCTCTCTTGGCCACCACTATCCGAAGCCCCTCTGCTTCCCATAGGTACTCTGTTCGTAGGCGAGATGAAATCATCTCTACTACATAAATTCCTCTCATTACTGCCCTTGGGTTGATCTCTTCCCCTAGAAGACATAACAGCCTGCACATGAAACCAAGGTTTCGTTAACAGAAGTCCCTATGCTCTGAAAAAATAAGGATTGCCAGAATTTCTAAAAGAAATGGCTTCGATACCAACTGTGACAGCCTGGATTTTGGCACCCCGAAACTCATGCCATTAGCACGACCCTCTAGGCCGTGCCCCTGAAATCCGTACGGAACATTGGTATAACCAAGCAACAACTAATCATAATGAAGCATAATAACTGAATAGAGGATATATCATTCTAAGATAAAAACTCAAAAGACAGTTCTAGTTCCATGCCAACACATGAATAGAAGAATCGACCCGAACCATCGGTGCAAAACAGGATCACCCTAGATGGTTCGTCAAAAGAATATATCATTTATAATTACATTTTCTCTCAAAAAGGGCTTGACATACCAAGCCGTACAGAATGCTCTCAAAAATCTCTCTCAAGGTATGCAGGGGGTCCTCTAGAAGAAGTCCTCAAGAGGAGGCTACAACTCTTCCCCGAGCATGTAATCTGAATCCCCCGGATCTATGTCTCCCGAAGCCTCAGCAGCCGCAAGCATGGGACCTGCGACGTATAGTTTAAAGGGTGAGCTACATCTTAGCTCAATAGGGAAACAACAATTGAACATATAAGTCAAGCTCTCACATATATTCTATGATAATTAAAAGCATGATTTATCAGATGGAATAACTGAGAAAATAATTTAAATAACTGAAAAGATGTACTGAATGCAACTATTACTTTACACATGTGCGTTCATTCTCAACTTGCTAGTATTAGACAATGATTCGGCCTAATCACTTAAATCGTAACTTAAATATTCCCCGATTTACTATAGAATCGGGCGTCCGATGGAATACCCTCCATCGTCATCTAATCAGACAATTTTCATATCTTGTTTCATTCTTGAATACTACTCAGGTCCCTTTCTCATAGGCGATGGGGTTTCGAGTCTCATACATACATCCCTGGGATGTCTAACTGGTGTACAGATTAGCCGCCGTACCAGTCACGGATATCCTGCCGAATCAGTCGTGGGTATCCCGCCATGTCGGTGGAATATTCTGTTCAAACCTTAAATATCAAAGTGCACTACATATAGTTATTCACCGTATAACTGTGCTAATTT
Source organism: Chloranthus sessilifolius (assembly GCA_021018995.1). Lineage (NCBI taxonomy): Eukaryota > Viridiplantae > Streptophyta > Magnoliopsida > Chloranthales > Chloranthaceae > Chloranthus > Chloranthus sessilifolius. The sequence goes on from CM037589.1 coordinate 149,515,524, forward strand.
TAGTATATTAGGCCTTATCACTTTTCTTTCACTTTGCTGACAGGTTTCACATACATCTTTGGGATGCCACTAGCTCAACGCATCACACAGATGCTCATTATCACATTCACGTCCCCTGGGGACCTTACATGTTCATTAGTATTCACACACACACACACACTCTTAGAAATCATATTTTGAAGCATAAGTATTCATTTCTATCTCCCTACATACATGCTTTTGAAATTTAAATTACATGTTCAAGGTGTTCCCTACCTCACGTGTTCGAATTCACCAAGCATCAAGGTCTAAGCCACTCACCATGCTTGCCCTTTGCTCGTACTACCTATGGTCACCATAGCACAAGCAAAGCATTAATAAAGATGCATTAAAGAAGATACAAGACCTTTATAGACCCTCAAAGTCCAATTCAAAAGTCCACAGAAACTATCCAAATCGATTGATCGATTTTCAAAATCGATCAATCGAAATTTCAAAATCGATTAATCGATCCCAATTCTATTAATCGAAATTCCAAACTCGATTAATCGATCCCAAATCGATTAATCAAAATCCAAACTTGATTGATCGATTTAAAAATTAATCAATCGATTTTCCCAGCTCTCTATTTTCCAGTCACTGGAAGTGCCCAGACGATTAATTGATTTCAAATTGATTAATCGAATTCCACAAATTGATTGATCGATTCCAAATCGATCAATCGATTTCGGGCAACTTTGCCCAAAAATCTTTCAGGCCAAAATCGATCGATCGATTTCAGAAATCGAACAATCGATTTGGTAAGAATTTCAGCCCCTTGCGAGCATTTCTTTCAAATCTCTTATTATTTTTCCTTTATTTCCACTTCTTTAATTCATCATTTACTATGATTAAATACAACACAACATATTTATAGCAATTTAATCTAACTCACCCCAAATAAATCTCTTGATTGGTTGAATGGTTGGGTTAATGACTAGGGTTCCTAGCTTTGGCTCCAACCGTTCCAACGTGTCGAATCCGATATTTAATGCTTGAACCCGTCTTCCATTTGGAACCCACACTACTTCCTTAGCATTCACTCCTTTACTCTCTCTCTCTCTCTCTCTCTCTCTTCTTAACTCTCTTCACCAACCGTAAACCAAGAGTAATAACTCGTCTTAGTTATTTGCTCCCTTTTAATCCCTCATGCTTTGTTGTAAAGCGCATACACCAGAGATAGGTGTACGTGACCCTTAAACTAACACCTAACCCCATACTTACAACATATTTATATCACACTTAATAAATCCTTTTTAAGTCCTTTGTTTGACTTTCACTTGGTCAAACAATGACCAATCAGGCATGCATCCCGAGGACATTGTTCAATGCTCAAACTTCGAGGATGTTACATCTTGCTTTAAACCTCTCCACTAATAATTCTTTTTCAAGTCTTGATACATCTTTGTGCTACCAGGGTGTATAGCATATACCGACTTATGAGCTTCGTCTAGAATAGTTCGTCGTAGATCGGCTTCAATCGAAATACAAAGATGTCCCCTGAATAGCAACGACCCATCCTCTGTAACTGAAAAATCCGGTTTTGTACCCTCAGTCACCCCTTGTTTGATCTTGACCAACTCAGGATCATTCATTTGCAATTCATAAATGCATTGGAAAATAGTCGGCCATACAGTTATGTTAGCCAAGAAGGCTCCGGAATCTTGCATTTCAAACTTCGCATTATACAATGCTAAATCTTCAAAGAGTTTCCAGCGGTGCACCCCCAAAATAAGGCTAGCTAATTGAGTTGAACCCCTCCGACTCAAGGCGTCTGCAACCACATTAGCCTTACCTGGGTGGTATTATATGGAGCAGTCATAATCTTTGAAAAACTCCATCCATCAGCGCTGCCTCATATTCAATTCCTTTTGCGTAAATAAATACTTGAGGCTTTTATGGTCAGTGTAAATCTCGAAGGTCTCACCATATAAATAGTACCTCCAAATCTTTAGTGCAAAAATAACCGTTGCTAACTCCAGGTTGTGGGTCGGGTAATTTTTCTCGTGATCTTTCAGCTGTCTCGACCCGTAAGTAATAACCTTTTTATGTTGATTTAGAACACAACCTAGACCATTATGCGATGCATCGCTGTATACTGCAAACCCTCCGGTACCTGAAGGAATCGCGAGTACTGGAGCAGAAGTAAGCCTTTTCTTAAGTTCTTGAAAGCTTTTCTCACACTCTTCAGTCCATTCAAATCTCAGTTCCTTCTTAGTGAGTCTCATAAGCGGCCCTGATATCTTTGAGAATCCTTCTACAAAACGCCTATAGTAACCAGGGAGACCAAGGAAACTACGCACATCGGTCACCGTCTTTGGTTGTTCCCACTTCACCACAGCCTCTATTTTTACAGGATCCACTGCGATGCTATTCTTTGTTACGATGTGTCCCAAGAAGCTAACCTCTTCTAACCAGAACTCGTACTTGCTGAGTTTGACATACAACTGGTGTTCTCGCAACTTCTGTAGTGCGAGTCGCAAGTGCTCCTCCTGTCCCTTCTTTGTCTTGGAATAAATCAAGATATTGTCGACAAACACCACGATGCACTTGTCCAAATATGGCTTAAAGACCCGATTCATCATATCCATAAATGACGCTGGGGCATTTGTCAACCCGAATGGCATCACCAAGAACTCGTAGTGCCCATAACACGTTCGAAATGTTGTTTTCTGAATATCTTCCTCCTTGACTCGCAGTTGATAGGATCCTGACCTTAGATCTATCTTAGAAAAATATCTCGCTCCTTGCAGCTGGTCAAATAAGTCATCAATTCTGGGCAGAGGATATCGATTATTTATGGTGATTTTGTCTAACTGACGGTAGTCGACGCATAGCCTCATCGACCTATCCTTTTTCTTTACAAATAAGACCGGTGCTCCCCAAGAAGACATGCTAGGTCTTACAAACCCTTTATCCAGTAAGTCTTGTAGTTGCTCCTTCAGTTCCTTCAACTCGGCAGGAGCCATTCGGTATGGTTCTTTAGAAACAGGCTCTGTCCCAGGTGCCAAGTCGAGAGTGAACTCTATTTCTCTCTCTGGAGGTAGTCCCGGTAATTCCTCTGGAAAAACATCTTCAAAGTCATGCACTATTTCAATCTTGGAAACAATGTGCTTCTTTTCCTTGTCATCCTTTAAGAACGCCAAATAACCAGTACATCCGTTCTTAACCATACGTTCAGCTTTAATCACAGATATAAATGGTAGAAACTTCAATCCGATTCCCCTAAAACAGAATGATCTTCTCGTGTTCGGTCTAAAGATAACCACTTTGTTTTGACAATCGACCGTAGCACGATGAGTGGACAGTCAGTCCATGCCAAGGATCACATTAAATCCTTGCATCTCTAACAAGATTAAATTTGCTGCTAATTCGTAGTCGTCTCCATCAGTGATGGCGACCATTACCGACTTACAGACCAAGTCTGTATTCACTGATTTACCAGTTGGGATGGACACCGCTAAGATAAAATCCAATGTCTCAGGAGTGACCTTCATCTTCTTAGCAAATTGAGGTGTAACAAAAGAGTGGGTAGACCCTGGATCTATCAATGCCCTTGCCTCACATGCCACAAAACTCCCCTTTGCATATACTAGCTGGGTACCTATTGAGAACATGTATGTTAGTCAATTCTGAGCCAGGTGAGCTATTCCCCAGATAGATTCACCTTCTCTATCTAAAATTCAAAACTTCTACAAAACAATTATCAAAATGAAAGTTTACCTTGAATAAGGTCGTTCACATCCTGCACATCCTTGGCGGTCACTGCGTACACTCTTCCTGGAATAATCGGCTTTCGCAGAGGTACTGATTTGGTAGCTAGGGCAGACACCGTCGTCCCTTGACAACCAATCGAAGTCGACGCCATCCTCTCCTTTGTCATTTCGGGACAATCTTGAATGTGGTGACCCATCTTTCCGCATTTGAAACAACCCCTAGTGCCCTATCTACAGTCTGCTGTCTTGTGTGATTTGTCGCATCTGGCACAAGTAACATAGGGTGTTGAAGAAGCTGCTCACTAGAGTCCCTGATTGACTGACGCTCCTAAAACCTGAGATGGTACAGGGCCCTCGATACGAATGGGCTTGACCTGTGCAGCTACTGGTGGTCTTGAAAATTTTGAGTAGGCCGGTAGTCGAGTGACAGGGGCTGGTGCTATGAACCTCGACTTTTTATTCCCTGAGTCATAGTCACCTGTACTCCCTTCAGTGAACCTATTTTTATTCTGCTGAATCAATCGCTTATATTTGTTTTCCATGTCTCTCTCTATGACCATAGCCTTTCTGATTATGTCAGCATAAGTTTCAAGTTCAAATGCGGACACTTTCCCTCTCAACTTGGGCCGTAAGCCTTCTTCAAACTTGCTGGCCTTCATCTCTTCAGTGGCCACTAACTCTGGAGCAAATCTTGACAACTGCGTGAACTCATTTTCGTACTCCCGCACGGTCATATTGCCCTGTTCCAATTTCACAAAATCTTTCTTTAATTGATTCTTCACCTGCTTGGGGAAATATTCTTTGTTGAACGTTGCGACGAACTCTGCCCAAGTCCACAACCCGTGAGGGTTGTCAATTTCTCTCTGCCGTAAAATCAACTTCCACCATGGGTCGGCATCACCTTCCAATTGAAATGAGGCCCATCCGATCTTCTCATTCTCACTCGCCTGCAATCGTTATAGAAGCTTCTTAATTTGATTCAATCACTTTTCGGCTTCTAGCGGGTCGGTTTGTCCATAAAAACTAGGAGGCCTTAACCTCCTAAAGTCTATGAATGAGGATGGTAGTAGTGCTAGAGGAGGTGGTGGTGGCTGTTGATGATTAGCATTATTTGCTGCCATCATCGCTGTCTGCTCAACCAACATAGCTGTTTGCTGAGTCTGCTGGGCCATCGTAGCAGCAACAACGTCCATGTTCTGAGCTAATCTGTTCCTGGCTTCATCTCTATGTTCCCTCCTTTTAGGAGGCTGTCTCTGCTCTGCGCTAGAACCCGCAGGGATGTCGTCTATACTTCTTAAATTCCTCTGATGGCTGTCCTTAAGCCATCCTCGTCCTCTACCATCAATATCAATATGTTACAATGAAACAAAAGTTCCATTAACAGAAGGCCCCTATATTCTCACAAAATCTTAGACTTCTAGTCTAACCTAAGACTTGTCAAAACTTTCTAAAGCCTAGGCTCTGACACCAACTGTGACAGCCTGAATTTTGAAATACCATAACCCTAGCCGTTGGCACAATCCTTGAGGCCGTGCCCATGTAATCACATAACATAGCACTATCAAGAATAACGCAGTTGAAACTTTTGTCTATTATATAATCAAATCAAAAGATGGGTCCAAAAGATGGTTCTAACTCCCATGACAATCCCATGGGACCAAGAACCGAGCCGACCCATCGGTGATACACTCTTATCACCCTCAATGGTTCGCCAAAATATACACTCCCTATTACATATTACACTGTTAGAGTCTATAGGATGGACATACCCAGCCAACCAAAAATATATCTGAAAACGCGCAGAGATGTCTCCTAGAAGAAATCCTCCGGAGGAGGCTCGTTCTCCTCGGGAGGAACGTAATCCGTGTCTAAGCGATCTGAATCTTCAGCTGCCAAGTCCTCACCTATACCTGTGACGTATGGTCAAAGGTGTGAGCTACATCATAGCCCAATAAGGAAGAATAGATCTAATATGCATATCTCAACATAAACATATATTTCATGATGTTTCACATTTCGTAACTTGCTCAAAAGAATTTCAAATTTAATTATGTTAGTAACTCAACAAAGAATAATAACAAATATGCATTCACAATTCAACTGATCATTAGAATAAAAATGTTCTACTTTCAACTCACGCACTTAAAACCCTTACTTAAATAATCCCCGAAGGACTATAGCATCAGGCCCTGATGGAATACCCACCTTCGTCATTCAATTGAACCCCTTTTCACATAAATACAAGTCCTCGGGAATGGAGTGACTTGTCAGACGAAGTGTTCCCCAGATGGGAACCAAAGACCCGATATCCCTTCGGACCGAAGCACAAGTTTGTACGGATATCCCCCCGTACTGGTCGGGGATATCCTGCCGCGTTGGTCATGGTTATACCGCCGCGTTAGTCGGGTATTTACATAACCTTAAAGCACAGTGCAATTATAATTATAATTATTCACTGTGAAAGTGCAATAAACATATTAGTTTTCAAAGCTCTTATAGTTCACCACACGTATATTTTCACATCTATTTAGATGCACACATGCTCGTTAAAAGTACCAATGTGCTTCTGAAAATCCAAGTTTAGATAAGCCTAATTTATTTAAGTGAGAAAACATGCATATTTTAAAGGTATAAACATTCCTTACTAAAAGCAGCATATACCGATACCTCATACATCATTACGTACATGTTCAAAGATTTTTGGCTACACATGTTAGATAGTCTTCCTTACCTTGAGCAAGCATCTATATTTCCTTAGCATAAGCCCTTCACATGCCCTCATTCAAAGTTCGATCACGCCTAGACACATACAATCATGATCGAACAATCAAAATATGCGTAAACCAGGAAGGTAGCTCATGTTCCCGAAGTCCCAAACCCAAAATCTAAAGGCATCCTCAACTGTCCTTAATCGACCGGTCGAACTATAATTTTGACCGGTCGGTTTCTCTCAAGAAACCCAAGACTACAACTCACCCGTAAATCAACTAGTTGATTCTCAAATTCGACCGGTAGAATTTGAATTCAGCCGGTCGGGCCTAAAAATATAATTTTTATACTTCCTGTTTCTGAAAATCGATCGGTCAGATAAATTTTGACCGGTCGGCTTCTTAGAATCGACATGTCGAATGAAATTCGATTGGTCGAAATCGTCCATAATCTCAACCTTCTTATTTCTTGGCGAAATCGATCGGTCGATTAGCGCCAACCTCGAGTGACTAAGATCTGTTCTTCACAGATCCATTTCCTTTCCATTATTCTTTCATTCCCTTCTAATTTCTCTACTACATCCCAAATTCAATTACAATCCTAATCTAAAATTTAATCATCAATAATATCGCAAGATCATACCTCCGGATTCGATCGATCTGACGATTCAAAGTCTTACTCTCCAAGCTAGGGCTTGGGTCTTAAGATTTTCGGATTTTGCGAAATTTGACATCGGGTTGAATGCGCGTCACTGATTTCTTGTACACTGATCATCAATCCACGCACATCCACAATCAAACCACATTCATAAATTCCCCTCTTTCCCTTCCTTCTATTCTCTCTCTCTCTCTCTCTCTTTATAAATTTAACCTAGGAGTGCATTTACTCCTCTTTACTCCTATTTATATCCATCCTAGTTTTGGATGTAAAACACCCACACACTGATTTGGTGTATCAAAAATCTCCTTAACCTTACACCTGCCCTTAACTTCACACAGATCACCGTCTTGACCCGTCAGCAGTTCATCGGTCAAGCACGCGATCTGACTGTACACACATTGCGAGGTACTATTCACGATTAGAATTGTGCGGGACGTTACAAATTCTTACGGCAGACCTATTACAATGAATCGAATGTACCTATAGTTTGTTTACATGACTCAATAATTACTTAATTACTGTTTTACGAATTCTAAGATTTCAGTTTGACATTTAAGTTAATATTTGGTGTGAATGTGAGATTACTGTCTACTATGAAACGCCATATAATTATATTAGTATGAAATAAAAATTAGGGCGATCGATCCGTTCATCAAAAGTTATTGACCATCTTATTAGAATCGTACACGTGTCACTGCCACTATAATTTTTCGTGAATTGTGACATAAAAATTACTTGTAATTTTTTTGACTTACGAGGGATATGACTTGTAATGTTGAAATATTACTTGCAAAAGGTATAACGGCTCTAATTTTTATAAAAAGTAAACTTTACGAGCTTATTTTACGATAAAAAGAACATATTTTTTACATGAGAAAAAAGAAATTTACATGTAATCCAGTCAGCTATATTTTACAGGGAAAGTAATTTTTATGGCAGACCTATTACAATGAACCGAACGTAACTAGAGTTTGTTTATATAACTCAATAATTACTTAATTACTGTTTTACGAATTCTTAGATTTCAGTTTGACATTTAAGTTAATATTTGGTGTGAATGTGAGATTACTGTCTACTATGAAACGCCATATAATTATATTAGTATGATGTAAAAATTAGGGCGATCGTCCGTTCATCAAAAGTTATTGACCGTCTTATCAGAACCGTACACGTGTCACTGTCACCATAATTTCTCGTGAATTGTGCCATAAAAATTACTTATAATTTTTTTAACTTACGAGGGATATGACTCGTAATGTTGAAATATTGCTTGCAAAAGGTATAACGGCTCTAATTTTTACAAAAAGTAAACTTTACGAGCTTATTTTATGATGAAACGGATATATTTTTTATATAAGAAAAAAGAAATTTATATGTAATCCAGTGAGCTATATTTTACATGGAAAGTAATTTTTACGGCAGACCTATTACAATGAACCGAACGTACCTATAGTTTGTTTACATAACTCAATAATTACTTAATTACTGTTTTATGAATTCCTAGATTTCAGTTTGACGTTTAAGTTAATATTTGGTGTGAATGTGAGATTACTGTCTACTATGAAACGCCATATAATTATATTAGTATGAAATAAAAATTAGGGCGATCGGTCCGTTCATCAAAAGTTATTGACCGTCTTATCAGAACTGTACACGTGTCACTGTCACCATAATTCTCGTGAATTATGCCATAAAAATTACTTGTAATTTTTTTGACTTACGAGGGATATGACTCGTAATGTTGAAATATTGCTTGCAAAAGGTATAACGGCTCTAATTTTTACAAAAAGTGAACTTTACGAGTTTATTTTATGATGAAACGAACATATTTTTTACTTGAGGAAAAAGAAATTTACATGTAATCCAGTCAGCTATATTTTATGGGGAAAGTAATTTTTATGGCAGACCTATTACAATGAACCGAACGTACCTATAGTTTGTGTATATAACTCAATAATTACTTAATTATTGTTTTACGAATTCCTAGATTTCAGTTTGATGTTTAAGTTAATATTTGGTGTGAATGTAAGATTACTATCTACTATGAAATGTCATATAATTATATTAGTATGAAGTAAAAATTAGGGTGATCGGTCCATTCATCAAAAGTTATTGACCGTCTTATCAGAACCGTACAAGTGTCACTGTCACCATAATTTCTCGTGAATTGTGCCATAAAAATTACTTATAACTTTTTTGACTTACGAGGGATATGACTCGTAATATTAAAATATTGCTTGCAAAAGGTATAACGGCTCTAATTTTTACAAAAAGTAAACTTTACGAACTTATTTTACGATGAAATGAACATATTTTTTACATGACAAAAAAGAAATTTATATGTAATCTAGTCAGCTATATTTTACAGGGAAAGTAATTTTTACGACAGACCTATTATAATGAATCGAACGTACCTATAGTTTGTTTACATAACTCAATAATTACTTAATTACTATTTTACGAATTCCTAGATTTCAGTTTGACGTTTAAGTTAATATTTGGTGTGAATGTGAGATTACTGTCTACTATGAAACGTCATATAATTATATTAGTATGAAGTAAAAATTAGGGCGATCAGTTCGTTCATCAAAAGTTATTGACCGTCTTATCAGAACCGTACACATGTCACTGTCACTATAATTTTTCGTGAATTGCGCCATAAAAATTACTTATAATTTTTTTGACTTACGAGGGATATGACTCGTAATATTAAAATATTGCTTGCAAAAGATATAACGGTTCTAATTTTTACAAAAAGTGAACTGTACGAGCTTATTTTATGATGAAACGAATATATTTTTTACATGAGAAAAAAGAAATTTACATGTAATCCAGTCAGCTATATTTTACAGGGAAAGTAATTTTTACGGCAGACCTATTACAATGAACCGAACGTACCTATAGTTTGTTTACATAATTCAATAATTACTTAATTACTATTTTACGAATTCCTAGATTTCAGTTTGACGTTTAAGTTAATATTTGGTGTGAAAGTGAGATTACTGTCTACTATGAAACGTTATATAATTATATTAGTATGAAGTAAAAATTAGGATGATCGGTCCGCTCATCAAAAGTTATTGACCGTCTTATCAAAATCGTTCACGTGTCACTGTCACCATAATTTCTCGTGAATTGTGCCATAAAAATTACTTGTAATTTTTTTGACTTACAAGGGATATGACTCATAATGTTGAAATATTGCCTGCAAAAGGTATAATGGCTCTAATTTTTACAAAAAGTGAACTTTACGAGCTTATTTTATGATGAAACGAACATATTTTTTACATGAGAAAAAAGAAATTTACATGTAATCCAGTCAGCTATATTTTACAGGGAAAGTAATTTTTATGGCTGTGACAGCTCGAATTTTTTCACCCCGAAACCAATGCCATCAGAACGGCCCTCTAGGCCGTGCCCCTAGAGTCTGTACGGAACATTGGTATAACAAGCAATAACTGACCAAGTAAAGCATTTAAACTGAATCGGACATGCATTTAATGATCTACTATTCTATAATAAAAGGTCAAAAGGCAGTTCTCATTCCATGCCAACGCATGGACAAAAGAATCGGCCCGAACCATCGTTGATAAAACCAGATCACCCAAGATGGTTCGCCCCAAGAAATATCAGAGCATAATTACATTTTTCTCACAAAGGGCTTGACATACCAAGCCGTACAGAATGCTCTCAAAAATCTCTCTCAAGGTACGCAGGGGTCCTCTAGAAGAAGTCTTCAAGAGGAGGCTCCAACTCTTCCTCGGACACTTAATCTGAATCTCCCGAATCTACTTATCCCGAAGCCTTAGCAGCTACAAGCACGGGACCTGCGACGTATAGTCTAAAGGGTGAGCTAATCCTAGCTCAATCAGGAAACAACAAATGAACATATAAGTCAAGCTATTACATATATTCTATGACAATTAAAAGCATGATTTATCAAATGGGATAACTGAGAAAACAATTTAATAACTAAAAAGATGTATTGAATGCAACTGTTGCTTTACACATGTGTGTTTATTCTAAACTTGCTGCTATTATATAATGATTTGGCCTAATCACTTAAATCGTAACTTAAATATTCGCCGATTTACTATAGAATTGGGCGCCCGATGGAATACCCTCCATCGTCGTCTAATCAGACAGTTTTCATATCTTGTTTCATTCTTGAATACTACGCAGGTCCCTTTCTCATAAGCGACAGGATTTCGAGTCTCATACACACATCTCTGGGATGTCCAACTGGTGTACGGATTGGCCGCCTTACCGGTCACGGATATTCTGCCGAGTAAGTCGTGGGTATCCTGCCACGTCGGTGGGATATTCTATTCAAACCTTAAATATCAAAGTGCACTACATATAGTTATTTACCGTGTGACTGTGCTAATTTTAGTATATTAGGCCTTATAACTCTTCTTTCACTTTGCTGACAGGTTTCACATACATCCCTGGGATGCCACTAGCTCAACGCATCACATAGATGCTCATTATCACATTTACATCCCCTGGGGACCTTACATATTTATTTAGTATTTACACACACACACACACTCTTAGAAATAAAATTTTTATGCATAAGTATTTATTTCTATTTCTCTATATACATGCTTTTGAAATTTAAATTACATGTTCAAGGAGTCCCCTACCCCACATTTTCAAATCACCAAGCATGAAGGTCTACGCGACTCACCATGCTTGCATTTGCTCGTACCACCTATAGTACACCATAGCACAAGTAAAGCATCAATAAAGATGCAATAAAAAAGGTACAAGACCTTCCAAGAACCTCAGAGTCCAATTCAAAAGTCCATAGAAACTATCCAAATTGATTGATCGATTCTCAAAATCGATCAATCGAAATCCCAAAATTGATTAATCAATCCCAAATTGATTAATCAAAATTCTAAACTTGATTGATCGATTTAAAAATCGATCAATTCCTTTTCCCAGCTCTCTATTTTCCAGTCACTGGAAGTGCCCAGACGATTAATCGATTTCAAATCGATTAATCAAATTCCACAAATCGATTGATCGATTTTAAATCAATCAATCAATTTCGGACAACTTTGTCCAGAAATCTTCCAGGCCAAAATCGATTGATCGATTTTAGAAATCGATCAATCGATTTGGTCAAAAATTTAACCCTTTGCGGGCATTTCTTCCAGCTTCACTCCTTTCTATGCTCCTTCATTTTTCTATCTTTTTAATTGGCATTTAATTTACAAATTCCTATAATTCATGCACAACAATCTATTCATAAAAATCCAACATGAACTCACCTTAAATCAACCCTTGGTTGACACAATGGTTGGCCCCAAAGCTAGGGCTCCTAGCTTGACGCCAATTGTTCCAATGCGTCGAAACCGGTATTTAATGCTTGAACCCGTCTTCAATTTGGAACCCACACTACTTCCTTAGCATTCACTCCTTCTTTACTCTCTCTCTCTTCTTAACTCTCTTCACTAACCTAAAACCAAAGAGTAATAACTCCTCTTAGTTATTTGCTCCCCTTTTAATCCCTCATGCTTTGGTGTAAAGCACATACACTAGAGATAGGTGTATGTGACCCTTAACTAACATCTAACCCCATACTTACGACACATTCACATCAAGGTTACTTCAATCATAGTCATTGTGTTGACTTCCACCTGGGCAAACCTATGACCAGTCGAGCACGCATCCCGAGGATACTGTTCAATGCTCAAAATTCGAGGATGTTGCATTCTCCCCACCTTAAGAATTTTCGTTCTCGAAAATGCACCTGAAGGTGTCGTCTATGGAATCCCACACACACAGACTGGTATAGTTTCATTTAATAGCAACAACCCACACACACAGAGAAATATAGTTTCACTGAATAGTAATACACATGGAAACTAAATACATTGACAATGATGGAGGGAAACACGTACAAGCTAAAATAATTTACGAGTTGAAATGAATGTGCAGTATATACGGCGGTTATCCGCACCCAAAATAAGTACAATCCAAAATAATGGCATCCATGCCAGATAGTTCCATACAGCAGAAATCTCAAATAATTACAACCCCAAAATTTACAATCCCCAGAAAATAATTACAATTCAAAAGTTAATTACACAAAGCTCTAAAAAGTTATCACAACAAAATGAAATGTCATAATCTTAAGCTCACGCGGTCTCCTCTCCTGGCTAGTCTGCCTCGCCTGGTTGCTATGGCCTCGAGCTCGATGTGCCCGCACCAGAAGTACCCTCAGTAGGAGTGTCAGGCGTCTAAGTCTGCTCCTCCGCGAGACGCTGCTGGAAATCCCCGAGATAGATGTACCGCATAGTATGGTACATCATGAAGTCCAAGCGGCGGTTCATCTGCTGGTTGTTGGCCTCCATCCGGGCCAAAATGTCGTCGATAGTAGGGGCGGGGCGAGTCGCTCATCGGCGGTGGGGTGGTGTAGCAGTAGCAGGTGATCGTGAAGCTGGAGCAGGTGGCACAATGGGCTGCCTCTCAGGCTGTGTAGGGTCATGAAGCAGTGCTCCCTCAGCTGGTGGTACAATAGGTGGCTCCCCCCTTCTGGAGGATCCTGAGGTGGTGGTGGTACAGGGCCAGCCTGAGCAGGTGATGGCTCCTCAGCTGGTAAGGTCTTCTTTAACATATGGTAGCTGCGGCCCTATGAAGCGATGGAGTAATGCTTCATGTGGTTGGTGGTTGTTATTCACTGAAAAGTACCACTTTTCACCTCTAAACCTAGCCTTTGATGGATCTTGAAGTCCACTAATAATCAGTTGTTAAGTATGTTTTGCAGTTAGTAATAAAATGTGCAGCTTAATATAAAATTCTTACTTTTTGGCCTAAAAGAGAGAGAATACAAGCAAAGAGGATAGCTGAGCCAAAGCCTGATGGAACCCCTTGGTAGTGCTCACCATGGTGACTCACTATTGCTGATCATCATTGACCTAAAGTCTAGCAGATGGCTGAAGTTAGCTGAGAAGGGAAGAGACTGTGACAGCAGCAAGTGCAATGCTCCAGAGCAGCAAAAGATAGACTTCATAGAGTTGAGGAGCTTCCTTGCAAAGCTAAAGATGTAGTGGAAGAGGCCCTCGTACAAATAAGACACGTAGTCAAAAGGAGAGTTGTAAAGCTATCACGAAGATCTCATGGCTTAAAACTCTCAGAATTTGCCCTCGTGAAGATCGAGCCCCAAAGCAGCCTCGCGAAGAACACAGCGAGTTCATATGCACAAAGAACTAAAATTCACCTCGCAGAGTTCTCGCATAGCCAATGAAGAGAGAGACGCCCAAGATTCCCCTCGCACAGATCTCACGCACTCTGGAGCCTTACAAGTTACTACGCGAGTCGTAGGAGCCCACCTGCGCGAGTACTTAGCGAGAGAGAGCTCCTAAAGCTCTATTGCACGAAACACCCTGGCCTCTAGATCATCTTTGCGATAGCACTGCAATGCGAAGCAACTGTGTGATTCACTAAAGGTTTACTACGCGAATGAGCCCTTCCCATTAGCCAAAGGCAACTCCGTGGATGCAAAGCAGCTACGTGAATGAGCTAAAAGTAGATATCAGCCCCGCGAAGCACGGGCCCTCAACTTCTCAGTTTTACTCAAGGACCTTTTGAGAATTTCCCAAGGATAGGGTACACTTCTCGAGGTGAGGAATTCGAGGCACATATCTCGAGGCATTCAAGGATTGTAACAATGCCACGTCTGCTAGAAAAATTAGGGTTAATCTCTTTAGAGCCAAGAACATTTTTAGAGAGTATATAAGTTGTACTTAGAGTTTATTATTATCATCTTTTCCTTCATCCTCTGTTAGTTGAGAGCTCCAGCAGGCTAGGATTAGGGTTTGATCACCTCTTTTTCCTATTTTTCTTCTCTCTTAGCTCAGCTCTTACAGGCTAATCCCCCTGTAAGCAGATAGGTTTTATTTTTGTTTCAGTATTGTAATGGATTTTGTATACATTGGGACTATGGATGAGCAGTTGGATATAGGCTGTAGCTAGGAGACAGTTCATTATAAGTTTTTTTATTTATTAATGAACTGATATTTTAATGCTTAATAAAATCTATAGATCTTATGGTTTCTTTAGATGTCTATAGGATCTATGTATTTGGGACGAGCCCATTCAGTTTCTAGTAGGTCTATTGTTTACCATTTGATTTCCCTTGGTTTGATAGACACATGAAAAGCAATGTTGGATCTATAGTGAGGTCCAAGGAGCTCGGAGGCCTGCGGACCATAGTGGTTGCAGCAGTTTCATGTTCTCTCTCAGGCCTTTGTGGTGTGGACGAACTAATGGGATACCCTGTGACCATTGGAGTGGACAGAGTATAGCCCTATGGTTGTGTCCATTCACACGTTTGAGAAGGATTCTTCTTTCCTGCACATGAGCTTCTAGAGCCTTGTGAGTAGGTTTATACAGTAACTGGCTCCACTCTGTTTTACCTAGTCGATATCAGATGTTAGATCTGATCTCTTATAGTAATTATAGCTTGAGGCTGAGTCATTGCAGGCTGTTTGTAGTAATGACCAGCTGAACTTAAGGCCTTATTCAACCTGTTGCATGGTCCTTTTTGTGGGCATCAAGTACCGCTGGGCTTGACAAAACACTTAGAATTTTATAGGTTGGAATACCTATGGATGCCAGCTAGGTCTGTGCATAGATCTAGGGAGCTCGTAGCACTGGCATTACATAGTGCTGCAATAGTATTCATGGCTAGAGCTAATCCAGTGGCTGGGGAAATGATCAGTCCACTCTTCTGAATTAGACTAGCAAATTTTTGATTTAACTAATGGGATTTGACAGACTCTATTGGATACCCTGTGACCATTGGAGTGGACAGAGTATAGCCCTAAGAGTGCCCAAAATGGCATGGGTTAAACTGGGAGCTTATACCTTGTTGAGGCTTTTAATAGCATCTCAGCAAGGAATACTGCAGAGACAGACTAAATCTGAGTTATAATACTGCATCATTAACTCTAGCTCAACCTGCTTACTTCTCATCATTTTTATATTTTATTTTGATACACTCTACCATCTTCTTGTTAACCATTTCTTTAGGATAGGGCTACATTGTATTTCTTTGTCTTTTTAGGATAGGCCTGCACTTTATTTTTCTTCTTTAGTGTTAATTTAGTGTAGTCGTGACACCCAACTCCCTTCCTTAGGATTGTCAGATCTGTAGCCAGATCTGGACGCCTACTATTAGTGCCCATTTTGGGCTCTTGATCATTTTCTCTGTGAGATAAACTCTTGCTTATCAAAACTTGCTACAATAGACCCTGTATCTTGCAGGTTAGGTCTAGGATTACTTTAGTTGTGCTGAATCCATCCATTTATTTTACTATGTTTTTAATTGGGTTCCACCACACAATAACACAAGAACACTACACAAGGGGTAGCCTAGAGCCACCAACAAGTTTCTGGCGCCGTTGCCGGGGATCTTGATTATTTTAGTAGACCTGAGTTGTACTATAATTTAGACTAATAAATTCTTTATAACTGTGTTTAATTTAGAATAAAAGTACTACTGATTCTTTGTGGGAATTTTGTAGAAATGGACAGCAGAGGAAGGGAAAAGCTAGAGCTGCAAGTGGAGAGTAGCTAGCTCTGTTTGCACTTTCTTACCCCTAAATCTCATGCCATTTATGTTGAATCCCCTGTTATTTTATTTAGTGTAAATTTGAGTAGTTATTACTTTTTGTTGTTTGAAATTCTTTTTGTGTGCCTGTAAGCATTTTCATTACTATTGGTGAGTGTATGCTCGGTAGGTCCTTAAACCCTGACTTGAAACCCCCAAATCCAGAGGTTAAAAGGATCCTTAGACTTAGACACACCGCATAAAGCCCTATTATTGAGACTGAACCAGTTACTATGGCTGAGAGGCAGAGGACATTAAAAAAGTATAATGCACCTAGGGAGTACACCTCTCCCTTTTGCATTCAGTTTTCCTCTGTTGAGGGAAACTATGAAATTAAAGCCTCCACCATCAGTATGCTGCCTTTATTTCATGGGCTGAGTAAAGAAAATCCTTACAAGCATATTGACTAGTTTTTAGCACTTTGCACTACCTTCAACATTGCTGGCTTTGCGCCTGAGGCCACTAAATTGAGGCTTTTTCCTTTTTCACTGAAGGATAAAGCCAGCACATGACTATCAAAGCTCCTAGTCAACAGTATACAGTCATAAAGTGACCTTCAAACTAAATTCCTAGCAAAGTTTTTGCCTATGAACAAAACAAGCCAGATGAGGACAAATATTTTGTCATTCACTCAGTCCTCAACTGAGAATTTTAATGAAGCTTGGGAAAGATTCTAGGAGATGTTAAAACAATGCTCCCACCACCAAATCCCCATGTGGTAGATTGTCCAAGTGTTTTATCAAGGAGTGAATGCCAAGAGCAGGGATATGGTGGATGCTTCCTATGGTGGTAACTACCTCCACAAGACAGCTGAGGAAGCATGGGAAATGTTTGACATTATAGGGGAAAATTCTATGCAGCAGGAGTCTCTGTCACACAATCATAGTCAGATTCTAGCTAAAATGGTGAAAGAGGCCACCCCTAGAGGTGGAATATATGAAGTAAAGGTGCAAGGTAATTTGGAGAGAAAGGGGGACAACCTGAGCTTGAAGTTTGATAAATTGATGAGTGTGATGCAGCCCCGGATGGTTGCACAGGTGGAGGAGGCATGTCTGATATGCCAATCTCCCACACACTCTATTCATGATTGTCCATCTGCCAATCAATTTATGAGTTTTGTTATGGAGCATGCCAATGCTGCTCAAACCTTTGGGCAATATAGCCTGCTGAGTATTATTGGAGGAACCACCCAAATCTGAGGTGGAGACAAGACTCATATCTTCAACCCCAGTAGCAGCAGATGGTAGCTCCGTACAGACCCCAACACCAATTGAATCAAGGTTACCCACTGAGGTAAAATTTTCTGTTACCTGCCCCACAGTCTAACCAGTTGGCTCTGCCCCCACAACAGCCCAGGTCCTCTTCATTTGAAGAGCAGATGGTGGCTTCAATGCAGAATTAGGGGAGCCTGGTTCAGACTATTAACTCTCATGGACAGAGTATCAAGAAGATTGAGAACCAGCTTGGTTAGATCTGTAATGCTCTTAACAGGAGGGAGGAAGGAAAATTGCCTAGTCAGCTCCTAGCCAATTCAAAAGGGCAGCTCTTGATTGGAGAAACACCTTTTATCCATGAGAATGCTGATGCCATAACTACTCTTAGGAGTGGTAGGGTGGTTGACAATTTAGTGGGCAAGGAATAGGAAGAGGTCACAGAAAATGAAAAGATTGTTAGTGTCAAAGAGCTGAGGCCTATGTCCCTTGTTGTGGATCAGCTAGGGCAAAATAATGGGGCTGAGGCTGAGCCCCAACATGAAGAAATAAAAGAAGATAAAAGAAAAAGAAAAAAATATGACCATGATGGTAGTAGGCATGCAGCAGTGCCACAACTGCATTTTCTCAAACTCTAACTAGCCCATCCCCTCTTGATAAAGGGAATGCTCAAATGGAGGAAATGCTGGAGACTTTCAAGCAGGTTCGGATCAACTTACCCCTGCTTGATGCAATAAAGCAAGTCCCTGCCTATGCTAGGTTTTTAAAGGACCTCTGCACACAAAAGAGGAAAGTTAGGGTGCAATTGTCTAAAAGAGTTTTTACTGCTGAGCATGTTGAGTCCGTCCTGTCCATTGCCACACCTAAAAAAATTACAAGACCCAGGGGTACCTACTATCCCCTGCATAATCGGAAACCACACCATTGGAAAAGCCCTCTTGGATTTAGGGGCCAGTGTGAACTTACTTCCTTACTCTGTATATGAGGAATTAGGATTGGGGGAGCTGAAACCTACATCAGTTGTGCTCCAACTGACTGACAGGTTTGAGAGAAGGCCTGTGGGTGTGGTGGAGGATGCCTTAGTTGGGGTGGACAAATTCTATTATCCAGCCGATTTTCTTATTTTAGACATGGATCCTTGCAAAAGCAAAACCCCAATTCTTGTTATCCTTGGCTACTGCAAATAATTGCATACAATGTAGGTCAGGGGTAATGGAGGTCACTTTTGGAAACATGAAGGCCCATTTAAATGTGTACCATATTGCTACAGTGCCTCATATTGACATTGAGGACTGCTGTGTAGTAGATATACTAGATGGCCTGGTAGAAGATGAATTATCCAATCTACTGGATTGGGATAATCTAATTGAAAGTATGGAAAGTGTTTGGAGTTTGTTTGAGAAGGAGGCCCCAATTCCCATGACAGAAGACAACACAAACACTGAGTCTTCTGTGGGCCTAGTACAACACATATTGCTGCCCCTTCCTCAAGCCACTAAGGCACCTTTGTTGCCTTCAATTGAATGTCCCCCTGAGCTGGAGCTGAAGCTGCTCCCAGCCACATCAAAATATGCCTTCTTGGGGCAAGTCAATAAGCTTCCTGTGATTATCTCCTCCTCTCTCACTAGTGAGCAGGAGGAGGAATTACTAAATGTCCTTATGAATCACAAGAAAGCAATTGGGTGGACAATAGTTGACCTTGGAGGCATTGATGCCTCAGTTTGTATGCACAGGATTCACCTGGATGAGAGTGGAAAACCCTCAAGGGAGATACCGAGGAAACTAAATCCTCACATGCAGGAGGTGGTGCTCAAGGAGGTTGTAAAACTGTTAGATGCAGGGGTGAGTTACCCCATTTCAGATTTTGAATGGGTATCACCTATCCAGGTGGTACCTAAAAAGTCAGGCATCACAGTTGTTACCTCTGATTTGGGGGAGTTGATGCCAGCCAGAGAGACTACTGGCTGGAGAGTGTGCATTGATTATAGGAAGCTCAACTCCAAAACCAGAAAAGACCACTTCCCCCTCCCTTTTATTGAGCAAATTCTAGATAAGTTGGTTGGGAAGGCGTATTACTGTTTTCTTGATGGATATTCAGGGTATAACCAAATCCCTGTGGATCCTCAAGACCAGGAGAAAACTACTTTCACATGTCCCTTTGGCATCTTTGCTTACAGAAGGATACTTTTCGGACTATGCAATGCCCCAACCACTTTTCAGAGGTGCATGTTATTGGTGTGTGCTTTTTCTGGGTTCCTCTCAGTTCCTGTTGAATAAGTGGCTCCCAATTCTGTCCTATTGGACTCTAGCGATGCGGTGTATGTGATAAGGTGGAGATTAATAATAAAGTGAATTTCCTAGGAGGATTCCTAGTTGATTTGCGATCGCTAGCTGCAGATATTTATCGACGCTGCAACACATCAGTGATCACACATTTAAGCGGGTGTGGGTTACTTCTATACTGAATCGTCCACCTGCGAACGTCAGTAACAATGTCTTTTCTTAGTTAGATAGTTTCGACTCTCTTTTTAGTTTCCCTCATTGCGGTTCTAGTCGATTTAGATTCTCCTTTTTGTTATTATTAGTTATGATTAGGTGAGCTTATTATGATAGATTATTTAATGTCTTGATGCTATTAGGAGTCCAATCATTTTAAATTTCTCAGTATTATTAGGAGTCCAATTAATATCAAAGTCCTAGTACTACTAAGAGTCCAATCAATTTTAGTCTCCTGCTGGTACTAGGAGTGTATGTGCATCAGTTCCAATAGTATTCCAATTAAGTAAAGGAGTCCAATTATATCGCAATTCTATATGAAACAGGCATGCTAATTTTATTGCAATTCTTAGACAAAGCAGATATATTAATTGTATTGCAATTACTACTAAAGCAATTAAGATAATCCTACTAGAATTCTAATTGACAAAAAAAAAGACTAATTTTTACTACGACTCTGATTGAAGCGACAAATCAATTTACTAAAATAGAAATAAATGACCGAGGCAGCAAAACAAACTTTTCCCTTTTTTAGAATCATAATCTATGGATTGATTATGGTAAAAATCTAACTAATGATAGACAAATTAACCTTCCTAAATTTAATTGAGATAATAAATTAATTGAACTCGAAGACTGAATTGAATCAAAGTAAATAATGATATGGAGGCCTATTTGATGCAATTAATCAATTATACTGAAGTAGAAACTAATTAAAATTAACTAATTAGTCCTAAATAGTCTAAAAAAAAGGGGGGTTGGGCCCGCTATGCTAAGGAGGATTGGCCTCGTTCCCGAGTACCCTCCGTAAGCTCCCGTGGGCAAAATCGAATGGCTGAGATAAAAGATAGATTAAAATTTGACTAAAAAAGGGTGTTTTGACAATTGAATTTGGAATTATAATAAGAAATTGAATTGAGAAACTAGAGTTATGAAATGAAATTTATATTTTTGGATTTTGGTGATGTAAAAATATAAAATCGAATTATTAATTAAAATTTAGGACTGAATCTGAGTCCGAAATCAGAAAATTAGGCCGTATGATTAAGGACTGGTTTTGAACTCCGAGAGTCAGAACCAAAAATTAATGATAGGACTATAAATTTTGATTTTAGAGTAGAATCAGAGTATAAAGTCGGTAAGTCAGACTGTTAGATTAAGAATCGGTTCTGAAAGCAGAGAACCAATACCGAATATAGAGAATTTCGGTCCAAAAAGGGGTGCTACGGTCTAAAATTAGAATTAGGATTGATTAATTAAACTAAAGAGAAATCCTAAGTCTAGAATAAAATTTAATTCTTACCTAGGGTTGAGACTGTGGAGAGGAATCATTGAGGATCCGGGGGTTTGAATCTCGAAATCATACTGGGTTGCTCTATGGATTCATCCTCGGAACTCTCTGGTTTTTGGAATTTACGATCTCGTTCTCTGAATTTTGTAGCTTATTTTCGTGTTGTCTTTGGCCTCTCCTCTCTCTCTTCGAGAAAAAGAGCTTTTATAGGTTTTCCTCTAATTACGCGTCTGTTTAAGGGCATTTAATTGAATTGCGCACTAGTTTTATGGCGCTTAATCACTTCAAGTCGGTCACTGACTTAGTGAGCGACGGGCTGACTTACTTAGTGAGTTTTCCAGTCTTAATAAAATTAGGGCTAATTACACGCGTGTTGGGACGTGCGTAATCTAATTAAGCGTGTTACCTAAAGCGCTTAATCTAGGAAACGTAGGGGTCAGGGGTAGTAAGACTAGGTCAGGCGTAGGCCAATTGCGCACTGGTATTTTAGCGCTCAATCCAATCGCGCGTTTGTTTCCAGGTGCGTAATCGAGTCTCGAAGCGGTCTGTGAAAGGAAGTTTGGTCTAAAAGGGGGACTGATCGCGTGCTTGTGGTTTTACACGTGATCGAATTAAGCACGAGTTTTTAGGCGCTTAATTCAGGGTTGTCCGGGTATGGTCTCAAGAATGGAATGCAGGACTATTATTTCAGTCTGCATTCTGACTATATACTATTGCTTAGTATATAGCCACTCTACGTTGGGATCTGAGCCACAGAGCTATTGTTTTAGCTTGTGTTCAGCCATGTACTATTGCATGGTCCCATGTCGAGGGTTAAAAATGTCAAGGGCTAACCAAACGAATTTGTGTACTCCGAGAGGGCGAAATGGGGGTGTCTACAAATGCCCCTCTTCGGCGCGCTCTTGCGAAGTAAGAACGCGTCGAAGAAGTAGACACCCTTCTTTCTAGGTGCCTTCCCATTTCTTGAGAATTTACAAATGTGAATTGGTGATGCTGACATGACAATCTTGGCTTTCTTATCTATCAACGTAAGCTTTAATGGAACATATGAAGGGCAAATGGTAGCCGTCGAAAGGCACTTTTCGGGTATGTGGGTGCATGGCGCATCTCGTCGCATGGCACGAACTAATAGAGGGATATGGTGCGATCGAGGTACCGGGGTGTCAATCAAATGTCCATAGGGTGTAGAGACTGATAATACAAAAAGAGATGAAATAGTGTGTAATATCGAGAGCTTTTACAAGTCATGTCAGACCGGGCGCGTCATTGCTCACACCAATGCGCGTCAGGCGTTCCGTTTCCAATAGGCATTTGTAAGTTCCTAGATTGAGTATACTCGTTGTTTGGCATCTCAGGGGAATGGTTGACTTGGGTCGATAATTGAGGTAAATTCTATGAAGTGTGCTCAGTTGAATTCTGGACAGTGGCATATGCACTTGGTTCATCTGGAGTCGTTGTTTCTTTTTTTGTGTTTTTACATCTGAACAAGTGATTTTGCGTAGTGGCGTATGCGCTCAATCTAATTCTGCGCAGTGGGGTACGCGCTTGATTACGAATTCAGAGATTTTGGGATTTAAAGGTCAAGGCTAAGTGTAGTTGGTTGTGGTATTTAAAGAAAGGTGAGTCGGGTCTATGTATTTTGTTCATTTTCTTCTTTTTCTTTTTTGTTTCTTTTTTTTTTGTAAGAGAAGAGAAAAGAGATTTTTGAAATAAAAGATTTTAGAATGAGTAAGGGGTTTTAAAATTTTAGGGATTTTAACTTAAGATAAATTCGATGTTAAAACAGCAGAAAACGTGGCTTCCAAGACGTCGCTGAGCAGATCCACCGGTACGGGATTTGTGGACCCGACCGTTTGTGTGGTTGTAAAGATGACACTTGGCATGCTGGATACTCCATCTAACCTTCTCGACGAATACTGATGATTGTCTCTTATGGGAGGACTACAGTAATTCACGAGTTAAGAGAGAGACGGGTTGAAAACATTTTGACTTAATCATAGATAATTAAAATTTAGAAGAAATATCGAGTAATTGAAAAGGAGTAGTACTTACCTGGGGGTGATACTTACCTGAATTGTGCGGTGAGACCTTGGGAATATTGTAGTGGTGGTACTTTGGCAGTATTATAGTGTGATGGGACTTGGTGATTGTAGCGGCACCGCGATGAGACTTGAGAGGTATTGCTGGGATGTTTGTGCTGTAGCTTGGCAGTAGTGTATGTGATGGGACATGGGAGTAGTCCCACGTCTTCCTATCTTTCTGTTGCAGTGGCGTTCTGGCGACTATTTGTGGCGAGCACTTTGGGAGGAGGCTCTTTGCATTGGTAATGGGGCGTGCTCGTGCTTTCTTTCCTTTTCTTCTTTTTTTTTTAGTGCGATCGGTGTTGTTTGATATTTCTCGAGTAGTGGTGTCCGCGTTTCTGGGAGATTTGCTCTTAGAATTTTAGTGATGGGCCACGAGGGCATGGCAACATTTTTGCAGTGGGACTAAATGTTGGTGTAACATCCTGAAAATTTTGACCTTAAACAGTGACCTCGGGATCCGTGCCCGATGGGTCATAGGTTTGACCAAGTGATGGTCAAACAGTGGGCTTCTATAGTTAACGTATTCATGTGATATAAGTGTATCCTAAGTATGGGGTATGGGTGTTAGTAAGGGTCACATACAGCTATCTTTGGTGTAGGTGCTTAACACCAAAACTGAAGGAGGGTTATAAGGGTTTAATAACCTACAGGGAAGTCATTCCTTTGTTTGGTTGGTGAGAGAGTTAAGAGGGGGGAGAGAGAGAGAGAGAGTAAAGAGGGAGTTAATGGCAAGGAGAGTTATTGTGGTTCGGATTTGGGGACCGATTTGAGCATTGAATACCAGATTCGACGCGTGAAGAATCGTTAAAGCAAAAGCTTGGAACCCTAGCCAAGAAATCAACCATTCCATCATTTAAGATGAGCTTTGTTAGATTTAAATGTATGAGTTTTGATGATTAAATTTAGTTAATAGATGGGGTAAATGATGAATTAAAATGATGAAAAAAGATAGAAAATTGATTAACTGATTTTGGTTTGGAAGTTAAAAGATATAAATCCTCGTCAGGTTCGATTAATCGATTTTGAAATTCAATTAATCGACGAAATCGATTAATCGAAAATTACTCTAGTAAGGTGGAGAAATAAGGCTTGGGAAAACGACCGGGATTAATCAATTAATCGATTTTGGGTTTCGATTAATCGATTTGGCAATCAATTAATCGATTGTGGACTTTCGATTAATCGATTTAGGATTTTGATTAATCGATTTAGGGTTTTGATTAATCGATTTTGGCAGTTTTAGTTGGCTTCTTAATTGAACCATGAGGTTTATGGAAGGTCTTGAAACTTCTCTATTGCATCCTTATTGATGCTATATATATGTTATGATGTATCATAGGTGGTACGAGCTAAGGCAAGCATGAGGAGCCGTGTGAGACCTTAATGCTTAGACAGTCAGACACTTGAGGTAGGGAACGCCTTGAATATGTACTTTGATTACAAGAGCATGTATATAGTAATATAGAAATGAAATGAATCATATAATCTCCATATGTGTGTGTGTGTGATACGTCAATGAAATGAAAATGCTTTAATCATATAATCCTCTTAGTATGTGTGTGTGTGTGTGTGACACCAAGTAAGCATATGAAAATGAGACATCCCTAGGAGATGAGAAAGTGATAAAGGCATCAGTGTGATGCGAGTAATTTAGACATCCCAGGGATATAAGTGAGATTGTAAAGTAAGATTGAACAGACTGATAAGGCCTAATTGATATAAAGTAGCACATTTATATGGTGAATAACTATATGTAAAGCACATAATATTTTTGTTATTTAAAGTTTGATCAAAATACCCCACCGACGTGGCGAGATACTCACGACTGACTCGGTAGAATATCCGTGACCGGTACGGCGGCCAATCCGTACACCGTTATGGCAGTCTATCCGTACACAGTAGCACATCCCAGGGATGTTGAGATGAGATTAGACCTCGTCGCTTAAGAGAAAGGGACTTGAGTAGTATTCAAAGTGATATATTTATAACAATTATCTATTTAGACGACGATGGAGGGTATTCCATCGAGGCTCGATGCTATATTGCTCGGGGATTACTTAAGTTGAAGATTTAAGTTTCTTTAGGCCTATTCAGCGTAATTCATGAACGGTTGATAACAAATGTAATATGTAAACCACCAGTAAACTTCAATGCATATTATAATCATTTAAACTGTTTTTCAGCAAGTTCATAAATACATCATGCTAAGAATATCATGGAATATATGTGAGGATTTGACTTATATGTTCATTGTGTTGTTCCCTATTGAGCTAGGATGTAGCTCACCCTTTAGACTGTATGTCGTAGGTCCTTTGCTTGCAGTCGTAGAGGCTTTAGGAGACGCCGATCCGGGGGATTCGGACTTCATGCCTGGAGACGAGTTAGAGCTTCCTCCCGAGGACTTCTTCTAGGAAACTTCGCTGAGTACTTTGATAGGGAGAGTTTTGAGAGCATTTTGTGCGGCTTAGTATGTTAAGCCTTAATTTTGGAAAATGTAATTAAATAGATATATTCTTTTGGCGAACCATCTAGGGTGACTAAGTGATATCACTGATGGTTCGGGTGGGTTCTTTTACTCATGCAGAGGCATGAGTTTAGAATCATTTTTTAGATTATAGATTTTGGAGTATATATGTATAGAACTGGAGAATTATTTCACTATCAATTCTTATGCGTTTCATTCTCTTTATTATTGCTTGTTATGCTAATATCTGTATGTATTCATGGGGCACGGTCTGGAGGATCGTGCTGATGGCATGAGTTTCGAGGTGCCAAAATCCAGGCTATCACAGTTGATATCAAAGCCTTTTCATTTAGAAATTTTGACAATCATTATTTTTGTCAGAGCATAGGGACTTCTGCTAACGAGACTTTGGTTTCACGTGCAGACTGTGATGTCTGCGAGAGGAAGAGGCCAACCTAGGGGCAGTCATAATAGGAATTTGCGTAGTCAAGATGACTTTATCTTGGATACCAATTGAGTGCCTTTGGGAGATAGAGGGGCTTCAGGCAGTGGTGGCCAAGAGAGCCAAGATCAGACAGAGAATCGAGATCGTCAGGATCGCGATCAGAGAGAACAGGAGAGGGTCAGAGAAAGAAATGAAGACAGAGAGGAGCGTCAGAGGATGATGCACACTATGGAAACCATGGCGACTGTCATGGCACAATAGGCAGCATCCTTGGCAGCTTATATTGCCCACGAGCAGCATCAGCCACCTACACCTCCAGTAGGAGCTACACCGCTAGTGGCTTCAGCATTTACCGAGTTCAGGACGATGAGACCTCCTAGCTTTTCAGGATAGGCAGAGCCCATGACGACTAAAAAATGGCTGAGTGAAATGGAAAAAGTATTTAGTGTGCTCACGTGCACAGAGGACGAGAGCGTCCGTTGGGCAGCCTACATGTTAGATGGGGAGGCTAGGCCTTGGTGGAAGTCAGTTTCTAGGACTAGGGCTCAGGAGACCCCAGATTTTCTCTGGACATGGGATGAATTCGTCGAGGAGTTTAATAAATAGTATTTCCCAAAAGTTGTGAGGAATCAGATGGAGATCCAATATTTGCAACTCTTGCAAGAGAAAATGATGGTAAGGGAGTATGGAGTTGAATTTATGCGACTTGCTCGCTTCGCGCCCGACTATGTTATTACGAAGATGATGAGAGCAAAGAGGTTTCAGCAAGGGTTGAGACTGAACGTGAGGGGAGGAGTAGCATCGTTCCAGTTGAGGACCTATGGAGAGGTCATGAGCAAGGCGCTCGTAGTAGAGGAAGAAAATAATAATAAATATCACTAGAGGGAGCAGCAGGGAAGAGGAAACATCGATCAGAGTAGAACAGGAAACTGCGAGCCGGTGAACAAAAAGTTGAGATTTGTAGCCCACAATCAGAGATCACCATTCTAAGGAGGGTATCAAAGACCAGCGCAGCACACCAACTAGCAGAGATTTTCATTGCTTGCGTTGGGGAGACCGATACGATATGAGAGCCCTGCTCTCACCACCGGAGCTATAATTACCCAGGATTTCTCACGAGCTGCATCTTCCACACTGCGGGAGACTTGTGCCAAGTGTGGCAAGTCTCACAAGACATCGGATTGTAGGCAGGGAACTCGGGGCTGTTTCAAATGTGACAAGGTGGGCCACTTGATCAAAGATTGCCCTGAGGTAAATAAGGAGAAGACGACTTCAACTTCTATGCCACGACCTATATAATCGAGGAAGCCAATCCATCATCCAAGGGAGAGCCTACGCAGTCACAGCTCAAGAGGCCCAAAATACAAACGATGTGATCCAAGGTGAGAAATTATTTTAAATAAAAAATTTCAATTCTTGAAAGTTTTTAGATAGAGAAGGTCCATCCATATAGAAAATAGAAAAGAACCTGTGTGCAATAATTTTGGTATGATGGTATATATTATATATATATGTGTATGTATGACTAGGTACGTTACAAATCTATGAGAAAGGAAGTGATGTGACATATGAAGCTCGAGTGTTGATAGACCCGAGGTCTACCCACTCATTTATTACCCCTCGCTTCACAAAGAAGATGAAAGTCAACCCAAAGGAGTTAGGCTTTTTGTTAACCGTGGCTATTCCAACTGGGAAATCGGTTGATACTGAAAAGGTTTAAAAATTCGTGATCGTGAGAATCATGGATGGAGACATCTTTGAACTACCGGCAAATTTAATTATGTTAGACATGCAAGGATTCGACGTGATCCTTGGCATGGATTGGTTGTCGACTCATTGTGCAACCGTGGATTGCAAGAACAAGGTCGTCATCTTCAGACCTAACACAAGGAGATTGTTTCGATTTCGAAGAGAGAGATCGACGTATATGCCACTTATCTCTGCAGTCAGGGCCGAGCGCTTGATCAGAAAAGGGTGTAGTGGATACTTGACATTCTTGAAGGAGGATAAGGAAGAGAAGAATATTATTTCGGAGATAGCAGTTGTGCGAGACTTCGCTGACATGTTTTCGAAAGAATTACTCGGATTACCTCCAGCTAGAGAAGTTGAGTTCACCATCGACTTAGAACCAGGAACAGAGCCTATTTCGAAAGCACCAGATAGAATGGCTCTTGCTAAGTTGAAGGAGTTGAAAGAGCAGTTACAATAACTCATGGACAAAGGGTTTGTAAGATCGTGCGTGTCTCCATGGGGAGCACCGATCTTGTTTGTAAAGAAGAAAGATGGGTCAATGCGTCTATGCATTGACTATCGGTAATTAAACAAACTCACTATAAAGAACAAGTATCGTTTTCCTAGGATAGATGACTTATTCGACCAGCTGCAAGGAGCAAGTTATTTCTCCAAGATCGATCTAAGATCTGGATACCATCAGTTGAGAGTCAAGGCAGAGGACATCCAGAAGACTACATTCAGGACACAATATGGACATTATGAATTCTTAGTGATGCCATTTGGGTTGACGAACCCACAGGCGTCATTTATGAACCTGATGAATCAGGTGTTTAAACCACACCTAGACTCCTGCGTCGTGGTGTTCATTGACGATATCCTAATATACTCTAAGTCAAAAGTGGAACACGAAGAACACTTGAGGATTGCTCTACAAACTTTGTGTGAACACTAATTGTATGCCAAGTTCAGCAAGTGCGAGTTTTGGTTAAAGGAAGTTAGCTTTTTGGGACATGTCCTGTCAAAGCATAGTGTCACAATTGACCCGGCTAAGATAGAAGCAGTGGTCAATTGGGAGCAACTAAAGACCATGACTGACGTCCATAGTTTCCTCGGACTAGCTGGCTATTATCGGCGTTTTGTTGAGGGTTTTTCAAAAATATCAGGACCACTCATGAGACTTACACGGAAGGATGCAAGGTTCGAATGGAGTGAAGCATGCGAGAAGGGTTTTTAAGAACTCAAGAAGAGGCTCACTTCAGCTCCGGTACTAGCAATTCCTTCAGGCAGTGGAGGGTTTGTAGTCTATAGTGATGCTTCGTATAATGGTTTGGGTTGCGTGCTCAACCAACACAAAAAGGTGATAGCTTACGGGTCGAGACAGTTGAAAGAACATGAAAAGAACTACCCGACACATGACCTAGAACTGACAGCGATCATATTTGCGTTGAAGATTTGGCGACATTACTTGTACGGTGAGACCTTTGAGATTTTCACCGACCACAAGAGCCTCAGATATCTGTTTACACAGAAATAATTAAATATGAGGCAGCGCGGATGGATGGAGCTCCTCAAGGACTATGACTGTTCCATACAGTACCATCTAGGCAAGGCTAATGTAGTAGCAGATGCCTTGAGTCGAAAGGGTTCAGCTTAGTTGGCTAGTTTGATTTTGGGTATGCACAGATGAAAGTTGTTTGAAGATCTGCCACTGTATGATGTAAATATCGAGTCGCAAACTACAGAAGCCTTTTTGGCTAACGTATCAGTGAGACTAGTGATATTTGAGCATATCCACGAGCTACAGATGAAAGACCTGACACTAACCAAGATTCGTCAAGATGTGATTAAAGGCATCAAACCGGACTTCTCAGTGAAAAAAGATGGTTCCTTATTGTTCAAGGGACGTCTCTGCATTTCAGACAATGCCGATCTGCGGTAGACTATCCTTGATGAATCTTATAAGTCAAACTATGCGATCCACCCTGGTAGTACGAAAATGTATTAAGATTTGAAAAAGAATTACTGGTGGAGAGGGTTGAAGCAAGACGTGACAGAGTACGTGTCACGGTGTTTGACATGTCAGCAGGTGAAAGTTGATCATAGACATCCTGCTGAATTATTGCAGTCTCTACCCATACCAGAGTGGAAGTGGGAATCGATCTCTATGGACTTTATCGTTGAACTACCGCGTACTGTAAAGAGATACAATGCCATTAGGGCGTGCATGTTAGAATTGCAAGGATCATGGGATCAACGCCTACTGTTGATTGAGTTTGCATACAACAACAGTTTCCAAGCGAGCATTGCCATGAAACCGTATGAAGCTCTTTATGGGAGATGATGTAAATTGCCCATCAATTGGGAGGAAATCGGTGAGAATTTGTTTTGGGACCCGAGATGCTTGAAGATAATGCCACCTATGTTCATATGATAAGGGTAAAACTCAAAGCGGCTCAGCGTAGGCAGCAAAGCTACGCCGATATTAAGCGGACCAGTGTAGATTATAAGGTGGGTGAACACGTGTTTGTGAAAGTGTCACCTATGAAAGGCGTGATGAGATTTGGAGAGAGACAAGTTGAGCTCTCGCTACATTGGACCCTTCGAGGTTTTGGGTCGAGTAGGTGAAGTTGCTTATCACATTAGATTACCATTGATGTTGGATCATGTGCATAACATTTTCCACGTATCGATGCTCAGGAAATATGTGCATGACCCTTCCCATGTTTTGGGAGGTCAACCTTTGGAGATGCATGAGGATATGAGCATGATCGAGGAGCCGGTGGAGATATTGGATAGAAAGGAGCAAGTACTGTGCACCAAAGTGATTCCTGGAAAATTTCTAAATTTCTGAATACAAACTGATTAATCGATTTTCAAATCGATTAATCGATTTGGACAATTGATCAATCGATTTTGGTCAATTAGTCGACTGACACACACCAGTGAGATGACAAACCTGAAAAACATAATAACAAAAAAAATTTGATTAATCGAGATGAAATTCGATTAATTGATTTTGGTGTGTTTAAATATATTCCTTTCAAACGCGAGTTCGGTTGTTAATTGCTGTACTTTTACTCTAGAAGTTTCCCGAGAATTGGAAGAGTCTAAGACAATTATGTAGGTAATTGACAAAGGATAGGAAAATTTAATTACGGATATCATGGGAGAGCAGAATTAGATGTCGCTACAGTGGATTGCGCTGTTTTCATCTAAGCCATAATGAATGATATAGATTTTCAAGGACAATATGGAGGTTTAGTTAGTATAGGGAATGGGTTGAGCGTTGTGCACAGGATGAAGTCGATTAATCATGCCTAAGTATTCATGTATGACCTTATCTTGGTGCACCTAAATGGTAAGACATTGAAAGCAATCCTTTGTAATCATCTCCTTGATTTGAAAGGCTAGATGTGTCACACTCTTTTGCCCTTCCTGTATAATCGAAATTCTATTCTCGTATCATAAGATTGGTTAAGGGCATAAAGTTTGAAGCTTTCAAGTTCATTACGGTAAATTTAGAGGTTATTATTTTGATGATGGCTTTATCTCATTTTGGTGATGGCTTTATCTCATGTTGGTGATGGCCTTATCTCATTTTACTGATGGCTTCACCTCATTTTGGTGATGGCTTTATCTCATTTTGCTGATGGCTTCACCTCATTTTGATGATGGCTTTATCTCATTTTGCTGATGGCTTTACCTCATGTTGGTGATGGATTTATCTCATCTTGGTGATGGCTTTATCTCATTTTGGTAATTCCTCTTACCACCTTCGCGTATCAGAAAGTGGGTGCGTTTGAATTTTATTCCTAGACAAGTGAGACCTATTCCGTATATCGAGGCTATTTACTCATCTGTTGATCCATGTATGTGGGCATCTTTATTATAATTAATGGTACATATTGACAATTAATGGTTGGACAATTTTCTTTTCCTTTATGGCGATGGATAAATTCCAATTATGATCCATATGATTAGTTGTGGGCTGATAATCTCATAGATAGTATATGTGTAGTTGATTTCCTAGAAATATCATTTAACAGATGATTATCTTATTGGATAATCAGTGGTACACCAGTCTAGTGATATGTGGATTTTCATACCGATTGTATAGTCGTAAATTTTCGAGGACGAAAATTCCTATGGAGGGAAGAATGTAACACCCCCCCCCCCCTGAATTTATTTTGAGTATAAATCAATTCATATCTGGACGTGAGAGTTCAACTTGATGTGCATGATAAGACCTGATTACTTAAGGCAATTTTCAAGGACAAAAATTTTATAAGGTGGGAAGAATGTAACATCCTGAAAATTTTGATCTTAAACAGTGACCTCAAGATTCGTGCCCGATGGGTCATAGGTTTGACCAAGTAATGGTCAAATAGTGGACTTCTATAGTTAATGTATTCATGTGATGTAAGTGTACCCTAAGTATGGGGTATGGGTGTTAGTTAAGGGTCACATACACCTATCTTTGGTGTATGTGCTTAACACCATAACTGAAGGAGGGTTATAAGGGTTTAATAACCTAAAGGGAAGTCATTCCTTTGTTTGGTTGGTAAGAGAGTTAAGAGGAGAGAGAGAGAGAGTAAAGAGAGAGTTAATGGCAAGGAGAGTTATTGTGGTTCGGATTTGAGCATTGAATGCCGGATTCGATACGTGAAGAACTGTTAAAGCAAAAGCTTGGAACCCTAGCCAAGAAATCAACCATTCCATCATTTAAGAGATTAATTTGAGGTGAGCTTTGTTAGATTTAAATGCATGAGTTTTGATAATTAAATTCAGTCAATAGATGGGGTAAATGATGAATTAAAATTATGGAAAAAGATAAAAAAATAGAAAGAAAAAGATTTGAAAGAATAACCCGAAAAGGGGCTGAGTTCTGGCCAAATCGATTAATCAATTTTAGTCTGGAAGTTGAAAAGGCATAAAAGCCCGTGTTCGATTAATCGATCTTGAAATCGATTAATCGATTTTGAATTCGATTAATCGATTTAGAAATCGACTAATCGACTGAGTACCTCCAGTGGCTGGAGAATTTAGGCTTGGAGAAACTGATTAATTGATTTGAGAATCGATTAATCGATTTTGGGTTTTGATTAATGGATTTGGTAATCGATTAATCGATTGTGGACTTTTGATTAATCGATTTGGGATCGATTAATCGATTTGGAAATCAATTAATCGATTTAGGATTTCAATTAATCAATTTTGGAGATTGATTAATCGATTTTGGCAGTTTTAGTTGGCTTCTTAATTAAACCATGAGGTTCGTGGAGGGTCTTGGACCTTCTCTATTACATCTTTATTGATGCTGTGTATATGTTATGATGTATCATAGTTGGTACTAGCTAAGGCAAGCATGAGGAGCCGTGTGGGACCTTGATGCTTAGACAGTCAGACACTTGAGGTAGGGAACTCCTTGAACATGTACTTTGATTACAAGAGCATGTATATAGTGATATAGAAATGAAATGAATCATATAATCTCCATGTGTGTGTGTGTGATACACCAATGAAATGAAAATGCTTTAATCATATAATCCTCTCAGTATGTGTGTGTGTGTGTGTGACACCAAGTAAGTATATGAAAATGAGCCATCCCCAGGGGATGAGAAAGTGATAAAGGCATCAGTGTGATGCGAGTAATTTAGACATCCCAGGGATGTAAGTGAGATTGTAAAGTAAGATTGAACAAAGACTGATAAGGCTTAATTGATATAAAGTAGCACATTTACACAGTGAATAACTATATGTAAAGCACATAATATTTTTGTTATTTAAGGTTTGATTAGAATACCCCACCGACGTGGCAGGATACCCACGACTGACTCGACAGAATATCTGTGACTGGTACAGCGGCCAATCCATACACCGATACGGTGGTCTATCCGTACACACTAGCACTTCCCAGCGATGTTGAGATGAGATTAGACCCCGTCGCCTAAGAGAAAGGGACCTGGGTAGTATTCAAATTGATATATTTATAACAACTGTCTATTTAGACGATGATGGAGGGTATTCCATCGGGGCTCGATGCTATATTGCTCGAGGATTACTTAAGTTGAAGATTTAAGTTTCTTTAGGCCTATTCAGTGTAATTCATGAATAGTTGATAACAAATGTAACATGTAAACCACCTGCAAACTTCAATGCATATTGTAATCATTTAAACTATTTTCCAGCAAGTTCATAAATACATCATACTAAGAATATCATGAAATATATGTAAGGATTTGACTTATATGTTCATTGTGTTATTCCCTATTGAGCTAGGATGTGGCTCACCCTTTGGACTGTACATCGCAGGTCTTTTGCTTGCAGCCGTAGAGGCTTCGGGAGACGTTGATCCAGAGGATTCGGACTTCGTGCCCGGAGACGAGTTAGAGCCTCCTCTCGAGGACTTCTTTTAGGAGACATCACTGAGTGCTTTGATAGGGAGAGTTTTGAGAGCATTTTGTGCGGCTTGGTATGTCAAGCCTTAATTTTGGGAAATGTAATTAAATAGATATATTCTTTTGGCGAACCATCTAGGGTGACTAAGTGATGTCACTGAAGGTTCGGGTGGGTTCTTTTACTCATGCAGAGGCATGAGTTTAGAACCATCTTTTGGATTATAGATTTTGGAGTATATATGTATAGAACTGGAGAATTATTTTAGTATCAGTTCTTATACGTTTCATTCTCTTTATTATTACTTATTTTGCCAATGTTTCGTATGTATTCATGGGGCACGTTCTTGAGGATCGTGCTGATGGCACGGGTTTTGGGGTGCCAAAATTTTGGCTGTCACAGTTGGGGTGGTATCATGTGTGTATTTTTGTTATCTGTTATAGGGCCAGGGGCGTGGTCAACATTTTTCTTTTTGTTATTGTTATGCAATGGGACAACAGCTAGTGACGGTCCTCTTCTCACTCTGAATAGCCCACGGGGCTATGCGATGGGGCCACGGGGACTCTCGCTTGAGAAGGGGTAAACTTTGGGCAAAAGTCAGGAATTAAGCGCCTGATACCAGTCGCTTGATCTAATTGCCCACCCAATTATAGGCATGCGATTCAAGGTCTCAGGGAAGTGTTACGCATGTGAATTTTAACGTGTAATAAAATTGCGTGCCATGATTCCTGTGCGCGATCGAAGAGTGACCATGTCATCGGGCAGGCGGTGTTTCAGTGTTTCGTGGCTAATCTTAGACGTTTAACCTGATTGCACGATATAGAATGGGCGCAGGATCGGAAGGGTCGCCCGTTCACTGTAGAGGTGACCTTTCGATTGGATTGTGCGGTTTGTAGTGAACGCAGGATCAGAAGGTCGCGCCACATGCGCGGGTGACAGCCTCATTGCGCGCTTGGTTAGCAGTGCAGGTTTTGGGTTGAGCGCCACGTATGTGCCGTGTGATTAAATTAAGCACGTGTTGTCATGCGCGTGATTAGGGCCATACTCTATATAAGCGTGGGAGCCTCATTTGTTTCTCATTCTCTGGTTTAGTCTCGAGTGCTGACTTTTTTGGGTGTTCTAGCGTTCTGAAAATCGTGTTTTGGTGATATTGAGTGATCTAACCGTCAGATTGGGATGGGATTTCTTTCTATATTCGTCATTTCGCGCGATCTCCGTCTTGGTGTGATATTCAAGAGGGTATTGTCTTGAGAATGGGCCCTTTTGGGAATGAGGGCGCTAGTTTTCACACCGTTCCTTTTTAGGGAGCAGTGAAGGCAACGTTGATGGGGCGGCGGCGGAGGAGGTGAAGATGGCGGGGGAGTAGGTGCTGTAAATGGAGGGATTTATTACCCAACCAATCCTCCCGTCTCTTCTGCCGGTGGCTCGTTTAAGTTCTCCAAGTCTGGTGGTAATATCTCTGAAGCCTCCGATTGGATGTTCTGCTCCTCGCTTTGGCTCATTGTAGTTTTAGTTTTCGTTTTGAGTTGTATGTTAGGTTTTAGGTTTTCATTTTGAGTTATAATTCAAGAGGTATGCCTCCGGTGAAATTTATAAATCTTTAAATTATAAATAAAAGGGACATTTTTTTTTATTGTTGTTTTTTTGTTGTTTAATTGGTCGTCTTGAATTTTATTGATGGATTAATTAAGCTTATTTGCTTTGTCATAGTTTTAAGGGTTTGAGTTAGCTTATAGTTTTAAAGTTGTTATGAGAATGACCCAGGGTTCATTCATTCGTCCTATTAAGTCCTACTTAGTAGGTCCACTTAATTTTTATCAGGCTTGTTGGGGCATTTTTTTTTGCTTAAAACAAGTTAGATTTTGTCTTGTTGTTTTTTGTGTTTGTTTGTTTGAGGTTTTGATTTTTTTTTTGTTTGAGGTATATATTTTTTCTTTTATTGTGGTTTGAGATGTCATTTGTGTGCTTTTTCATGTGTTCTAGATGGTGGTTGGATGTTTCAATCTTCCTGGCCTATCTAGACTTGGGAAGTTTGTGTTTTTAGAGGGGTAAGTGTCATGTGATTATTGGTTCAACTTGGTTGTCATGAATTGTGGTCTTTCTCAAAGGGGTATGTGTATGGTTTTGGATTTAATCTGATTGGTAGGGGGCTCAAATGTGTGGCACTTGTCAATTGGGGATTCAAAGGGCATGGTTTATAAATGTGTGAATTTAAGGCTTTAGGTTTATTGTTTATTTTGGACTTTCATTTTTAAGCTTATAGGTTAAAAAGTTATGAGGAATATCTTATGTTTATAAGTTTGGGCATTTTTATTTTATTAATGTCTTTTATTCCTCTCTGTTTCATATCCTGGGTATTGGACCCGAAGAATGATATTTATTAAGTGAATGATGAGAATGGACGAGATTGGGAATTCGGAGTGATGCCAGGGTTGGTGCTATCAATCCAACTCGAAGCGACACCCCATCGGGAGAAGAGATTGAAGAGAAAAAGGTGGTAGAAAGGAAACCCAAGGATAAGGCAAGGTTAGAGTTCTCGTGACCGATGCCTATGTTTCCTCGGTAGGCTCTGCGAATTCAGTGTTAGTTGTTCCCCATTTTTTAGTGTGTCCAAGGCGAGTTCCCAACAAGGGATCCATAGATCCTGGGTAGCTTTCCGTGAGCCACTCTTCCTTTCACATCGGTTCGAGGCAAGGGGAAGAGGTCATCACGGTTAGAATTCGCTCAGGGTGCTTTCCTTCTCCGAATTTCTTCGAGATCTATAGCTTCCCAAGTACATCTGGATTCGGGCATTGCCTGAACGTGCTGATTTAAGCATTCTTATTTTAAATTGTATATTCAGAGGGTATGCCCTCGGTGTATGTTGTAATTATTTTATTGGTTTAATAAAGTGATTGTGTTTTCTATATTTTCTATCTTGTTTTAGTTTGACTTTCTGAGTATTATATTTGACTCATGTGATGCTTATTTGTTTGGGTTTATTTTAGTTTAGATTTATTAAATTTAGGGAGCATCAAAGGTAGTTTCTTTTTCTTTTGTGTTTTGTTTTTAGTTTTAGTTTTGGCTTGAGCTTAAAGGATATAGAGGTGATAGGGGGCATTTCTTCTTTGTATATATATATATTTATATTTTGAACGTATGGAAGATGGGGGCTCCCTTTTCTTTTACTGTAGTTGATGAATGTGAAGAAGAGGGCATTTTTTTTTGTTCAATCTTAGTTTTAAGGTGTTCTCTTCTTTGGGGTGCGTGTCTCTTTTAGTTAGAAGTGTTTTCGGTGGTTTTACCGAGGGTGTAATTTGGGTTGGCAATAGATGTAAGAAGGCCCTAATTTCGGGTCTTGGCTTGCTGTCCTGGGTATGAAAATTTTAGTTCTGGGCAAATTACGTGTTTATATACGAGCACTTAATCTAATTATGCGCCAAAATTTGAGCGCGCATTTCAAAAGGGTGAAGAGTTATTACGCTCTAGGTCCGAGGCGTTTAATTCATTTAAGCATTTGAACCTATGTGCAAGATAAAGACGACCATTAGAATTCCTGCGCCAAAGTGTGAGCGCTTGAAGTAATTACGCGTGCTTAGGAGCACGCGTGATCAACTGGTCGGATAGATGTGAGCGGGCGACGAACCAATTGCGCGCTCATCAATAGGCGCTGGATCCGAATTAAGCGTGATATTAGTGGCGCGTGATTCGATTGTGTGCTTTATTTCAAGCTCGTAATTCGGGCGATTTCTATAAATAGTTTAGAATTTTTCATTTTCGTCGCGCAATCCGTTTTAGTCTTCGATTCTCTTGTTTCTTGGTTTCTGTGTGCTCATTTTTTTGTGTTTTCGTGATATCTTGTGATCCGGTCTTCCGTTTTGGGTGCCGCTTCTTCTGTTTTCTTTAATTTTTCGAGTTCTTCATATCAAATAGAGGGTGAGGGAATTGGTAGGCCGAAGCTCACTATTTCAGACTTAGAGAGGATGCAGATGAGTGAGGGAGGTGAGAGTTCAGAGGCACAGGCCAGAGCCGTTGTCATAGAGGCGGACATCAGGGAGATGGATGCGGAGGGAGTCCTCGAGGGTGACCAGATGGTGGTTAGGGAAGAGGTTCCCGAGGGTGACCAGATGGTGGTCAGGGAGGAGGTACCCAAGGCTGAGCCAGGGGTAGCCGAGGAGGAGGGCGAGAGAGTTGAGGGTGAGCAGGGTGAGGAGCAGCCTGGCGTTGAGCCTTAGGATCGTAAGCACTACCCACTGGAGGATTTCTTCGCCAGAGGATGGGTAGGTCCCCGTAAGCAAGAGTTCTTTCATTTTCCTAGGCATTTAGTTTATGACGTAGGTGTTATTAGGATCTATAAACCCTTCTATTTTACGTCGAACCTGCGTCGATTATGGTTTGTGCTTATTTGTGCATTAGGATGACATCTAGGGATAGGTCATGTTTTTATTTAGTTATTCTTATCATGTTTCATGTGTTGGTTGTAAGCTGTTATTATGTGGTTTGGGGGTATTTCACTTGCTTTGAGCTTTGAATTTATTTATCTTTTGTAGTAGGTATGCATTAGTCTTAATGTCATTGTTTGTGTTTCGTTCAATAGGAGCCCCCGCAGTTGGCTATCAGCATGGCATGGACCGAGTTTCATACTTGATACCGTGCCCTACTAAAGTTCTAGCAAAAGCGGTTGGTATCTTTTGGGTTTGGAATGATTTTGGAGTTGGAGCCTTTTCATGTCGAGAGGTGGAGCGAGAGGCACCAGGTGCTTCTCTTTCTAGTTGGTATGATGCTGCCGACCCCTGAGGACTGGGTCCACATTACTGGTCTTCATTTCGAGGGTGAGCCGATCACAGGGCGGATGGTCAGGAGTTACTTAGAGGTATGTGAGGAGATCCTCGGTGTGCCTTATAGGTCGCGGATCAGGGCCAGGTGTCGTTCGGGTCACTTGGTTCTTCGATACATTCACGAGTGGGTTCACCCCTCCGAGGCATCATTCGGAGGCAGCAACGCTTTACAAGGCACGTTGTGTGAGGGTGTTAGGCCGGGAGCCCGTGATCAAGCCGGGATTGGCCGCGGATAGGGTGCTCCGAGCGTTCTTGATGCACTTCTTGGGCGCAGTACTATTTTCTTCTTCCACTCGGGGATGCATCATCGAATTATTTCTGATGGTTCTGGGGGATTTAGACTGAGTCCTGACCTATGCGTGGGGTGCGGCCGCGTTGACGCATCTTTATGAGTAGTTTTATCATCGGGGACAGGGGGTAGCATCGATTGGGAGTTTCCTCCCATTTCTTTAGGTAAGTTTTTTTAGTTAATTGGTATTGTGGTGACTTTTTTTTTTTTATCCTTTGGTCATAGTGATAATTTTAATATTTATTTATTGCGTGTGGTCGTTGTTGTTACGTTATCGTTTTCAGTTTTAGGCATACAAATATTTCACTTTTCTGTGCCCGGGGGTTTCGGTGGGGGTTGAGTTTACGTTCCCTCATATGTGCATGTGGAAGGAGGCATTGAAGGGTCGTCGCTGGTCTGCTGACCTTCAGACTGCATGAGGCCTCTTCGAGGACATGCATACGAGGCAGGTAGGTATATGAGGTTATGTCTTCGTTTTGACTTTGTGTGTTTTTTTTTGCGGCTGTTAGACTTTGTTCATGGATCTATTTGTTCATCTGGATAGGTGATATGGCGGCCCTATGATGATGCAGAGGATGCGGGTGAGGCGGTGATCGAGTATAGCCGACATATGGGTCCATTGTTTTGAGCGAGTGGAGAGGATCCACACCTCTCGGGTGGTACGGCAGCTGGGACTTGATCAGGGAGTCCCTCCAGAGATTAGCCATAGGGTGTCTAAGAGGATGACTGGCCCTCCAGGCCGAAATTTTACGGAGCGGATGACGCTCCAAATAGTCAATTTTAGAGCTAGGGGCACTAGAGTCATGGGGGCGCGTGATGAGGCGGATAGGCGAGAGTATAGGAGATGGTTTGTTGCATTAGGTGGTGGGCGTCTCTTCATGCATCTTTTTCATGGCAGTGGTTCTTTCACCGTCGGTGGGCCAGAGTCGGCATCGGATTTGAGGGAGAGGCTGGCCTCATTGGAGGAGGGCCACCTCACAGCGAGTGTGAGGGGAGCATTGGATTCCCTTCATAGGGCAATGGAGCAGATGGGGCATGCTCCTCGTCCTGATGAGGAGATGTTGCGTTCTTTGGCCGAGTCAGTCGCTAGGGCCAGGGAGGCGGAGGACGAGTTAGGAGTTCAACTAGCAGAGGCTCGTCAGCTCCTGGTGAGTTAGCTTATTGGTTTTAATTGGTTCATGCATTATGTTGGTTTATTCTAGTGACGTTTTTGATATGGTGGTCTTGTTTTATTGTGGACAGTTCGAGAGGGAGTCTGAGGTTGCTCGTCAGGCAGCGATGATCGAGCTGTTGCGTGGTCAGCAGTAGGCTGGTAGTGCGGTGGAGGCTAGTTTACGTTCGGAGATCGAGCGATTGGTAAGCATCTTGAATTGGACTTATTACCTGTTGACGACTCGAGGATCCTTGTTAAATATTGGCATGTTGGTGGTGTTTTCAGGTGGCAGAGCTTTCCACCGCAGGGGCTTTGGCTTAGGCATTTGATCCTTCTTTAGTGGCCTCCTCCAGTGGCGAGGATCTAGCGATAGCTCGTCTGCGGTCTGAGTTGGAGCATAGGGTAAGTTCCATCACTCTTCAGTTTACTTGTGTTACTATGCTAGTTTGTTAGACGTTATTATTATGTTGACATGATGGTTTACTAACGTGTGTCAGTGCTTCAGCGTCGCGTTGCTGAGGACTTGCAGATGCGGGAGGTGACTGCCGCCACTCTATGTGCTGAGAGTCAGGTGTGGTTTAGTGTAATTCAATTCGGGTTGTTCATTTCTATTTATTCTAATGTGTTTTACATTAGCTTGTTGTTCGTTGTTTTTCTTTTGTATTCAGGCAGTTACGGACTCCGCTCCTAAGGCTCCTCTTCAGGGGTCTACAAGAGGACCTGACGGTGATTGAGGAACCGATCGCAATTTTGGATCATAGAGATCAAGTTTTGCCGACCAAGTTGATTCCATTGGTACTTGTCAAGTGGAGAAATCATGCAGCTTTGGAAGCTACTTGGGAACGCGCAACTGAAATTCGCGAGCAGTACCCGCATTTGTTTACTTGACGTCGAAGGTACTTTCACGGGCCGATTTATATTCATGGTTGTGCGTGTATGCTTGACTTATGCAGGTGTCGTATGTAGGGTACGGTACGCCATCATTTTTATGAATGCTATTGGTCCGCGTTATTAAAATTTAACAATAAAAATATAAACAAGTTGATTTCTAGTGTGATTGATCGATCAATAGAGGCTATTGATCGATCACCATTGATGTTTGATCGATTAATGAGGTCATTGATCGATCAACACTATTTAGCTTATGGGGTTTAGATCGATTGATTGATCGATCAATACTGGGGATTTAAGTTACATTTGGGTTTTCGAACGGTCATTTGCATCAAGCGTGAGAGTGATCGATCAAGAGGGTCTTCACTTCCGATCGTTCTACCTTCCTTCCGACGGGTTTTCCAGCCATTCGACTCCTTCTTCCGCGTGATTCGAGTGGATTTCACTCCATTCGCTCGGTAACATCTTCTTTTCATTTTTTTTTTGTCCACGCCGATGAATGCCCACGCACGTCAGCATATGGTGGACCCTCGCAACTACCATACACCGCCACCC
Organism: Chloranthus sessilifolius; assembly: GCA_021018995.1. Lineage (NCBI taxonomy): Eukaryota > Viridiplantae > Streptophyta > Magnoliopsida > Chloranthales > Chloranthaceae > Chloranthus > Chloranthus sessilifolius. Next base: position 149,558,078 of record CM037589.1, read on the forward strand.
CACCCCAACCGACCTATGCCTGACGAGACTGGACCATCTGACGTCCCGGCAGGTACTTACTATGCTTTATGTCTAGTTTTATTACTTCTTCTATATGTGTAGTCTTGTTATTTATTGACTATGTGTAGTATACTGTCTTTCTCTTGCATTCTTTTCATATTCTATCTGCATGTCATTTCATTTTCGGTTAATATGCTTGCCTGTTCTTTATACTCCCTGACATTTTCGAGGATTAAAATTCCTAAGGGGGGGATAATGTAATAGCCCGAAATATTTGAACGAGAATCCGACTATTTTGATAAGCGTGCCCGGCATGGGAATCAAGACAAATTTAAATTTTTTGAGAATTATATTATTAAAAATAATATTAGCCTATGATTAGGTGAAGTCACGTGTAAATTCTTGCCTAAGCCTGAGTCATGTTGGACGTCGAGGCGGCACGTTGCGTCGTAGCGACCGTGTTCGCACTTCGCACCGGAACCAAGCTTAGGGTGAAAAATGAAATATCAGAGATATTTCAGTCCCTTAGCTTATAAGAGAAGGAAAGGGGGCCTGGAAGTTCAACTTTTTCTTCTTCTTCTTCTTGTTCTAGTAAACCCTAGGTTTTCTATGATGGTTTAGTTGGTCCTTGAAGAACCACAAACAGAGAAAACTTAGGTTAGTGTTTACGTGACCTTAGAGTGTGAGAAATCGATGTTAGTACATCGTCTCTGATTCGGCAAGAAGGTGTACCTTCGCTACGCGTCAAAGCGGAGCCGCTAATTACCAGTTCCAAGTCAAGGGGGTGACAAAGCCCAATCCGAAACCCTCTCTTGAGAGCATTTGCTGAAACCCCGAAAGGGCCCAAATAGAGGTGAGCCTGTGTATTTAAATTAGGCAAGATTAAAGCCTTTATGCTTGTATTTGTGTGTGTATCAATGATTGTTAGAAACCATTAATGAAAAAGGTTAAAATAAGAAAATTAGGTGACCTCCATTAATGACAGAGATCTGTCATTATTGATCGATCAATACTAGATTGATCGATCAATGAAGGGTATTGATTAATCAATTCATATAAGCTTTAAAGAGAGAATAGTGGACTTGAATTTCTGAAAGTTCAGAGCTCGAGGGGTATTGATCGATCAATTACTAATTGATCGATCAATTCTGAAGGTTGATTGATTACAGAGAGAGTGATCGATCAATAAGTGTATTGATCGATCAATGAAGGCATTGATCGATCAATCTGTATAAGGTGACAAAGAGAACAGGAATAGAGAAATTTGAAATTTTAGGGTATTGATCGATCAATAAGGTCATTGATCGATCAATGAGACAGATTGATCGATCAACTGAGCCAGTGATCGATCAATTTTCCTCTGTAAATTGTGAAGAAAAAAGGAGCTATTGATCGATCAATTGAAGCATTGATCGATCAATGATGTGAGGTGATCGATCAATAGAGGCTATTGATCGATCAACTAACTCTGTTGCTTGTGAAGGGTTGAGAGAGGATTGATCGATCAATGGGATTATTGATCGATCAATGAGGAGGATTGATCGATCAATGAAGGTGTTGATCGATCAATGAAGGTGTTGATCAATCAATCACCCCTGTTTTTGATCTGTTTTGTTTTTGTAAATTGAATGCTACTGGACACCGCGCTAGTTGACATTCTGGCATACCTGATATGTAGTATACTATATTTATGGTCTAGGATCAGACAATTACGCTCTGAAAAGCTTTGGATTTGCTTAGAAAGAGGTCTGACTTGAGGTAGGGGAAAACCAACTTAAACTATTTTTTATCATGATTTCGTGATTCTCTCATATCTGCACCCTGATTTCTGTTTTAACAAGCATGTTAGCATCTCATAAATTCCTGTTATCTCTGATTCCTGTTTTCTGATTTTGTATTATGAAATTTGCTCCTGATTTCTGCTATCTGATTTGTGAGGTCTATGTTTGTATGTGATTTTGATGATTTAACCAGATGATCCCCACCGACTCGGCGGTATATCCATGCATGGCACACTTGTGCATTTGCTTTGTTAATCCCTCGGCACAATTACACTCCATAGATGAGGTATTGTTGCACCCTGAAATTGTTCATGTGAACGACGATTGGTTAGGGTTTCCTATCGGTAGATTCCTGATTACTCCGTGTTATATATTCACGGGAGTTTCTTAAGTTAGAAAACATATACAATTTAAGTCACTGATCATATACTTGCATAACATCTATTTTTTTTATTTAAAAGCTCTGTATTTGATCTGATTTGGTCCTGTTCCCATATTCTGATTTGATTTCCTGCTTTGAGATATCATGTCCTGCATATTCATTACATTTTAGTTGGGATTCTTCTATTGAGCTTAGATGTAGCTCACCCTATTTTTATTAACATTTTAGGTTATGAGGGAGAGCGACCACGATTATCGACCGATCTAGAGGCCGAGGTTTGAGGACGAGGAGGACGTCCCAAAGTGGACGATTTTTATCCTTAGTCTGGGTATACGAGTCTTTCTTTTTTGGGATTTTTGTATGAAACTTTGGATTATGGTGTGCCTGGTGGCCACTTTCTGTATTTACTTTCTATAGATATTTTACTTTTTCTTATATTGTTATACATCCTATAGGAACCACTATCAGGAGCCATTGTTTGTGTGATGGATGTCCATCACCAGTGGTTCTTCTTAGTTTCTTTTTGAAGATGTATATTCCTTTGATAGATATATATACATGTACTTTTACTGCTTCTTTCATTTTAGAAAGCCTTATGAAATGACTTGATCTACCACTGCGGGATAGTGTCTGCTTGGTTTCCACTATTCGAGCAGACACTTCGTGATTTGTCCTGAGGATCATCCAGAGTATGATCCTGATGGTACGGAGTTTCGGGCACGGAATTCCGGGCTGTCACAGGTTGTCTTTGGTCACCAAAAGTGCCCAGCCTTCAATTTTTAGATCTTTCACAGTGACACTTTTCTTTATCTGTTCTTCAAATGCTTTGAAGAACCTTTTAATTCTGTTCGAAGTTGTCAAAGATGTACCGCCTTTCGGCATTTTGATTCCCTCGAGTCTCAAAAAGCCTTTCGGCATTTTGATTTCCTTGAGTCTCATAAATTTCTAGTCATTTCCTCATACATTCATACCTCACATGGTGTCTTCAGGGTTTTAAGATCCTAACGATTCCAGCTGCAATCCTAACCCAATCATCATGTGTTATACTGACGATTGCCAAAAACATGTTATGATACCAAGCTATCATGCCCCAAAATACCTATGCATATTTCGGGGTGCGACTTCTGCAATATTATATGGACATGACAACAGGATTGGGGAAGGAATAAAGGGTAATAGTAAGCAAAGTAAAGAACAAAAATTTTAAAACTAAAATTAACTTTCATTTCATTAATAAAATACTCTTACAAGTTAAACTAACAATATAACAGAAATGTGATGACTTGGAGTTGTTGTTATCATTGATAATATCTAATATTTTCAGATATGTTCCTCAAAAGAAAACGCAAGAAGAAAAATTCTCAGTATATGAAGGAAAAATTAAACTCTACTTTTTATAACTAGACGTCTAATTAAACTAGGACTCTTAAGACTCTCAAAAGCTAATGAAAATAAATAAAAAGATTTGGCAAAGACTCTTGAGAATGTAAACCTCGAGCACCAAAATTAACTCACCAGGACTCTTTCCTTTTTAGGACTCCAAAGGATTACCTTTTTTGGACTCTTAATAGCCAACCCATAACACTAAGTGTTTGGGTTAGCCTTCTTTGCTCTTGCTCTTTGTCAGAGTAGATAAAATCTGCTCTGAGATAGAGCAGTTTTATCACTTAAAACAGCCCCCTGTCAGAGCAAATGAGGCAAGGAGCTGTGTTACCAAATGTAAAAGTAGTTATCTGCCGGAGCTAAAAAGTGAAAGAGCTGCTCTTTGCCCCAAAAGTGCTAACCCAAATGCAGCCTAACACTCTAGAGTCCCCTTATTTAATATTTCCGAGAGTAATCTATTTTCTAAATCAAATGGGTCACATGGGTTTTATCTCAGGCCTGTTTTAAGGGCTCACTTCCCCTTAATTTGAGGCCCATTGGATCTTTTTTAAAAAACCATTTTGTCTTCTCTCTACAGCCCCTTGAATCTTGTAAATTCTTAAGTAATACAGTTTGCATCCATTGTCTCCCATTTGAAACCTATAACAACCCGGAAGCTGTCCCAATTATGCCATGCATTAAGATCCAATATATCTCGATGGACAACTAGAATATGAGCGAAAGAAAGAAGAGCCAAAAACAGGCACGAGACACAAATTGGCATTTGGACATATCAGTTGAAATGAAGATTTACCATCAAATAAAGTGGCAACAGCAACCCATCCTCATGTCCACATTCATCTTCTAAAACGGCTAAGAAAATAAATAGAATTTGACCTTTTCTTTTTCTGCTCCTTCAAGCTTGGTAATGTTAGTCTTTATTTTATAATTTTCTTTTGTTCTTTATTCATCTATTTTACTTTATTGTAGCAAGCTTTTTTGTTACTTTTTTTTTTTAATTTTAATTTTTTTTTCTTATTAGTTTGGTCACTGCACAGGTGATTGCATTTACATCTGCCTTGGGATTTCATCGTCCATATGTTGCTTGTGCTAGGGCAAGGGTTGCTGGAGCCATTGCAATTTTTGTGCCCAGTCTCTAACAGGTCCAACCTATACCTTATTGTTAATATTTTAGTATATAAATCTAATACTATTTTAAAATTGATTGACAAATATTCAGCTAATTCTGTTTCCATTGGTGGAGATTTGAGAATTTCTGTGGTTTTTTATGCATCACCACTGTAAATATTATATGTTATCATTGTTGATTAATTGCATGATTAGCCAGGCATTTTTTTATGCTTTTAATACGGGTAAAAATGCTAATGCACTATTAGAAAAAATGGAAGATCTCTCTATTCAATTGTCAAGCTTTGTTGTTGTTGTGATGCATCTCCACTGTAAATAATGAACTTGGTGTTTCTCCATTAGATGTTATGAGGCTGTTTGGGTGGGGCAGGTTTACCTTGGTAAGACCATGGTTATGGACATGGCATTAAAACTCAGTCGATACCAATACGTATTGGCGATATGTCATCTTACTTAGGCTGATTCCACTTTAATTGAGTTTTAAACATCTATTGGTGTAGATTCTACAGGAGAAGGTAATAAACCTGGTCAGTTGTATGAACTGGTTGGAAGTTTTTTTAATGTTGGCCATGGTTAGGGGTCTTTAATTCCGGGCTCGGTTTGGCCCGAGCCTTAAATGGGCCAATTATAATTGAACCTCTTGGAGCTAGCCCATACCTAGACCTATTACAAATCGGGCAGGGGCAGTCCATAGATAAACATCTGATTGTATACATGCAATTAGCTTGGAAGGGAAACCGCCTTCCAAAGATGCTAAATAAGCATATATCTTTATCTTTTTCCCATCCATAGATAAACATGGCTAGAAGGGTATATAGCAATGGTTTTAAATTTCATCGAAACAAGATTTCTTGCATTTCAAGCATGGATGAATAAATTATCACTTTTAGTTTTTAATGGCTAATATTGTTGATACTTGTCCTTTCCCTTTTCCCTCAATTCTCCTACTTGAGTTTTTTTTTATTTTTCTTTTGTAGAAGATGCCTCCAGCAATCCCAAACAAAAAATGGATGACAATAGTAGAACGTTTATCTTCTGAATATCTCGATGGTGTTGCATCATTTATTTTGTTTGTAAAACAAAATGTTGAGGATGTTAATTGGTGTTGTTGTCCGTGTGTTAAATGTCGAAATTTTCAAAAGCATAACCTTGAAACCATTATGGAGCATTTAATTTGTGATGGCATGGATAGTTCGTACACGACATGGGCGTATCATGGGGAGTTGTCTTCTACAAATCGTGTCAATGTTGGAGTTTCTAGTAGTTCAACTAATAACCAAAATAATGATATGTTTCCAAGAATGGAAGAAATGTTGAACAACACATTTGGACATGTTCATCTTGAAGACTTACCTGAGGATGAAGATGATGATCAGGATGAAGGTGATGATCAGGATCCACATGATTTACCTGAGGATATGGAGTACAGTAACTTGAAGAAATATGCATTAGAACCATTATATCCGTCATGTAAGGGTGAGCATATGAAATTGTCAACTATAGTTGAGTTGTTGAGTATGAAGGCTAGACATCAGTGGTCTAATAAAAGTTTCACAGAGTTGTTAAAAATGCTAAAAGAAATTTTTCCCGTGTCAAATACTTTACCTGATAGCACCTACGATGCAAAAAAGTTAGTTAAGTATTTGCGCATGAAACATGAGATTATTCATGCTTGTCGCAATGATTGTATATTATATTGGAGAGATCATGCAGATAAAAATGAGTGTCCTACATGTGGTGAGAGCAGATGGAGACCCGTGGAAGCTTCAAAGCCAAATTTTAAACAATTACCTTCATTGTATTAGAATTTTGCTGATACTTTCATTTGTATTAGAATTTTGCTGGCTTATCCTTTCATTTGTATTAATTGTATTACTTTCTTTTATTATAAAGATTAAGAGATGGCTGTACCAGAATTTACCCCTTGTTCTCTATTTTCCAGCAAGGACACAGTTGGACAGTATGAGAGTCACACTGCTTTCACCCTTCCTGGCCTCTACTGAGTTGTTCATGGTATTGATGTCTTCGATCCTAAGTTCAACATTGTCTAGCCTGGAGCAGACATGGTTGTTTACTTCCCATACTCAGGCAAGCAAAACCGACTCACGGCCCTTCATCCAGAAAATGAGGAGCTGCTTTACAGCCCGGTTCAAAATACAGAACACATGTGAGTGTCTCCTTCTATCAGCCTTTTGTTCCTTTTTTCTTTATCGTGAGAGTTTGTTATAAAACACTTAGATCAAAGCTAGATACAAGTGAATCTAACCACTGCTATGAAAGTTTTCTATAAATCGTGAGAGTTTTCTGTAAATCAAGTTCCAACTTAGGAAAGCAGGCACACCATACATGAAATGCATATTGATTTCATAATTTTGTACAGATTTTGCAAAGTGTCTGTTATTTGTTCCTTAATATCAATTAAATAGTTAAAATTCTTTTGAGTTCATAAGGAACATTCAGAATGCAATATGGTGTTATATATATATATATATATATATATATATATATATATATATCTTAGTAGTAGACATGGCTCAAACATTGGCAAACTCTAGTTGTTTGATCAAAAAGGTTAACTAAGTCTGGTCCCTATTTAGTAAATATTTTAGGGCTGCTTGCACAAAAAATTAAACCTGAAAAATGGCATATTTAGATTTATAAATCAGATGGATTCCCATGGATTCTGAGCTTATAGGCATCTATAGGAGTCTTTTGTTTTCTGCTCTTTGGATAGCTTGTCTATGTTAATGGAAAAAGAAAAAATATTTAATATGCCCAACACATCTAGACGGGTTTTTTTATTTGCAAGTGCGAGGGTACTTTTCCTATTTTTTTTCTCTAGGAAAATGAAGAATTTTTCAGACTTACTTTTTCTGGTCTTAAATCATATCCAAACAATGGTTAACTTATATAAAAAATTGATGACTATTTGATTAAAATCCAAAAATAATAATTAATGGGAGAGTCGCTAAAAATTTTCTTCACTAGTTTCCTTATCATTATAACAAAATAATGTCTATCGTTCTGAACTCTTTGAGATTAGTCTAACTGGCACTATGGTTTAGAAAATATAGTTCCCTAGCTTTCTCTTCCCTCAATTCCCATTCCCATTAATCCAAAAATAATAATTAATGGGAATGTGCCCCTAATTGATTTCTATTTGTGATCTTTTCATGCAATTTTCTGCTATGATCTAGGACCATGCATGCAAGTTTTTCAGATCTATATGAAACCTATAACTATTTTTGTTAAGAAAATTTATTAAGTTTTGTTCTTATGGTGATGCATAAATGATGATCTTTGCTTGAATGTTTTTAATTACTATAGTTCAAATAGCGACTTGAGCGAGATCTGCACTTTCGATGGGAACCTAAACATTTCAATGCCTTGAATGAAAACTTGTAAAATTTGTGGGACAATAGATTATCTATTTTGTTTGTCGGTAATATTCTGAGTTTAACGTATATTGTAAATCCAGTGGTGTTTGTCTATTTCACGAGGGTGATTTGAAACTCGTGTGCATTTTGGGCCTGGCCCATTCGAGTTAAAGGCTAGATAAGGTTGGGTCGGGCCACACCAAGTGAGTTAAAAGTACATGTAAGCGTTCCTTCTGTTGATATAGGTGACGCCCCATTAATCTTCTACTAATTACATGTTCATTATATCTTTTTTCCTGGCAGCTTGTTATGAGGGAAGCTTGCAAGTATGTTGATGAGAAACTAGCCACAAAGGTATAACCCATTTTGTTTGATTGCTCTATGCTTGGTTCTTGTGTATCCACGTCCTTTTGATATTTCCCTCAAATCTGCAAAACCTTTTTATCTGCTAGCTAAATAGATCCAATATTCATAATCAGGTTGAAAAGCTTGGAAAAGACGAGCATGCCGTCAAAGTTGGTTTCACAGACTAAACAGACTTGTGAGCAGGTTCATAGACAAGTTTAGCAGATTCAATATAGCCCAGATTGTATGCATCTCACCATAGGCTTGGCACGACTGATTATCTGTCTGGATTTTCGACAGATCAGATCAATGTTCGAAATTACACCGAATTGACGATTTCAACCATCCAATCGCAGATTTACAATTTGTGATTCTTCTAGTGATGGTGTTTTTGAAATACACATGCAGGAAGGTATTGCTGTTGGGAGAAACTTTGCCATGTACAAAAATTACAACATCGATGGCAATAAAGAGATGATTGCCTTTGGGATGATGAATATTGCCGGTTCACTCAGTTCTTGTTACTTAACCACTGGTATGTGTCTACTAAAACCCTCCATGTTTGACTGGTTCTTTAATAATTTTTAACAAAATTCTTATGATTAAACTACACTTAACAAAATGCTATTCAGATCTCAATGGGCTATTCTTTGGGCCTGACCTACCTACGAATGAATGAGTCTGACTGGGTTAAAAAATGAAAGAATTTCAATTTAGGCTGGGTAACCCATTCAGTATATGCTGGGCTTGGGCCCAGGCCACAGGTTCTAACAGGGCTGAGGAAAGAGATGAAGACTGCTCAGCCATTGAAGTGGGTTGTTTCAGGGACTGCTGATGTCCAGAAAACTGGAGCAGAACAGAGATTAAAAGAGGACAGAATTAAGATATAAAAAGGGGCAGAACTAGGGAAATAAAATAAGAGAGTCCCGATGGGATAACTGAAGTGATCATGTGAGACCCTGCTGCGTCGAGATTGAAAGTTTGGAGATCATTAACTGGATGTCATGTGATCACTTAACTCGGTTAAGTGATCACGTGAATCACAGGTACCGGGATTACACCTCGGAGATCCTCAGTTATATTTAATTTCTTTGTTTAAGATTATGGGTTGCAGGTCATAAAGAACAGGAGATATTACTTTATTTATTTCTTTACTTTCTTTGTTTCTTAGTGTCCAAGTTCCAGTAAAACTCTTTACTGAGAAGTTTGACTTTTTTTCTATCTAGGATTAGTACCAGCCAAGACTTCAATACATCGTTTTTAATTTCGCAAGACAGATTCAGATTGAGAAATCGAAAGAATAATTTTCTTTCTCGCATGCTCTTCAGCCTAACATTGAGATCTTCATCTCAGCCATTGAAACTCTCGAGTTTCTGCAGAAGTCTGAATTCAGGATCTCTGGAAAACTGCTGCTATTATTTTCATCCTTGCTTTATTCTGCTGGTAATCATTATATTGCTAAACTGCTGTTGATCCTTCTCTTTATATGGTACACCTATGCTGCTACTCCTCTACTCTTACATCTAAGATATAAGGTATTTTTTTATCTTATAATTTAGCGACTGAATACTAGGGTGAGAAAAAGAACTGAAAAATTGAAAACTTACGAAACCGATCCAAAACTGAAACCGGTTTCAGATCGGTTCAATTTCAGATTTGGGTGCCGAAAACCAAAACTTCATTATTTAGACAGTGAATTAATCACATATATTGAATATTACAGGTCCATTCTCGCGATCCGCCATAAACTTCAATGCAGGATGCAAGACAGCCATGTCCAACATTGTCATGTCAATCACTCTGATATTCACCCTATTGTTTCGGACTCCCCTGTTCCATTACACCCCTTTAGTGGTTCTCTCCTCTATCATAGTAGCCGCAATGCTTGGCCTCATTGACTATGATGCTGCTATACATCTATGGAAGGTTGATAAGATCAGCTTCATTGTATGCGTGGGGGCTTTTCTCGGTGTCCTCTTCTCAACTGTCGAGATTGGTTTGGTCATTGCAGTAAGTACCTACCCCTCTTAAGGAGCTCGTGGCTCAAATGGGAGCAATGGTCCATTAATACCCCTAAATATGTATTGATATTTGAGCTTGTACTCCCATTATCATATCGTCATATTCCTTACAGTCGAAAATTAATTTTATTTTTATTATTTCAGGCGAAGCTTTCCGATTTGAGGCTCACCTCAAACAGATCGCTAGAGGACGGTGACACTTGGCAGGAGAAGCGAAGCAAATTTAATTTTTTTTTTCTTTTATTTTAAAAATGGGCCATGAGGTTCTTAGATTGTTAACTCTCTTTCTTTTTTTCTACTTTTTATTTGAATAAAAGGATTGTGCATGTAAAGTTTAAAATATTTGGTTGATTTGAAAGGTTGGATCATAGGTGAGATGCAACCTTTTGTTTGAATAAAAGAATTGGACATCTATTTTTTTTATTAATGGCATTGAATGATTTGCATTTGAATTGAATGAATGTGTTTAAATATGAGATTAATAACTTTTTTTCTTTATATAATTTTTTTTAAAGCATTAAAAAAAATATTAAAAAATTACATTAAAAAAAAATATTATAAAAAGCATAAAAAAAATTACATTAAAAAAAGCATAAAAAAAAATTTATTTAAAAAAAAATTGTATAAAAAATCATTGACATAATTTTTTTTTTCTAAAAAAAAAGTATTTTTTTTAAAAAAAATTTGCATAAAAAAACTATTGCGAAAAGCAGTGATTTTTTCTATGACTGTAAAGAACAGTCGTTGTTGAAGTTCATAAACCACTGTTTTGTGTAGTGGTAAAAAAAAATCACTCCTTTTTTTATAACTGTTTAGGATAGTGGTTTTTTTTTTAAAAATCACTATTAAAGACAGTGATTTTTTGAAAAAACCACCATTTAAGGCATTGGTTTTTTTGACTTTTTTAGATAGTGTCTATTATTTAGTACATATCAAATGTCCATTCGAGACGTTATATTATAGTATTAGGTTTTTACATAATCATGATAAATGCTTAAAGAAGTTTTGTTAAGTTCTGTTATTATTATTATTTTTTGTTCTAACCATTTTTTACTTTTGTGGGTTTTCCTTTCCAGTTTTGTTTGTTGATGGATCTTTTTTTTCTCTTTTTTTTTTTTGCATATGAGCAATTTTGATGAAATAGTGTGAGTATGGAACACGAGAAGAGAGATTCACATTTCCATCTTTTTCATTCAAGTGCAAACATTGTACCAGTATATTGATGAGTACATACTCAAATTAATAAAATTTTAAATTAGAAAAAATTCATTGAAGATGTGTAATTATCATACCGATCCAATGCGCTGAACGAGTGTTATTGTAAAATGATGGTTCGAATGCTCCTATCAAAACTACATTTTGCCATGTGCGTTACATTGTGATAGATTCTCCAACCTATAAAATAAGATCATCAAACTTATAAATTATGCGCTGGAAGAAGAGCAGTACACTCGAAACTGTATTCTTTCTTCACCTCCAACTGATCTGGATTGTATGGTTATTTTTGTCAGCGATACTTGCATTACATTTTGTTGGCCTGGTGATGCAGTATACATTACCGCAGATGAATACATGGAGGCCCTGGATCGGCGTAAGTCCACTCATTAGAATTTTGCTCACTTGTTAGAATTTTGGGTCAGGCACTAGCAAAAATCATGGACCCAAACGTCAGAAAATCCCGCGAAGGGCCATTTTGGAACGGAAACGTCCAAACGGTCAATAGCTACAGCTTTGCTGTGAGGTTCGTGTTTTTTAGGAAAATTCCTTCGTTTAAGGGGTGAAAATAACAATTTTGCTATTTTAGGAAATAATCTCTTTCGCAATTTCCGGAGATTTACAACTCAGAATTGATCTGTTTCGATTCTGGATTAATTATAATAGGAATATTTTTCCGTCTATAGGCTTATCTCATTTTTGCTATTTTTAGTAATTTTTGCTTTCTTTTTCTATTTAATGAATGTAATCCAAACGAAAAGATCATTATTGAATATATTGAAATTTCATGTGAATCAACAAGAAAGGTGGATGTTTATTAGATTTCTAGTATTTCTTCTTAAAAATCAACAGTTCTAGTGAAAGGTTGCAGTTTAGCGCTGCATCACTTGACGATGACTAGTGGCATGAACATAAGCATCACGAATGCCGGCTAAAAAGTGTCATTAAGTATAGGGGGGAGTTGTATGCACTAATTGAAGGAAATCTCGCCTTTATTGACACTATTATTCCCTATGTTAGTATAAAGAAAATGCTGGAAGTTAAAGATGTGTGGCACGGAGCAGTGGCATTTAAAGGATACTATGGTGGAATCTTCTGGAGAGTTACATCGTGTTATTATGTTTTGCAGAGATAGAGCACATACACAGAAAAATTTCCCGTGTACGCACTTTACTAGTTTTCAAGATGGATTTTTCTTTAATGGAATGGGTGGAAGTGGAAGATTCAGCTAACCGTGCGTTTTTCTTGAATGATTATAATTCGATATCTTGTGCTGCTTTTGAGCCGAGAGTTCAAGCAAATTGTATGTATTTTACGAATGAAGATAAAAATTTATACATATTCAATGTTGAAGAACAAAGTATCAAAAGTGATATACTTTGTTCGGGTTTTGATGACGGTTGGTGCCCACTGGGTTGGGTGATGCCTATGTTTTAAATTTACTTTTTAAAGCTTTCTTTATTATTCTATAATACATATGTAATTGGTTAGTGATCCATTTTTTTTCCTTTTTGTAAAGTTGGTTTTCTTGTTCAAATGGACTAGTGAATGTTTTTAATTACATAAAAAGTTAAATTGAAATTTTATTCAAATGTGTGACCATAGACTTACTTGCATATGGACGTTTTTAATCAATAGTGTGGTTTGAACAGACTCCAAGATGGACACCTCATTATTCATTTACACACCCTATTCTTGTCAGATATGTTCTTGTGTATGTGGATGACTTAATCATCACCGGCAACTCCAAAAAACACATCGATCCAGAAATTCTCCATCAAGGGCCCTCATTCGTCATCAAACGGTCCCGATCTTTCCAGCTGTTAGCATATTTTGATTTGGATTGGGTTGACTGCCCCAACGATTGCAAGTCAACAGGAGGCTATACCAAAATTCTCGATCCAAATTCTATTTCGTGGTGAATATTGCTTAATCTCTATTAATAGGAACTTAAAATCCTGTGGGTATGTTTTCCACACAGTCGTATTTCGAAAGAGTATCTTTAAATCCACCCACCAAATCTTTGAGTTCACCTAGGCTAAAACACATTGACTGCATTGAATCGGATGATGAAAATTGTTTATCGCTCCAATCTTTCACAGATGGATCTTGAGATCATGGGCGTACCCGTCATACGATCATTTTCTTATTTCACTCTAATGATAGGTAAATTTGTTTTCATATATCTATTGAGATTGTGTGCATACATGTGCAGTAGAGTATATTTTATGTTTAAGCAAAATTGTGCTATTGATCAACTGCCATCATTCGACTAAACCCTATAAATGGAGAGAAATAGGATAGGAGCAACGGTCCACATTGAGACATGGAAAGTGCTTTGATCAGATTTAGAAACCTCTTGAGAAGCAAGAGTTTTTGGCAGATCCTCATCTACATGTTAGCTTGTTGCTTGGACTTTCCAATTAATAAATGAGTAGCTTTAAAGCCACCGAATCTTGCTGGGCACCTACGCTAAAAATCATTGATTGCTATAAATCAGACTAGAGAATATTTTTTACTCCAATATTCCACACAAGCGATCTTAAGATTATGGTGTACCTATCAAATGGTCAGTTTTCAATTCCACATGACATATATCCAAAAAAGTGACCCTAAATGCATATGGCACACATATTATGCTCAAATGTGACTTTAGGGCTACATTTTGGGATCTGTGTCATGTGAAATTAAAAACTGACTGATAGGTGTGCTACGATCTCAAGTACCCTTATGTGGAAGATTGGAGCAAAAAATGATCTCTATCGTCTGATTTAAAGCAATGAATTGTTTTTTGCATAGGTGCCCAACAAGACTCGGTGGGTGCCTTTAAAGCTGAAAAGGTTTGCTTGTTTGAATTGTCAGATCTTTTATTCCCGACTTTATGCTATATATAAGCGAAAGCTAAATTACCGCAAGGGAGCCATTACTTGCACTCAGCTTTTTAAGTGATTGCACCGAGGTTAAAAACAAGACTACGTATTTTTGGGACATGTGAGATGTGAAAACGCAATTTGGGCCGTCTGATTTAAAGTTCATGATCTATAGATCCTTAGTGTAGAAGATTGGCACGAAATATAAACTTTATCATGTGATTAAATATAGTCAAAGACTATTTTTGATTCCACGGTTGACAACAATAGATCATATGATAAATATCGTGTTTTGCTCTAATCTTGTCCACTAAGAATCTATAGATCATGAACTTTAAATCAGACGGCCTAGATTGCATTTTAATATGTCACGTGTCCCTAAAATACAAAGTCTTTCTTTAAACTAGTGCAATCACTTAAAAAGTGTGCAAGTAATGGCTCCCTTACCGAAATTTTGTGGCTTCTGGTAGATATAGAGGTTCCAATTAGGATTTTATAGAAGAAGGGGCAATGCTACGCCACAACAATTTTTTCTTTGGGCACACCACAAATAGAGACTTTACATTTTTGGGGCCTCTGCCATGTGAAAACATCATCTAAGCCATCTGATTTGAACGCCATGTGTTAAAGATCTTTAACAAAAAAAATGGCACGAAGTATGATATCTAATATATGATCTAATGCAGTCAAACGTCATCGTCTGATTCAACAATTGATTGCATGGAATCATATGATAAAGATCGTGTTTCATGCCAAACTTTTGCATGAAAGATCTCTAGATCATGACCTTTAAATCAGGCGACTAAGATGGTGTTTTCACATGACACAGATCCCTAAAATGTGAAGTCTTTTCAATTAGTGGTTTTAAGTGGTGCGCGTGAAGAAAAAATAGACGTGCGCGTCGTAGGACCCCAAAAAAAGGGAGGTCATCGACAAGCTTCAAGTGATTAGAAAATTTCTAAAATAACTAATATGTTGAAGGACTCTACTGATTATATGTCTGCCAAAATTATCTTTGAAATCCAAATAAAATGAGGGGTAATAATATGCTATCGTAAAGCGTGGAAGGCGAAATAGATAATATTAGCTAATATCAGGGGTGGTTGGGAGTCATCTTATGCTAATTTCCTTTCATATATTATAGAATTACGTAGATCTGATCCGGACGCTTTCACAAAACTCCAATGTTTGTATGATGAGTCATTTCTTAGATTTTTTTGGGCATTCAGACACTCTATTGATGGATATAAAAGAAAGTTGAGGCCCATAATTTTGATTGATGGAACATACTCAAACGGTAAATTTCTCTGCTCGATACTAATTGCAACAAGTGTTGTGGCGACAATGGTTTGTTCCCCATTGCTTTTACTGTAGTTGATGGTGAAACAGAAGATGCTTGGGAATGGTTTCTTCGATATCTTTGAAAAGCAATTATGGATGATGATAGACCAATTGTTGTTATTTCAGATCGTGCAGATGCTATTAGATCAATTGTACCAAAAGTATTTTCAAATGTCATTCATAGCTTTTACTTCTTTCACATTAGAACTTTAGGGAGAAGTTTAGAAATCCGGTTTTGTGGAGTCAACTCTGGCCTATTGCTCGGGTATATATCGTAAAAGAACATGATGAGCTAATGAAGAAACTTGAGAGTGTTAGCTCTATTGGTATAAAATATTTTGGGCAGAGTGAACCATAGAAGTGGTCTAGAGCGCTCTTCCCTGGTCGTAAATATGATCTTCTGATAATAAATACGTCTAAGTGTTTGAACAAAATCCTAGTTTATGTTAGAGGTCTACCAATAATAGCCCTTATTGAAGCAACGAGAAAGAAAGTTGTTCAACTTTTTCATGACAAAACTATAAAAGGTCAAAAGATGTCAAAGGATTTAACCCCATATGCATCTGATATTTTGAAAGAGCCTGATAAAGCAGTTAGGTTTTGTCAAGTTCTATTATCACCACCCAACGTTTTTGAAGTATCAACGTCGACATTTAAGTATAATGTACATTTAGATAGAAGGTCTTATTCTTGTCGTTATCTTGACATTCAGGGCCTCCCTTGTATTCATGCTATGGCCGCAATTCGCTGGAGTAGTGCAGATCCGTCGATATACTGCGAGGAATGGTATACATCTGCACGATATTGTGAGACATATAATAGAGTAATTGAACTGACTCTAGACGAATCTCAATGGCACGTCAAGCATGTTAGTCCTGTTGTTCACTCGCCTCACTGCAAGAACCCCCTAGGTCGACCATGAAAAAGAAGGTTGAAATCTACAGTTGAAATATAACTTATAAGCAAGAGGGACACAATCGTTCAACTTGTCAAGGACCACAGTAAAATAAATGCAAAATGAAATAATGAATTTTGGTAAGTGAGATACTTCTTGTAATAAATAGAGTACTCAATCTAAATAATGGTGAGGAATGTTTAAAATATTGTAATAAGTACATCATTGAGCAATGTACAACTTCTCAGAGTCTCGTATCACTCATTGGACGTCCATTGTACTTTGTTATTTATATGGATGATCCATTATTATTATTTTTTATGTCTAATATTTGTGACATTCGTTGGAATGTTTACAGCTTATATCAGTCTATATGTCTTCTATAAGTTCTATTATGTCTCATGTAAATTGCTTAATATGTATCACATCGGTCCTTTAATTTCATATATAGCTCTTGAACTTTACTCATGCAGGTGACAATGAAGTTTAAAGCTAAATTTAAGACTCATATTAGTCATTTATTGTCTCATATCAGTACTTCATTATCTCATATCAGTTGTTACTATGTCATAAGTTCTACCTGCTTTTACTGTCTCATATCAATCCTTTAATATCTTATAATGTCTTATATCGATCTCATATTAGTTTTTAATATCTTACATATTTCTTATTTCAAATATTCAGGTCTCCTTTAAAGAAAATTTGGAATGACAAAACGCCTGAGAAAATGTAAATGAGAAGTTGATGAGGGACACAATCATTCATCTTGATAAAGACCACAGTAAAAAAATATAAAAATAAATTATAAAATTTGCTAAGTGATATAATTGTTGTAATAACTAGAGTACTCAATGAGAACATTGATGAAGAATGTATAAACATTGTAATAAGTACATAAATAGACAATGTACAGCTTCTCAGAGTCTCGTATCACTCATTGTACGACCATCATACTTTGTTATTTATATAGATAATTCACAATTATTTTTTCTCTGATGTGTAATATATGTGGATCTCCTTGAAATGTTTACATCTTATATATGTCCATAATATCTTTTATAAGTTCTCTCATGTCTCATGTAAATTACTTTATGTCTCACATCAGTACTTTATTTTCTTCTATGAGTCCTTTATTGTTCTCACATCAGTACTTTACAGCTATTGAACTTTACTCATACAGGTGACAATGTACTTTATAGCTTAATTTATTGTCTCATATCATTTTTTATCTTACATCAGTACTTTATTATCTTATATCGGTCCTTTATTGTTCTCACATTAGTACTTTACACTTCTTAAACTTTATTCATGTAGGTCACAATATACTTTATAGCTTAATTTATTGTCTCATATCAGCCATTTATTATTCTCACATATTGTTCTCATATATTATTCTCACATCAGTACTTTATAGTTTTTGAACTTTATATATTATAGACACCCAAATTTGGCTCGAAGCTTGACCGACCCGTACTTCGAGAGCGACGTACTCTCGAGTTCCTGAAAGCACCTCTCGAACTCTTAGAACTTAACTCAAACCTTTAGAACCCTTCCCGGACCCTTAGGAATCAACTCTAACCCTTATAACCCTTCCCGGACCCGATTCGAACCTACCAAAACAGCGGATAGAAAGAGCAATGCCAAAATTTACATAAATATCTGCAATAGCTGAGGCCTATATCATTAGAAAGTAGAGGTTCTCAGCTTTCCAACGAGCTAAAAATTGTCGAATTCCGAGTTATACATCAAAAGTTTTGACGAATCGAAGAAGGCACAGAAATGCAAGAATTTACTTATGTGTGGATGTATGCATAGGCAATTTCTGGTCAGAATTTGGCTATGCCTACATCCAATGTATGCACAACTAAATTTGAATTTTTGCTTCAGAATGGCTCCAACTTGGCCGCTAACTTTTTTGTTCTGGACTGGTTCTTAAGGCATGCGTACATCCAATGTACGCATGACTTAAAATCTGATTTTTCCTCAAAAATGGCTGAATTTCAACTTGTAGGTTTAACTTATGGACCACCCCAAAGTTTGGGGTGGGTTTCTTTAAGATCTGAGTGCCTCCAGTAGCTCTCTTTATCACCCTTTTACCACTTAAATCCCCACTCTATCATCTACCATTAAAACCCCATTCTCACCTCTCTAAGCCCTAAAAACCCCTCAAAAACCTTAGATCTAGGATTACCTAATTGCTAAACCAATTAACACCTAAACACCTCACTAATTACCCCCAATTCTATAAATAGAGAGCCCCCCTCCCCCCCCCCCCCCCTTATTTAAACACTCTTGAAATTCTAAGAAAAGAAACTCTAGAGAATTACTCCCAAACCTTCCCCATTCCTAACCTTCTAAGTCCAACCTCTAGCTCTCATTCCTCTCACACCATTATTCCATTAACTCCATTACGCCTAAACCTTGAGCCCACAACCTAGATTTCTCTCTTACTGCCTATTCCAATCCTCTACTTTCAAGTCTTAGAAGTTAGAACCCATCTCTAAACCATTCTGCTATCAGAAGTTCAACGAAATCGGTACCCACGCAAAGATCTGGCGACAGTGCTACAAGGACCTGAGAGCTCCGGCTCTCCCCTCTATTCCTCTATCTTCTTTTGCTTTTCCTCTATTCTAGAATTTGAGTCGTTACGCCACCGAAATTTTGGTGATTACGGGAGACTCAAATACGATCGGAGTGCCTTTGGGCAAGAAAAAGTGTCGTTTAATTTTTATTTTTTTCTTACATTTGGCCATAGCAAAGACCGCTTACAAGCAGGTCAATCGGGTGTCTAACACCTTCCCAATTGATAACCGAAGTCTTACCCAAGAAGCTTTGGCGTTGATTAGTGATCCGGAGTCAAATCTACAACTTTCGTGCACACGATATTGATTTTGGGTATCCTGGGACACCACAAGCTCTTGGTGGCGGCTCCATTTTTTATCCCATCATCGCGACGGATTGACGAGATCCACGGTTGCACACACATGCAGGTCACAATGTACTTTATAGGTTAATTTATTGTCTCATATATCAGTTCTTACTATGTCATGAGTTGTACCAATTCTTACTATCTCATATTAGTCCTTTGATGTCTTATAATGCCTTATATCGATCTCATATTAGTCCAGTAATGTCTTACATCTTATTTCATATATCCATGTATCCTTGAAAGTAAATTTACAATGGCAAAAAACTTAAGGAGAGATAAATGAATAGTTGATGAGGATGACCGCCGAGTCATCAAAGGAGCTGTGGACTGTCGAAAATTTAGTCGGTGGTACAATGAATTGAGCAGTGAGAGGAAAGATCTCCTCCTTGGTGAAAGTTTCAAATTTTTATGGCTGATTAGAGAATTCCTGACGTAGTCCGATCAGCTTGTCCACACCATCATTAGAGGTTTCGATTCTGAGAATGAAACATTCACGATCGGTGAGTATGTTGTTCCATTTGTCTGCACCGACGTGAGAAAGATTTTGGGTTTGAAAGTTGGTGCCCCTTCCATTTCGACTGAATTTTCAGTGTTGGAAGATCTTGAAGATTCAACCACTTTCAGAGAGAGGTTCTTTGGCGAAGTGGCAGCTGGGCAGATGATCACGAGGGATCACATTGAGTCAGCTCTCCCTACACTTAGCCTAGCCGATGTTGACTTCATCCGGCTTGGGAACTTGTATATGTTAGCCAACTTCCTCCTCCCCGACGTTCACCCTACGAACGATTGAGAGTCATCGATTTCATGAATGATCTTCGTACATTCAACGACCACAATTGGGGGGATGTGGTTTACTCTTGATTGATTCTATACATGCAGCCACACGTTCTGTTGGCGGGGCGAAGTATAATGTGCTAGGCTGTACTATTTTGTTACATGTATGGGCATTTGAGCATGTTCATCAACCATCGTCGAGTTTTGTGAAGAACACATCTAACGAGTGGTCGCTGTTGTTGAAGTATGTGCCACTTAAGATATCGCACTTGGACGCGAACTTCTATTGGCAGAAGTTTCAGAAGTTTGAAGTAATATTCTTCACAGCTTAATCAATTACTGGATACAGAGAATGTAGTCTTATAATAGACCTACTATGTATTATATCTGCCTTGTTAGGACTCTTAAGTGTCATTGCATATCATGTAACTTAGCTTTATACAAGACTGGGTTTGACTGATATAGATCTGACCAAGACTCAAAAGGGTTATTTATAGGATAGTATGATGCTATGTAACAGACTCAGTTTGACTGATATAGATCTATCTGTTATTGTAGGTTGTTGCTGAGAATTTGGAGCCCTGTTCAATTTTTATTTTTTTCTTACATTTGGCTGTAGTAGAGACCGCTTACGAGCGGGTCAATCGGGTGCCTAACACATTCCCGATTGATAACTGAAGTCCTTACCCAAGAGGCTTTGGCATTGACCGGTGATTCAGAGTCAAATCTAACACTTCCGTGCACACGATATTGATTTTGGGTATCCTGGGACCCTAAAAGCTCTGGGTGGCGACTCTATTTTTGAGCGCATCGTCCCAATGGATCGATGAGATCCACAGTTGCACATATGTCGACTCCGCTAGGGATAGTTTTTAGAACTTCTCTTTGAGTTAGGCCCCATTGCATGTGTTTTTCACTTTTTTCTATATTTGTATTTTTTACTAACCCCTACGATTCCGCATTTTTTTACTTACCCCTACAACTCCGTCATTTACCACCTTAGTAGTTTGGCAGGTTACTTGATCAATTAGGTTTAAGTTCCATCATTTACCACCTTAGCCGTTTGGCGAGTTACTTGATAATTAGATTTAATTTTTCGTCATTTACATGTTTTTATATTTTCTGCCTTGTCACGTGATTGGCCCCATCATTTTCTCTTTACTTGTCATATTTCACCAGTGGATGTCGGCCCGTAGTGGTGGCACGGGACTCTCACAACCCGGTTTGAGAACAGTGGCAAAAGTCCCATTTGGACTTAAGCATAACTGCCCTAAAATTGAAATTTAAAAATGAACTAAGGGACATAACAATTTGTTTCCCGCAGGTAGATTTTTCAAAGGGGGGGGGAGAATTAGGCTACAATACACCCGACCCGGTTCCAAGGAGAGTGGCAACCCTAGTGGTGATGATCTCGAAAGGAACCACCCCATCCAATATTTGAGAAGGCGCTAGCGCCGAAAATATATCGGGTGGGTGACCAGACTTGCTACTAAGCTTAAACCTTGAGAAGTGCGTTAGCAGAATCAAATCAGCCATGTATCCCTTTAGGCACGGAAAGGAGGGACACGATAAAGAAAAAAAGAAGTCTCGAGAGGCATTGCCTCAAAAATCCCTGTTTTAGCCCAATTCGGATCTGCAATCTGAACAAAAATAGGTATATTAAGCTGCGCGTACATCCGTTGTACGCATAGCTAAAATTTCCAAAAAATGTGCTCATGCGTGCATCCGTTGTATGCATAGCTTAAATTTTAGAAAAATTTACTCATTAGTACATCCATTGTACGCATAGCATAAAATCTCAAAAAATTTGCCCATGCGTACATCCTTTCTACACATAGTTTATATACCATTTTCCAACATTGGGTGCCTTTGTCACAGTTCCCTGAACACCCCGCGTACGTTAGCATTTTAATTCCTAATAATTCCTACACTTGTAACATCCCAAAACCCCCTTGCCGGTCAAGAGAGGTCTCCCTCTTATTGACTCTTCCGAGGGATCGGGGTGTCGTATGGAAATTTGTGCTTTTAGAAATCAATTGATTTTCTCTTTGATTCTCAAAAAGGGCATTAGGATCCTACCGTGCAAAGCATTGGGGATGTGAGCACCATCCTAAAAGGGAATTCCAAAGGCCTCAAAAAGCCCCGTAAGAGAGAAAAGAACTAAGAAGAAAGAAAGAAAGAAATCCAATTGTTGTTGTCGTCAAAATTCAATTAAAATGAAAAATCTCTTCTTAAAAAAAAAAATCACCAACAAAAAATCTACAATGAGTGCTTGTGGTGCCGTAATCACGACATTGTCAAACTCGCCATCATCCCGTAGGGGAGGAGGGAGAAAAAAGAAAATCTTTGGGTCATACTAGAGAAATCCGTACCCGACCCGCTACCAAACCATGGTGTGGTCGGTGGTAACATCCACCGAAATATCCCCCCCACATCCTGAAATGGAGGAGATTCCCATATCCGATCCCTCAACCCAACTCCCATATAGCGTCACCGGACCGTACGGTGCACCCATTTTCCCCTCTACATCAACCCAAAATATACCCATTTTTTCTTCCACATCCACTCAAGTAATGCCCAACTTTTCCCCTACATAAAAAACCCAAGCATCCCCAATTTCCCCACATCAACCCAAGTCATAACACAGCGTGGTCCGCACCCCATACATCTCCCCCATCGGAGGAGTCATCCATATCCCCTCCCATGACTAACTCCATGGTTATGATGGAGGAAATGGTGAGGACATTTACCGCATGAAAGGCTTCTCAAAGCCTTCCTAATTCCTCTCAAGCACCATCAAATCTACAACCAACCGTCTAAAATCTCCACACCTCATTCACTCAAAATACTAATTCTAATCAATCACCCATAATCCACACCACTCAAGGCCTCCAACTCCAATCATGGAACCACCCAAGTGGCCTCAAAGGCCCCATGTCCAACCACAAGACCATTAAGATCCAAATCCAAGGGCCACTTTCTCAAGCCGTCCACAATTCCCTCAATACCCCACATACAACCATGCCCAACAAAACTACCCCACTTCCTCCCAAGTAACAATCTAACCCCCCAACTCGTCATGAGTCATACCCATCCACATCCTTCATACCCAACCCAACATGAGTACCCATCTCAAACCATCCAAAATCCCCAATTTGCACACCCTCTTACCCCCCAACTAAGTCATAAAAATCCTAACCCACCCAATCACTCCCTCCAAAATTCGCCCGAAAATCTCATCCCTCCACCATTTGTTGATGCGAGCCATAAATATGAGGAGGACGAGACCCGAAACAATGGGGCCTATATAGGGGCATTCACCAGTTTTAATCCCTCACCTTCACCAACCAACAGGCACCCGAGAACGAATAGGGGGCAGCCTAGTGGGGGAGCAACCTCAGTTCTACAATCAAGGGAGCCAAAGCTGCTAAGAGAGCAAATAAATAAAAATCAAAAGTAGTTAATGAAGATGGGAGGGGCTGAAATACATGCTACCGAATTCTCCGATTTGTGTCTATTTGTCAAGGTGCCTTTGCCACCTAAATTTAAGGTGCCATCATTGAACAAATATAATGACACTGGCAACCTGATCGCACACCTCAAGTCTTACTGTGTAAACATGTGTCAATATGGCGG
This sequence comes from Chloranthus sessilifolius, assembly GCA_021018995.1. Classification (NCBI taxonomy): domain Eukaryota; kingdom Viridiplantae; phylum Streptophyta; class Magnoliopsida; order Chloranthales; family Chloranthaceae; genus Chloranthus; species Chloranthus sessilifolius. Next base: position 149,582,155 of record CM037589.1, read on the forward strand.
AGATGAGCGCCTCTTAATCAAGGTTTTTCTAAAGAGCTTTACTGGTCCTGCTTTGAGGTGGTTCACTTCTATCGAACCATCCATGATAAGAATATGGAGAGACCTCACTCACCTGTTTTATGAACAGTATGTGTACAACATCGCTATCTAGCATCACAAATTTGATTTGGCTTGATTAAAACAAAAGTCTGATGAAATATTTAAAGAATATCTCGGAAGATGGAGGGTCCTAGCGACTCAAGTGAGGAGCTGGATACTAGATGAAGAGCAGATAGAAATGATATCAAAAACCGCTCTGCCAGTCATATCAGATTTCCTTTTGTACCAACAGCAAGCCAGTTTTACAGATTTGGTTAGAAACACCAATCGTTGTTAGGATGCGATAAGGAAAGGTTGGCTAAATAAAACTGTGGCCAGTGGGGCCTGTAAATTTACCGAGCAAAGGAATGAGAAAAGAACAAGGGCAGAAGTTTAAGCAATAATGACCTCACAACACGCTGCAAACATAACACCATTTCAATATGGGGCAGTATAGCAAGCATCGACACAGGCAGGCCCAAAACAGAGACCTGACAACGATTCATGAGCACAGATGACCCCTGAATAGAAAAGGGCCCGATATAACCTGGTATCCACTCCCTTAGGATAATTCCTAAATGTCCTCTTGCCTTTGTTGATAGAGAAGGGTTTGGTTACTCAGCTTCAACCACGACCTCCACCGAATCCACTCCCAAGGAATTATGATTCGAGCACACATTACAACTTCCACTAAGAGCCGGGGCATCCAACAGATTGATGCTTTCCTCTAAAACATGCAATACAGGATATAATTGAGGCAGGAAAGATTATCCCACCGGCACCTCCCTAGGCAAATTCTCACACCAATATTCTCCAAGCACCATTACCACTACACCCGCAAGGGGGAATAGGCCCAAGGGCTACCATTAACATGCTGGAGGAAGAAATGCAAGGATTCGATCCCTCAGAATACATCAACATGAGAGAAAGCTTCGTGACACCGGGGCAGTGGAGTCGGGAGAATGAAATCGTAGGAGTAGTCGAGCCTTTGAATTTAGCCGACTACTTCCCCAATCCTACACCACAAGTAGCACCTATGGATTTGAGGATGTATTTCCCTGCACAGCCCCTGTCAATTATGTTCAACCCAATTTCACCTCACCCCCGATATACCAGCCATTTTCGACACCGACAACTGACCACTATATGTCACCCAATCCATCTCCAACACCAATCCACTACAATTAGCGAAGTTTTTCCACACCCCCACTAGTCCATCTTCCTCAAGCACCAATCAACCACATGTCGCTCAATTTTACCCCACCACCAACCTAGTCATGTCTGATGCCTTTATCTATCCCATTCCAGATTCTCGAATCGACGTTTAATCCCCATCAGGTCCTGCTCAACTATAATCAAATAGATGTTAATGCTGGCAGCAGTAACACATGGGCAGTTGAGTTTATTACAAGGTCGGGAAGGATCTCCAAGCAGCCTGAGATACCAGTACCTGCCCAACTCGATGAAAGAAGGGAATCCACAACAGTACATCCTATGGAAAGAATGAGCCGTGAATATGCGTTAGAAACACAACTTAAAAGAAAGCCGACTCACATCCCCATCTGGGACTACTAATGACATCTCCACTTCACTTTCAAGCTCTAATAGGGGCACTGAAAGATGCTCATATATTAAACAAGGTCTCCCCAGATGAGGTGAGATAGATGATAGGGCAGGTGTTGGCTCCCAACACCATCTCATTCTCAGACGCCGATCTTCCAACTGAAGGAAGCAATCACTCCAAATCCCTCAACATCATGGCAGAAATGGAAAACTTGGTGATCCCATTGGTACTTATAGACAATGGATCAACATTAAATGTATGCCCTTTGAGAATTGTGATCAAGATTAGAGTCGATCCATCCACGTTCCGACCCGTCAAGATGGGAGCCTGAGGGTTTGACAACACAAGGGAAGTAATAGGAGAAGTCAATCTTGAGCTCACCATTGGGCTAATGACCTTCTCCATCACTTTCCAAGTCATGGACATTAAATCTACCTTCAACTGACTCATGGGGTGCCCATGGCTACATGAGATCGGGGTAGTGCCCTCAACCTTGCTCCAAAAACTCAAGTTTATCTCAAAAGAGAAAGTGATAGCAATCTTGGGTGAGGGACGAGAAGAAAGAGTCGCACACAACATAGAGAATCTTAAAGTGCTGGATGTGCCACACACCACTGAAGACACGGATCTCCACAGTTTCCAATATGATGTGTTAGCTGTGGTGCTAGAACCCTTGGAAAGGTCACCATGAAAATCAGGGGAGGAATGATCGTGATAGTTGCTATGCTCCAGAAATGAGGCTATCAGAAAGGAAAAAGGGTTAGGCCCTCACCTACAAGGCATGAGAGACCCAATCAAAGCAAGAGGTGGATAACAAGTCAAATTCGGTCTAGGATACAAGCCTACCAAAGAAGAAGTCCAAGAGGCAAAGGAGAAGGCTCGAACCATTGCTATAGCCAAGGCAAGGGAAATAGATTTGGAAGATGAACCATGTCCACGGCCGCACATCAAGAGCATTTTTCGTGAGCGCAAGGGTCATCAAGATTGACTGAAATGGGGCAACTCAGTTGACCCCACATAAACAAGTAGCCCTCTGTTAAGACATGAAAAGTACCACTTTTCACCCCTTAACTTAGTCTCTGTTATACCCTTAGCCATCTAATAAATATGTGTTAAGTCATTTATGTAGGTAATAAAAAGCAGCTACAATAAAGCCTGAACCCTGTCTAGGAGCCAACTTTTGCCCCAGAAGTCCCTCAGAAGGATGAAAGCTGAATCTAGACAAGAATTGAACCTCGCGTAGCATTCACAAGCTTCAGAGGATTCAGAAATTAAGCCTCGCGCAATCCTCGCAAGTTTCCCAAGACTTCATTTCTAATTGCCTGCACTGTTCTTACGCAGTTGAATGACAGAGGGATTTCAGAATCATACTTCGCGCAGCTCCCACGAAGCTCAAATATAAATACTCGCGCAGCTGTCACGGGATGCAAGACTTCAGGAATATCTCTCATGCAGTTCAGAGATTAATACACATTACGTCCTCGCGAAGATCCATTGAGAAACAAATTGCTCCCGCGATTCCCGCGCCATTCAGAAGGAAAGTGCAATCCCATGAAGACCAGAGCAATCCAGTGAGGGCTCAATGCTCTATCATGCGACTGCTTCAGCTGTAACTAAGACAACCCCGCGATAGCTAGAATTTCAAGTTAATCCAATCTCGCGAAGATCGTGCTACCATGCAACAGTCTTGGAATCCAGCGTTACCTGGCAAGGCTTTGAATTCTAACTCTACGTCACTTCTACAGAGGACATTATGAGAACTTTCAGCAATTAGGGCATGCATTCCAATGCTCCAATTCTCGTGCATGCACCTCAAGGCATCCCAGGAACAGTATCAGGCCACGTGGCATTGTTAAGATTAGGGTTTCCTAACCCTAATGCACCGCCAAGCTGACTGCTATATATACCTAAGCCTGGTTTAGGTTTAGAGAGCTTTTTACTGAGATTTATTATTCTTCTTCGAATAGAACTTAGTTTTTCTTCTTCTGGAATCGGCTGTAGATCTCCAGTAAGTTTAGTTTAGGTAGTTTCTTTTTATCCTTTTCTTCTCTCCATAGTCCAGCATTTGCTGGTTATGCCTTTGTATGATTATTTGGAATAGATTAATGGAGTTTTATAATAGGGTGTTTTACATTTTGTGAGTTGTTATGTACAAGGTCAGCATTCTTGAGATCCTCCACTGCTAGGATGTATTGTAAGCAATGGAGGACTGATTTTATGGTTTACTCAGATCCAAGTGACCTGTGTGTCTGGGCTAACATGCTCCCATACAGGCCTAGCCCCACCACAAGACCCACTAGATCTGAAATCCCCATGAGAGCAATGAGCTTTTGTAGCCTTGTGAACATGGTGGTGGCAGCAATATTTCTTGTTTTATCTTGAGTTTTGTGAGGAGGATAGCCTCTGGGATAGTCTGTGATCATTCAAGTGGACATGCTATAGCCTTAGGGTGAAGCCAATCCACAGACTCAAGACGGATTGTTCTTCTCTGCACTTGTGCTTGTAGCCCTATGAGAGATTGTGCAGTGACAAACTCCCCTGTATGTGTATAGACCCGCCATCAGATGACAGATCTGGTTTGGTTATAGAGATTGTAGGCTTGTGACTGGATCACTGCAGTCTCTCTAAGCAGTGGACAGCTGGATCTAAGGCTGCACTCAAACTCTTGCTGGTTCTGTGTATCTGGGTTAATATGCTCCCATACAGGCCTAGCCCCACGCATAGCACTTTAGAGGTTGAGGGTCCCTATGGATTCTTGTGCTTGTAGCCTGGATGAAGTAGTGCCTACAATGATAAACTCGTTCTGACCCATCTCTGGACTGTGGTTCCCCAATTGGATAGTCTGTGACTATTTAAGTGGACAGGTTATAGCCATAAAGGGATTGGATCATGGCACAAAGATGAGTTGGATTCTTTCTCCTCAGTGGTGATAATGTAGCCATTGGACAGGACTTCTATAGCAGCATATCTGAATCTGAGTTATGAACCCATCAAATCTGAACCTAATAACATACTTCTCACCCTTTTATATTTATTTTCTCACTCCATCCCCTTTCTGTAGTTTAGACATTAGGATACCTTAGAATTTAGATTTTAGTGACCCTAAACCCCCTTCCATTTAGGATTGCCAGATCTGTAGACAGATATGGAGAGCCTACTAAAGATGGCTCCCTTGGAGCCTAAGATCAACTTTCCTGTGGGACAAACTCTTACTTATCAAAACTTGGTACAACAGGCCCTGTATCTTGCAGGACTGTGTATATTTTACGCTTGCTGCTCCATAGTTCTCACTCTATCTTTCATTCAATTTTTATCCATCCCATTCTTATCACTGTCTTTAATAAAGTCAGTAGCATACACTTTGAAATACCTCAACAAGTTTTTGGCGCCGCTGTCTGGGAATTGATCTTGTAGTAGACTCTAGGTTTTTGATTCTTTATTCTTTGGTAGATGTACTTGTGAATAATTGATACTGCTGAATTACATGTGGAATTTTTCTTGCAGATCTAGACCGTAGCAGAGAAGGAAAGTAGAGTTGCACTGGGAGTCTAGCTACCTCTGTTTGCACTTCTCTAACCCTCAAAACTCAATCTATTTCTAATTTGGAGATTCCATAGCAGTTGATTAGGATAGTTGCAATTTTTATTAAGTGCAATGTATCTGCGAATAGTCTTCCCTGTTGTTGGTGTGTGTGCATGTTAGGAAGGAGATCTCTCAGTCCTACATTAGAGCCTGCTAACCCTGAGATTGAAAGGGGTAGAAGACCGAGAAGGCATAGACACACCACAATTGAGCCCCCTATTGAAATCGAGATAGCAGATCTGGGTGAAGAGCAACCTAGAACATTGAAGGAATTGAATGCTCCGGATGATCACAATTCTCCATTCAGCATTCAATTCCCAGATGTCCAGGGTAATTATGAGATCAAAACTTCCATCATCCAGATGCTTCCCTCTTTCCATGGGCTTAGCAAGGAAGACCCTTACAAGCACATAGACCAGTTCTTAGCCCTGTGCACGACATTCTCCATTGCTGGTTTGGGACCAGAAGCCACTAGGTTAAGGCTCTTTGCTTTCTCCCTAAAGGACAGGGCCATGACCTGGTTATCTACTCTCTCAAACAACAGCATCACTTCCTGGAAAGACCTCAAGACAAGATTTCTGTCTAAATTTTTCCCAGAGACCAAGACCAGCCAATTGAGGAAAGTCATACTTTCTTTTGCCCAGTCCCCAACTGAAGATTTTAACCAATGCTGGGATAGATTTAAAGAAATGCTCAAACAATGTCCTCACCACAAGATCCCTGACTGGCAGCTTGTCCAGAGTTTCTACAATGGGATTGATGAGAAGAGCAGAGACATGGTAGATGCCTCTTGTGGTGGAACATACATGCATAAAACAGCTGATGAGGCATGGGACTTGTTCGAAGTCATAAGTGAAAATGCTTTCCAGAAGATGTCATCTTTTAGAACTGTTCAAGAACCTTCTCTTAAGCTGGGACTTGCTGAGGCTTCTAAAGGAAAAATGTATGAAGTTAAGGGAAATGATGATCTGAGAATGCAGATGGCCAATCTTACTGAAAGATTTGATAAACTGTTGACTGTGGTGCAGCCCAGAGTGGCTGCACAAGTGATGGAGGCATGTCTGATATGCCAATCCCCACAACACACAGTAGAAGAGTCTCCATCTGTAGGGCAATACCCTGAGTTTGTAATGGAACAGGCTGCTGCTACCCAATCTTTTGGATAACAACAATCTGGTGGCTATAATAGGAAACCATATAGATACCAGTACCAAAATACTGGTTTCCAGTGGAGAGACCACTCAAATTTGAGGTGGAGGCAAGAAAATTATATGCAGCCACAACAGATGTTGGCCTTACATCAAAGGCCACAGCAACAGTTTAACCAGGGTTATGCCCAAAGGTCGAATTTCCAACAATAGCAGCCCCAACAACAAAATCAATTGGTAGTTCCCCCACCTCAGCCCCGAAGTGCTTCTTTTAAGGACCAGGTTTTAGCCCAGTTGCAAAGCCTTGGACCTTTGAATCAGACTGTGACTTCTCACAGTCAAAGCATTAAGAAAATAGAAGAGCAGCTTGGCCAAATAGCCAATGCTCTGGCTAAAAGAGAGGAGGGCAGGTTGCCAAGCCAACCAGTAGCCAACCCAAAAGGCCAGTATTCCATCGGAGAAGGCTCCTCAAATTTTGAGGAGGCCAATGCCATTACAGCCTTAAGGTCTGGCAAGCTGATTGACAACAAGGTGGGAAAAGAACAAGGAGAGGTCATTCCCAAGGAAATGTCAAATGAAAGTGATAAGGATTTTGTTAGGGCACAGAGTAAAGAACTGCCTGCTACCCTTCAACAAGGGAAAAATAAAGAGGTTGTAGTTGAGCCTCAGCAGGAGATAAAAATAGAAAAAAGAAAAAAATAAAAGTTTAGCCATGGGCTTACAGCTGAGGAACCAGCAGAACCTCAGCTGCCATTTCCTCAAGCTTTGAGTGGCCCTGCCCCTTTTGATAAGGGTCAGGCACAAATCTAGGAAATGATGGAGACCTTTAAGCAGGTCAAAATAAATTTACCCATGCTTGATGCAATTCGACAGGTCCCAGCCTATGCAAAGGTTCTAAAGGACCTCTGTACTCAGAAAAGGAAGGCCAGAGGCCATTTGCCCAAAAAGGTCTTTACAACTGATACAGTTAATTCTGTATTAGCAATGACAATACCTAAGAAGTTGCAAGACCCAGGGATACCCACTATTCCCTATATTATTGGAGACCACATGATTGGGAGGGCCTTTTTGGACCTTGGAGCTAGTGTTAACCTGCTGCCATATAGTGTGTATCAGCAGCTAGGTTTGGGGGAGCTCAAGCCGACCCCCATTGTTCTATTGATGGCTGATAGGTCCGAGAGGAGACCCATGAGAGTGGTTGAGGATGTCCTAGTGGGGGTAGACAAGTTCTTCTACCCTGCCGATTTCCTTGTTTTGGACATGAGCTGCAACAAGAGTACATCTCCGATACCTGTTATCTTGGGCAGACTATTTTTGGCCACTGCCAATGCATGCATTCAATGCAGGTCTGGAATCATGGAGGTCACTTTCATACATATGAAAGTTGAGCTTAATGTGTACAATAGTGTAAAGTACCCTCGACTGGACAATGAGGAATGCTTTGCAATAGATGTACTAGAAGAAATTGTTGAAGAAGAACTGCCCATGCTGCTGGAGTGGAGCAACATTGTCACTGATTTAACTAAAGTTTGGAACATGGTGGAGGAAGGAAGCCTAGCTTTAATGCCAGAAGACATACCCCTAGTGAGGTCTTCTGTGGGCCTAGTGCAGCATTCCAATTGGAAACCTACATTGCTGCCCCTTCCTCCAACCAACAATACACTAATCCTGCCATCCATACAACAAGCCCCTGATCTGGAGCTCAAGAAGCTGCTAGAGACATTAAAATATGCTTTCCTCGAGAAAGAAGAAAAACTTCCTGTGATTATCTCCTCTTCTCTTACCAGTGAGGAAGAGGAGTTGCTAATAGTTTTGAGGAAGCACAAGAAAACAATTGACTGGACCATTGCTGATCTAGGAGTAATTGATGCATCAATCTGTATGCATAGAATTCATTTAGAGGAGGGCTCATCACCCTCCAGGGAAATACAGAAGAAACTTAATCCTCACATGTAGGAGGTGGTCCTGAAAGAAATTATTAAGTTGCTGGATGCTAGGGTAATTTACCCCATCTCTGATTCTGAATGGGTGGCACCAATCCAGGTGGTACCCAAGAAATCTGGCATAACAGTGATCACAAGCGAGTCTGGAGAGTTGAGACCAGCCAAGGAGACCACTGGCTGGAGAGTTTGCGTAGATTATCGAAAACTCAACTCTAAGACCAGAAAAGACCACTTCCCTCTCCCTTTTATTGATCAAATTTTAGACAAGTTGGCTGGGAAGGCTTTTTACTATTTTCTTGATGGGTACTCAGGGTACAATCAGATCCCTGCGCACCCCCTTGATCAAGAGAAAACTACATTTACTTGTCCTTTTGGCACCTTTGCTTACAGAAGGATGCCTTTTGGACTGTGTAATGTCCCAGCCACCTTTCAAAGATGTATGTATGTAATTTTTTTTTATATGATAGAAAAATTTTTGAAAATTTTTATGGATGACTTTTCAGTTTATGGGGATAGCTTTGACCAATGTCTACATCACCTCCATCAAGTCCTACAAAGATGTAAAGAGACCAATTTGGTCTTAAGTTGGGAGAAGAGCCACTTCATGGTAACACAGGGAATTGTGTTGGGCCATGTAGTCTTTAAAGAAGGAATTGAGGTAGACAAGGCAAGAGTTGACCTCATTAAAAATTTGCCTCCTCCAAGAACAGTCAAGCAAATCAGATCATTCCTTGGGCATGCTGGATTCTACAGGATGTTTATCAAAAACTTTAGCAAAATTGCCAAGCCATTGTGCCACCTGCTCTACCAGGATGTGCCCTATGACTTCTCTGCTGAATGTCTGAAGGCTTTTGAAACTCTAAAAATCTGCCTCACCTTTTCCCCTGTACTCTAGACACCTGACTATACCCTACCCTTTGAGTTGATGTGTGATGCATCTGACTTGGCAATAGGTGCTGTCTTGGGCCAGAGAAAGGATAAGTTGCCTGTGGTCATTGCATATCTCAGCAAATCACTTGCTGAAGCTCAACTGAACTACACAACCACAGAGAAAGAGCTTTTGGCAGTGGTTTTTGCTATGGACAAGTTTAGACCTTACCTACTTTGATCCAAAACTGTCATCTTCACTGACCACTAGCATTAAAGTACCTACTGTCCAAGAAGGATGCAAAGCTAAGATTGATTAGATGGATACTCCTGTTGCAGGAGTTTGACATTGAAATCAAAGACAAGAAAGGAATAGAAAATGTGGTGGCAGACCACTTGTCCAAAATTATGTTGGAGAAAGGTGTTGATGACCTCACTACAAATGATGTCTTCCCGGATGAGCAATTGTTTGCCATCCAATCTTTAGTTCCCTGGTATGCACATATTCTCAATTATCTAGTTATAGGTAAGATCCCTTCCCATTAGACAAAAATGGGTAAAGACCTGTTTTTCTCACAGGTCAAATTCTTTTTCTGGGAGGAACCGTGCTTGTACAAGTATTGTGCAGACCAAATCATTCGAAAATGTGTTTTCGAAATTGACATCCCCAGTATTCTGGCCATGTGCCACGAAAATGCCTGTGGGGGTCATTTTAGTGGGAGAAAAATAGCTGACAAAGTGTTACAGTGTGGTTTCTATTGGCCTTTTCTTTTTAGAGATGCCCATACACATTGCAAAGCCTGTGAAAGATGTCAGAAATTAGGAGGGCTGCCCAAATGAAATTCAATGCCTTTACAGCCCATCCTTGTTGTTGAACTGTTTGATGTGTAGGGTATTGATTTTATAGGCCACTTTCCTCCTTCAAATGGTTTTCATTTCATCTTAGTGGCAGTAGACTATGTTTCCAAATGGGTAGAAGCCATTGCTACTAGAACCAATGATAATCAGGTTGTCCTCAAGTTCATAAAGCAGAATATCTTCTCCAGATTTAACACCCCCAGAGCCATTATCAGTGATGGAGGGAGCCATTTTTATAACAGAAATTTCAAGAGCTTGCTCAAGAAATATTCTATCACCCATAGGATTGCTACTCCTTACCACCCACAAACCAGTGGGCAAGTTGAAATTTCAAATAGGGAGATCAAGCATATCCTTGAGAAGACTGTGAGGACTGATAGGAAGGATTGGGCTGACAAGCTTAATGATGCACTGTGGGCTTATAAGACTGCCTATAAGACTCCCATTGGTATGTCCCCATTCAGAATGGTTTATGGCAAGGCCTGTCATCTCCCAGTGGAGTTACAACACAAGGCCTATTGGGCCATCAAACATTTAAATTTAGATCTAACTTCTGCTAGTCATCACAGGTTGCTGCAGCTGTCAAAATTGGAAGAACTAAGGATGGATGCATATGCCAATGCAAGGATCTATAAGGAAAGGTTCAAAGCTTTCTTTGACAAAGGGCTGTTGAGAAAGAGTTTCAATGCTTGTGATAAGGTTTGGTTATTTAACTCCAAACTGAAATTTTTTCCAGGCAAATTGAAATCCAGATGGGAAGGTCCTTACATTGTCATGCATGTTTCCCCATCTGGTGCTGTGGAAATCAAGGATCCTAAGTCTGGGAGACTCTTGAAGGTGAATGGTCAGAGGCTTAAGTCTTGTTTTGAAAAACCTGCCGACCTTTTGGACACCATTCACTGTCAAGGGGATCCTTCTTCAAACTGATTCCACAGGTGTATCATAACTGTATCATATGTACTTAGTTTTTGGTTAATTTTGATTGCTTTCTTTAGTTTCTTTTCTTTAGGATTAGTTAGTGGCCTTATTTGAATTTTGACCTATCTGTGTTTTAAGCTTTTGATGCATGATTTAATTCTTACTGCTTTTGAATTACTTGCTTCTGATTGAATGCCTATTGTGGGAGATCGTTTTTGAGTGAATGTCTGAGTTTACATATGTCTAGGGGTAGCCATAGGAGATAGTCAAGCCCTGGATCCAACCACAAGCCATCTAGCAAAGGGGCAGAACAGAGAGCACACGCTCTGTTTTATACCTTACTGTCGCTGGGTCCAAAGTAAAGTCTGGGAGACTATCGCGAGATTCAACAGCTCTCGCAAGGTTAAAGAGGAAGTCTGAGAGAAGTTTGCGCAGTTCCCATGGACACATTCCATTTACTGTCGCGAGATTCATGCATTCCTGAGAACTTTTCGCGAGGTTCACATGGTAATCTGGGAGACTCTCGCGCAATTCAACAGAAATACTCCATTTACTATCACGAGATTCTAAGTCTGTCGCGAGATTCAAAATGAACTTCAGAGCTTTTCGCGTAATCCATAAAGAGTCTTGGGAACCACTCGCGCAATTCACATGAGTTAATCTCACTCTATCGCGCGCTCCAAGAACAACTTTAGAAATTGTCGTACAATTCAGATGTAATCAACACCCTCGCTAGGTTTATTTCCAATCCCGCGACCAGATGTTCCAAAGCGCGCTGAGCTTCGCGATAAGTATTTAAACCTCGGGCGTTATTCTTTTCTCATTATCTGTTTCCTTCTTCCCTCTGTGAAACCCTAGCTTCTGCCGCTCTCCCTTCTCTCCTACAGCATCAATCCTACAACCCATCATTCACTCTACAACTCTATACAATTGTTCCTAGCATCACCCTCATCTCTTGCCCTCTGCTCAGAGATCTCGAGGTGCCCTGTGCGTCAATTCAAACCAAACCCTAGATCTCGGTCCCCATTGCTCATACTAGAAGACAGAGTTAGATATGGCTCCAAAATCTGCACAGAAGAGAAAAGGGAAGGACAAGGACCCTGCAGAGACCACCGCTAAAAAGGCCAAGACTTCAAAGTCTCCTAAATGAGGAAAGGAAGTGGTTGAGGAGGCGGAGGTACCAACCACTAAATTCTCTACCCCTTCTGAGCTCATGGAGTCAATCCCCTTAGAGCCTGAAACAACCTTTGATGTCCCATTTTTTGAGAAAGAACCTCTCTCTGCCCCTGCAATTCAATTCATGATTAAAGCGGGCTTGATGCCATTGATGAAAGCAATTCCAGCACTAGCCTACCCCAGGCTAGTGTAGTTGTTTTACCAGCACCTCAAGGTCGAGAAGGACAATGATGGACAAGGGTGCTTACTGGTGAAGATTGATGATTATGCTTTGATAGTGGGCCCTAAGATGATTGCTGAAGTTTTGGGCATCCCAGCAGCATTCAATTCTAGCTGTGGATATGGCCCTCCTCTGACTGCATCAATTGACACAATTGCAAGGGCTCTCACTAGAGGAATAAAAGCCACAGGGGACTCAATCAGAAGGAGGGAATTAGAACCTGAGCTGCTGTTCATTGATCAAATCCAGCGCAAGAACATCTATTGCTCAGGACATCAGCAGGAGAGGAGAACCCCCATTACGGATGCTGTCTACTCCTACCACATGGGCCATGGCTTCCATGCAGCCTGGCTGATTTTTGAGGCTATGAAGGACGTGATGGAGAAGTTAGGATCCAACAAGAAGCCTCACACCCTACCCTTTGCAAGAATCATCACCCTGTTGCCGATCAAGGGGGACTACAAGATAGGGAGAACTGAAGAAAACACCACCCTTACCCCTACCACATTTGCGAAGAGGCAATGGGGCATCAACAGGAGCTTGATGGGGGGTCAGAAAAAGAAGAAAGTTGAGGCTCAAGCCCAGCCCAAGCAAGTAGATGCAGCTGCATCAGTGTCCATCCTTGCTACAAAGGAAGTGCCCCCAGAGCCTGTCAGTACCATTACTACAGCAGAACCTATTCCCCCTCCACCTTTTACTTCTGCATCCACTACCCCTCTTGCATCCATCTCTCACCCCCCCTCTGTTCCCATTCTCCATGCCCACTCCCCCTTCACCTGTGTTGGGTTCCTGGGATGACTCACCATCCCCTACCTTACCTCAGTACACAGCCACAACCCCCCCCCCCCTCATTTCCACCTAAGCCTGCAAGCCCCCCCCTCATCTCATACAAAAAACCAAAGACCACTGCTTCCATCCCCACTATATCCCAGACACCATCCTCAATCCCTTCTATCCCCATTAACCCACCCCACCTTGAAGAAACCACCACCCCAGCCAGCTCCACTACATCCCCTCTCCAAGATATTGACTTAACCCTCATCACCTCCATAGGCTTCCAAGCCTTTATTTCTACCTTCCTTGAAACATTCCACCCATTACACCCCTCTCCCAGACTCCCCAACTATCTCACAACATCACTCCCCAAAACCCCCCTCTTCCCCTCCCTCCACTTTTTATCATGCACCCTCCTCGCCTTTCCAACCCATACCATCTTCTTCCCACACCCACCCTCCTAGCTTTGACCCACTAACCCTCCTCCTACCCCTTATCCAAGACATACAGGCCCAATTATCCACCAACACCCACACAAGACCGGATGCAAGTGACCTCACCTCCATCCAATCCACCCTACACACCTTAACCACTCCACCCATCCCTCCACCACCCACTTTACCCCCCGGTCACATTCATGACAAAACCACCCAAACAAACTTCCCCCCGATTCGTTACCCCCCCCACCATCACCATTACCTTTTCCCCACCCCTTTCCTTTAATCCCTTTCACCATTCCCATTTTCCAACCCCATCACCCCAACTCCTATTGAGCTTACACCTTTTCTTTTCCCCTATACCTCCCTCCCCTCTTATCCTACCCCCATCTTCTCTACCAAATCTACCTGATCTGAACAGAACCCATTCCTCCACCACTTGACTTTCCCACTATTCCCTCCATTCCCCCACTTATCCTCCCACCTCCAATATACATTGACAAACCGACCCAGACTGACCCAGAGCTTATACCCCTTCCCCCACAAATAGACCTACCCCCTGTTACCCCACCTTCTCCCCCCCAGGACCAAGCACACTTTGCTCCTTCCACCTCATCTCTTCTCATTACCCCAAAACACCATTTTTACTACCCTCCATACCTCACCATCCTCCATCACATGAGGGATAATGCATACCTGAGGAAGGATGTCTTGAGGGGCATGGCCCAGCTTCGCCAATCAATTGAAGGCCCCCTGCTGGAGCAGATTGATAAAATGATGGAGGAGCACCACCAACAAATACTGGGCATGTCCTTGGGGTGGCAAAATATCCTAGAGGAATATCAGAAGACTAAGGCTACTGTTACATACTATCGGATAAATTGGGAGTATGAGAAAAGCAATGCTGCTGCAGTGAAGGCCCAGGCAAGGATGTTTGAAAAACGGCTTAAGAATGCCCAGGAAATCCAAAATATCCAAAAGGAGATCCAGGAGACTGACGCCCTCAAATTTAAAGTCCAGATAGCTGCATTGGAATCCGCCTTGACCGCTGCAAGAAATGAACCCTACCACCCAACCCCACTCAATGTTCAAGTGCTTGTGCCAACTGCTACTCCAGCTCCACCTGCCCAGTCTGAGGAGACACCACCTAAGCCCCAAAAAAATAAAGGAAAAGCTCATGCTTCACCTCCAATGGCGTAGTAAACAACTACTGAGCAGCCTCCACCTCCCAAGGCCTATGCTGCACCTCCCCAAGAACAAACTTATCCTTAGCGGAGGAAAGTCACCGCCAAGAGGTCTGCTCTAAAAGCTGTCCCTTTAAAAATTGGCAAAGAGCCTGCTGCCCAATCTGAAGAGGGACAGTCCCCTGCCAAACCTGAGTCCACTGGAAAAGGAAAGTCACCAGTGGTCCCCACTGAGGAACCCAAAGCTAAAGGAAAAGAAAAATCTCCAGTGGTCTCCCCTGTAGAAGCTGAACCCAAAAGCACAGGTAAAGGAAAATCCCCTGCCACCCCCCCTGTTAAGCGTAAAGGCAAAGCCCCTCAAGAACCTAAGGAACCAAAGGCTCCCAAAGCAACAAAAATGAGGGTGCGGGCACCTAAAGCTCCTTCTGTAGCGAAAACACCTGCCGAAAAGAAAAAGGAGAGGGAGGACAAGAAGAAACAAGACTGAGCTGCCCTTAAGGAACAGGCTAAAAAAATGGGTTGGGATTTCCTTACAGATTCTGATTCAGATTAGACCCTACATTCTAGATTGTCTTTTTAGGTTTTTCTTTTTATAATTTCACTTGTAACTATTTTTCTCACACTTCAATAGAAATTCTAGTTTTATCTATTCCTCTGTTCTGTGTGTTTCCTTCTACTTATGTGTTCCTTTTGATTTTGTTCTTTTTGCCATTCATGGAGAAGAGTTTTTGGGAGGAGATTTTTCTTTGAACCAGTAATCCATATCGCGGAGATGGTGGCTATATAAATTTGTGCAAATAACTGCCTCAGGGATTGCAATGGCTTCCTCTTCAAAGCGTTGTGCCATGTTAAGTGTACCTCTCAAGAATCCCAAGCTCAGCTGCGTGGGAACTTTCCTTTCCTCATCACTTATTGCTCCTCGCGAGGATCCCCGCGAGATACACTTAACTCTTTCAATTCCATGCCTATCTTTAGCTATTCATTTAATGCTACTTCTCTTTTCCCAAGCGCCAATTGTGTATTTTCTTCTTTCCCCACACAACATTCATTTATTACCAAGTGTAAAATGGGGCGCAATTCATTTTCGCCGATTCATGTTCCCTCGTCCCTCTCTTTTTAAACCGGCCCTCAGTCTCGTTTCATCTCATCCCTTCTCTTCTAACCCTAGAAGTCCACCCCTACTCTCACAAATGGCGGATGACAGCCCCTTCGGATTCTCAATCAAATTGTACCCCATTTGGGAAGATCCCCCACCACCTAAGGAGCCGGACTCCTTGCAATTTCTCTGGGATGAGTATGACGAGGCCCAGCGAATCCTCGCCAAGGAAGAAAAGAAAAAGAAGAAAGAGAAGAGAGAAAAGAAGAAGAGAAAAAGGGCACCACCTACATCTCCCCCTCCATCTTCCTCCAACCCTCCCCCTGCTACACCTTGACTCCCCCCCCCCCCCCATTTTGTCTTTTCCTTTTCCATCTTTTTGTCTTATTTTCTTTTTCTTTTAGTTCCATACTGTTCAATTTTGCATTTTTCTTTCTCTCTCTTCTTATATGTTTATTTCTATATGCTTCCTCGGATTCTACCTTTTATTCCCACCTTTGAACCAATGAGGACACTGCTTCTCATAGGTTTGGGGGTGTGGCAGGTAGGTCTGCCAATAACATAGTTAACTTAAAGTGTAACAAAATCATGCGAGTAACATAGAAATGGAGTTGTGTTCACTTATGAATTATGAAAATTAAGGAATTTAAAACTTGTTGCAGATCTTTAGACATTGTAAATTTCTAAAATTTCACATTTCCATGATGAGAATAGCAAGAAAACTCACTGGTATTAGTACTTAGTGAATCATTGAAGAGAGAAAAAGGTAAGGATATACTTAAAAGTTCAAAGAAAGACCATAACCAGTGAGAATTGGGCCTACATTTTTTTTTAGGGAGTGATTGAGGCAAATTTTTTCTAGCTTTAAGGACTGGCTGAGTCAATGTGTTCACTAGAAGTTAGGTAACTCCAAGTTGAAATAACTGACAACACTCATGACACTTAGGAAAGGATTAAGGCCTTCTCTTGGATAGCTTGAGCCTAAACAGACCAAACCCTAAAGCAACTGCCCTTGTTCATACACTCTTTGAGCCTCAAAATCCAATTTTCTTCAAAACATACCTGAGCACTTGTACCTGAACCTATGGATTAAATTTAACCTTACCCTCACTCTGAGAATTCAGAAGGTAAAGGAGAAAGAGTTAAAGATGGACTAGCTAGGGTCAACATTGAATGAGTGGAGAAAAATTATCTGAAGTTCTAGCAGTGTAACAACCGAGAAAGAAGGTGGCAATTCATCAAAGCAAAAATAATAATAATAATAAATAAATAAATAAAAAGAAGAAAACTACATCAGATAGAGAAGAAAACAATAATAAAAAAGAGTAAGAGAGGAGTCAAGAGGAAACATTCATTGAAAAAAAAAAAAAATCAAACAAGAGGAGAAACTGATCACTTCAAATCTGAAGATTTCAAAGAAAATGAAAGGAGCTGAATTAAAGAAGGTGAAGTCATGAATCACCTCCTTCACCTGCTGATTTCTCAATTTCGAACCCCTTTTTCAACCTTCCAATTCTTTTTATAACCCAATACCATAAGCCACATTACAGTCCAGTTAAAGCCCTTGTGATCCAAAGTTGAATGAGCTGTCATGTGGAGATAATGAGTTGCCCAATCTATGGTGAAAGTCTGCCAATGATGCCAGAACTTGAATGCTATGCCTATGCTCATGCTTACAGACCCATTTGGGGGATATAACTACTCGTGAGCTTGAGAGACAATGAAACCCTCAAAAGTTCTTTGTGAGAGTATGCCCCGGAGAGTTTTGGGTTTGATATTGAATGTATTAGGCATAACCTACAACCTAATTTTTAATTTAATGATGAGCTCAGTGCTAACACACATGTGTATTTCCCCTGTTGTGAACTGATTGGAAATGTTGTGCTATCATGTGAAGTTTATTTTTTTTAAACATCTGTGCAGACAATGTATTTAAATTTCCTATATTTTTACTGATTCAAGGGTGAACTGATACTCTGTTTCTTGACTGCTAACTTGATAATCTTGCACTACTGTTAACTGTTTTATTAATAAGTTTGTGGGTGTCTTCACTGAAAACCCTCGGGAGACTTCACTCCTCCACTAGGGATCACCTAGGGGTTTAAAAGGCTTGGTACATATGCTAAATGTATTCGTGATCCCTACGAAAGTGGCATTTAATTTCAGTGATTTTTAGTGTAGCTTTGCTAAGGGACTAGCAAAGATTAGGTTTGGGGGTGTGTTAAGACATGAAAAGTACCACTTTTCACCCCTTAACTTAGCCTCTGTTAGACCCTTAGCCATTTAATAAATATGTGTTTAGTCATTTCTGTAGGTAATAAATAGCAGCTACAATAAAGCTTGAACCCTGTCTAGGAGCCCACTTTTTCCCCAGAAGTCCCTCAAAAGGATGAAAGCTGAATCCAGACAAGAATTGAACCTCGCGCAGCATTCACAAGCTTCAGAGGATTCAGAAATTAAGCCTCGCGCAGTCCTCACGAGTTTCCCAAGACTTCATTTCCAATTGCTCGCACTGTTCTCGCGCAGTTGAATGACAGAGGGGTTTCAGAATCATACTTCACGCAGCTCCCGCGAAGCCAAAATATAAATACTCGCGCAGCTGTGGCGCAGTGGCCGCGGGATGCAAGACTTCAGGAATACCTCTCGTGCAGTTTAGAGATCAATGCACATTACGTCCTCGCGAGGATCCTCACGAAGATCCATTGAGAAACAAATTGCTCACGCGATTCCCGCGCCATTCAGAAGGAAAGTGCAATCCCGCGAAGACCAGAGCAATCTAGCGAGGGCTCAATGCTCTATCGCGCGACTACTTCAGCTGCAACTAAGACAACCCCGCGACGGCTAGAATTTCAAGTTAATCCAATCTCGCGAAGACCGTGCTACCACGGGACAGTCTTGGAATCCAGCATTACCTGGCGAGGCTCTGAATTCTAACTCTACCTCACTTCTATAGAGGACATTCTAAGAACTTCCAGCAATTAGGGCATGCATTCCAATGCTCTAATTCCTGTGCACGCACCCCGAGGCATCTATGGAACAGTATCAGGCTATGTGGCATCGTTAAGATTAGGGTTTCCTAACCCTAATGCGCCGCCAAGCTGACTACTATATATACCTAAGCCAGGTTCAGGTTTAGAGAGCTTTTTGCTGAGATTTATTATTCTTCTTAGAATAGAACTTAGTCTTTCTTCTTCTGGAATCGGCTGAAGATCTCCAGTAAGTTTAGTTTAGGTAGTTTCTTTTTATCCTTTTCTTCTCTCCATAGTCCACCATTTGCTAGCTATGCCTTTGTATGATTATTTGGAATAGATTAATGAAGTTTTATAATAGGGTGTTTTACATTTATGGGATTTCTGTTTGTGACTTGTTCTGTACAAGGCTGCTACCTTGAGATCCTCCACTACTAGGATGTATTGTAAGCAATGGAGGACTGATTTTATGATTTACTCAGATCCAAGTGACCTGTGTGTCTGGGCTAACATGCTCCCATACAGGCCTAGCCCCACCACAGGACCCACTAGATCTGAAATCCCCATGAGAGCAATGAGCTTTTGTAGCCTTGTGAACATGGTGGTGGCAGTAATATTTCTTGTTTTATCTTGAGTTTTGTGAGGAGGATAGCCTCTGGGATAGTCTGTGACAATTCAAGTGGACAGGCTATAACCTTAGGGTGAAGCCAATCCACAGACTCAAGACGAATTGTTCTTCTCTGCACTTGTGCTTGTAGCCCTGTGAGAGATTGTGCAGTGACAAACTCCCCTATATATGTATAGACCCGTCATCAGATGGCAGATCTGGTTTGGTTATAGAGATTGTAGGCTTACGACTGGATCACTGCAGTCTCTAAGCAAAGGGATTTGGATCTAAGGCTGCACTCAAACTCTTCTTGGTTCTATGTGTCTGCAGATGCTCCCACTGTGCCTAGCCCCACACATAGCACTTTAGAGGATGAGGGTCCCTGTGGATTCTTGTGCTTGTAGCCTGGATGAAGTAGTGCCTACAATGATAAACTCGTTTTGACCCATCTCTGGACTGTGGTTCCCCAATTGGATAGTCTATGACCATTTAAGTGGACAGGTTATAGCCATAGAGGGATTGGATCATGGCACAGAGATGAGTTGGATTCTTTCTCCTCAGTGGTTATAATGTAGCCATTGGACAGGACTTCTATAACAGCAAATCTGAATCTGAGTTATGAACCCATCAGATCTGAACCTAATAACATACTTCTCACCCTTTTATATTTATTTTCTCACTCCATCCCCTTTCCTAACCCTTTCTGTAGTTTAGACATTAGGATACCTTAGAATTTAGATTTTAGTGACCCTAAACCCCCTTCCATTTAGGATTGCCATATCTGTAGACAGATCTGGAGAGCCTACTAAAGATGGCTCCCTTGGAGCCTAAGATCAACTTCCCTATGGGACAAACTCTTACTTATCAAAACTTGCTACAACAGGCCCTGTATCTTACAGGACTGTGTATATTTTAGGCTTGCTGCTCCATAGTTCTCACTCTATCTTTCATTCAATTTTTATCCATCCCATTCTTATCACTGTCTTTAATAAAGTCAGTAGCAAGCACTCTGAAATACCGCAACACCCTCCACCAAACCAATCCCCAAAGCATCCCCCCTGAGATCGAAATAGACCTTGACTCTGTAGATACCCCCATTTTTCCCTCTCGGAATATATAAAGTCGTTCGATCAACCTTTGACCTTGCCCGTGACTTTTCGGAAAGGACTTACCTTCTCTGGAAGCTTCACAACCCTAATGTGGGAACCATATACTGAAACAATAGTATATGGCTGAACACAGGCTGAAACAGTAGCTCTTTGGCTCAGACCCCTCCTAACCTTGACGTGGGAACCATATGCTGAAACAATAGTATATGGTTGAGCACAGGCTGAAACAATAGCTCTGTGGCTCAGATCCCTTAACCCTAACGTGGGGACCATGCACTAAAACAATAGTACATATCTAAACACAGGCTGAAATAATAGCTCTGTGGCTCAGATCTCAACATAGGGAGACTATATACTGAAACAATAGTATATAGTCGAAATGCTAACTGAAATAATAGTTTGGCATTTCAGACTCGACTCGGACAACCCTGAATTACTCGTCTAAAACCACGCGTGCAATTCGATTATACGTCAACTCACAAATGCACAATCAGTCCCTTTTCAGACCAAACCTCCTTTCTTCAGCCCGTTTTGAGACTCGATCGCGTGCCCCACACAACACACATGATCGGATTATGTGCCCCATCACAGGCGTGCAATTGGTCTTTCCCGGCCTAGTCTCCCAGCCCTTGACCGCCAAAAGTCCACGATTAAGCACCAGATCTGATTCGCTTAATCGGATTGCGCACCCACCCCAAAGTAAGGGCGCAATTAGTTTTAACATGATTAGAACTAGGAAACCCGACTGAGCCAGTCAGCCAGCCGCTCACTGAGTCGGTGACCGACTCAAAGCGAATAAGCGCCAGTTATCCGGCGCGTAATTCAATTAAACGCCTGAAACAAGGCGTATAATTAAACATTAAACGCACCCCACAGGACACGTAATTAGAAAAAAACCTATAAATAGACTTCTCTACTTCGACCAAACTCCCTTTATTTTTTCTAGCTCTTCTTCTCCCCCAGCCCTAACTTGAGATTCGAGTTTCGAGTTCTTCATCTCCAAGCTTCGAATTTCAAGATTCCTCTTTGCAGCCTCTGCCTTAGGTAAAATTTTCCTTTTAGATTTTAGTTTTCGATCCTAGTTTTAAATTCTCAGAATTAAATTTTTCTATTTCAACTATTAGCATTAAATTTTCAGTCTAAGACTATAGCATCCCTTTTTTTTTTAGACCACAAATTTTAATACCTGGTTCCGTTCCTCAGAATTTGGAACCAGTCCTAATCGGACTACCTAATCCTCGACCCTAAATCTTAATTTTATTCTGAAATCTTAAGCTCCAGTGCTATTATTAATCTTTGGTTCTAGTTCTTAGTGCCTAGAACTAGTCCTTAATCATACGATCTGATTTTTTGATTTCGGTCCCGAATTCAGTCCTTAATTTTTAAATTTTAGTCTGAAAATCCCGATTCATAGTTCAGTTCTTAATTTCTAATTACAAAATTTAATTCATAATTATAATCCAAAATTATTGACTTTAAAAATCTAAAGAAATACTACTTTATAATTTAGAATTCAATTTGCTTTAATCTCAGCCACCCAATTTGCCCAAAGGAGCTTACAGAGGGTACTCGGGAACGAGGCCAATCCTCCTTAGCATAGTGGGCCACCCTCCCTTTTCTTTTATTTATTTCGTTTAATTTTATTTCAATAAAACTAGCATGCTTATTTTAAATTAGAATATCTATAGAATTGGCTTCTTTATTTTAGTTAGAGTTTTATTCAAATTAGTACAATTCTAATCAGTCTTTCTAGAATTAGGATAGTTAGATTTATAGTACAATTAGGAGACTAATATTAATTAGACTTCTAATAGGATTAGGAGACTTAATTAATTAGATTTCTAATATAATTGGGATATTAGGATTAATTTGACTTCTAGTACAATTAGGAGACTTAATTAATTAGATCTCTAATAAGATTAAGATATTCATAGTAATTAGATTTCTAATAAGATCAAAACATTTAAATTAATTAGACTCCTAACCAGTTAGATTCCTGATTGAACTAGGAAAATTAAACCAAGTAGGCTCATACTAGTATTAGGATACTAGAATATTTAATTAACTCACTACAACAAGTTCATGTAGTTAGACTCATGCTAGAACTAGAAAACTTAAGCCAATTAGAATTAGAGTAATAAGAAGAAAAATTAACTATCTAAACTTTAGGAAGAGCCAGTGCTGTTGACATTGGCAGGCTGACGATTCAGTAAAGAAGTAATCCGCATCTGTTCCAAAGCGTGATCACTGACATATTGCAGCGTTATTAAATATCTGTAACTGGCGATCGCAACAAACTAGGAACCTTCCTAGAAATCTCCCTTTATTTTCAACATTCAAAACACCGCAGAGTCTTCCTAGGACAGAATTGGGCCATTGATTCACGGGGACAGAAAGAAACCTAGAAAAACGGGCACCAATAGACTTGTGATCGCAATGGGACTTCTTCTTCCCGAACTCTTCCTCGCTTAGACAGTTAGTTTTATTTTATTTTATTTTATTTTTTCCCTCGCATCATTAATTCCTTTGAATATATGAGTCTTCGCCAAAGATTCGAGATGTTTGGTATACGAAGAGTGAGCTTAGGAGACTCGCCATTGTGGGAATATCACAACAACCCTGTATACGAGGAAGAATCAGCTTATGATTTCAGCCTACGACAACTTGAGATTAACATGGTTGGTGATCAGGAAAATCCCTTCTCTACCCTGCACGCCAGTAATAACCACAATGGGAGAGATAGCAACACCGAACAAAACTTCACCGCCCAACAAATTGTAGAACTCAACATTCAGAGAATACAGAGAGGAGATGATGACGCCGAAGAATTGCTTCTAGGATTGGCCGCCGCTTACGAGACCATTAGGGCACGACAAGACTCAGAAGAACAAGAATGGTAGGAGAGGCCACCACCTATCCCGAGCACAATGTCACCCCGTGCCTCACTGTTAAGGTAACCTACTCACACATTCTTCAACGATAATTCTCTAGACAAGATTTGCCCGCGAGTTACTCCAAAAGATAGCACCGTCAAGATCGAAGACCTCCCTAAGATGCTCGATGAATACATGGCCAAGAGGGAGCGCCCTGGTCAGTCATTCAGATTCAACAAGTTTTGCCGGGATGTCAAATTTAACTTATCGATAGGATTCAAACCGCCAAAATTTACCAAGTACAATGGCACGAGAAATCCAAACCATCACCTGACCCTTTTCTGTAACGATTGTCGACCCATACGCGATAATCAAGGACTTCTGATCCACTATTTCCAATGCTTATTAGAAGGAGAAGCTCTAGATTGGTTTGCAGGACTCCCTCTGTATAAGATAGACACATTCGACGATTTAGTCGGTCAATTCCTGGACCAATACAAGCACTTGATCCAAGAAATAGTCAGTCTTAGTGATCTAATGGTGACAAAGTAAGGGCCCGATGAAGAGTTCTCTGACTTCGTCGCTAGATGGAGGAAACTCGCTGCTAGGACCAACACTTCGATAATAGAGATGGACTCAGTCGACATTATCATAGATAAAGAGCGCGCTCGTCATAAGTGACTGTCCCTACTTCACTACACTTCATTCCTGGGCATCCGGACTAGCGTGACACATCAAAGGCGGAGACCTCGCCATATCCATAGTCACGTCGAGAGCGGGATCTTCCGGTGAATCAAAGTAAAAAAATAGCAAGAAAGCCACAAGAACCGAGCAGGTTAACACTATCATTAATCAAGGACAGAACTCCGGTAATGGAAACTTCTAGCCGAGAAATTTCGGGCAGAATCAAAATTAGCAGTGGTATGCGAACCAAAACTAAGGCATGAATCAACAAAGATATGCGAATCAGAATCAAAGCCAGAACCAGAATCAGGGCCAATACCAAAACAGAAGCTAATACCCCAACGCCTACAGAACCAGAATACGACACAGAATCGATCGGCTCACACGCAGAGCTACAATAACGTACCCCCACCACAAAATTTCAACCAAACTAGAGGCCCCTACCAGCCAAGACAGGAACACTATCCCCCTTTACCTGATACAATCTCGAACATCTTCCGTCTCCTTAACACTCAGAATCTCCTCCGATTCTTGTAGGAAAGACACTAGCCATGACCGACAAATCTAGATTATTGCAAGTACTGCGCATTTCATCAGTATGCAGGACACAATCTGGAAGACTACTGGGTCCTCCGGGATATAATCTATGACATAAATGACCGAAATCAAATTGACTGGGAAGCACTCACAAATCCTAACCCTAACAATAGTTGAACCCAACATGACTTAGGAATTATTAATAACCCCATGCCCAACCACAATCAAGGAACACCAGCCCAGTCACTACCGTGGACCTTCTCGGTCAATTCTCTTTTCAGCCTTCCACCTTAATCACCCACCGCCAACCTTCCAACACTTTTTCCACCCCTGTGGGAGCTCCTCTGCCCCTACACCCCCTCAGCCTTGATCACCCGAATCGCCCCTCCGAGCCCACCTCCTTACCCAAGATTCACTCAGATATGAGTTCACTCCTTTAGGGCCCAAAGACCATTCCTCCATAGTCACCTACTAGAACCTCCAACCCCTCCAAATCCTGAACCAACACCATTGTCGCCTCCCTTGTCCAATTCAGAGCCTGAGTACGAAAACCATGTCCTTCAAATTGCAGTCTAAATTGCAGCATGGGTAGACAGTGTCACCCGAAAGACTCCAAGCCAAGAAGACGAGATAAGGACTGAGTGTTCGCTAAACACAGAAGAGAGTGAACAAGAAGAACATCCTGACACGTGCGAGACACTGGTCTTTGCTTTCCTAGAAGAAGAGGACTACACACAGTAACTCCTACCTTGGAGCGGCATAGTGCAAGTCAGCACTCCGTCCTAGAATTTCACTCACTTCGCAGATACATCAGCGTCGAGCAACACCGGGATCGGTCAAAAACCGATTTGCTATTTTCATTAAGTCAGAAACTAATTATCCACCTCCGCCTTTTCCTCGAAATAAGGAGTCCACGAAAGCACAACCACCAGAGGGGAACGTGAGAGGAAAAGAAGTTAACTTGCCTCCCCCACCTCACATTATCCCTCCACCAATCCCCGCACCTCAACAACTCCAACCACCCATCCCCAAGGCTCATCGACCAAGCAAAAAAATTGCACTCAAGCCAGGACAAGAATATGACCTCCTACAGCATCTCCAAAAGATCTCGGCTCATATATCAATACTAGAACTCATCAAGAAATCGCTTGACCATCACCGACTGCTGATAAGGATGCTTGAAGATACACAAGTGGACGAGGACACAATATTGGATGAGCTACATCATATCACCTCGGTCATGGCGCAACCTCTGACACTCACTTTTACGGACGCAGACATGCCTAAAGAGTCACTCCGGGGAAGTTCAACTCTCATATACCTCACGATCATAATTAGAGGATTCTCCGTACCCCATGCATTGATCGATACAGGGGCAGGCAAGACTCAATATTTTCCCTATCACAATGTTAAAGACACTCAAGTATACGGAGAAGGATGTTAGGCCCACGACACTATCTCTTATAGCTTATGACGGCTCACATCGTTTTGTCAAAAGAACTATTAAGCTACAAGTTCATCTCGGACCTGTAACAAAAGACGTCACTTTCCATATTTCTGATTCCTCCAGTACATACAACCTTATCTTAGGAAGAAAATGGTGAGAGTCATCGCATCAACCTACCACCAATGTGTTAAATTCTCGTATGAGGACTCCATTATCCGTATATACGCCAATGCACCCCTCCATGAACTAGACACTGATTACACATCGAGTATTCCGACAGCCCATGATTTCATGTTGAACATGAGCCATATTCAAAATACCTGCATCCCCGATGATGCAACCATTGCAGAAGTCCGTCCTCCTACCCCTCCTGGTTCTCCCCTGACGTGTCAACAAAAATTAGCAAGAAGATAGGTTGGCCCAGACCTCTCCAAGCTCTACGACATCAACCCAACCGTGATAAAAGGGTGAGATCTTATATATTAGCTCGGGTACATCCCCCACACCGGACTCGATAAAAACAAGCAAGGTCGAGTAGGGCTTGTTGTCCCAATGAAAATATGCAAACACATAAGGTTAGGTTACCAATCGGACAACCCATTGGCCAACTTGTTTCCTACCTCAGCGAAATGGTATTTATATGACCACTTCGTCTATGGGACCACTGAGAAAGCAGATATACTAAAGCAGAAGGAAGTGTCCTTTACTAAATCCCAAGAAGCGGAGATCGAACGAATGACTAAAACATTCAATGATTTAACAAATCTAACGATGACATTGACAAACCACTCGAGGGAGTCAAACCCTTATTTGACACTAAGGAGTTTACGAAAGAGAGAAGGAAAGAACCTCTAGTACTCGAGCCGCCAGTAGAAGATTGAGAATCTATCGATGACGAAGATTTTCACATAGTAGCCTTACAAGATGGCGAAGGACACTTACAGTTAACATGGGAAGAGGACACTTGGATCACGACAGGCAATGACGAAGACTATGGCATCCACGCACTGAAAGAAGACGACACCCCACAAGAAGATTTTTGCTTGCATAGCATCCGCCTTGGCCTTGGCCTTGAAGGATGGGAATGACTATGGGACTCCCCTTGTATCGCTCACCCATACCAACCCCGCTGCAGGGCATGCACCAGCATATTAGAACATTTCGCTAGCTGGATCCGACATTCAGCAATAGTAGGATCGAATGACTTCGACCTCGTAACAACAGAAGCAAGTAATGACCTACCAACTTGGCTATCGAAACAAGAGGAAGAAAATTTCAACGGCCATTTGGTCGATCCAGAAGAAAATACTAACGTCGCCTTCATAGAGTTTGAAGAGGAATTCAAACTAAACACTCCCCGATCCCCAGACGCCCCACAACTCCAAATATTCTGGAAATCTCTCGAGGAAGAGTGGCAGCCCCCTCCAAGCGGTGACGAGGACTGCTGGATAGACCTCCCTCCACTCGAGTTAGCAGAGCAGGCCCGCCAAGGACTTCAGGCATTGTCAGATCGAGAAGACGAGTTTGATACCAACCCTGACTCCAACTTAGAAGGATGGGAATGCCCTTGAGAATCTCCCTGCATTTCCCACCATTACTAGCATCACTGTCGAACTGTGTATTCATCCTGACATACTATGAAGTTCAAGGGAGAGAGTTCACTACTCTTGGAGATCCTCAAGGAGGTCACCCTCGATAGGAAGAGCAATTACATTATAACTCAGAAGATAATAGTTCGACCGATTACAATCTCCAGAGCTTCTTCGAAGACAAGGCAATCCATGAGATAGAGAAAATTTGAACGTCAGTAGCGCCATCGCTAGCATCGCTTATTCAAAAGATCCCATCAGATGAGGACTCCAAAAAAAAATGCCAAATTCAAAACGAGTCCACTTTACCCGAAGAATTGCCCAAACGGTTCCAGCAGCCATCTCGCTCCCTCAGTTAGAGGAAGCAACTCTCCCAATACCTCTTAAGGCAACCGACCTTGTACCATATCTACTATCGAAAATCAAAAAAATAGAAAAAGCAAAAGACCCTAAAAATTTTGAAATACAAAATCTAAAAAAACTAAAAAACCTCAGAAAAGAAAGGGAACCCTTCGTCTCGAATTAATTTTGCGACCAACAAGGTGACTTTTCTCTTAAGACTTCTATCCCCTCTCTCGCACGAAGACGCAAGGCATTTCAGTAAAACAACAAGCCAGTCATCATACCCGACGAGATACTTCATGATTTTGAGAGGAGAATCAATAATCTCCACCTTCACCTTACCAAAGATGTCGCAGCCATAAATTGTGCTGATGAAGGACTACCTTTTGTAAAATCAAATCTACAGTGTAGCAATTTTGTAGTGTACTAGCTTACTGACGACGAAGAAGAAGCACCAGTCACTGAGGAGGCGCAAGACTTCCAACGGGTCATCAGGCGCTTCGGCGAGCAAACCCAAGCTGCCACGGAACCTACAGAAGAAATCAACTTTGGCATTGAAGAAAAATCCAAGAAGCTACTAATTAGCGCAACGCTTAACTCCAAGGAATGTCAATAAATCGTATAAGTCCTACAAGAACACCTCGACTCCTTTGCATGGTCCTATGAAGATATGCCTGGTCTAGACCCAAGTTTAGTTGAACATCGTCTTGTCTTGAAACCCGATGCAAAACCTGTTAAGTAGAAACTCTGAAGGATGCACCCACAAACAACCCTTCAAGTTAAAGAGGTAGTTAACAAGTTACATAAAGCCAAATTCATCTGAGTCGTCCTCTACCCCAAATGGGTCTCGAATATAGTACCTGTCGCTAGAAAGACGATAGAGTACGAGTCTGCATTGACTTCCGAAACCTCAACCAGGCCTGCCCAAAAGACGGCTTCCCACTTTCACACATTGACACTCTAGTCAACAACACTGCTAGACATGAGATGTTATCCTTTATGGACGGTTTCTTTGGGTATAATCAGATTAGATTGATAAAATCTGACCAAGAAAAAACTTTTTTTACCACACCATGGGGAGCTTATTGCTACGTCGTCATGCCTTTTGGGCTCAAGAACACTGGAGCCACATATCAATGCACCATAATGGTTATCTTCCATGACGTGAAGCACAAATGTGTAGAAATTTATGTCGATGATATATTAGTGAAGTCCCAAACACGAGCAGGACATGCTGAGCACTTCGACTGGTGCTACAAAGAGCTAAGAAATATCAGCTAAAAATGAACCCAAAGAAATATGTCTTCGAACTCACCTCCAAAAAATTACTCGGTTTCATAGTCAGTAATCGAGGAATCGAAGTTGACCCTGTAAAAGTCAGAGCCATCCTTGAGATGCCACCTCCCAATGATATCAAAGAATTACGAGGCCTGATAGGGAGATGGCATTTCATCAAGAGATTTATCTCCCAGCATTCAGACAGATGCGATCATTTCTACAAACTACTTAAAGGAGGAATTGAGTACAAATGGGATGACCAGTGTTAGCAAGCCTTTGACAACATCAAGAAGTACCTCCTTAACCCGTCAGTATTATCACCACCAATATCCGGAAGACCCCTGATCCTTTACCTCTCAATAAACGATAAAGCAATAGGAGTAATCCTGGGATAATACGAAGAAGATGGCAAGAGAGAGAAGGCTATCTACTACCTTAGTAGGACGATGGTCGAGTACGAACGAAAATACACTTTAATGGAGAAGACCTGCCTCACAATGGTGTGGGCCTCAATCAAATTACGGTACTATTTCGAAACACATAAGATACTAGTACTAGCCCGAATGGCCCTTTGAAGTACATATTAGAAAAGCCCGTAACATCAGGAAAAATTGCTTGCTGGCATATGCTATTACAAGAAATCGACATCACTTACGTCACGTAGAAGTTGATCAAAGGATAAACAATTTTCGATTACCTTACAGATCTCCCATTCCTGAGCAATGAGCTCATACACGCAGATTTCCATGATGAAAGCCTACTCACAATTCATAACGAAGAGCCCAATAAGACATCATGGACCCTTTATTTCGACGACGCTCTAAATCACAAAGGAAAAGGCATCGGGATAGTCCTGCTAAGCCCAGAAGGAGTTGTCATATCTAAGGCTTTTCAACTAAACTTCCCTGTCACTAATAATATCGTGGAATATGAAGCTTTCATATCTGGACTATGAGCATCACTACAATTAGGCGTTAAACAGTTGAAAACCATCGACGATTCTAAGCTCGTAATCTCACAAGTTATAGGAGAATGAAAGACCAAGGAAACGAAACTGATGGCATATCTAGAAATCGCTTAATATTTGATAAAGAAATTTGAAGGAATCTCTTTCACGCACATCCCTAGATTAGAAAATGAGCTCGCAAACTCCCTCACCATGTTAGCCTCAGTCATCCAAATACCCATCGGACAAAGTACAAAGACCTTCATCGAAAAGCTGACAGTACTCGCCCACGAGGTAGCATGGACTGTTAAGAGAGAATTACCAATCCTCCTCACGAGCACGAGACCAAATGAAGCAATCACTCTAGAAAATCATGTCAGGGCAGAAACCACAATCGCTACGTTTAGATTTGAAAAATCACCAACCGACGATGGACAACCATGGTATTTCGACATCTAGAATATCCTAAAGCACCAGCACGTTCCTCCATACGCCATGAAGATTGAACGGAAGACTATAAGGAACCAATGCGCCTGATTCTGCATACTCGGTGAAATATTATATAAAGAAGCTTTCACCAAAGGAGTAGTGCTATGATACGTCACAATCATCAAAGGACAATACATCATTAGAGAAGCACACGCCAGTGCCTGCGACACCCATGTCGGTAGACAGAGACTCGCTGATCAAATTGTATGACATGGCTACTTTTGGCCGACGATGACAAGAGACTGCCAGCTCTACGTCAAAAGCTATAAACAATGCCAAAGAACATGCCGCACTTATCAAAGCTCCATCATTTGCATTGAACACTATGACCTCGCCTTGGCCATTTTCGATGTGGGCTTTTGATATCATCGGACCTTTCACAGACACAGTTGGGAACACTCACAAGCAGGCATTTATACTTATGGCAATCGAATACTACACTAAATGGGCAGAAGCTGAATCCTACATCAGAATCACCGCTTCAATACTCGTGAGGTTTATCATTCAAAATATCATCACTAGGAGTATTCAGGATGTTTGTCACTGACAACGGACCACAGTTTATCGCAGAGAAGACGAAGAAGTTATGCAAGAAATTCGGCATCGATCTACACCATTCATCACCGTTCTACCCTCAAGGCAATGGGCAAGCAGAAGCTATGAATAAAACACTGATTCAAATTTTGAAACACACAATAGAGACAAGAAATGGAGCCGACTGGCCCGAACGACTATTAGAAGCACTCTGGGCCTATAGGACCTTTATTCGTATGGCCACTGGCCAAACTCCCTACCTCCTTACTTACGGGATGGAGGCAGTCCTACCATCCTTACGAATTTAACTCGATGATGAGCTATCCTTAGACAAGAGGAGAATTTCCCTACTCACGCAGCTAGAGCAGCTCAATGAAACACGTCTAAGGGATACTGATCACGCTCAGGTATATCAGAGGAGAGTGATCAGAGCTTACGATAGAAATTCCTCGAGCGAACATTCAATATTAGAGAATTAGTCTTGAAGAAAATCCTACCTTCCAAGCATGCCCATCTAAAAGGAAAATTAAAGCCGAACTGGAAAGGCCCTTATGTTATAACAGCCGCATACCCTGGGAATGCATACAAACTGGCGAACCAAGACAGGGAAGAACTCCCTAGCTCTTGAAAAGCCATGTATCTTAGAAAATATTACCCTTAGCCCTGTGATCAACACATCTCGTGGTTAGCTACTTATAATTATCACCCCCGTAGTCACCACGATCTGTTCATTGGTCGTACGGCTTCAATCATAAGAATATCCTTAAGACCTCCAATTTATCGCCCACTTTGTCATCGGGCAAACTGATCAAAGGACTAGTGACATACCTAACCTCTTTCAAAATCCAAGTAACACCCGATTCTCATTCCTTCCCTCGCCATTGGAGGAGACGTTAAAGTAAAAAAAATGAAGATGTCAGGCTCAATCAAAACTCATAATTCTTACGCTAGCAGGATGCTTTCAAAAATATGTATATATACAAATAATGACAAAGACTAATACGATGAACGAACTAGTCAATGAGCTCAGGGAAGCATAAGCAAGCCGTGAAGACATCTCTGGTAACTTTACTAGAAATGTATAAGTAAGCTGCGAGGGCCTCCCTGATGTCCCCATACTACTAGATGTCGTCGTAAGGTGGTGGGAGGAGGATAAACTCCTGCTAACCATAGATTGTGAGATTTTGATAGTACCGAAACATGACGAAGAGCTCGATCATGGCACCCCGTATCCCCTCTGAGAAAAAGATTGTTACTCATCCCTTTTGGAAAGCATTCGGTATAAACTACTCCCCACATCATTGAACCTTATCTCTCTTTCACCCTTTATTTTGTTTTCAGATGATAAATCAGAAGCCTTGCAGGATATTCCCTGAATTTAAACTAAAAACCGATGAATGATGACTGATGCAATCACTTACTATATCCACCACACCCTCCCTGATAATGACCACGGGATAGGATGACCACCGCCAAAGGAATACCCTGGTATACAACTGATATATCAAGACAACCTCCTTCAGTACAACAATATTACATAATTTTCTCTATGCTAACTCACCAAACACCCATGGCTTCGTATAGACCCAAAGTGCTTATTTAAAAATCCAGAAAAGCTCCATTGCACCTTAACACTGGGGCATTTTTATTTTTAAATCATAGAATCACAATAAGATCTACTGCTTGCTTGTAGAGGAGATACAGAATCACGAAGCCACCATCCGGACAGTGCTACCGAAGATACTACATTGTTGACCCTACCACGCTCCTACACTGGGGAATTTTTTTATTATTTATTTTATTTTTTTAGTGATTTGCTTTCCCTGCTACATTATTTTCATTTCCAAAAAAAAATAAGAAATAACAAAAAGAAGAAAAAAAAAGAGATAACAAAAGAAAAAAAGAAAAAAGTATATATCCATCATTTATTACCAGACCCCAGTTTGAGACACCTCCCCCCTTGACAATCAGCAAGGGGTAAAATGAAATTATTGATAGCTTTATCTTAATGTGCAGATATGAGACAACCTTCAACCATTACTGGGCCAGCCCATGAAGCATCCAAGTCCCAATAACAGCTGGTGGCACAGAAGGGACAACAAATGTGGGCGGCTGCAATGCAAACAAGTAGATACATCAAAAAATATTATGACAAATATAATGACCATAACCATAGTAACTAAAACATACCCGAGCAGGAATAGGAGTAGACCCCTAAGGTGGAGCCTCGGGAGCAGAGTCTGGAATAACCTACACATAGACAACACACACGAAACTCTTTAGTTAAACCAACCAGCAAACAAGTGAACAAATTACACATACAAGTCAAATCATACCTGACTCTCCAGATGCAAAGAAGCAGCAGTCGCCTCTCTCATCTGAAGGTCCTCGGCAAGACGACGCTAAAAAGACATAACACACTACATCAACAAATTACCAAACCACCTAGAGACAAATAACCCAGGAAATCAAAGGAACTTACCACCAATGCTCTAACTCAGCTCGAAGCTGAGCCACCACCGGATCCTCCCGACTGGAGGAAGCAACTGAATATGGATCAAATGCCAGAGCGGAACCTCCAGCAGCGAGCTCGGCTCTCTATGAATAACAATAAACACATTAGTTGGCAAGCTCACAATGCTAACAATTAACAAAACCATATTCATATAGACACTTACCAATTGATCAACCTTAGAACATAGACTAGCCGCTACCTCCCGGTCAGCTAGCTACTGACTGCGATAGACCTCCAGCAGGGCCGGCTGATGAGCGACTTCACTCTCTCTCTCAGTCTGACAAGCAAAGAAGAAACAGATAAGGCCACCACACTAGGATAGAAGTGGACAAAACCCATAAACAAATACACTCACCAGAGATCGCCTGGTCTCCGCAAGCTGAACCCCCAACTCATCCTTAGCTGCCCGGGCCTTAGTTACCGAGGTAGCTAGAGAACGTAGCATCTCCTCATCAGGATGAGGAGCGCACCCCATCTGCTCCATCACCCTATGGAGGGCCTCCAACGCTCCACGGATGCCCGCAGTGAGATGGCCCTGCTCTAATGCGGCCAACCTCTCCCTCAATGCCGAGGCTGACTCAGGACTGCCAACTGTAAAAGAACCACTCCCATGAAAGGGTCGCGTGAATAGATGTCCACAGCCCTTAACCATCTTGCAAACACTCGGGCATCTGCCTCGATGCGTGCCCCAGTCACCCTGGTCCCCCCAGACCTAAAATCTACCATATGATCCACCATCCACTCTACAAAGTTCTGACCAGGGGGACCGATCATCCTCTTCGCCACCCTATGGCGAATCTCTAGAGGGACTCCCTGAGTGAGCCCCAGCTGCCGTACCACCCGAGATAGGTGAATCCTCTCCACCTTCTCAAAACAAGGGACCCATATGTCCACATCAAAGAAAATCTGGCCAAACTGAATCACTGGCACACCGGCATCCTCCTCAGCTGCACAAGGCCTCTAAATCACTTGTAAACCAATAAGAAAACTCGTCAATAAACGTTAAAACCTTAGAAACAAAAGCACCAAACAGAGAAAATATAACGATAATATAGACAACACATACCTGCACAGCGTGCATGTCCTTGAAAAGACCTCGTGCGGTCTGAAGATTCGAAGACTAACGATGAGACGACCCAACGCCATCCTCCACACATGCATCTGCAGAAATGTGAACATAATCTCCGTTGGGAGTCATGGATGAAGAAACGTAAAGTGATCATATGCCCAAAACTAGAGAGCAAAAAAAAAAGAGAAATGCTGAATAGTTGCTACTACCAGGCAAACAAAAGAAGAAAACTGAAGACATTATGACACCAATTAACCAAAACTCACCTGGAGGAAGGGAAAGAAGCCTCCAATCGTCGTGACACCTCGCCCCCGATGGTAAAGCTGCTCATAGAGGTACGCCAATGCAGTCGCACCCCAAGCATTGGTAGGGACCAGATCCAAGTCCCCGAGAAGCATAAAAAAGGCATCAAAGCACCCTATCTGCAACCAATCCCGGCTCAACCACGGGCTCCCGACCCGCCATCGCCACGCAACGCACCTCAAAAGACACCCTTGGCTTTGAATGACGCCTCAGAGGGACGAAGCCATTGGCAAATGTGTCAAAGAATCAAGTGACTCAGACTATCCCCAACCTCAAGCCACTAGACCTATACGGGATGCCCAAAATCCCCTCACACACCTCCAGATAATCTCCCACCATCTACCCCGTAATCGGCTCGCCCTCGAAACAAAGATCGGTGATGCGGACCCAATCCTCTGGAGTCGGTAGCAACATACCAATCAGAAAGAGAAGTGCCTGATGCTCCTCCCTCCACCTCTCTAGAATTGTAGCATCAGACCACAATCGACCTGAAAAGGCTCCAACTCCAAGATCAGCCCAAAGCTAAAAGACGCCAACTGCGCCTGCTGAAATTCAGACAAGGCACGATACCAAGTATGAGACTCAGTCTATGCCGAGCTGATAGCCAGCCGCGAAGGCTCCTACTGAACGAAGAAAAAAAAAACATAATAAGACTAACACACACACACTTACAACGAGAGACAAATAGACTTACAAGCTAAAAAGAAAGTAAAAATACATGAAAACATACAATAACAGTTCATAACAAGCACACAAAACATGATAAGAACAATAAAACAGAAACATGACCTATCGCTAAATGCAGTCATGATGCATGAATCGACACACAATCAATAATCGATGCAGGTTTGACATAAATTGAAAGGGTTTCAGATCCTAATAAGGCTATCACAACCTAAATGCCTAGAAAAGCAAAGGATCTCTTGCTCGCGGGTACCTACCTGGCCTCGAGCAAAGAAATCCTCCAGCGGGAAGTGTGTGCAAGCCTAACGCTCCTCCTCCTCACCTCTCTCAACCTCATCCTCACCCTCATCTCTCTCATCCTCAGCTCCATCTCTCTCAGCCTCACCAATAATCTCAACATCCTCACAAGCACCCCTGATCTCAGGGATCTCCTCCTTGATTGACACCTCAGTACCCTCCTCCATGGTACCAACGGCAGCCCAAGCCTTGAAAACCTCACCGATCTCCCAAATCAGCAACCCCTCCAACTCAGAGGTGGTGAAGTCTAGTCTACCACTATCCTCAGACTCCATCTCAAAAGAAAGGACTCGAGAAACTAAAAAGAATGCAAGAAACGATGCCTTAAACAGACGAATAGACCACGAGATATCGAGAAAACACGGAACTCAGAGCACAAGAAGACAAGGAAAAGTAAAATCCAAAGAAAAACGGATAACGCAGTTAGAAAATGAAGACCCACGGATATATATAGCACTCAGAATGATCGCGCGCCCAGATCCAAGTGCGCAATCTGATTGCACGCTTGATGGATAGTGCACAATCCAAATCGCGTGACTCGTGAGTCACGCACAATATAAATGTCACCCGCTCAAAAACCCACATCCTGACTATCACGCACCTAGATACAAATGCATACTTCGGTTACACGCCAAAAATCCAACGCATAAATCCCAGATACTGCTCATATATTAAGCCAACGACCCTCCATTTGCGCGCGATACAGTTAGCATGTGATCAAATTATTGTGCAAATTTTACTATACTCGCAAGTGCACGAATCGTGATGTAGTCAGTAGGTGCAGAGTACGAGATCGTTCCCACGAGGATTGGTTAGAAAATTTAAAATAAAAAATAGCAACTAATTAAAAGAACAAACACAGATTTACCACAGTAACTACTAATCTAAGATTTTGAGAGCTTTTGATAAATGAGATAAATACTGACGAGATTGAAGATTTAAACAGTTAATGAAAGATAAAGATTGGGATGCTAAATCCTCCCATCGTAGGTTTATCATTTGTGTAATACAAATCTATGAATTGAGATGTGAGATCTTAAATAGATATAAAAAAAGAAGCACCGCCCCAAACACATATGAGTTTTAAAATATCAATCCGAGATCACGAAAATGTATGATTAACATCTCATGAGTGTATGATTAACACTCACACCTCGAACAATACTCAGAACTTAATCTCTAGGTAATTTCTAAAGTACGATCTAAGATCAAGGAGATGTATGATTAACACCCCATGAGTGTGTGATTAACACCCACACCTCATATAGTGATTGGAACTCACCACTGGGATAAAGTCACACTATCAATCCGAGATCAAGGAGATGTATGATTAACACCCCATGAATGTGTGATTAATACTCACCCCTCAGATGATAGTAAAACTTCACCCTTAGATGGGTAATAATTAGGAAAAAATCATTATTGCAGATCTGAAATAATAGGGCATGATTAGCTCCTAGATCTCAGATTGAAATCAGATTCTGCTATTTTCAATAACAACATTAGGGCCTTTAGAAGCATCTGACATCTCTCATAGATTTGTATTAAAATACATGATTTCCTCGGATAGGGTTCATTAGATCCCTATCCTTAAATGAGATTAGCCACACATAATAAAAGTAAATAACATGACTGAAAAATACATCAACATCAATATTAAAATACCGTAAAAAGGGCTTCAACAAAATCCACAAATAGCTTTGATCCAAGTTCCGTACAACTCCTCGAAAGTGAATAAATGAGAAAACTACTATCTATCTTATGTCTTGAAGATGAATATTAAAAACTAACAAAGAAACTGGGACCAAGTCCCCTTGCAAACTCGAAAATAGAAAAATAGAAAAATGCAAGCGGAAGTAGATCCTTCCGAATCCTCAGATTTTCCTTTAAATATCATCCAAACTAAG
The DNA here is from genome assembly GCA_021018995.1 of Chloranthus sessilifolius. Taxonomy (NCBI): domain Eukaryota; kingdom Viridiplantae; phylum Streptophyta; class Magnoliopsida; order Chloranthales; family Chloranthaceae; genus Chloranthus; species Chloranthus sessilifolius. The sequence continues at coordinate 149,620,179 of CM037589.1, forward strand.
AATTCAAATTCAAATTTGAATTAGGTCGATTGATCGACTGAAGTGGTCGATCGATCAACCAGATTAAAGTTCGAATTTTGAATTTTAATAAACTTAGAAAACTTGACAAATCATGTTAGATAGCTTTCATCGGATGGCTAAATGTAGATTTTTAGGGATGAAATAGTATCATATTTCACTGCACATCATGAATCATGTGCATACATCTTCGCGCGCAATATCCCTTTCATCCTTCCTATCACGCGCTTTCTCCCAGGCATGTAATTTAATTGTGCGTCCAAAGGAAAACACGGAATTACTGAAGCCTGACAAAAAAATGTGTGTGCCCAGTCGTAGCAACCAGAAATGGAAGCTATAGGCTTGAGAATCAACAAGCAAACAATGCCAACGACACAAAACACACACATGCACTCTAACACAAGCATACACGCTCCGAAAATCCAAGACAAAATTGAAACATCGAAACTCAAACGTATTAAAATACTATTACTTGGCTCTTAGTTCACACCAACCAAGCTGAAACCACACCCGAGTACACCGACCACAATCAAAAGAAGATTAATCAAAGCAAAAGATGCACCCTAAGTCAATTCAACCAAATCAAAACTTTCAAAATTCCCAAAATTCCATTCATAAATAAAAGACATAATTACAAATCACACTGAGGGCATACCCTCTGAATATACAACTTAAAATAAGAAATTAAAAATCAACACGTTCAAGTAATGCCTGAATCCGGATTTATTCAGGAAACAAGAGATCTTGGAGAAGCCCGGAGAGGGAGTACACCCTGAACGAATTCTGACAACGACATCCTTTCCTCCCCCTTTTCTTCTAGAGATGTTCCTTGCCACACAATTCTTCCAACCACATGATGAAGCAACACCATCTCAAAGCTCTGAGCCGGCAGAGAAAAAAGAGTGGCTCACAGAAAGCCACCCAGGACCTGCGGGATCTACCTATGGAAGCTCACCTTAGAAACCATAACAAGGAGGAGCAACTAACATTGAATCCATAGGGCCTATTGAGGAAAGATAGGTGCCGGTCACGAAAACTCTGACCCTGCCTTATCCTTAGGTTTTTTCTCTTCCGCTTTTAACTCCTCCATCTCTTCTCCTAATGGGGTGACACTTCGAGTTGGATTGATAGCACCAACCCTAGCACCACCCTGAATTCCCAATCCCATCCATTCCCAATAGTTCACCTAATAATCATAATTCTTTGGGTTCAATACCCGAGATACAAGATAGAAAGGAAGAAAAGACATTAATGAACAACAAAAAAAAAAAACCCCAGATCTCAAACATAAATAAAAAGCCCCAAACTTTTAATCCTAAGCTTGAAATAAAATTCAAAATAAAACCCAAAGCCTTTGGCTTATATTTATAAAACTATACCTCCTAAACCACAAAGTGGCAAGTGCCACATTTTAAAACCCTTTCAATCTAACTAAACCTAAACCAAACACATACCCCCTTAGAACAGAACCAAAATCCACAATAAGCCTAGATCAACCAACCAAAGAACAACACCTACCCCTCTAAGAAATATAAATCCTCCCAAAATAGAGGAACCAATAGGATTAAAACACCTAACCCCATCTAGAATGTCCACAAATTAAACCCAAACTCACACATCTCTAACCAGATGCCATCCTCAAAATTACATAACCAAACTTAAATAAATACTCAGTCAAATCAAATTACAAAACAGATACCAAACACCTTTTATTCATTAATAATAAAATATATTTTACACAAATCACCGGAGGCATACCTCCTGAATATACAACCCAAAACGAAAACCTAGAACCTAACTTACAACCCAAAATGAAAATTGGAGACCTGAAACCGACACTAAGCGAGGAGCAGAGCGTCCAATCTGAGGCTTCAGAAGGAGAGATGGAGGATTGGTTGGGGAGCACATCCCTCTACTTGTAACTCCCACTTCTTCCCCAACTTCACCTCCTCCACTGCCGTCTCCTCAACGCTTCCTTCATTGCTCCCTAAAAGGGATCTATGTGAAGACAAGTCTCCTCTTGCTACCCATTCTCAGATCCACTTCGCCAAACAACATAACAGGTTGAAGATCACGCAAAACGATGAATATCGAAAGAAATGACATCTCAATCAGACGGTTAGATCACCCAATATCACGAGTACACGAATGTTAGAACATTAGAAAGCAAGAAAGTCAAGATAAAAACTCGAGGTGTATGAAAATGAAAATTTTTGCCCCTTATATAGGGAATAGTCTAATCGCATGATGCAATATCGGTGCGCAATCCAATCACGTGCTCGATTAGTAGTGCATAATCTGAATCACACGCAGCTCCCCGCTCACGCAATCGAACTTCCTCTTGCCCAGCAGCCGTGATGCCCCGATCCCGCGCTACGAAAGTGGTGTGCAATATAAAGGGTCACCTGCATAGTGACCTGGTGATGCCTCAATCACGCGCTATGGTTAGAGTGTGTAATTAGATTGCACGCACGTATTCAAACGCGTAAATGACCCCCTCCAAATCCCAATCACACGCTCCCAAACAGGCGCGCAATTTGATTAAGCGACTAATACCAGGCCCGCAATACTCGAATTCATACATTCTTATACCTTTTTATCCCATCTTGGTCAAGATTTTCTTTCATATCCCATCGCGTATCCCTACAGGAAACAGTGATCGCGCCCCTGGTCCCATTATGACAAGGCATACATGCCCTACCATGACACCGTCACTTTCCCTCATCTCATCATGATCCGACTAGAGAAGGACAATCCCATCGCATAACCTCGTCACGCAAGTCCCATCGCGATAAGATGCACCCACACGACACCATCCCAATATATAAGCTCATTGGCCAAAATCACCTAACTGCACCACAAATCTCATCACAAAAAAAATCAAACCTTCCAAAAAACTCGGGGACATGACCATAGTCAAAGACAAGTTCAGTCATGACGCAACTGCGATGTAGTCTCATATAGCCTAAGATCTGCGAAAGAAAGAAACATAGTAATTACACTCATCAACAATCAACACCCCATCGCAATATCTCACCAAGCGATCCAAACATCCCGTACGCAGCAGCTATCAAACCCTGCCACTCAATTGCGTCACATATATCCCATCGCGATGTAGCAACTTCATCTTATCTTACAACCTCGATACCAATCACACCTCCCTGAAATCCTCATCATGAAACCTTACATAGAAACAAACCTTCAAAAGTCCCATCACTAACCAAGGCCCCATCACGGAAGCAGAAAGCCTACCTCCTAAATCCCTAGCTACCCAATAGTCGTTAGACTCCAACAGAAGAAGAGGGACTCCTCCTACATCTCATCGCATTTCAAACACAAAAAATTCCACCAGGATCCAAATGTCCCTATCAGACCTACGACCAGTAATCCCCCAACATCTTAATGCAGACCCCCAATGTCCCATCATGTCTATGATTCGCTATGACAGGAAGGAAGAGAAAAGACTTTCTCGTGTCCCATTGCACTTGCAATGACCGGGACTCATCTCAACATGCAATAGTAATGGGGAAGACCTCTGTGTTCCATCGCGAACCTCATTTGCCCGAGACATTGCATCATGGCAATGGCCACCAAGTCCCTGCTGTGATAAAAATGAAGAAAAGAAAGAAAACCTTCCGAGCGTCCCGTCACGACATCATGACATCACCAGTGCCATCGCAGGCTACATAGGTAAGCATCACCACTTCAGGTTAGTATCACCCTCTTTGTTACTCGATATTGCTTCTGACATATATAGTTAGCTATGATTAAGTCAAATGTTTTCAAAACCCATCTTTCTCGACTCGCGAATCACTGTAGTCCTCCCATAAGAGACAATCATTAGTATTCGTCGAGAAGGTTAGACGGAGTATCCGACATGCCAAGTGTCGTCTTGGCAACCACACAAACGGTCGGGTCTACAAATCTCGTACCGGTGGATCTGCTCAACGACGTCTCGGAAGCCACATTTTCTAAAGATTTAACATCGAATTAATCTTAAGATAATTTTCCCAAAGTTTCAAAACCCCTTACTTCTAAAAAATCAATAATAAATAAATAAAACAACAAAAAAAGGAAAGAAACCAAAAATAATGATAAACAAAGAAATCCCTTACCTACCAAAATTCATCTCATTCACCACTTATCCAAACCAGCCATTCCCCTAGGAAACCGAGCAACGAATGTACTTAAATCTAAGAACTTACAAATGCCTACTGGAAAAGGAACACCTGATGCGCATTGGTGTGAGCAATGAAGCGCCCGGTCTGACATGACTTGCAAAAGCCTTCGCTATTACATGATACTTTATGTTATTATTATCAGTCTCTGGACCTTGTTTATGGATATTTGTATGATGCCCCTCGATACCTTGATTGCATCATATCCCTCTGTTTGACTGTCCCTTACAGCAGGTCGCGGCATGCAACGGGATGCCTCTTGCACCCACAGATTAGGATCTGGTGATTCTCATTTTTGTTTGACTGTCACTCACAACAAGTCCCGACACGCGGCGGGATGCCCCTTGCACCCACAGATTAGGATACACTAACTTCCCCCATCGACTGTTTATGACAGTGGGTTGCGATACGCGACGGGATCACTTGCATCCACGACATGGAATATGTCTTTCGACAACTACCACTGGGCCCCCGAATGCTCCATTTTAGCTTGCGGTGATAGATAAGAAAGCCAAGCATATCATGTCAGCATCCCCGATTCACATTTATGATTTTCGAAGAGAAACTAGAAGACACCTCAAATGAGGGGTGCCTACTTCTTCGAGGGGTGTCTACTTCGCAAGAGCGTGTCGAAGAGGGGCATCTGTAGACACCCCCATTTTATCCTCTCAGAATATATAAAGTAATTTGGTCAACCTTTGACCTTGCCCGTGACTTTTCGGAAAGGACTTACCTTCTCTGAAAGCTTCACAACTGATCGTTCTAAAATGTAATCCTTGCAAGTGCACAAGATCTATTGCAGTTTGGCAAGGACAGGGGTGTCGAACCCACAGGGAAATCTGAATTTTTAATTAATTCTATCAGGGATCTGAAAACATCCCCAAGGAAGTACCAAGGGGCAAATTCACTTTACCAAAATTTTATCACTTTTTCTAAATGCACGAAAAATAAATTATCCTAAACAACTAGTTACCGATGAATCTAAGAACAATCTTTAAAGAAGATCAAGGAATATGCTACCCCAGATTTGTACCCCCTTTCATTAAAATATCATTCACACAATCATTCATTCACAAAATTGATTTAGTATGACCATCAATCCGGCATACCCTATCTAAAAACAATGACTCAGCCTAACATTGCGGTATGAGTCATGTAAAAAGCATAGCGTATCTCGTGATGTGTAGATCAAAACGATAAAAACATTAGATTATGGTATTAAGCATAAGTGTGGGTGCTTATCTGGAGATCGCATCTTCCCTGATTTACCGATTTAGCTGCTCATCTCGGGTATACAATTTCCTCTTTCATTCAAAACCATTCCTCTTCTTATTTCTTCCACAAAAGATATTTATTTTCAATCCTAGGAACAATCTACCCTGATCAAAACCCTAGAAGAATGAGAGAAGATGATATCCAAAAAGATGAAAAAGAATTTCCCCCAAGAAAAGTATAAAAAAAAACTGTCCAAAAAATTCTCTCTCTACAAAGCTTTTTCCTTCCTTTTTATAATGGCCGAGCACTCCTAAACCTCGAATTGTTTTAGGGCACTTCTGCCTTATCAATCGATTGATTTTCATGCCTCAATCGATTGATTTTCAGGGATGAATTTATTTCAGCTGTCAATCAATTGAACATGATTCCTCAATCGATTGACTCTTCAATGTGAAGTCTCCTTTCTTGATGGATATTGGTTCTCGTTTCGGATCTCAATGCTTCTTTGGACCTTTTTGTCCATAGCTCTTGCATAGCCCTTGATTTCCTTCTTTTAGGCTTTTGAACGATCTAATGGTTGGAAACACCTGTAAACATCAAAACCTCACAACAAACATCAGATGCTTTCATCGAACAGCTAAATGTAGGATTTAAGGTGTGAAATATAGTCATATTTCAACACCGATCACACCCCCAAACCTACACTTTGCTAGTCCTCAAGCAAAGAGAATATATAATGCAGATAAAACTAACTTCTTAAAAATTTTAAATGCCACTTTCGTAGGGAACATGATTGCATTTAGCATATGCAACAAGCCTTTAAACCCCTAGGTGATCCCTAGTGGAGGAGTTTTGTCCCCTGTAGGTTTTCAGCAAAGGTACTTACAAACTTCAGAACTTATGAATTTCAGAATTTTTAGCCATGCTCTTAAACAGTTAAATGCCCCTAAAAAATCTTTTAAAATGCATCCGACCATGCTTATTAGAGTAATGCTCATTCACCTTAGTCCCCTGTTTTTCAATGCTCATACTCTATAAGTTAATGTTATGCAATCATCACTGTGCAAATTCTTTTGCCTGAGAAGAAGCTTAAACTAGGCATCTTTTGATCACATGTCTAGACTCAATCCTTATCATGGATATACACTCAAAATGAAATCACTCCTGATGAATGGATTTTATTTTTCACGCACATGTGAGATGGAGTTACAATGCAATTTTTAAAAAAATCTCACAATTTATACGAACGACGGTGTATCAAAGAATTTCAAAAGAGGTCTCATTAAGAAAGATATTTGTATTTTAAACATGGATATACCAAGCACCATAGACATTGTGTAGTCACTCTCCACAAGGCATTTACCACTCATGATTGGATCAATAAGGTCTTTTCTAAGGTTGTAATGGGGCTCGGGTAAAGGTTAAGAAAGAAAGGGAGTTTGGGTTCAAAATTTGTGAGAAATTGGAAAAGAAACAAACTTCTGATTTTCTATCTCCTTTTTTTTCTAATTTCTCACTATATATTTTTTTTCAATATTTTTCTATTTTTCTCAACTTTCTTTTTCTTTTGAATTTCCTTTTCTTGAAACACCTCATATTTTTCATTATTTTTCACAAATTTTTTTTTTCTTTTTCTCCCCCTTTTTCTTTTATATTTTTTCCATACACTCTCAGTAAACACCACAACTTAGTGTCTCTCCACTTACTCTCTTTTCGTTCATTTTCATCCCTCGTTCCTAATTTCTCATAAATAAGAAGGGTAAGGCTGAATTTCAGAAATGGTGAAGGGTTAAAGGTTAACGTGACTTATCAAAGAATGTATAAAGGTAAATTTTTCAATAGGCTCAAAGGGGTACTAGAATGATAAATTTATGAGGTGGGTCATTTTAAGCAAAAATGAGCCAAAGATGGCCTTGGATCATTTCCTTTCATTATGGTAAAATATGCCTATCCACCTTGAGTTAAAACACATTGCTTTCTAGTGTAATGGTATACCACACATACAATCAACAAATCAAAGAAAAGTAAATGAGACGTTCATAATTGAAGTAGGAATGCAAAGATACTCCGAGTTTATTTCCACACTCATCAAGAACGACGATAAGGTTTTAAAACTCACTGGGTTGAAGCCTTTCTTGTGATCTAAAACTTTCAAGTCATCCACTTAATTCTCAAACTTTGAATTGGAGCCACATGGTGGTGCACAACTTTTCGGGCATAGACTATGAATATCGCTATTTGAATTTTGACTTTTATGAGCATTCATGAAAATAATCATGGTATGATAAGAAATTCACTGATTAAGAATCTAAAAAGAATCGAATTTCATTAGCCTTTCTGTCATCAGTCAATCGATTGAGACCAATGCCTCAATCGATTGATTATGATAATTTCCAATTGAATTGTTATGGCTGGCAGTCAATCGATTGAGATTACAACCTCAATCGATTGAGTGATAAGATTTCAATTGAGAATTTGCTCGTTAGCAGTCAATCGATTGAGACCACAACCTCAATCGATTGACTGATAAGCTTTCAATGTTCGAAAACAAAAATTTTTATTTTTATTTTTATTAATTATTTTATTAATTATTATTATTTTTTTTATGATAAACCTGAATTTACCCCCCTCAAACCTGTATTGTCCAATGTCCTCATTGGTGTGGATGACGAAAAAGAGGAGGGGAGACCCCCCCCAAACCTGTTTAATGCACTCGAGGGCCAAAAAGAACGAGATCAAGTGAAGGAAAAAGGCAACACAAAGGAGAACACAAATATTTACCTAAAAAAATTCTGACAATTAATGCAAAGATAAAATTCTATCCTAGAATTAATCAAAAGCAAATCGAAACTAACACGTTAAAAGCAAATATAACCTAAAACAGAAAACTAGACCCTAAAACAGAAAATCCTAATTCGCTACTCTTCCATGGTAGAACTGTCATCCCTCGGCTTTGGAAACGCGTAGCGCCACATCTCCTCTGTGATTCCAACCTCGCCAGTAGGTGGTACTGGGACAGGGTGTGGTGATAATGGTTGGTTAGGAGGTGGTGGTACGAGAGGCGGGGAGGATGCGTAGGCGTCCTCGGCGGAGTGCGTGAAAATAGAGTTGACTTCAATTGGGAATTCATCATCAAGATCGATGACGGCGTGATTAGACAAGTCGAGTGGCGGTGGCGGAGCATGATAACGTGAACATTTGGTAGCGGGCTCCGTCAACTTTTTCTTTGCGGCGCAGGTACGATACTGGATACAAGACATGGCTGAAAATTGGGGAAGGAGGAGTAAGAGATTGCTTACTGATGGGGAAGAGGACTATCCTAGGATGGTTTAAATAAAGAGAGACTGCTATATACGGACTCCTAAAGACCCTCTACAAAGCCTTCTATAATAGGACTCTACCAAACATGATTTTCGGACGATTGGTGTAACCTTCCAGAATTACACATCAGTCAATCGATTGAAAATGATGCAAAGGGAACCTTTTTGTACACGGCGCAAAAATAACCTCCAGAACTTTGTATGTTTAGAAACTTGCCGCTTGTAACTAAATCTGACAGCAGAAATCAATCGATGGAAACTGGTGCTTCAATCGATTGACAGATGGGAATGATTTCCATTCTGAGAGTTGCAAATTTAAATTTCTCAATCGATTGAGAATTTCATCTCAATCGATTGACTGATGGACACATGCACAACCCGAGAAGACAAATAAAAATTAACACACTAGAATGCTACAATTTCATTGATTGTTGCATGATTTGATTACAACCATGGTCCCTTACAGCTACATAGAACTAAGACTAGTTAAAAATAAAAACGAAAGAAAAAAAATAAACACACAAAACACACTAAGACACGAAACACTAAACACAAAAACATCAAACATCAAACATCATTATCATCATCAAATTCAGGGTCCCTCTCCTCGTTCATCGCCGCTCGCGCTCTTGTGATGAACTCGTCGGCATGCCCAGGGAACGATTCCTGGACCATTCGCATGAGGAGAGAAGTCTGAAACCTTGACCGTCGGTCAACACCACCAAGCCTCTCATTCAGCCCCTCCATCCGCGCCTCAAGGCGAGTAACAGCTGCCTCGGCATCAAAATCAGGGACCTCTTCGGGACGAGGTCGTCTTACACCGCCACGTTAGCGTTGTGCGGGGTTAAGACGGGGAGGAGGCGGTACATCGTCAACGACAATCGGAGGTGGCTGCACACGGATGATCGCTTTCATGCTCTTAACCCACACATTGACACCATACTGGTAAAATTGCATGTCACCTAACTCCTCATCATCATAGATGGGGCAGCCAAGGTGATCCAAAAGGTGCATCACATAGTGTGGGAAATGGAGGAGAATTGCTGCACGCTTAGCGGGTACGGTGGTGGTGGCGATATCACTGTGGCAACGGTACATCTCCTCGAGCATCAGACCTGGCGCATCGAACCACGTGTTTGTATGCACAGCGTAAAGTGCAATCACCCTATTCTTGGTCCTCTCACTTTTCATGCCATGCGGTAGGAGGTTGTTTGCCATGACGATATCCCAGAAGAGAATGTCAATCGGAAGAACAGCTCGTCGAGTGGCCTGACCGGTACCACGGTGCCCTCCACACATATCATTGATCATGTCGTCCTGACTACGATCAATCGCGGGATTAATGTGGTGGTTCACAGGTTGAACCACATAAAAATTGAAGGCACGTGCGAGATCGGCGGCATGCAGATTATATTGCCAGTTGTCGATCTCGATGGTAATGTAGGGCATTCCAGTGGTCGATAGTGTTTCCGGCACCCACACCATTTTCTGATAAAATAGATGGATCAGGCGGGGAGAAACATCGATGGGCGGCGGGGCAAGCAACATTTCCAACCGTAAGGCCTCAATAAATTCGATCGAGCGGGCGCATTCTGCGATGCCACGGTATTTGACCAGATCGTAGAAATTTTCTGTTTGGAACTGGCGATCGAAATAGTGCTCATTGGGGATGCGCATCGGATCGTTGGCGGGACGCGATGGACGGAAGAGTGGTGGGCCAGGCACTGCCATTCGATCGATACGAGGAGAATAGAGATGATTGGATCAAAATGAGGGGCTTGAAGTCGGATGAGGGCTCCACGGGTTGGGGCTGTCTCTTATATAAATGGATCCTCAATCAATTGAGAATGAATTCTCAATCGATTGAGAATGGTTGGGTTGCCCACGTTGTGAATTTGAAGCGACATCTGGCAGATGTCGAGGAGACGTGGCGCATCAAAATACGTCAATTATTCCAATCGATTGAGAATGAATTCTCAATTGATTGAGAATGACCTGCGTTTTAAGAGGTAAACCGGTTAGGTGCCCTTGGAAACGGGGGCTTTAATTATCCCATTAATTCAATCGATTGAGATACCCTCCTCAATCGATTGAGCCAAACGTGCCCGAAAAGTTAGCTGCCCCGACAAGATGTGTCGGTTGGTGCTTCAAATCCCAAGGATTGCACAAAATCTTATATGGAGTCAATCGATTGACACACAATTTTCAATCGATTGACACAAGAAGAGGAAAATAAATGATGATGATGTTTGAAAATCTCAATCGATTGACAGTTACTTGTCAATCGATTGAGAACCAAGGGTCAATCGATTGACTATTCATAATCAATCGATTGAAAAACACAGAAAATGAAGAAAAATCTAAATAAAAATAAAAATAAAGTTAAAATCGAAAATAAAACAAACTGGGTTGCCTCCCAGGAAGCGCTGAGTTTACGTGTCGCCAGCTCGACCTTTCCATTGATCAAGAATCTGGGTCACTAAGGTGCATCGCCTCAATTCTCATCTGGGTCATGGGCTCAAACACCGGTTTAAGGCGTTGCCCATTCACTTTAAAAACTCGATTGTCCGTGAGACTGCGGATCTCGATCACACCATGCACACTAATGGAAACAACCTGAAACGGGCCTTCCCATCTAGATTTCAGTTTTCCTGGGTGAAGTTTTAGTATGGAATTAAACAGCCAAACCTTTTGCCCAATGTGAAATTCTTTTTGAGAAATTGACTCATCATGAAGCTGCTTGTATCTTTCTTTGTACATTTTCGAATTTTCATACACATCATAGCGCAGTTCGTCCAGTTCATTCAACTGTAGTCGTCGATTTGATCTTGCGGTTTGCATGTCAAAATTGAATCTTTTGATGGCCCAAAATGCCTTATGCTCTAATTCAACAGGAAGATGACATGCTTTCCCGTAGACAATCCTGAACGGAGACATTCCAATTGGTGTCTTGAAGGCGGTGCGATAGGCCCACAGAGCATCAGAGAGATGGTTGGACCAGTCTCGTCGATCCGATCGTACCGTCTTTTCTAAAATTCGTTTAATCTCTCGGTTCGACACCTCCACTTGACCACTAGTTTGCGGGTGATACGGCGTTGCAACCTTGTGGGTGACGCTGTATTTCTTCATTAAAGTAGCAAAATGGCGGTTGCAGAAGTGCGAACCGCCATCACTAATGATCGCTCGTGGAAACCCGAATCTATTGAAGATATTTTCCTTCAGAAATTTTACCACCACTTTGTGGTCATTTGAACGGGTTGCCGCAGCTTCAATCCATTTGGAAACGTAGTCAAGAGCTACGAGAATGTATGAATACCCAAAATATGGGGGAAAAGGACCCATGAAGTCAATCCCCCAAACATAAAAAATTTCAACAATCAAAATTGGGTTAAGGGGCATCATATTTCGTTTTGAAATATTTCTAAGCTGCTGACATCTTTGGCTTTCTTTGCAAAATTGAGCAGCGTCACGAAAGATGGAGGGCCAGTAGAATCCGCTTTGAAGAATTTTCTGTGTAGTCTTCTATCCTCCAAAATGGCCTCCACAGGCTCCAGCATGGCAGAAATCGAGAACGCTTAGTTGCTCTTCTTCGATGATTTGATCTGAACAGATCTTGAACAAATGTGGTTCATCCCAAAAATAGTATTTGATCTGGGAGAAAAAGAAGTTCTTATCATTCTTTCCCCATTCAGTAGGGATTTTGCCAGTGACCAAATAATTCACGATATTGGCAAACCAAGGAACATTCGTAGTGGTCGCATCAATTGCCATTAATTCCTCATCCGGAAAAGTGTCCCGGATAGGCTCAGGTGTAACCGATTCGTCAAGCAAAATGCGAGATAAGTGATCAGCCACAACATTTTCGACTCTTTTTTTATCCTTGATTTCGAAATTAAACTCTTGTAGTAACAGAATCCATCAGATCAATCTTGGTTTGGCATCCTTCTTTGCCAACAAATATTTCAAAGCAGAGTGGTCTGAAAAGACCACTATTTTTTATCCAAGCAAATAAGAACAAAATTTATCCAGAGCATACACCACAGCTAATAGTTCTTTCTCAGTGGTGGTGTAGTTAAGCTGTGCATCGATCAACGTCTTACTGGCATAATAAATTACGTGAGGTAATTTGTTAACCCTTTGCCCCAAAACAGCTCCGATAGCATAATCAGATGCATCACACATGAGTTCGAATGGGAGAGAATAATCCGGTGGTTGGATTACTGGTGCATTTGATAAGAGGTCACGCAGCTTCAGAAATGATTTCATGCAATGCTCATCAAATTCAAAAGGTACATCTTTACCAAGCAAGGTATACAAAGGTTTAGCCACCTTGCTGAAATCCTTAATGAATCGCCTATAAAATCCAGCATGCCCCAAAAATGATCGAATTTGTCGAGCACTCTTTGGTGGGGGCAAATTGGCAATTAGGTCGACTTTGGCCTTATCCACTTCAATTCCTTTCTTGGAAACAATATGTCCCAGCACAATTCCTTGTTGAACCATGAAATGGCTCTTCTCCCAGCTAAGAACAAGTTTAGAATCCACACAACGTTGTCAAACTTGTGCGAGGTGATTCAAACAAGAACCAAACGTTTTCCTAAAAACCGAGAAGTCGTCCATGAACACCTCGATGAACTTGTCAATCATATCCGAAAATATGGCCAACATACATCGTTGGAAAGTAGCAGGTGCATTATATAAGCCGAACGACATCCTTCGATATGCAAAAGTACCGTAAGGGCATGTGAATGTCGTTTTCTCTTGATCAGGTGGAAAAATGGGCACTTTATTGTATCCTGAATAACCATCAAGAAAGCAATAAAACTCTTGCCCTGCTAACTTCTCGAGGATTTGATCGATGAACGGAAGAGGAAAATGATCCTTTCTGGTAGCTGTGTTCAATTTTCTATAATCAATGCAGGCACGCCACCCAGTAGTTTCACGTGTAGGCAACAATTCTCCTTCCGCAGTTTCTTTCACAGTGATTCCGAACTTTTTTGGGACAATTTGGACTGGACTAACCCATTCACTATCAGAGATCGGATAGATGATTCCAGCATCGAGTAATTTAATGATTTCCTTTAAAACGACTTCTTGCATGTTCGGATTAAGTCGCCTCTGCAGTTCTTTCGATGGTTTACTCTCATCTTCCAGTTGTATTTTGTGCATACAGACTGATGGGTCAATCCCTTTTAAATAAGCTAGGGTCCATCCGATAGCCTGCTTGTGATCTTGAAGCACTTTCAAGAGGTCATGCTCTTGTTCTTCCGACAACGTGGATGAAATAATCACCAGAAACGTTTCTCGTGGCCCCAGAAAAACGTATTTGAGCGATTCAGGCAACTGTTTCAATTCCATAGTTGTTGGCTCCTCAACTGATGAAGTCAGTTCAGCTTTTACCTCAATGGGTAACAGTTCTATCTTAGTCACAACTTCACATAAGATATCATCTGAACATGATAAACTCAACCTCGTCTCTTCTGACCGCTTCCTTTCAGATCCTTTTTCTTCATAGATGGCCAACAAAGCGGTTTCAAATTCTTCTTTGGTGAGCATTGATGGTAATGCTTCATCCACCACGTCGTCCATCTGATCGATGTAAAAACATTCGACCTCATCCTCATTAGGGAAATGGTTCATCGCATGAAATATATTCAATCTGACCTTCATGTTCCCAAAAAAAACGTCCATGACTCCCGTTCGACAATTAATGAAAGCATTGGCAGTGGCAAGAAACGGACGTCCAAGGATGATGGGGACTTGATTAATTGATTTGACGGGTGGTTCCATGTCTAAAACAACAAAGTCCACAGGAAAGACAAACTTGTCTATTCCCACCAAAACATCCTCAATAATTCCCCTAGGTCTTCTTTCTGACCTATCGGCCAGTTGGAGTGTGACCGTCGTGGGTTGCAATTCACCCAATCTGAGTTTCTCGTGTATTGAATATGGGATTAGATTCACACTTGCTCCCAAATCCAATAGCGCTTTACCAATTGGTTGCCCACCAATGACACATGGAACAGTTGGAACTCCAGGGTCTTTCAGTTTTTGTGGGGTTTCCAATTGTAATATTGAACTGACTTGATTAGTCAAGAACACTTTCTTGGAAACATGAGTACGCGCCTTTCGCTTACGAGTGCATAAGTCTTTGAAGAATTTTGCATACTCAGGCACTTGTTTGATTGGTTCAAGCAATGGAAGATTGATCTTTACTTGCTTGAATGTTTCTAAAATTTCTTCTATTTTTGCTGGTCCCTTTCCCATTCTAGATGGAGGAGTTAGGCATTGAGGGAATGGTGCCCTTGGGACATAAGGTGCAGGTTCCATTTTTGATTCTTGCTCATGTCCTAGTTGGACAGTTGAGGGAGACTCATCCTCGAGTACTTTTTCTTTTCCCTTCTCTCTTCTTTGTTCTTTCTCGTTCTCTTCTCTTCTCTTTCTCTGTTCTTTTCTCTTATTTGTTTTCTTTCTCTTTTGCTGCTTCTCTTGCTTCTTCTTTTTCCTGATCAGATTCTACAGGTATTTTCACGCAATTATCAACTTCTCTTCCACTTCTCAGCACCGTAACAGCTTTCAACTGTTGACTATTTGATGGTCCTGCTTCAGGTGGTGCTTGACCTCGAGGATTATTGACGGGTTGGCTAGGGAGCCTACCTTCCTCTCGTTGACTCAGTTGATTTGTCAGTTGGCTGAATTGATCTATCATCATCTGTTGGAAAGCTTGCATGCTTCGCATCACCTTTTCCTCCAAATCAGAATCTCTCGAACCGGTAGCCTGAGGTTAATTAAAATTCTGATTTCTTTGGTAATCGGAATTCGGATGGTAATAAGGAGGGTTCTGCTAGAATCAGTCCATTATAAAAACTTTGAACCTGTTGCCACCTTGGAACTTGATGATTTGGACAACTCTTAATCAATTCCTTAAAACGTTCCCAACATTCATGGAATGTTTCAGTAGGTTGTTGGGCAAAGAATTGAATCTTCTGACGCAACTCAATGGCTTTGGTCATTGGAAAATATTTTTTAAGAAACTGACGGTGTAGCTCTGCCCAACTCTGAATAGATTGCGGTTCTAAGGAATAAAACCACGTTTTTGCCTTGTCCCTTAAAGAGAAAGGAATGAGTCGGAGTTTAGCTATCTCATCAGTGACATTGTGGACTCTGAACATTTTGCATACCCCAGTGAATTCATTAAGATGAACGTGTGGATTTTCATTTGCTAACCCATGGAAAATTGGTAGCATTTGGATCATCGCTGATTTGAATTCATAGTGGTTTCCTGGAATCGGATCATGCATTATACATTCCTGATCTTCGTAAAAACCAGGATCATTATAATATTCAAGTGTTCTAGGGACCTCATTGTAATTGTTATTCCCATCATTTCCATTATTGCCATTATTGATATTCTGATTGTTCCCATTCATTTCTTGCCTTTGATCAGCCATGGTATCAGTATGATGGTACTGATTTCTTTGAATTCTACGATTCTCTCTACAAGATCGTTTGATTTCAAGATTAAATGTTAGCAGATGTGGGTGATGAGAATGAGTAAAGCTCATACACCACGCTCACAAACAGGGATTGAAGAATCCAAAACAAATCCACTAAAAAGGCTCAATCGATTGCAGCAAAGACCTCAATCGATTGACAGAAACACACTTAAAATTTTACAAAAATGACTTTATCAGTCAATCGATTGAAGAACTGTTCTCAATCGATTGAGATTCAAAGGTCAAAGAAAGTTAACACAGGAATTTCAGCCGAAATGGCAAGCACATAATTTTTGTCAATCGATTGACAGAGGAATGTCAATCGATTGAAAGAAAAGCAAAGATCACAACAAAAAATATTTCAGTCTCAATCGATTGAACCTGAAGCTTCAATCGATTGAGTGCTAATTATGAACAGTGACCAAAATAAGAAGAGAAGAAAAGAAAAACAAGATAAACTAATTTTTAAAATTTTAAATTAAATTTTTTTTTTTATTTTTTTATTTTTTATTTTTTTTTTAATTCGAATTTCAAAAATTAAAATTAAAATTTCAAGATTAAAATTAGAAATTAAAATTTTAAATCTAATGGCAATCCTAAGAATCTTATCTAAAAGAGAGAAATAAGGGAAAGAATAAAAGATTCCTAAATTTCCCAAGGAAGGTATCCTAAATTTATAAACTTCCTAAAAAAAAAAATTAATAACTAATTTTTAGAAAATCCTAGAATATCTAAAAGAGGAAAATAAGGAAAAAGAATCCTACTAAAATAAGAAGTCCTAAAAACCTAAACTTCCTAAAAGAGTCCTACAAAAATTTACCTAAGAGAGAAAAATAAGGGAAAGAAGATTTTGTAAATCAAAAATCTAAATATTAGTTTTTTTTTTTTTTTTAAATTCAAAAATCAAAATTCACACAAGAAAATCAAAATTTAATTTAGAGATTAAATTTCAAAATTTCTAATTGCAAAAATTTAAGTTTGAAAATCAAAAATCAACCTTTGAGCACCAAATTTCATATTTCAAATCCACAAACTTCTAAATTTTCAGAATTAAAGATTTTTTTTTTGTGTCAACCGATTGATAAGTTTGTGTCAATCGATTGACACAGAAGTGCTGATAAAAAACACAAGACACAGTCAATCGATTGACAAGAAAGTCTCAATCGATTGACTTAGGAATGTCAAGTAGTTTCTCTACCACAGAATAGAGTCAATCGATTGAGGAAGAATTCTCAATCGATTGACTGCTAAAAACACAAAATTTCCCTAATCCGAGTTAATCAAAATTTCGTCGATTTCCCCGACAACGGCGCCAAAAACTTGATCATTCTAAAATATAACCCTTGCAAGTGCACAAGATCTATTGCAGTTTAGCAAGAACAGGGGTGTCGAACCCACAGGGAAATCTGAATTTTTAATTAATTCTATCAGGGATCTGAAAACATCCCCAAGGAAGTACCAAGGGGCAAATTCACTTTACCAAAATTTTATCACTTTTTCTAAATGCACGAAAAATAAATTATCCTAAACAACTAGTTACCGATGAATCTAAGAACAATCTTTAAAGAAGATCAAGGAATATGCTACCCCAGATTTGTACCCCCTTTCATTAAAATATCATTCACACCATCATTCATTCACAAAATTGATTTAGTATGACCATCAATCTGGCATACCCTATCTAAAAACAATGACTCAGCCTAACATTGCGGTATGAGTCATGTAAAAAGCATAGCGTATCTCGTGATGTATAGATCAAAACGATAAAAACATTAGATTATGGTATTAAGTATAAGTGTGGGTACTTATCTGGAGATCGCATCTTCCCTGATTTACCGATTTAGCTGCTCATCTCGGGTATACGATTTCCTCTTTCATTTAAAACCATTCCTCTTCTTATTTCTTTCACAAAAGATATTTATTTTCAAACCTAGGTACAATCTACCCTGATCAAAACCCTAGAAGAATGAGAGAAGATGATATCTAAAAAGATGAAAAAGAATTTCCCCCAAGAAAAGTATAAAAAAAATCTCTCAAAACTGTCCAAAAAATTCTCTCTACAAAGCTTTTTCCTTCCTTTTTATAATGGCCGAGCACTCCTAAACCCTACAGTCTCAATCGATTGAGACAGAAGTCTCAATCGATTGAATTTGAGTTCGAATTGTTTTAGGGCACTTCTGCCTTATCAATCGATTGATTTTCATGCCTCAATCGATTGATTTTCAGGGATGAAGTTTATTTCAGCTGTCAATCGATTGAACATGATTCCTCAATCAATTGACTCTTCAATGTGAAGTCTCCTTTCTTGATGGATATTGGTTCTCTTTTTGGATCTCAATGCTTCTTTGGACCTTTTTGTCCATAGCTCTTGCATAGCCCTTAATTTCCTTCTTTTAGGCTTTTGAACGATCTAATGGTTGGAAACACCTGTAAACATCAAAACCTCACAACAACCATCAGATGCTTTCATCGAACAACTAAATGTAGGATTTAAGGTGTGAAATATAGTCATATTTCAACACCGATCAACAACCCTAATGTGGGAACCATATACTGAAACAATAGTATATTGCTAGATCAAAGACCCTATTTTCTCCAAAAGGTAACCATTTAAAACCCATTTTCTTTGATTTTTCTTGCTTTTTCTTGTAAATATGATCACGATCTTGCATTCTTTAATGAATAATGGTTTATTTTCATTGTGAATATGTTTATTGATGATGTGTTGATGATTTTTTATGAATAATGCCCTTTTTTTGTTATTTTATGGGTTTTAATGGTGCCTATTATATATCTATATATATATATATATATATTTGTTTTTATTTGTGCATATAGAAGGGATTTTGTTTTTTTTTCATTTCGAAAAAAGCAAGGATTTTTGGTCTTTTTCGTGATTTTTTTTGGACATTAATTAGGGAAAACGGAGTTTTAGTTTCTATTTTTTGAAAATTAATTAAGGAAAATGACTTTTGATTTTTATATTATTATTTTTTGAAAATTAATTAAGGAAAAATGATTTTTGGTTTTTGTATATTTTTTGAAAATTAACTAAGGGGTTTATTATTTTTTTGGGGGGTTTTGTTGTTTGAAAACTAACTAAGGTATTGATTTATTATTTATTATTTTTTTTTTAGGGTTCTTTATTTTATAAGTGAAAGGGGTTTTTTAATTTTTTGTTTTTTATAGACATAAAAAAAAAAAGAGGGCTTCTCTTTTTTCTTGGTTTCGTGTTTTAGGAACATAAAAGGGCGGACTCCTTTGTTTTTAGTTTTTCTAAACATGAAAAGAAGGACTTCCTCTCTCTTCTTTTTTTTTTTTTTTTTTTTTTTTTTTTTTTTTAGAAGCATAAAAGGATTTTTTTTTTGTTTTTAGTTTTTCTACACATAGAAGAAGGACTTCTTTTTTTCTGGTTTTTGGGTTTTGATTTTAGAAGCATAAAGGGATTTTCTGATTTTAACTTGCTTTATTTTGAAACATAGAAAAGGGAAATTTGTTTCATTTTTATTTACTTTTGAAGATAAAAAGGAAGGGATTTTTTAGCATTTTCAATTCAAAAAGGGATTTTTTTTTGTTTATGTATGTGTGTATCTTCATTTATGAAAATAATAGAAAAAGGGTGAGCATACTTACCTTCCCTTGGCGTGTAGCACGAAAATGATTCTTTATCACTGATCTGCTTTGAAGTGATTACTTGCTTTTGCCCTAGAATGTCTCGCGACAAGGAGTACATGCCTGAGGAGGGCCATGAGGAGGGGCCTGATGTAGTCTATGGTCCCCGTGGGGAGCAATTTTTTGTGATAGAGCGCAAGGTGAGTCCCTGGTTGGAGATGCAAGGCGAGGCTGCCCGAGCTAGCCTTCTCCACCAGTAGTACATCCATATGTCTAATTTCGGCATAGCGGGCCTGTTGTTGCCCACAGTGTGCTTGATTTATGTGTGTTTTGAAAACGAATTTATGAATACTAAATTACACAGGTTATAGATTATGAGAAAGGCTTAAAGAGATATCAGCACAATGAGGGAGAGCATTAGCCTGCAAGATCAGGGCCAATTGTAACAAGTTTTAAAAGTGAGTATATTAAAGATCGTCCACAGAGAATTTATCTAAAATATGAGATAAACCTCCAGATCTGTGCTACCAGATCTGGCTCTGTATCCTATCTAGAAAGCGGATAAGATGAGAGGTTTGAATTTTGTCACGTTTAACTACAAACAAATAAAGAAAAGACTTAAACTAGATGATCCAGATCCGAGTTGGGGGAGTGTTTAAAATAAAACAAACGGAGAAGTAATATCTTCCTTTAATTTGGCCTTCGAATTTTAATGGAGAAATTGCAACTAAACAGAGCCGATTCAATCTTCATCTGGCTACAAGCACAAATGGAAGAGAAATAAATCTGAATTTAGGAAGAGGTTTAGACTTATGGCTATGGTCTGTCCACTTAAATGGTCACAAACCATCCAATAGTTGTTGACCTATCCTTAATTCAGAACATGAAACATTACTACAAGTGCCGTAAGAAGCTAGGTTACCAATACTAATTCTTACAGGGGTACTGAATCAAGAGAAATTACATGCAAAGCAATGAATCTAAAGGAGTCTAATGTACTAAGGAGATCAACAAGAACCCTTGACATGAATCCAATGGAGAAAACATAGTTTACAGCAACCTTTTGAAATTCATTCTTACAATTACAGAGCACGGCTGGACAGCCCTAAGACTTGCAGTCTTGAATGCCAATCTCCTTGGAGTTACAAATCGCTCTCAGAAACTCTCAAAAACAAATACAAAAGAAGCTATTACAGGGGGTGCAGACAGGCTATCTGACCGGAAAGCGGAGAAGTAGAAATGAAACTCAAAATCTGGATGTCCCAATTGGGCAAATGCTTCACCTATTTATAGCTTTCCCCTGGTCCTGCATAGAGCTAAATTGGCCAATCAGAGGCGTTCAGATCTGGATTACCCAATGGCAGTTGAGCACGGAGATCCAGATCTGTTCTGGCCAATTAGAATTCTCTGATCTGGTTCAGCCAATCGGGTTGCAGAATAGCTCTGTTCTTCAATTTGAAAGTTTGTTGAGGTTTCTAGAAGTTCCCGCCACATTCTTCTGTCCAAAGTGCTCACGTGGGCTGGAATATTCTTTCGTTTTATGCTTTGCAAACTCTCTGGAATGTTCCTGGGCTTTAACGTGCATTGGGACGCGTGCAAAAGAGTACTGAAATGCCTTTTAAAAAGCTGTAATTCCCCAGAATGCCCTTTCGTAAAGTTTAAGGTCCTTTTCGCAAAGTGTTTTGGCTCCTGAAGCTCCTTTCGTGAAGTTTAAGTTCTGTTCGAATTGAGTTTTCTTCTTTTCGCAAAGTTCATTCTTCTATTCGAACAGTTCTGCTACTCTTCACAAACCTTATTTGAGGTTTTATTCCTTCTTCGCAAAGTTCCAGGTTCTTTGCGAATACTGAAGATTCTTTGCGAATTGAGCTTTGTAGCGTATTCTTCTTTGCGAATTGTTCCCTTTTCTTCTTCAGGTCTTTGCTTCTTCTTTTCAGTCCTTTTAACCACTGCTGAGGCCATTTCTTCACTTCCTTTCTTTAGCTTGACATGAGTTGTCAGCTTTTTGGTCTTTTTAGGCTGCTTTTCTGATTTGGACTTGTCTTTTTGGTTAGCTGTAACATGAGCACTAAAACACTTATTTAGTCTTCTCAAAGGTCTTTCAAGACTCATGTTTAGGGGTGAAAAATGGTATTTTTCACTTCTTAACACACCCCCAAACCTAAGCTTTGCTAGTCCCTGAGCAAAGAAACATAAAAAATAAAGTAGAGAGCCACTTTTGTAGGAAGCACAGTTACATTTAGCATATGCAATAAGCCTTTTAAACCCCTAGGTGATCCCTAGTGGAGGAGTGAAGTCTCCTGAGGGTTTTCAGTGAAGGTACCCACAAACTTCTCAATGAAACAGTTAACACAAGTGTAATATCATCAAGTTAGCAATCAAGGAGCAGGATTAGTTTACTCTTGAATCAATGATTATACAGAAATTTTATTTATTGGTTGCACAGGAGTTTAACAGCATAAACTTCATGAATGTTCAATATTTCCAATCCGTGTACAGCCATAGAAAATTGTACAAGTGTGTGTCAGCACTGAGCTCATCATCTGATTAAAAATTAGGTTATAAGTCATACTTAATGCATTCAAGTTCCAACCCAAAAAACTCTCCAGGGTATACTCTCATCATTGTCTTGGTGAGGGGTTCATTTTCTCTCAAGCTCAAGAGCAGTTACATCTCCCAAATGGATCTGTAAGCATGAGCATAGGCATAGTTCTTAGGTACTAGCGTCATTGACATATCCTCACCATAGATTGGGTAACTCTTTATCTCCACTTGACAGCTTACTCATCTTTGGATCACAAGGGCTTTTAATCTGGGTTTGTTATGTGGCTTATGGAGTGGGGTTACAAGGAATGGAGGTTTGAACAGGGGTTCGAAATTGAGAAATCAGTAAGTGAAGGAGGTGGTTCATGACTTCACCTTCTTGAGTTCAGCTTCTTTCTTCTTCTTTTTGAGATTCTCATATTTGAAGTGATCAGTTTTTTCTTTGATTTCGATTTTTCAAAAGAATGTTCCTTTTTGCCTCTTCTCTTGCTCCTCTTCCTTATTGTTTTTATTTCTTTTTATTTTTCTTCTTTTTATTTTTATTTTTGCTTTTCCTGAGATGCCACCATGTTCTCAGTTACCATACTGCCAGCTTTGAGGTATTTCCTCGTCATTCACTTAATGTTGCCCAGAAATGTTCCATCTTCAGTTCTTTCTCCTTTATCTCCTGAATTCTCAGAGTGAGGGAAGGCTGAATTGGGTTCATAGGTTCAGGTACAAGTACTTTGGGTGCTTATTAAAGAATTTTAGGATTTATAGCTCAAAGGGGGTACAAACAAGGGCAGGTGTTTTAGGGTTGGTTTTGTTAGGCTCAAGCTGTCCAAAGAAGGCCTTGATCTTTTCCTCTATTTCATGAGTGCTGTTAGTTGTTTCAATTTGGAGCTGTCTAACTTCTAGTGAGTCCAGTGCCTCAGCCAGTCCTTCGAATCAGAAGAAATTGCCTTAGTCACTCTTCAAAAGAGATGGAGGAAAAATTATAGGCTCAATTCTCACTGGTTATGGTTTTTCTTTGAACTTTTAAGTATGTCTTTACCTTTTTCTCTCTCTAATGACTCACTAAGTGCTGATACAGGTAGGTTTTCATGGTGCAATCATCATGGAAATGTGGAATATTAAAGGTTTATGATGTCTAAAGTTTGCAAAGAATTTTAAATTTCTTAATTGTCATGATTCTTAAGTAAAAATAATTCATTTCCCGATTACTTAGGTGATTCTGCTGCACTTAGGTTAACTACTCCTTGGGCAAGGCCTGTCTGCCACACCCCCAAACCTATGAGGAGCAGTGTCCTCACTGGTTCAGAGGCAGCGGCACAGTCACATTTATTAAGGGTAAAACATGAAAGGAAGCAGCAGTAAATACAACAACAAAACAGAGAATTGCAGAAAGAAAATTTTATTAACTAGAATTTATACAAAAAAGAAAAATAAAAGAGAAAAACAAGGAGAGAGGGGGGAAAGGGATTAAGGGTGAGGGGGTTGAGAAGGTGGGGGGGTGGAAGGGGCAGGGGACGGTTCTATTTTTTTCTTTTTCTGTGGGGGCTGGAGTTTTTCTTCCTCCTCTTTGGCCAGAAGCAGTTGAACCGCCTCGAATTCATCCCAGAGGGGTTGGAGAGGATCCGGCTCTTTAGGAGGTGGCGGGTCTAGCCACATTGGATAAAACTTGTGAGGCAGCTGATTGGGCTTGTTGTCAGCCATTGGTAGGAGCGGGGAAGGGCTGCGAGGGTGATAGGAGATGTGAGGAAAACGAAAGGGGGCCTGCTATTTATAGAGAAGGATGGGGGAAGATGAAACATTAGGAATTAAATGGGGGGAAAGTTGGGAAACGGCAGGGCCCAGCAATCAGCGTAGGTCATTAAAGTTGCATGTGACACGTGTATTTGGGAAATAGAAACAGTTAAGACCATGCATTGACCGTCTTATTTAATATGTATCTACGTGGAAATATTCGCAGAGTTCGAAACCCGTGAGGAGCAGTGTCCTCACTGGTCTGAAATGGGGGAGAAACAAAAATAAAATTGACAAACTAAGATAGAACAGAAAAAATGAAAAAGAACAAATAACAGAAAGATAACAAAGAACAAAAATTCAAAATTGAGAAAAACAAAGTACAGAATTACACAGAAATATATACAAAAACAAAAGATTGATATATTGCATTGGAGACATAATACATGCAGAGTTAATAACTAGGATCAAAGTCAGTATCATAGGTGGGTTCCCTGGGTTTTGAACTAGAGTCACTGTCAGAATCCGAACTGGAATCAGTGTTGGAATCTGAACTGGATTTAGGTTTCTCAGGAATGGAGTTCTGTAGTTCAGTGTACTCTTCTGATTTGATCTTTCTGGTGAGGCCAAGGTGTTTGGTAAGGCTGGTGGTTTTCTTCTGTTCTTGAGCTAACT
Source organism: Chloranthus sessilifolius (assembly GCA_021018995.1). Classification (NCBI taxonomy): domain Eukaryota; kingdom Viridiplantae; phylum Streptophyta; class Magnoliopsida; order Chloranthales; family Chloranthaceae; genus Chloranthus; species Chloranthus sessilifolius. The sequence goes on from CM037589.1 coordinate 149,644,959, forward strand.
GAGCTTGTAACATAGCCACCTTGTGCTGCTTAGCCTTGACCAATTGAAATGTTTGCCCGACCAGATCCCTCATCTTATCTCTCTCAAATTGCATGAAATGCTCCAATTTCTTGATTTTGGCCTCATATGGGGTTCTGATGTAGGCTTCCAAATCAACCAGCCCCTTTTGCACATCCCTACGGATGTAGGGGTTTGCTGCCATGGCCTGTGTGAGGGTGGCATATCTAGGGAGGGGGATGGAGTGGTAGGGGACTAAAGGGGGCCCAGCTGGGGGAGGGGGGGGTGGGGGAGTTAAGAGAGGGTCATTAGGGTCAGTTTGGATGGCTAGCTCAGAAAACCGGGGGGGTGGTGAAGGGGGGTCTGTTTGAGTGGCTAAGTTAGCAGACAGGGGTGGTGATAGAGGGGGGTCTGTTTGGGTGTCTAACTCAGCAAACAGGGGGGGTGAGACCACAGTTAGTTCAGGCATGGTTTGTGTGGCCTGGGTGGTAGTGGAGGGGGTGAGCAGTAGGACCTCTGGGTCTGTTTGCGTTGCCTGGGAGGCAAAATAGAGAGCAGGGGTAATGGGGGTAGGTGGTAATGGGGCAGCTAAAGAATGGAGGAGCTCCAAGGTAACAGACTGATTGTCTGTGTGTGTTTGGAGTTGGGCTTGGATGGATTGGAGGTAGGTGAGGATTTGGGTGATGGGAGCAGGTGTGGGGGAAATTGGCCTAGAGGGGATTGGGATTACTGAGGTTGAGGGTTGAGGTGTGATGGCTGTAAAGGGGGAGGCTGGGAAGTGGGTGAAAGGGGGAGGAGCAGGGATAGGTGTAGGATCTAGCTCCATGGTTTCAAAGATGGATGAATAGGCCTCAGTTGTGAAAGGTGGGGGTTCAGAGGTATGTGATACTTCAGGTGTGTGTGCTGAAGGGGTGTGGGAGTGTGAGGGGCTTTGGAGTAAAGGAGTGCAGGGGGATGGGGCAAGAAGGTCAGTGGCTAACTCCTCTAGGACTTGGGCATTAGTGGGGGAAGTGGATGGTGTTGGAATGGTAGGAGTGGTTTATGTGGTAGGGGTATCCAGGATGGGGATGATGGAAGGTGTGGATGATGAACCAGCTGGGATAGGGGAGAGTGTAGGGGAATAGGGTACCAGGCAATCTTTTTCGGTAGGAGGTGCAGCTGAAGAGCTAGCTACCTCAGGGATGTGTAGAAGGGGTGCAGCAGGTGGTGCAGCTAAAGAGCTAGTCACCACAGTAATTGGGTCTTGTAAAATGGCAGGGGCTGGCTGTGGTGCAGAGGTTGGTGGTGGCTCCATGGCAGGTTCAACTTCTGCAGCAGAGGTATCTATGGGAATCTGTGCTATTTCACCCACAGGTTCATGTTTAGCTGCAGGGGTGTCTAAGGGTGGCTGTTCAAGCCCACCCACACTTGCAGGGCTAGGTTCCCTTCGTGCTCGGCAGAATAGGATCTAGCCTGTGCCCCGGGCAGAATGGGTTCGAGGCGGCACGAAAGCGGGGGCATGTCGGTTCACCTGCCTCCCTCATTCTTCTCAACATAGCCTGACTTGTAGTCCAGGCTTTCTTTCCAAAGTTATGGGGGGTGAGGACTTCAAAGGGCTCTTCCCTGTCTAAAACGAATTTGGATCTTAGGAGGGCAGTAATTAATCTTCCAAAGGGCAGGCCAGCTATCTTCTGTTCTTTCTTTACCTTGGCACTCACATCAGCCATTGCCTCAAAGATGAGCATAGGGGCATTGAAAAACTGCCCCTTAGAAAAGTGGAAGAGGGCTTCTAGGATGGGAGTTCTCCTCTCTTGGCTATGCCCAGTGACATAAATACTCCCTCTGAGTATGGAATCCATCAGCAGAAATTGAGGGGCAAGATCTCTTCTCATGATTGATTGCCCAGAGCCCACGATGCCATGAGTTAAGTGGGCAGCCATGTCTCTGAAAGAGGCTGCTTCAAGAGCAGCCAGAGGACCATCGAGATTGAATTGAAAGGGTATCCCCAGAGCATGCCCTATGTCCTCAGCTGTCACAGTTAGGTCATAGTCATCTATAAAAATGACTAGGGTTGGCACATCGGCATCATCCTCAGTGACCTTGGTGAGGTTTTGATACCACAGCTTTATCATCCTTGGATAAATTTTTTCTGGTAATGGGGTAAGGATATTGCTGAGAGAAGCCTCCCTGAGGTATCTTAAGGATGGCAGGCATTCTGGTTTGGAGGAGAAAAAAGTTTCGTCCACCAATAGCTCAGGTATGAGCTTCTGGGCATCAATGAAGGGGTTAGGCAAGACCAAGTGAATGGGCAATGGGGGTAGCTCAGGCTCAGGGCTTGAGGCAGCAGGGGTAGGCTCCTCATGTCATACTTTCTTTCCTTTTTCCACCCTATCTGCCTTGTCCATTGAAAGCTTCCTCTTTGCAGATGTTTTTGCTTTTCCTTTGGCTTTTGGGGTCGATTTGGTTGCCTTCTTGGCAGATGATTTGGGGAACATTGCAGCTAATGATTTTTCGGTTTTTCCCATGCTTAATTGATGGAGGAAAATGCCCCAACTACTGGCTAACACAGAATCAGATTTTTCTAAAAGATTGAGCGAGAATGGACAGAAAAATACCGTGATCTAGGGTTTGTGTTTGAACTGAGTTGCTTCGCTTGTGAAGATCGCCCAACTGATAGTCTGAATTCGTTCTCTGAAAAATGGAAATGATCAAACAATCAGGAACAAACGGCTGGTATCGTTGTGGAGCTCGTGTGAGAAGAGAGTGAGCTAGGGTTTTAGTGGAGCGTCGCTCTGCAGAGAGTGTTTGAAAATGCAGATCTAATTTTGAAACGACTATATATACTTGAAGTTAAAATCGCAAAGCACCTTTAAGTTTTTGAAAAGTTCCAAAAGAGCCCTTTTTACTATTTCGAATGGCAAAAGTGCCTTTCGACAAGTAGACAGCTTCAGAAAACTTATTTCGCAAAGGACTTAGCATCAGAACTATCTATTCGAAAAGGAAATGTTATCAGAATCAACTCTTCGAAAAGAACATCTTTGTTTTCGAACAGTTCATTGTAGCTCCAGAATCTATTCGAATAGAACTTTGGATTTTGCGAAAAGCACTTATTGCTTTGCGATTTGAACTTTGAGTGTATTTAAACTATGCGAAAAGAGAAAAGAAGCAGAAACAAAGAAATTCAGCAAAGACTATGTTGTACAAACATAATATACAGTTTTCTACCATCAGATTTTTGGAGATTCGTGATGACAGATGGGCGGCACAGGCTCTTGAATGTTGTCAATGCATGGCTTGAGCCTCTGACCATTTACCTTTATGATTCTGCCATCATTGGGATCAAGGATATCCACAGCTCCTGAGGGGGCAGCCTTGATGACAGTGTATGGCCCTTCCCATCTGGATCTCAGTTTTCCAAGAAAAAACTTGAGCTTGGAGTTAAATAGCCATACCTTAGAACCGGGTATGAACTCTTTTGTCATTAAATTCCTATCATGAAATGCTTTAACTTTCTCTTTATACAATCTGGAACTTGTATAAGCATCCATTTGCAGCTCTTCCAATTCAGCAAGTTGAAGTTTCCTGTGATTACCAGCAGAAGTTAGATCCATATTAAATGTTTTGATGGCCCAAAAAGCTTTGTATTCTAACTCTACTGGTAAATGACATGCTTTGTCATAGACCAATCTAAATGGGGACATTCCAATTGGGGTTTTGTAGGCAGTTCTGTATGCCCATAATGCATCATTCAGCTTAAAGGACCAATCCTTTCTGTCCTTCTTCACAGTTTTTTCCAAAATGTGCTTGATTTCTCTATTGGAAATCTCCACCTGTCCACTGGTTTGTGGATGATAGGGAGGGGCTACTCTATGAGTGACAGAGTATTTTTTCAATAGAGCTTCAAAATGGCTGTTACAAAAATGGCTTCCCCCATCACTGATGATGGCTCTGGGAAAACCAAACCTAGAAAAAATGTGGTCTTTGAGGAATTTCAAAACCACTCTGTGATCATTTGATTTAGTAGCTATGGCTTCAATCCACTTGGAGACATAATCCACTGCTACTAAAATGAAGTTATTTCCATTGGAAGGAGGAAAGGGACCCATGAAATCTATTCCCCATACATCAAACAGCTCAACTACCAGAATAGGCTGTAGAGGCATTGAGTTTTTCTTGAAAATGCTGCCTAGTTTTTGGCAGTTCTGGCAGGATTTACAGTGCAGCAAGGCATCCTTAAAAAGTGTGGGCCAATAAAATCCACAATGCAAAATTTTTGCAGCAGTTTTATTCCCACTAAAATGACCTCCACAGGCCTGTTCATGACACATTGACAATATTCCAGAAAATTCATGGTCAGGGACACATTTTCTAATTACTTGATCTGCACAGCTTTTAAATAGATAAGGATCTTCCCAGATAAAATGTTTAACTTTTGAGAAGAAAAGATCTTTATCCATTCTATTCCAATGTTGAAGAATTTTTCCAGTAGCCAAAAAGTTGACTATGTTTGCAAACCAAGGAGTGTGCATACTGATGGCAAAAAGTTGCTCATCAGGAAAGGATTCATTGATAGGTATTCTATCAAGCTCAGCAGTAAAAATTCTGGAGAGGTGATCAGCTACCACATTCTCCACTCCCTTTTTATCTTTAATCTGTAGATCAAACTCCTGTAACAGGAGGATCCACCTGATTAATCTTGGCTTAGTGTCCTTCTTAGACAAAAGGTACTTCAAAGCAGAGTGGTCAGTGAACACCACAATTTGTGATCCCAACACATATGACCTGAATTTTTCCAGTGCAAACACAATTGCCAGCAGCTCCTTGTCAGTTGTTGTGTAATTGAGCTGGGCATCAATCATTGATCTACTAGCATAAGCTATGACATGAGGCAGCTTATCTTTTCTCTGTCCAAGGACAACTCCTAAAGCATAGTCTGATGCATCACACATCAGTTCAAAAGGCAATGAATAATCAGGAGATTGCAATATTGGGGCTGAAATCAAACATTTCTTAAGGAATTCAAAAGCTTTCATGCATTCATCAGTGAAGACAAAAGGGACATCTTGACACAGTAGATGACACAGTGGCTTGGATATTTTACTGAAGTCCTTGATGAACCTTCTATAAAATCCAGCATGCCCCAGAAAACTTCTGATCTGTTTCACAGTTTTGGGAGGAGGTAAATGTGCAATTAAATCAATTTTTGCTTTGTCCACCTCAATGCCTTTATGGGAGACAACATGTCCAAGGACAATGCCCTGGGTGACCATGAAATGACTCTTTTCCCAGCTTAAAACCAGATTGGTTTCTTCACATCTTTGTAACACCAATTTGAGGTGGTGTAAATACTGGAAAAAACTGTCACCATATATCGAGAAATCATCCATGAAGATCTCCATAAATTGATCAATCATATCCGAAAAAATGGCATACATGCATCTTTGAAAGGTAGCAGGAGCATTGCAAAGACCAAAAGGCATCCTCCTATAGGCAAAAGTGCCAAAGGGGCAGGTGAAGGTGGTCTTTTCTTGGTCCTGTGGGTACACAGGGATCTGGTTGTAACCAGAGTACCCATCGAGGAAGCAGTAGTAAGCTTTTCCTGCTAGCTTATCAAGAATTTGGTCGATGAATGGGAGAGGGAAATGGTCTTTCCTTGTCATAGTATTCAGTTTTCTGTAGTCTATACAGACCCTCCATCCCGTTGTTTGTCTGGTAGACATGGGTTCACCAGAATCCGCAGTTATAACAGTGATTCCAGATTTCTTAGGTACCACCTGTGTGGGTGCTACCCAAGCAGAATCTGAAATGGGGACCCCTGCATCTAACAGCTTCACAACTTCTTTCATGACCACCTCTTGCATGTGAGGGTTCAGCCTCCTTTGTATTTCTCTAGAAGGCTTTGCATCCTCTTCTAGGTGGATTTTGTGCATGCAAACAGCTGGATTTATTCCTCCCAAATCGGCAATGGTCCAGTCAATTGCCTTCTTATGTTCTTTTAGAACTACCAACAGCTCTTCTTCTTGCTCCTTTGTAAGGGAGGAAGAAATAATAGCAGGTAATGACTTATGACCTCCCAAAAACACATATTTCAGATTTTTGGGCAGCTGTTTGAGTTCTAAATCAGGTGGGCTGAGAAAAGAGGGTAGCAAAGGTACCTTGGTTATTTGTGGAAGAGGGAGAGTAGCAGGTTTCCAAGAAGGGAAACTTGCTAATTGTTTAAGAGTTCCTTGCACAAAGTTTATTCCCTCTGAATTTGAGCTCCAACTTCCTTCTTTTCCAGTGGATCCCCAATCATTCTTAACTTCTGTGGTGAAGTCTTCACCCTGCAGAAATTGTTGTAAAGACTCCTCCACAAGTTCATCCAATATGTCAACATGAAAACACTCTTCAAAATTAAATTGAGGTTGGTTGACAGCATTATAAACATTCAATTTGACTTTCATATTACCAAAAGAAACTTCCATAATACCAGACCTGCACTGAATACAAGCATTTGCTGTAGCCAGGAATGGTCTTCCCAAAATGACAAGGATGGAAGTGTTGCTTTTGGTTGGTTCCATGTCTAACACCAGAAAATCAGCAGGATAGAAAAATTTATCTACTCCTACTAACACATCTTCAATCAATCCCACAGGTTTTCTTTCGGATCTGTCTGCTAGTTGTAACACCACTTGAGTGGGTTTTAATTCTCCCAATCCTAGCTTCTCATATATAGAATAGGGAAGCAGGTTGACACTAGCACCCAGATCTAGCAAAGCTTTTTCGATGGTGTGCTCCCCAATGATGCAGGGGATTGTGGGGATTCCAGGATCTTGCAATTTAGGAGGAGTTGCAATGGATAGCACTTGGTTAATTTTCTCCACAGCAAAGACCTTCTTGGATAACTGTATCCTAGATTGTCTTTTGTGGGTGCACACATCTTTCAAGAATTTGGCATATGCAGGGACCTGTTTGATTGCTTCAAGAAGAGGTAGATTTATTTTAACTTGCTTGAAGGTTTCTATCATTTCCTTAATTTTTGTGTTCCCTTTTTCGAAAGGGGAAACAGACTTCATTGCATGGGGAATGGGAGGTGAGGAACAAATCTTTCATCCTCATCTTTTTCAAGAACTTTTTGATTTTTTTGTTTTTCATTTTTTTGATTTTTCTGAGGCAAATCAACAACCTCATTGCTATCATCATGCTATTTTGCCTGCACAACTTGCTCTTTTTCTTTCTCTCTTTCCTCTTCACTACCCACTTTATTATTTATTACTTTTCCACTTCTCAAAGTGGTAACAGTTTTAACTTCCTCATGGCCATTGGAGGTTTCTCCAACCATGAACTGTCCCTTGGGATTGTTCAAAAGTTGGTTGGGTAGTTTGCCTTCCTCTCTTTTGGCTAACGAATTCGAGAGCTGGCCCAATGTTTCTTCAATTTTTTTGATGCTCTGGCTGTGAAAATTCACAGTCTGAGATAAAGTTCCTAAGTTTTGAAGTGAACTTAAGACTTGTTCTTCAAAGGAGAGGGACCTAGGAGGGACCTAGGAGGGGCAGGAGCTGGTGCAGACTGCTGCATGGGTGGCTGTGAAATAGGCTGCTGAAAATTTTATTTATTATAAAAATTCTACTGATAGGGCTGAGCAGATTTGAAAGGCATCTGATTTTTGGGTTGTTGCTGCTGTTGGAACTGGTAGTTCCCCTGATTCCATCTTAAATTGGGATGCGATCTCCATGGGTAATCATTTGATTGCATCTGTCCAAAAGATTGAGCTGCATGAGCTTGTTCCATCATTAATTCTGGGAACTGTGATGCAGAAGGACATTGATCAATTGAATGAGTAGGGGACTGGCATATCAGACATGCCCCCTCTACTCTTGACCCATTTGGAGTTTTAAATGAGTCCATCAGTTTATCAAATTTTGTGGTCAGATTATCCATTTTCCTCTCCAACTCATTTACCTCATAGATCTTCCCTCTGGTGGATTGGTGATTATTCAACCTAGCTGGATTCTCAATGTCTCTTGACAGAGATTCCTGCTGTGTTGAGTTTTCACCAATCACTTCAAAGAGGTCCCAAACCTCCTCAACTGTCTTTTGCAAGTAAGTACCTCCACAGGAGGCATCCACCATGTTCTTGCCTTTCTGATCAATTCCTTGATAGAAGCTTTGAACCAGCTGCCATTTAGGAATTTGATGATGAGGGCATTGCCTTAACAGTTCTTTGAATCTTTCCCATGCTTCATGGAAAGTTTCAGTTGAGTTTTGGGAGAATGAGATGATGCTTTGTCTTAGTTGGCTGGTTTTGGATATTGGGAAATATTTAGACAAAAATTGACACTGCAAGTCATTCCAGGAGGTAATACTATTTGGTGCCAACATAGATAGCCATGCTCTAGCTTTGTCCTTTAATGAAAAAGGAAAGAGCCTAAGCTTGGTTGCCTCTGGACCAAGTCCAGCTATGTTAAACGTAGTACACAAAGCTAGAAATTCATCTACATGCTTGTAAGGGTCTTCCTTACTCAATCCATGGAAGGAAGGAAGCATTTGAATGGTGGATGACTTGATCTCATAATTTCCCTCCATAGTAGGAAATTGAATGCAGAAAGGAGAATTGTAGGCACCAGGGGCAAAGTAATCCCTCAACAGTCTAGGTACTTCACCCATAGTAGCAGAATTCTGTGTTGTGTGTCTGGTTCTTAGTAGTCTTTCAACTTCTAAATTTAAAGGGAGAATCTCAGGGCTGATAGTCCTCCTACCAAACATACAACTCAGAAAAGATTTTGTTACAGCAAACCTTTCGGATTAAGTAGTTTCCTTTCTTTCACAAAGCTGTATCTGAAATCTGCACAGAGATAAACAACAGAACAATTTAATAAATAAATGAAAATAAAACTTAGGTCTATCTATTTTAGAACAAATTCCCCGGCAACGGCGCCAAAAACTTGTTGTTGCCCACAGTGTGCTTGATTTATGTGTGTTTTGAAAACGAATTTATGAATACTAAATTACACAGGTTATAGATTATGAGAAAGGCTTAAAGAGATATCAGCACAATGAGGGAGAGCATTAGCCTGCAAGATCAGAGCCAATTGTAGCAAGTTTTAAAAGTGAGTATATTAAAGATCGTCCACAAAGAATTTGTCTAAAATATGAGATAAACCTCCAGATCTGTGCTACCAGATCTGGCTCTGTATCCTATCTAGAAAGCGGATAAGATGAGAGGTTTGAATTTTGTCACGTTTAACTACAAACAAATAAAGAAAAAACTTAAACTAGATGATCCAGATCCGAGTTGGGGGAGTGTTTAAAATAAAACAAACGGAGAAGTAATATCTTCCTTTAATTTGGCCTTCGAATTTTAATGGAGAAATTGCAACTAAACAGAGCCGATTCAATCTTCATCTGGCTACAAGCACAAATGGAAGAGAAATAAATCTGAATTTAGGAAGAGGTTTAGACTTATGGCTATGGTCTGTCCACTTAAATGGTCACAAACCATCCAATAGTTGTTGACCTATCCTTAATTCAGAACATGAAACATTACTACAAGTGCCGTAAGAAGCTAGGTTACCAACACTAATTCTTACAGGGGTACTGAATCAAGGGAAATTACATGCAAAGAAATGAATCTAAAGGAGTCTAATGTACTAAGGAGATCAACAAGAACCCTTGACATGAATCCAATGGAGAAAACATAGTTTACAGCAACCTTTTAAAATTCATTCTTACAATTACAGAGCACGGTTGGACAGCCCTAAGACTTGCAGTCTTGAATGCCAATCTCCTTGGAGTTACAAATCGCTCTCAGAAACTCTCAAAAACAAATACAAAAGAAGCAATTACAGGGGGTGCAGACAGGCTATCTGACCGGAAAGCGGGGAAGTAGAAATGAAACTCAAAATCTGGATGACCCAATTGGGCAAATGCTTCACCTATTTATAGCTTTCCCCTGGTCCTGCATAGAGCTGAATTGGCCAATCAGAGGCATTCAGATCTGGATTACCCAATGGCAGTTGAGCACGGGGATCCAGATCTGTTCTGGCCAATTAGAATTCTCTGATCTGGTTCAGCCAATCGGGTTGCAGAATAGCTCTGTTCTTCAATTTGAAAGTTTGTTGAGGTTTCTAGAAGTTCCCGCCACATTCTTCTGTCCAAAGTGCTCACGTGGGCTGGAATATTCTTTCGTTTTATGCTTTGCAAACTCTTTGGAATGTTCCTGGGCTTTAACGTGCATTGGGACGCGTGCAAAATAGTACTAAATGCCTTTTAAAAAGCTGTAATTCCCCAGAATGCCCTTTCGTAAAGTTTAAGGTCCTTTTCACAAAGTGTTTTGGCTCCTGAAGCTCCTTTCGTGAAGTTTAAGTTCTGTTCGAATTGAGTTTTCTTCTTTTCTCAAAGTTCATTCTTCTATTCGAACAGTTCTGCTACTCTTCGCAAACATTATTTGAGGTTTTATTCCTTCTTCGCAAAGTTCCAGGTTCTTTGCGAATACTGAAGATTCTTTGCGAATTGAGCTCTGTAGCGTATTCTTCTTTGCGAATTGTTCCCTTTTCTTCTTCAGGTCTTTGCTTCTTCTTTTCAGTCCTTTTAACCACTGCTGAGGCCATTTCTTCACTTCCTTTCTTTAGCTTGACATGAGTTGTTAGCTTTTTGGTCTTTTTATGCTGCTTTTCTGATTTGGACCTGTCTTTTTGGTTAGCTGTAACATGAGCACTAAAACACTTATTTAGTCTTCTCAAAGGTCTTTCAAGACTCATGTTTAGGGGTGAAAAATGGTGTTTTCACTTCTTAACAAGGCCAGGTAAAAGATAGGTTCAGTTCTTCCTTTTGTGCAACTTTGCTTCATTTCCATGATCTGATGCATTTTTCTCTTCTAACGCAGGATCTGCCCCCTATCTTGTTCCGTGGGGGCTGGTTGGACTTTCACAATTTCTACCTCTACGTTCCCCCTGTGGTAAAGTATTTGCTGGAGCTGGTGGGTTTTAGAGAGTTCTTATCCTGCCCCCCATGAGGGTCGATGTTGCGTACCTGAAGGCCCTGATAGAGCGGTTTCGCCTGGAGACCATGACCTTCCACATGGCCTATGCCGAGATGACCCTGATGCCCGTAGATTGGACGATGATTACTGGCATCAGGGTAGGGGGCATACCGATAGCTCGCCTTACGGTGCCGAGCAGAGAGGACATTGTTAGATTAATAGGGGCTTATCCCCTCGTGGACAGTTGCATGGCACCAAGGTCAAGATGGGCTGGCTATCCAGGCTCTATGGGGCTATTGAGTTGGTAGATTTGGGCCAGCCAGATAGGGAGCTTTACATTACACTCGAGCGGGCGATCATCATGGTCTGTATCTGTTTCTGGGCGGTGGACGAGTCAGCTTGGCACTACTAAGCATTATGGATAATTAGCTCGACGTCCATAGGTATGACTGGGGCGGAGCCGGATATGCATGGCTGATGTATGGCATAACCCGAGTATCTATCGGGGAGGCCAAGTCCGTTATCTATTTTTGGGCAGCTCTGGAGGTAATCTTTAAATCTTTCGCTTTCATCAATTTTACTTGGATGGTCTTTGTATGCTACTGACTTGTTCTTTGTGCATTGCTCTTCTCAGGCATGGGGGTACCTTCACTTTCATCCTGGGCACCCGCTTCTCCACTCAGAGGTATACACCTACCCTCTCCTCAGCAATTGGAACCAATCTCGAAGCCACAATGTGGACATGAAGCACCTAGAGATGGATCTGAGGTCCTAATTGATATGATGGTCCCCGAGCAGGTAAGGCCTTTTCATCTCTGTTTATTTCAGTTTGAAAATTCTCCTTATTTATTATGTTGCAATTTTGACTGATTGGCCACCTCTTGACTTGGACAGATCCTTCACGACCTATACCTCACCTCCATTTTCTGGGACCGGGCAGCCGTAGGTCCATCACGCCTATTCAACAACCGCCACGCTATCTTCTTCTACGGGACTGGGCCAGGGCCTACTATCTGGGGGAGCGGGTGGTTCACCAGTATCAAGGTTATCATGCCATACCCATGGACCCTCCTGCGGATGTTTTGGATCCCACTGGTAGCATTGATGAGCTCACTGCGGCCTTCCTCCATAATGGAATCTCCATTAATGCCCTTCTCGTGCCCGGGGATTATCAGCTATGGTACGAGTCCCTGCCGTATCGGTTCATCCTGCCGCACTTTGTCCCTAGCACCAACTTCCTTGCTTTCGACGGCCCGCACACTCAGGTAATTCTCCTTTCTCTTTTAGATTAGTCCCCTTTTTGTTTTAATTCAGCTTTTGTTCCTGCTGAGCGGGTTTCTATTCTGTTCACAGTTTGCTCAAGGGGATGACTCGGATGGTGAAGGTGGAGCGACAGCGGGTACTGCGGATGCTTCAGGGGCGGGTCCCTCAGGCATTGGCCCTTTAAGTGCGGGTCCCTCGAGTGAGGGTTCTTCAGGTGCTGGTCCGTCGCACACTTCTCATGCGGGTGCCCTTGGTGGTGCTCCGCCCATGGTCAATGGGACCTTCCGACGCCTCGACGACAGCTTTCTCTCGGGCCTATGTGCCGACGTGGATAAGCAGGCACGCATCTTAGCTGTAGCGGCATGAGTTCCTCCTCCTGAGGTGGTTTCAGGGGTAAGCCCTCTTACGATCACTCTTCCTTTGTCTTGGCTCCTTTTGACAAATGCACGTATTTGTTACCAATCCCGATAACTGGCATCTTTTCCCTCTGAATGTAGAACTTTGACTCGGCTATGGAGCATGCAGCGTATTACCGTAACATCGCAGAGCTCCAGGACATGGAGGTGGTAAGTATCTTGTTGTTCAATCTTTTTCTCTATTTTACTATCCTTTGTCCTTCAATTGATCCTGATCTCTGATTTTGACTATGACTTACAGAGTGCACGCGCCAAGGAATCTCGCTCTTTTCTAAGCTGGATTTCATAGGCATGGTCCCGGGTAGGGGATATGCCAACCTTCCAAAGCTCCTCGCGTCGGCAGAAGAAGTCGAAGGGCGCCAACAAGGATTAGGCCTTGGTTTTTGCATTTTGAACAATTCAAACATTTAGCACATTTTGGGATAATTTTGGGATGTTTAAACAGATTGTGATGGATGATTGTGGCATATTTTTTTTGGATGATTTTTCTGCTTGGAAATATTTGGCACTATTCCTTTGATTGCATGTTCTCTCTCCCTTGCATATATTCAATTGCTTGTAGGATGGTTTTGACGATTACTCATAAAAGTGGCCCTCAAGGTCGCATGCCTTGATGGGGGATTCTCTTGCACAAAAAAAGCCAAATTATTTCAATGTTAAGTGCCCTTTTATTTTTTACTTTTGAATGTCTTCATAGTATAAAGCAAGTGAATCAGGCTATCTGGCTAAGGGGGAGAGCAAAGGCCCACAAAGGTTCCAAAAAAAGCTCAAAAAGGCATAAAAGGGGGGAAGGTTTGTACTGGCACAACTATTAGTTGCACTGGGCTTAGCCTGAGGAAATTTGCATTGGCACAACTAATAGTTGCGCCAGTTTTATCCTTGGGGGGCAGTGGGCCCTTATATGCCTGAGACAGTCTATTTTTGCTTTTTTTTTCTTTTTGACTTGGCCTTTTCAACTAATTTTTCTTCTCATTGCTTTCCCAAGGGTGGGTCCATTGATATACATTAAATTTTATATTCTTGAAAGATCTTTGTACCTCTATGGACCCGCTTTCCAATCCTCCCTTACATGGAGGGCTTGGAACCAATTTACCCCTTTCTTTGGGCTTGGGGCCTAATTTTCTAAAAAGTTGGCTTGGAAGCTTGAACGAGAGTGAGCTTGTTGAACTAGAGCGGCTTGGATTATCATGCCTTCCCTTCTTCATTCAAACACATGGGCGTTTGAATGAAGTGGCCTTCCCTTCATGCGGCCACTTCATTTTGGGATGCAAACGCCCATGTGTTTCGTTTTGGGGAGCGGGAGTTAACTCCCACTCTTGAGGAGTTATCCAATTTGTCCGACTTGAAGCTCCACAGAGGCCTCGCAAGAGTCACGCCGAAGTCAGGTTACTCTAAATTATGTTCACCTTACCCTCGGTTTGAAAAAATTTGAGTACGAGAAAAGTTTCATTGGCGGCCCACAAGGTGCTCGATCAAATTTCTCAAAGAACTTTTCGGTGATGAAATTTCTCAAAGAACTTTTCGGTGATGAAATTTCTCAATAAACTTTTCGGTGATCAAATTTCTCAAAGAACTTTTCGGAAGTCCTTTTCTTTACGGGGGCAGAGAACTTCTCTCTTGCTCTTTATGATGTTTTGAGCGAGTTGGTAGAGGGATGATCAGTGATGCACTTAGTCCTTACTGAATTATACCGATGCCTTGATGCATTCGCTCTGGGCAAGGTGGAGAGCCTTGGGGATGTCCTTTTTTGCTCCAGGTTTGGTTAGGTGAGCATCTCGCTATCTTGGGGCTCGTGCCACACTTTTACATCGCTCGAGGTGAGGCGGCTCGATGCTTTCTGGGTAGGTGCCACCTGCTTTCGCAGGGTGATTTGTCAAATTTGAAACTTTGGCTGACAGATGCAAAGTTGATATGGAGACTCCCTTGCTTGGATCGAACCTTCCCTGTAGTTCATTCTAGAGACCATGAGGGCATCACCTCCTAGGATTGACTGACAGCACCTTCTATTTCCCATTCCGGGTGTTACGTCAGTTCGGCTGCTCTCAGCAGGTACCTTGCGTGGCAAAACCCCCTCTATGTGACTTGATCTTTTCTAGGGGGTCCTCTGGGGATGTGGATCAGATTGCTGCTCTTTGGGAGACTCGTCAGTCGACGCTGATGTGTGATATGGAGCAGGGAGATTCAGTTCAGCCTTCCCTTGAGTACGAGGCTTGGCTATTGGCTGAGCAGCCTGCTACTGATCATCTGGATCAAACAGAGAGTGTTGATATGAGAGGCCTCTGGTCAAAGAAGGAGACGACGCTTCGAGCTCGCATTGAGTTGTTGGTTGATGAGAAGAGGGTCCTGCAAGAGCTTTTAGCATAAGAAAAGGTTAGAGCAGAGGCAGCTAAGACCAGAGCGGGCGTAGCTGAGAACGAGGTCCTTCGTTTAGAAGGATCCTTGAATGTTGCTCATGGGACTACTGATGCTTCTCGGAAGAGGTACAAGAGCATGCATGGTCGTTGATTGACCGAGCGAAATGTTTGGGAGGATGGTTTTCTCGTTGAGATTAGTGCCTTGAAGCGTGAGCTGGGCCGTTGATTCCTTCCTGCACGTATATCTCTCTGCACAGATCAGATACATAGAAAAGGGGCGTAGGAAACCCCTTTACAGATACACACTTTTTGGTATACATATTTTCTTTATGTTTTTATTTTTTCTGCTTTTGTAAAAAGAAAGAAAGAAAGAAAGCTATACATTACACCGACTATTTTTTGGGATGTGGTGTAAGTGGTGCATTTGTAAATGGAAAAGGAAAATCTATTATATTTACAAAGACTTCTCTTTTTTATTTTTTCTTCTTAATTAATGGGTCCCTTTTGGAATGTGCGCAGCCTAGACATGGAAGTGGAAAAGGGAAATTATTATCTTTGACAAGGGGGGGGGGGGGGATCCCCCCCATCCTTTATTCTCTTTTTGTTTAGTTTGATGCCTCAATCACAAGGTGAGAACTCGTGTCCCCTTTTGAGCATGGTCGAACCCCCCTTTTAAATGGTCGAGTCTCAGTAGCTTTACCAAGACTGGATCGTCAATCCCTTTGGACTGAGTCAAACCTTTCTCCTTACCTTGAGTCATACGTTTGACAAAGCAGTTTCACTAAGACAATTCTGGTCGGGGCCCGATTTGAACTAACATGAGTGGCCCAGTCAAAAAAAGGGGATCGGGGAGAATAACCAAGAGGGCTCCTCCAACATCAATTTTATCAATCAATTCAAAATTTTCGTTTTCAACTTTCTTTTTTTCTAATCATCTTTTACTCACAACGCCCAAGGTGAGTTCGTCGTGCCCGTTTTTGCCCTCTTTTTACCCGTGACGCCCTTTCGGGTTTTCGCCACGTCCGTGGGTTTAGCTCTTTTACCCCAAGCACCCTTTCGGGTTTTCACCTGGTCAGCACAAACTCGTTGTTTTTATTCGTAGTGCCCTTTCGAGTTTTCACCACGTTTATCTTGCTTTGAGATTGTATTTTTATTTTATTTTTATTTTTGTTTCTTTCAAACGCCACGACATAGACGTCGATTCCGTCATAGCTGGCCGGGTGGGGTTCTGGTGTCGTCTCACTTTTCGGCTTGTGTTGACTCAACAGATACTATGACTGCTTGTGAACCTAAAAAGAGGGCTTTCTTCTGGGTGTAACTTGGCCATGGGTTAGGTTAGGATTTGAAGGTATGCTGGGCTAAACAGATTTTCTTGATATGACTAAGTTTTTCACAATATACTTTCTTCCTTAGGGGATTTTTACTGTACATGCCCCATAATTCTTCTATACATTTTTTTTCTTTTTTGCTTTATTTTATCTCTTTTTGAGGTTTGGCTTTTCCAATTTTTTTTGGATTTTGATTTTACTTTCCTCTCTCTTTTTTGGTATATGCACACACTTTTTCTTTTTCAGGGAAGGAGTTTATTGAAAGAAAGGCAAGGCTAAAAATGGGGTTGAAAAGGATATCATCATTTTCAGGGGTGCTTTTTGGCTACTGTGCTTAGAATGATGGCCTCTTTTGGATGGTTCTTAAGCAGTCACATATCTGTTTCACCAATACTTACCTTATCGTGATAGACTAAGAGTAGAACCGTCGGACGTATTCGGCATTGATGGGCTCAAGAAGATGATCTCTGTCCATGGTGGCGAGGTGGATGGCATATCCCGACAGCACTTCTTGGACGACATAAGGTCCCTCCCAATTTGGCTTGAATTTTCCTATTGGATCAGCAGGGAGAGAAGGGAAGATTTTCTTGAGTACTATGTCACCCACTTTTAGATCTCGACCGCGGACATGTTTATTGTAAGCGCGTGCGATTCGCCCCTAGTACCGGCATTGATGGGCTCAAGAAGATGATCTCCATCCATGGTGGCGAGGCGGATGGCATATCCCCGTAGCACTTCTCGGACGACGTAAGGTCCCTCCCAGTTTGGCTTGAATTTCCCTCTTGTATCGGGAGGGAGAGAAGGGAAGATTTTCTTGAGTACTGTGTCACCCACTTTTAGATCTCAATTGCGGACACGTTTATTGTAAGCGTGTGCGATTCGCCCCTGGTACCGGCATTGATGGGATCAAGAAGATGATCTCCATCCATGGTGGCAAGGCGGATGGCATATCCCGACAGTACTTCTCATACGATGTAAGGTCCCTCCCAGTTAGGCTTGAATTTCCCTCTTGGATCGACAGGGAGAGAAGGGAAGATTTTCTTGAGTACTGTGTCACCCACTTTTAGATCTCGATCGCGGACACGTTTATTGTAAGCACATGCGATTCGCCCCTGGTAGACTTGGGTATGACACAAGGTTAGGAGTCTCTTCTCGTCCAGTAGATTCAACTGTTCAAAGAGAGATCTCTCCCTCTCTGCCTCGGGTAAGCCCGATTCCATGAGGATTCAGAGCGAGGGTACTTTAACCTCTACAAGGGAGAATGGTTCCATATACAAGGGAGAATGGTGTTGCCCCTGCAGCAGTACAGATCGACGTTCTGTAGGCCCACAAAGCAAATGGCAGCATTTCACTCCAATCTCAGTAAGTAACGACCATCTTCTCTAGCATGCAGACGACTGTCTTGTTAGCAGCTTCCACGGCCCCATTAGTTTAAGGCCGATAAGGTGATGAGCGATGGTGCTTGATCTTGTATTGTTCGTAGAAGGCTCGGATGCTCTTACTAGTGAAGTTTGTGCCGTTGTCCGTGATGATATCCTTGGGTACTCCAAATCGACAGATAATATTATTCTTGAGAAACTTCTCGACATGACTAACCGTAATGTTGGCATATGATGCTGCTTCAACCCACTTGGTGAAGTATTCAACGGCGATGAGGATGAACCGATGTCCATTTGATGCTTTTAGACTAATCATTCCGACGACATCAAGGCCCCAGGTAGCAAATGGCCAAGGAGTGGTCATGCAGTGAAGATCAATGGCTGGAGCATTTATCAAACTGGAGTGTTCCTGACACTTATAGCATTTCTGAACATGTTTGCAGCAATCCGATTCCATAGTGGTCCAAAAGTATCCCTGCCACAGAATTTTCTTAGCGAGCATGTGACCGCTGACGTGGGCTCCGCATACTCCCTCATGGATCTCTTTCATAATATTTATAAGTTCATCCTCAGTAAGACATCTGAGCAATACATTATTGTAGGAATGTTTGTAAAGGCATTCACTGCAGATGACGTAGCCTGTCGCTAGACGTTGAATGATTCGTTTGTCGTCTTGGACATACCCTCAGGGAAAGTTAGTGTCTCAAGAAAATTTTTGATATCTGAGAACCAAGGTGGCTCATCATTAGGCTTTGTAGGTTCCTCAATCTGGAGGCAGGAGGTCGGCTCATTCCTTTGCTTGATCATGATCGGCTTCATCTCAGCACCATACAGGATTTCTATCATTGATGCCAACGTCACTAGTGCATCAACGAAGCGATCCCTTATCCGGGGGACATATGAGAATGTCACAACTTCAAAACAAACTATTAGATACTCGAGGTGCTCATGGTAAGGGATCAGTTTCTCATCTTTCTTCTTCCAATCACCATTCGTCTGGCATATGATTAATTGCGAATCGCTAAACACTCGGAGGTGAGTTCAAGAGCCGCCTGCAAACCAGCGGCACAAGCCTCATACTCGGCCATGTTATTAGTGCAAGGGAAGTTGAGCTTGATAGAGACTGGTACATGGGATCCTTTCGGCGAAATCAGAATGACGCCAACTCCCTGACCTTTGGCATTTGTTGCCCCGTCAAAGTGTATTATTCAAGATTCTTCTACTTCTTCTATATCATCTTTCGTCATGAATAGGATGTCCTCATCGGGGAACTCAGTTCTCAAGGGTTCATAATCTGGGAAAGGATTGCCGGAAAAATGATCGGCGAGTGCCTGCCCCTTAATTGACTTCTGAGTAGTGTACATGATGTCAAATTCAAATAATAAAAGCTGCCATCGTGCGGTTCATCCAGTAAGAGCCGATTTCTCAAGTAGGTATTTCAACGGGTCCATTCTGGCCAAAAGTAGAATGACTTGAATAGAAAGTAGTGGCGGAGCCTCTGAGTAGCCCATACAAGAGCCAGGCATACTTTCTCCAGATGAGAATAACGCGTCTCGTAATCCGTAAACTTCTTGCTCAGATAGTAGATGGCCTGCTCTCTTCTTCCCGTCTCATCATGCTGCCCTAAGACACATCCCATCGAAACTTCTATCGTGGAGAGATACATCAAGAGTGGTCTCCCCGGCTTGGGTAAATAGGTGGATTGAGGAGGTAGCTTTTAATTTTATCGAACACTGCCTAGGAATCGTCGTTCCATTCAACAGGCGAATTCTTCCTTAGTAGCCTGAAGATCGGTGTGCAGATAAGCATTAGCTATACAATGAACCGACTAATATATTATATTCTGCCCAAGAGCCCTCTAACTTCTTTCTCAGTAAATGGTGGTGACATTTCTGTGATAGCTTTAATCTGATTGTATCCCACAGAGTGATAAACGCCGTCTTCTCTCGATCTGCCTCTGCCATCCTAATCTGATTGTATCCTGAGAATTCGTCCATAAAAGAAAACATTCCGTGCTTAACTGTATTATCGACCAAGATGTCGATGTGCAGTAATGGGAAATCATCCTTCAGGCTCGCCCTGTTCAAAATACAGAAATCGATAGACATGTGAACCTTTCCATCCTTCTTCGGCACAGGCACAATATTGGCTAGCCACTGCAGGTACTTAGATACCATGAGAAACCTCGCGCCATACTGCTTGATGACCTCATCTTTGACTTTCTGCATCCACTCGGGTCGAAGATGTCTCAGCTTCTACTTAACCGGCTTCTTATCAGGGTAGAGAGGCAACTCATGCTCAACCAAATCGGTGTCTAGACTAGGCATGTCCTTGTACGACGAGGCAAAAATATCTTGGTATGATTGAAGGAAGTCAATCCTAATTTTTCTTTCTTCGGGAGATAGCGACGTTCCAATTTGGGTAATTCGGGGAATCTCCTCAGTCCCCAAATTAAGGTCCTCGATTTCTTTGACAATGGGGGTAGGGCCATGCTCAAACTCGGCAAACCGGTCCAGGAGCTCATTGGGGAGCTCCTCCAAAGGGATATCCTTGTCCAGACTCATAACTCCTACCTCTTCTTGTATTTCTACAGGAAAGGGGTCAATTTTACGTGGGACGGATATTTTAATTAAGGCATCTTTTTGTGGGATTTTATCTGGAATTTTAAATGACAATATTTTCAGACTTTGTATTTTTTCAATAATTTTGGAATTTTTATTTTCTTCGGAGATGGACCCTTGGCAACACGAGTCTATGTGTATACAAGGTATTACCTGCCAAGGGCTTATCTCACTTTTTATAGGTTATTTATTTTTGAGAAACGGGTGCCAAATGTTAGACAACTCCCCGCTTTCAGGATTTGGGGCAAAGATGTCTAATTGCATACCTGAGAGGCCGCTCCTTTACCTGTTTGGATGGAGAGTGCTGACTGATACAACTCTTCGGAGTTAGCCTTCATCATGTTGATCCCCATTTCGTCTAAGATGATATCCTCAAATGTTAACACAGTTTTGTGATGATTCACTACAGGGGGTGTTTGTTCAGGTATGAACCGTCATTCCTCAAAGAGGGATAACGCGACCAAGTCTATCTCCAGGCTGGGAAGGGTGATGTGGGGATTGGTGGAGTGAATCGGTGTCATAGGCTTATGTAGGGTCAATTGGGTTACCCCATTCCGGTCAATCTTCACAACCCCAGCACTCACGAATGAATTTCTTATGTGAGGCCTGGGACGAGGTTTCTCCTCTATGTGGATCACCCTAGCTTTTATAGCTGTCGTCGTGTGGGCTTTCTCCTTAGCCTCTCACACCTCTTCTTCCGTGGGCTTGTAACCTAGCCCAAATTTGACTTTTTTGTCCCCCCTTAGCTGTGACGGGCTCTTTTTTGCCTTGCAGTCTGGGTCCCAGCCCCCTTTCTTTTTAATAGCCCCACTTCTGGAGTATGGCCACTGCTGCTACCATTCCACTTCCAATTCTTGGAATGATGCCCTCGATAGGCTTTGGGAGTATCATCGACACCTCGTATTCGAAACTGTGGAGGTCGATGTCCTCAGTGGTGTGCAACACATCCAGCCCTTTAGGCTTTTCAACGCTGTTGGTGGCCTTTTCCTTCTCACTGTGCCCTTCACCAATGATAGTGATAATCTTATGCTCGAACGCAAACTTGAGCTTTGGGTGTAGTGTCGACGGTATTGCTCCGACCTCATGCAGCCATGGGCACCCAAACAGCAGATTGAACAAGGATTTGATATCCATTATTTGAAATAATATGGAGAAGGTCATTGGCCCTATTAATAGCTCAAGGTCAACTTCTCCGATTATCTCTCTTCGTGTGTTATCAAAGCCTCTGGCACTGATTCTTGTGGGTCTCAGCAAGCATGGATCTACCCTAATCTTAGTGGCGATTCTTAGTGGGCATATGTTTAATGCAGACCCATTATCGATTAGAGCCAAGGGAATTATCATACTTCTGAACTCAACAGTAATGTTAAGGGATTTGGAGTGACTACTCCCTTCCTCCGATAAATCGGCATCCGAAAATGAAATAGCATTTGGAGCCATCACTTGACCAATTATTTATCTGACTTCATCTAGGCTAACCTAAAACGATACATGTGCTTTTTTTAACGCCCCCATTAATGCTTGAAAATGGAGTGGGGACATCATTAACAGATCCCATATAGTGATGTAAGCTGGCATCCTTCCCAGCTGAGTCTCCAGTATATTTTCTCGACTCATTTTTTCAAAAGGATTAACAACACTATCTTTCTTTTCCTCTGGTTGGGCTTGTGCTGCTACTGGTGCATCTGACTGCTTTGAAATCTATCCTAATTAGGTAACAAAGTCCACTTCCCCTTCTCTGTTGCTGCCAGTGTTGATATCGGTTTGTTCATAACGCAGCGGGACCTGATAAGGATTGTAGGTTGGTCCCAAAATCTGAAATGGTATAGCTGTCGGTATCGAATGCACTTGTAATATGGGCTCCGAAGGTGTGGGTAACACTTGATTTACTTTGGTGATAGCTGGTTGGGTGGAAAAATTAGGTCAGATGGGGGTGGTGAAGCTTATGGGTGGTGTCATTGGGGGAAAGGGGTAAGAGCGGGCCATTGGTAGTTGATAGGTGCTGGCAGGGGATTGGAGGGTATGATGGGCTATCGGGTAATTGGCGGGGGTGGTGGTGTATGGTTGATATGTATTTATATGCACATAATTGACATGAGTGGGTGATGGGAAATAAGCCCTAAGATCCAAGGATTCAATTCGCGGAGTCGGGTTGGGAAAATAATCTGACAAATTCAAGGGTTCAATCACTCCAATATTCCTTTCTTCGCAATTTCTTGGTAATGGTACCACATAGCTCTCCTGATCACTGATATAATCAGATGGATCAAATTCAAATTCCTCCTCACATTCCTCTACCATCCCGATGGTGGGTCTGAGACCTACTCCTCCAGTAGGATGTGGGGGTAATGGCACCTGATAAATATTCACATGTTAATTCACTTGAGAAGGTGCTAGTGGAATTATTTTTTTGACATCGATTAAATCTTGGATCACGTGCTTCAATGAGAAGCAGCGATCAGTCGGGTGACCCAGACCCTAATGAAAATTATAGTGAGTATTAGGGTCATAGTTTTTTGGAATCGGGTGAGGAGGAGGTTGCGGTTGATGAATAGTAACTAATCCATTTTCTATTAGTAAAGACAAAAGTACACTTAGAGATTGTCCTAGGGGAATAAATACTCGATCGTAGTAGGCTCTCCTCTGCTCCGGAGTCATCTGCATTCCTTGTCCATTCCCTACTCTCTGCATCTGCTCAGTTCTAACTGGTGCTAGCTGGGCTGCTTGAAATTAGAACGGGGTTATATTATTATTGGGCCTGGTGTTGACAATGTTCTGGACATCAGCCCCTTTTCTCTTCTCATTCCACTGTTATGAAAACCTTCTAACCCCACTGGCGCCACTCGGTACATTCTAATTTAGGCGACCTTCCTTGATAGCATCTTCATAGTGATTGGCGTTCCTTAATAGATCAACAAAGCTGGATTGTTGCTGGTACACCAAAAAGTCTGAGATCACTAGCAGAGTATTTTTAGAAATCATTTCTATTTGTTCATCATCAGGTATCATGTTTCTAACCTGAGCTGTCAGTGCTCTCCAATGCCTCAAATAATCGTTGAAGGTCTCATTCGAGTTCTACTTCAATAGGGCCAAATCTGACTTACGCAATTCAATGTTTATATTATAGACATATTATTCCTTAAATAAGTGCGTCAAGTCCTTCCAAGTTTTCATCATAGATGGTTCCAAAGATGTAAACCACCTCAAGGTCGGACCGGTCAAACTTTTCTGAAAGACCTTTATCAACTATCTTTTATTCCCTCCATACTGGCACATGTCCCCTCAATAAGACTTGAGGTGTGCTATGGGATTGTCGGTGCCATTGTACTTGTCAAAAGCCAAAATTTTAAATTTTAGAGGTAAGGGGACCTCAGCAAACAAACATAAATCTGTTAAGTCCGTGGCATGGATTTCAGCACCACCCATCTTCATTAACTGCTTCTGAATTTTGTCCAACTGCTCTGACTCCTTAGATATAGGGGCCACTTTCTCGACAGTTGGTTGGACTTCACTCTGGGCTACAGGGGGTAGAAAATGATAGGAGGAGGTTTTAAGGCTGGTCAATGTCTCAGCATAGGATCCATTATTTCTTATCTCGTCCTCTTCATACTGCTGGTCTATATAAGGTGTAGTGAGAGTGGGATTCTCTTGTTAGTGCTGCATGAACTGGATGGGAATGGCATGAATGGGGGTTGGGTAAGGGAAGGTTTGTTGGGTAATGGGATGAGTGGGAATCAGATTTTAGGGTGGGGCCTGATGAGGCCATTGGGCATGGAGAAAGGCTTGAAACTGACTTTGGGATATTGGGATATGGGTGAATTGGGGTTGATGTAAGGTACGGGTTTGAGCTGGGTATGAGGGTTGTGAATGTGTGAAATTTTAGAGGAATTGTGAAGGGTATGGGTGTGAGGCTCCAAGGTTTTGCTGGGCTTGGGTTTGGGCTATGAAGCCTTGGGAGTGTTGGGCTATGAAGGTTTAGCCCATGGGTCCTTGGGAGGCTTGGGCCACAAAGCCTTGGTCATGATAGGTTTGGGCCATGGGCCATTGATGGGTTTGGGCCATGGGCCCTTGATAGGCCTAGCCCATTGGGTCTTAGTGGGGGCTTGGGCCATTGGGCCTTGGGACATGTGGGTAGTGGGGGCTTGAATGCTATGGATGATGGGGGGTTGATGGGGATCATGGGGGAGTAGGGTATGGGATGGATCCATAGATGTGTGGTGGGGATGAGAGGGGATATGTTGGGAGGCCTTCCACCTATTGTAGGTTTGGAGCATCTCCTCCATCATGGCCATGGAAGGGGGATCAGATGGAAATGGGGTGTGTGAAGAGGAAAAATTAGGCATGGCCCGGGTGAAGGGTGAGATATAGGGTGGATTGGAGAAGTGAGGTGGGGCATTGGTGGATGAATTAGGTATGTATAGGGGAGATGTATGGGTAATGGAAGTGGAAAATGAGAGAGGAAAATTGGCCATGGCTTCGAAAAAGATGGGCATGATTTGGGTAAATGGAGGGATGTGTTGGGGAATGGATGTGGTATGGATGGATGTGGGTGGATCTAGTTGGGTGAATGAAAAATAGAGTATATTGGTTAAGGTGGAGGACGGGTTTTAAGTGGAAGGAAGGTGAGATGGGTTGGAGATGGCCATAGATGAAGGCATGGCTTGGTAAAATGATGAAAATTTTAAATTTTTGATATTTTGGGAAGTGGTGGAAGGGAAAATAGGGGCACCGAACGGGCCGGTTATGGTGAGGGTTGATTGGGCAAGGGGGGTGGAAGTAAAGGCTTCTTCGGTATGGGAATGGGTTGGAGAATGTGGCAGGGATGAGTCAGGATCGGCATAAGCCGGGTCTACGGCCCACGACATATCTCGGTATCGGGTCGGGTACGGGTGCCTCGGATGAGACCCGTAAAGCTTCCTCCTTATTCCCCTACTGGATGACGGAGGGTATGATGATGTCGTTGTGCCAACACCAATCATGACTCTATTTTTAGTTTTTTATTTTTTGAATTTTTATAAGTGAAAAGAAATGAGGATTCTGGGGCCTTTTAAATTCCCTTCTCGGGTGGCTCTCGTACCCTAAATAGGTCCCACGGCAATGGTTCCGAAGTTCTTCAGAAGAATCAAAGGGAGACCCCTTGATCTATTAAAGATACAAAAATCAATGCAAACAACCCGATCCCCAGAAACGAATAAAAAAGAAGTCACCTTCTTTTGACCGGCGAGGGTGTATTGGGTGTTGGAAATTGTGGGGCCTATACAGAGGCACTAAAGGCATTGATCGGAGAGTCTGGGGTGTGAAATAGGCCACAGATCCGAACTGAAGTTGCTCAAGACCAACCTGGCGCAACTAATAGTGGTGCCAGAGCAAAAGGTCTCAGATTAAAGCTAGCGCAACTAATAGTTGCGCCAATGTACTTTTGGGACATTTTGCATTGGCGCAACTAATAGTGGCACCAAAGCAAAATGGTTCGCTAGATTGTTTGACAGCAGCAAGCTTAGTCCAAAACAGGTTTCCAAACTGGCTTTTTGTGGAAGCTAGGCTTCTGGGGATTGATTGTTTATATGATCCGCCACTTTCCTCACTGATCCTAAGGGTTTAGAGGCCAAATTGGGTTCACTATCGCTCTCTTTTTCCCAGATTTTAAGCTTGATAACGAGAAGGTTACCCACCCGATATACCTCAAGTGCAAGCACTTTTCTCAGGTACTAGGTGGGCTGGGACTTTTTTGGATCATCACCACTAAGGGCTGCCACCATACTATGACCCGAGAGTTTGTATGTGTGCTTAAATAACCCAACCCTTGAAAATCTACCTCGCAAAAATCAATTTAAATCTCCTTCATTGGTTTAATTTTATTTTTCACTTTTAAGGAAGTTTTCTTAAGTTCAAAGATCGAGGGTGAGGATCCCGTGCTGCTCTATGGGCCGGCGTTCACTAACGGAATATGATTGCAAAATTAAAAGCGCAAGTAGGTCCGCCAAATGGCTAAGGCACTTGAAATGATGGAAATGTAAGAAATTTAAATGGCAATGCACAAGTAGACCCGTTGATCAGCTAAAGTGCTTGAAATGACGGAAATGTAAAGAAATTGAATGACGGTGCACAAGTAGGCCCGCCAAACGGCTAAGGCTTGTAAATAACTTAAAAGTAGGGGTAAGTAAAATGACGTAATTGGAGGGGTGAGTAAAAAAATAAATAAATAACAGTAATAAAAGGGTTAGTAAATCAAAAAAATAAAGAGGTCAAATTCAAGGGGAAGCTCTACTAGCTACTCCCCAGCAGATTCGCCATCTGTGCAACCGTGAGATTTTTGACGATCCCATCATGACGATGTGCTCTATTATAAATATTTAGAGTCGCCACCCGGAGCTTTTCATGTCCCGGGAAACCTAGATCACTTTATAAGCACCGAAGTGTCACAAATATGACTTTGAATCTGGTCTATGCTAAAGGCTCTTGGGTAGGGGCTTCGATTATCGATTGGGAAGGTGTTAGGCATCCAATCAACCTGCTTAATGCGGTCTCTACTTATGACCAAAATAAAAATAATATAAAAGAAAAGAAAAAGGCTTCCTCTTGCCCAAAGGGTCTTAAAATCCTATTTATGTCCTTCCGTTCCTACCGAAAATTCAGCGGCATAACAGCACAAATGGGAGGATAAAGCTTTCTCTATCCTTCAAAAGCCTTCAAAAGCTCACCGAAGTAAACCAAGAATGTAGAAGAATAAAGGAGAGAGTCGGAGCTCTCGGGCCCTTGTTGGACCGTTGTATAGCCTTGCGTTGGCTTGCTTCGGTGAGCTTTTGAAGGCTTGTATGATGAGAAATGGGGTTCTAACTCTTATGGCTTAATAGCTAAGAGGTAGAGAGGAAAAGATAGGGGGTAACACACCTCTAACCTAGAGCTTTTGGATGAAATGCTAAGGCCTAAAGGGATTTTTAAAGTTCTGAAATTTGTATGGGAATGGTGCACTAGAGGAGAGAGAGAAGGGATTCCTTAATCTCTTAATTATAAATTTTTTCAAGCCTTTGTAAAGGGAGGGGTGCCTCTCTATTAATAGGAAAAAGAGAGGTTAAGAGGGTGCTTAAAAGCTAATTTGGATTAGTAATTAGGTAATGGGCAATCTAAGATTTCCTAGGAATTTTGGAGCTTTAAAAAGTGTGAAGAGTTGCTCCAATGGTAGATGATAGGGTGGGACTTTAAACTACTTAAAAGGTTGCACATAAATAATAAATGGGTGCAATAGAACTAGCAAAACATACCCCAAAGGTCAAGATGATCAATAAGTCAAACCCCAATCTCGACTTTCGAGGCAAAGAACCAAAGTTACTATTCATATGCCTGGCGCAACTATTGGGGTGATTCTACAACTTCGATTGTGGTGATTCTTGGCCCGTTGGAAAGCTGAGGACTTCTACTTTATATAGATATCTACAAGAGTAGAGGCCTATACCATTAGAAAGTAGAGGTTTCCTACTTTTCAACTAGCCACCAAATTTCAAGTTGTACATCAAAATTTATGACGAATTGAAGAAGGCACAAAAATGCATGAATTTATTCATGCGTACATTGGATGTACGCATAAGCAATTTCTGGCCCGAATTTGGCTGTGTACATCTAATGTATGCACAACCAAATTTAAATTTTTGATTCAGAATGGCTCCAGCTTGGGCGCTAACTTCTCTATTTTGGACTGGTTCTTAAGGCATGTGTACATCCAATGTACACATGACTTAAAATCTGATTTTTCCTCAAAAATGGTCGAATTTCAACTTGTAGGTTTGACTTGTGGACCACCCCAAAGTTTGGGGTGGGTTTCTTTACGACCCTAGTGCCCCCACTAGCTCTCTTTATCACCCTTTTATCACTTAAATCCCCACCCTATCATCTACCCTTAAAACCCAATTCCCACCTCTCTAAGCCTTAGAAACCCTCAAAAACCTTAGATCTAAGATTACCTAATTGCTAAACCAATTAGCACCTAAACACCTAACTAATTACCCTCAATTCTATAAATAGAGTACCCCCCCCCCCCCACCACCTTATTTAAACACTTTTGAAATTCTAAGAAAAGAAAATCTTGAGAATTACTCCCAACCCTTCCCCATTCCTAACCTTCTAAGTCCAACCTCTAGCTCTCATTCCCCTCACACCATTATACCATTAACTCCATCACACCTAAACCTTAAGACCGCAACCTAGCTTTATCTCTTATTACCTATTCCAATCATCTACTTCCAAGCCATCAAAGTTAGAAACCATCTCTAAACCATTCTGTTATCGAAAGTTTATCAAAATCGGCACCCACGCAAAGACTTGGCGACAGTGCTACAAGGACCTGAGAGCTCCGGCTCTCCCCTCTATTCCTCTATCTTCTTTTGCTTTTCCTCTATCCTAGAATTTAAGTCGTTACACCACTAAAATTTCAGTAATTGCAGTGGGCTCAAATAGGATCGAAGTGCCTTCGAGCAAGAGGAAGTGCCTGTTGGTACGCGCTTTTTCTGGGTTCCTTTCGGTCCTCAGAAAGAGTGGCCCAATTCGGTCTGAGTGGACTCTGGCTAAGGCGATGAATAATAAAGAGTTGAATATTAAATGAAGAATACTTGGTTCGATGAGATCGCCAACTGTAAATATTTATCGACGCTGCAATATGTCACTGAACACACGAGGAGATGCTGATTGATTCCTTTATTGAACGTTCGCCGGCGAACTTCAGCAGTTATGGGTTGCCTAAGATCTAACTAGTTTGGTTTCCTAATCCTACTGGAAGTCTAATTGCTCTGGTCTCCTAACCCTACTGGGAATCTAATTGATCTATTCTCCTAATCCTACTAGGAATTAAATTAACCTAGTCTCCTAATCCTACTAGGAGTCTAAAAAAAGGGGGTTGTAACCCGTAATGCTAAGGAGGATCGGCCCCATTCCCGGGTACCCACCGTAAGCTCCCTTAGGCAAATCAATTGGCTAAGGATTATTTTATAAATATTGAAGACTTAAAAATTAAATTTGAATTTAGAATTGAGAATTAGGAATTAAAAACTAAGATCGAGAATTAAGAATTTAGAACTAGAACGAAGAATGTGAACTAGCATTAAGAACTAGAAAGAAAATTAAGAATTAGAAAGAAAATTAGGAACTGAAAGAAAACTAAAATTTAGAACTAGAACTAGAAACTAGAAAAAGAACTAAAATTTAGAACTAGAATCAAGGACTAAGATCAGAATTAAGAACTGGAACCTAAAAGCTAAGAAATAGAAACTAGAGATTAAGAACTAGAAACTAGAAAATAGAACCTAAGAAATTACCTGAAGTCGGGCACCGAAGAGAGAGTTTTGAAATCCCTAAACCTGAAAGAGAGGAACTCAAAAATTCGATTGTTGGATGTGTTTTTGGTTCAAGGTAGGGAGGTCTATTTATAGGTATTTGAGCAATCACGAGCCCTATGGGGTGCGCTTAATTAGTTGGTCAAATTCGATTACGTGCCCTGTCTGTTGCACTTAATTGGATTATGCGCCCTATCCCGAGTGCTTAATCACTTTGAGTCGGTGACTGACTCAGTGAGTGACTGGCTGACTAGCTCAGTCGAGTATCCTAGTTCCACTATAAAAGGAACTAATTGCGTGCTTTGTCTAGCGCGCGTAATCAATTAAGCTCCCTATTACATGTGCTTAATAGGGGAATTCAGGCAGTCATAGGGGTTATAGACGAGGTCCAATTGGGGACCAATTGTGCGCGGGTGATGGAGCGCACAATAAATTATGTGCGCTGGGCAGAGTGCGTAATTGAGTCTCAGGGCGGCGTCTAAAAGTGTAAGGACTAGTTCAAGTTGGACCAATTATGTGCTGGTGATAGGGCGGACAATTTTATTGCGAGCGCTAGTTAGGGCGCAGAATCATGTCCTCGAGCGGCTCAAAGGAAGAACCAACCTGGTCCAAATGGGACCAATTACGCTCCAGGTATGGGGAGTGCAATCAAATTGTGTGTGCTTGTGTGGGCACGAAATTCGAGACTTTCCCTGGGTTAAGTGAGGTTCGAACCACAGAGCTATCGTTTCAGCCTGGGTCTCAACCATGTACTATTGTTTCAATGCATCGCCCCATATCAAGGTTTTAAGGTTTTCAGAGAAGGTCAGTCCTTCTCTGAAGATCGTGGGCATGGTCAAAGGTTGACCAAACAGTTTGTATACTCTGAAAGGGCAAAATTGGGGTGTTTATAGATGCCCCTCTTCAGCGCATTCTTGTGGAGTAAGACTGCCTCGAAGAAGTCATGTCAGATCGGGCGCATCATTGCTCACACCAATGGCGCATGAGGTGTCCCTTTTCTCATGAACATTTGTGATTTCTTGAAGTTGAGTATATTCAGTGTTCGGTTTTCCAGGGGATAGAATAGATTGGAGTGGTGAGAGATAAGAATTTTGATAGATAGGGAGTCTTTTTTTTGTCATTAGTATGCTTTGAAAGTTTGAGATTTTTAACTAAAGATCAATTCGGTGGTAAAACTGCGGAAAACATGGATTCCGAGACATCGCTGAGCAGATCCACCAGTACGGGATTTGTGGACCTGATCGTTTGTGTGGTTGTCAAGACGACACTTGGTATGCCGGATACTCCGTCTAATCTTCTCACAAGTACTAATGATTTTCTCTTATGGGAGGACTACAGTGATTCGCGAGTCAGGAGAGACAGGATTTGAAATATTTGACTTAATATTATCTAACTATATTTTACAAGGAATATCGAGTAAAGAGGGGGGTGATACGTACTTGATTTGGGCGAAAGGCCCTTGTATTGCTTGCGATGGGACTGGTCGGCTATTGTGGTGGTGTCGTGTTATGATGGGACGTCAGATGGTTCCTCCCCTCCTTCATTTATGTTGTAGTGGCGCCTGATGGTGGCTAGTGTTTAGGGCTGTCTGGATTGCCTTATGGGATATTTGTGACGGGACACGCCTTTGTTGTTGTGGATGCGATGGGATTGTCGGAGAAATTTCTTTCTCCTCCTATCGTCGTATGTTGCAGTGGAGTGTGCGACTGCTGCGCGATGAGACATTTGGGGGAGTTTGGCTCTTTGTGATGGGACTTGATGGTTATGCGACAGGACAAGCTCGTCCATTTTTTTCTTTGGCAGATCTTGGGTTACGTGGTGGGATCGGGTTTGTGTAATGGGTCATGCCTTTGACCTTGGTGGTGTGATGGGGTTTTAGTGCCACAATGGAACATGAGGGCATGTGATGAGGCATTAGCGTCTATCTATCTCTGATCGATGTGTGGGGTTACGAGATGGGATAAGAGGGAGTGATTTTGATCATGATGGGACGAGTAGCGTAGTTGGCTACTTTGTCATCATTATTTTTGCTTTGTGTCGCAAGGGGACCTTTATTGTTTATTTTTATTATTCTTGGTTTAATTGTGATTAGGAGATGTGTTATTGCGATGGGACGGCGGGGGGCAGCTTTCCTTTTTTGGTCATGTTGTGATGGTCAGTGATGAGATGGTACTTACCTGAATAAGTACAGAGTCTCGCGTGTAGAGGTGAATTCTTGCTTGAGATAGAATGATGAATATTCTTTGATGAGGGTTGATATCAACTCTTGTCTTCCTTATCCTGAAGCGCGAAGGGTTGACTTATCTGGAGACCGATTGTGACGATCGAGGGGCTTTTACTGCTGCCATTGGTGCATGTCGCATCCCATTGCATATCACGACCTGTTGCATATCGCAATCGAACGGAGTGACTATACCACTGTCGTGGGTGCATGTCGTATCCTGTTGCGTGTCGCAACCTATTGCATATTTCAAATAAACGGGGGCCTATACCGCTGTCGTGGGTGCATATTGCATCCCGTCGCATATAGTGACCTGTTGCATATCGCAAACAAACGGAGGGGTTATACTGATGTCGAAGCACAGGTGGTGCACCCAGAGTGATAATTAGATAAAGTTGAGATAAGATGAGTGTCAGAAGATTTTAAGTGGTATCAAGAACGAGTGCAGTGTGGTGTAGCTTGAAAAATGGTGTGTTCATCAGGGGATATTCAGTTATTCTCGAAGAAATGATTCTTTACGTTGTTGCTCAGGAGCGAATTTGTAGTGCCATTCTTGGTAAGATGAGTTGTATAGATGTGATAGAGATGATGAGATGTGATGATAAAAAGGTATAGTAGAGAGATTCTGAGGAGGGTTTTGATTGTTTGTTTTGTAGAGATTTGAGGATGAAAGAGATTGAGAATTTTTTTATTTTTGAGTTTAAGCGATGTGATTGTAAAAGGTCTTTTTTTGGGTGGTCATGCGATGGGACTTTGGAATATATTTTATTATATATTTTTGGTTCCACACTGTGATTTAAGGTAAATTTTTTTTAGGTTCCACGGTGGGACGTCGAGGGAAATAAAAATAAAAGAAAATGCCCATGCCCCAGTTGGAGGTGTTGGTCTCGCAACCCGATTATTGTTGCCAAGGTATTAGTGCTCTTAAAAAAATGCCCAATGTCCAATGACGGTAGAGACTTTTATCGGCCTTACAGATGTCCTAGAGTGTATCTGTAATGATCCCATTTTGGAAAGTAGTTTGATTATTTTGGCCACATGTCAGGCTCGATTTTGTGAATACTGAACGATCATCATGTATCGTAGATTTTAACAAGGATAAGATGAATGGTAGATAATGAGTGATTGCATTACTTTCCATTCGAGAGTTTTCGATTTTATCCTCAAGGAGATTTTGAAAATAATTTGACTCATTGTCTGAAAAGAAAATAAAGGGTGAAGAAGAGGTAAGGTTTATTGATCTGGGGATAGCTTCTCACTCAACCAATTTCTAAAATAGTAGTCAACTACTTTCTTCTCAGGTGGATAATGTAGTGCCATAATTGAGCTCTTTGTCATGATCCAGCACCATCAAATCATCAAATTCTATGGTTAGCAAGGGTTGTATCCTCCTCTCGCCACCGTACGGTGACATCTAGAAGTGTAAAGATTTCAGGGAGGCCCTCGCGATTTGCTTATGCTCTCCTAATGGAAATACCAAGAATACCCTCACAATTTGCTTATGCTTCCCTGAATTTATTGACTGTTCATTCGTCGCATGCTCTCACTCGATTGTGTATGCTTTATATATATTTTTGAAACAACCTGCTAACAAAAGAATTATGAGTTTTGATGGAACCTTGTATTTTCTTTTTTTCATGCTCTAACATCAACTCCAATGGCGGAAGAGGTGTATAAGAATCTAGAGTTTCCTATATTTCAAAAAGGTTTTATGATTCGCTAGTCCTTTCAATCAACTTGCCCGAATAGGGAAGTAGTCAATGAGTCAGATGATTCCTAAAATGGTTTCGAAAATAATGACCTACAAATGGTGAATGCCTTATGATGACTACGAGGATGATAACTATGTGTGTATGCATATTTAAGCTACGAGACGTGATGATCATTCAATTATAGTTAGCATTATGGGGTTTAGTAAGTCCTTCCCCTGTTGCTATTTCCTAGGCATGTTGCAAAAATAATATAAGTACTTCCCTTGTGGGTTTTGATTTCCTCCAGGCAAAGTGGTTGCGTAGGCATTATTTCTAGCTCCTTGACTTTGAGTTCTCGGTCGAGTATGGGTTATATGTGAGAGATATTGCTGGGCAATGTATATATTTTTTGTTTTGTATACTCTTTGTATTTTTTTGTATACTCCTCGTCGGGAGGGACCTTCATTAGTTTCTCGATGGAGTGAGGCAACTCGTAGAGTTGTTAGAGAGTTCTTCAGGGTCGTTCACGAGTGGTTGAAAAGTTGTTTGCGCGTGAAGTTGGAGTGGAAACCATTGTGAGGGACGATAGTGTTGTAAAGGTAATGAGAGGACAAGGCAAAGGTAAAGCAAGAGGAGGAGGCGTGAAGGTGTGGGCTACGATTGACCTTCTCTCCGTGTGGGGCGGTTTTGTTTTCCCATGTTTTGTTTGATGCATATTTTGGGTTTATCGTGAGGTTATTTTAAAGTTTTATTTGTAATTTTTGGAGGAGGTTTAGTGTTGAGGGTTTGGTGTAGTAGTTTTGTTGGTTGGGGTTTCGTGAAGGTTTTGATCGTGCAGTTTATGGAAGTTTTGATATGGGGTTCAGATGGAATTATGCTGTCAATTTTAAGTTGCGAGGTTTGAGAATTTGGTGATATGCTAATTTGGATGTTGATCAGGGTCGTAAGATTCAAGTTTGGTTTGATTTCAGACATGGGAGGAATGATGGTTTGGTAGGTTAGTGTATCGACAGGCCCGGTAGTTGGCTTACGGTTGAGTATCATCGATGTCGCAGAGGCTGGTACAGATTTGCTAGTAAGTTCATGTTTGGCGATAGGTTCTGATTCAATGATAGTTTTAGTTTTGATAATGGGTTCGTGTTTGATGAGGGCTTCAAGTTTGATGACAGGTTCGATTTCGGTGATAAGTTCATGTTCGATGATAGGTTTAGACTCAATAATAGTTTGAGGTTTGATGACAGGTTTGTGTTCGGAGATCGGTTTGGGCTTGATGGTAGGTTTAGCTTTGATGATAGGTTTTGGTTTGATGATATGTTTAGGTTTAATGATTAGTTTAGGTTTGATAGTAAGTTTAGGTTTGAGGTTTAGTTTCGTAGTCGGTGGAATGGCAAGCTCAATAGTGGGTTTAGGTCCTTGTTCCGGAGTTGGGGGGATGATAAATTCGGTGGTGACTTCTATTGGAGTTGATTCATGAGTTGGTTCTGAAATTAGCCCAACGAGTGATTCTGGAGTGGGTGGTTCGGACGTCTGTTTTGCAATAGAGCCAGATTCGGAGTTTCGTTTTGAAGTTGGTGAGGTGATGAGTTCGGTAGTGAGTTTAGATTTTGAAATGGGTTTTGGTTCAAGAGCTAGTTACGAGGTTGGTGGGGTGAAGTGTTTGTTGTTGAGTTAAAGTTTTAAAGCAGGTGTAGGGATTGATTTAGGGACTGGTTATAAGATTGGTGGGGCGATGTGTTTGATAATGTGTTCGGGTTTGGGGGTTTCGGAGTTGGTTCAATTAGGGGTTTTGATTGGATTACGGGTTCATGTTCAGGGTTTATCTTTTGTGATTGGTTTAAGTATGAATGGTGTCATATTATAGGGATAAATTAATTCAGGAATTTCTTCTATAACCGGTATGTGAGTTTGTCCAAGTATCGGTGGTAAGGTTGGTTTAGGTGTAAGCTCGGGGAGCGTGAGGGTTGATTTGTTCATGAGTGAGTTGTCGAGTTCAAAAGTGGGTTGAGTCGGTTCGAAGATAAGTGCGTTGAGCTTGGCTGAGTTTGGTGATGGGTTGAGTTAGTTTAGGGTGGATTCAGTGATAGTTTTGATTTTAGTGATCATGGTGACCGGTTCAGGGTGAAAGTTAGTTTCACGTTTATAGGTACATGGGATAGGGTGGTCAGTTGGTTGTGAGTGGATTGTGTGGATATGGTCTGAAGGGGTTTCAATCCTACGGATTAGGCTAGTCGGGTGAAGTGGGGTAGGAGTGAATGAGTGTACAACATCGTATGCGAGTTGAGGTCTTGATGGAGTTTGGTCAAATAACGGGTTGTAATAGGTGACATTGGTTTGCGCAGTGTCAAGGAGTTGGTTTTGATCACAGTGTGGGTTTGTCCATTGGTTGGTGTATAAAGGTTGGTAAGGGTGTTGATCTTGGTTTGTGGGTGGTAATTGGTTTTGGTCAGGATATAGGTTTGTGTATAGATATTAAGCTTGGTCACATGTGTGGTATGGTTGAGGGCTTGTTTGGTTTTGTCCTTGATTTGTGTTGATTTGTTCAGGGCTTAGAGTCTCATTTAGGGTGTTTGTCTCAGGGTCATTGGAGGAGGGTCCATTGGATGTTAGGGTAGAGAGATCAATGTCCCCATCCTTTAGGCGACACTCTATGCGTAAAGCCCGCTGATAAAGGCTGGTGAAGTCGTGACAGTCGCTTAGGATGAAAACACTCCCAAGGGACTCTTGGATATTGCTAATCACGATTTCTATTGCATTGCTATCTCTTATCTGACTTTCCGTTCGAGCGACAAGTCTCCTCCAGCGGTTAGCGAATGTCTAGAAGTTTTTATCGTCCTCTTGCCTTGTGTGTATCAAGTCAGCGAGACTAATCTCTTCATGAGTCAGGTGTTGGTATTGGTCTAGGAATCTATCGGCTAAATCTTCGAATGTCTCAATTTCGGCTATGAGTAGGGTAGCGAACCAATCAAGGGTTTCTCCTTCTAGAGATCTTTGAAAGTAGTGGATCAGGAGCCCGTGATTGGTGCAGATTGGTTGGCAATCACTACAAAATAGGGTCAGGTGATGATTCGGATTTCCTATACCGTTGTATTTATTGAATTTCGGGGGTTTAAAGCCGGCAGGCATAGTGAAGTCGAGGACTCAGCAAAATTTATCGAATCCGAAAGATCATTTAGAACGCTCTCTCTTAGCCATGTAGTTGTCTAGAAGTTGAGGGAGATCGTCCATGTTTATCATGGTATCATTCTTAGGTGTCTCATGAGAGGATTGTCTTCGGTGGTTGTTGTCGAAGGAGGTGTGAAGGGTGTATGTGTCATGTGTCGGGGGAGTCGGCGTCTTTTCCTCTCGTTTGCTTCTCATAGTAACTTGTCCTTGATCCATCAGCTTCTAATCCATCGCGGCTTCGTATAGCTCAGCCTGGGATTGTCATAGGGAATCAACTTCTTCTCCTCCCTTCCTTAGCTTATTGGCAGTGAGGTCTAGAAGTTGGCTTGCGGTATATCTTTGCCTACTATCGTCTTCGTTGCTACCGCTGTGTTTGATATTTTGTGAAGCGAAGGGGTATTTTTCGCTTTCACTAATCATGTTTACCCAGGTACTATGTTGGGCTGTCCATGGAGATGGCCTAACATTATACTCAGGGTCGCTATAGGAGCCCCATAAGGGTGGGTCGATATTAAAGTTCAGTTTTGTGACGCGTGACATTTTAAAATAGTTTTTTTTTGTGTTATTATTACTATTTATTCTTTTTATGGAAAAGTTTATGTTTATGTTTTTTTTTTAATTATTTATATGCATGTAAGTGTGTAAAAGGTGATAACATAAAGCGAAGAAAATAAATACCAAATTAAATAAAGCAAGAAAAAAAAAATTAAATTAATTAAAACTAGGGCAACCTTAGCGAAAAGAGTCCCACCGTGATCGCCAGTCTATTGGTATGTGCTTTTTCTAAGTTCCTTTTGGTCCCCGGAAAGTATGGCCCAATTCGGTCCGAGTGGACTCTGGCTAAGGCGATGAATAATAAATTATGAAATATTAAATTACAGAAATTAAAAAGCCGATTATTAAATGAAGAATACCTGATTCGATGTGATCGCCAGCTGCAGATATTTATCGACGCTGCAACACGCCACTGATCATGTGGGGAGTTACGAGTTGACTCCTTTACTGAACGCCCATCGGCGAACTTCAACAATTATGGGTTGCCTAAGATCTAATTAGTTTGGTTTCCTAATCCTACTGGAAGTCTAATTGCTATGGTCTCCTAATCCTACTGGGAGTCTAATTGATCTAGTCTCTTAATCCTACTAAGAATCTAATTAACCTAGTCTCCTAACCCTACTAGGAGTCTAAAAAAGAAGGGGTTGTTGCCCGTTATGCTAAGGAGGATCAGCTCTATTCTCGGGTACCCTCCGTAAGCTCCCTTGGGCCCGTTAAAAACTGAATTTGAATTTCGAATTGAGAATTAGGAATCAAAAATTGAGATCGAGAATTAAGAATTTAAAACTAGAATGAAAAATTCGAACTAGCATTAAGAACTAGAAAGAAAATTAAGAATTAGAAAGAAAATTAGGAACTAGAATTTAAAACTAAAACTAGAAACTAGAAAGAGAACTAGAATTTAGAACTAGAATTAAGAACTAGGATCAAAATTAAGAACTAGAACCTAAAAGCTAAGAACTAAAAACTAGAGATTAAGAACTAGAAACTAGAAAATATAACCTAAGAAATTACCTAAAGTCGGGCGCTGAAGAGAGAGTCTCGAAATCCCTAAACTTGGAAGAGAGGAACTCAAAAATTCGATTGTTGGATGTGTTTTTGGTTTGAGGTAGGAAGGTCTATTTATAGGTATTCGAGCAATTACGTGCTATGTGGGGTACGCTTAATTAGTCGATCAAATCCGATTACGCACCTTGTCTGTTGCACTTAATTGGATTACACGCCCTATCTCAGGTGCTTAATCACTTTGAGTCGGTGACCGACTCAGTGAGTGACAAGCTGACTGACTCAATCGGGTATCCTAGTTCTACTATGAAAGGAACTAATTGCGCGCTTTGTCTAGCTGGCGCAATCAATTAAGCGCCTTGTTACATGCATTTAATAGGGGAATTCAGGCGGTCATAGGGGTTAGAGACTGAGTCCAATTGGGGGCCAATTGCGCGCAAGCGATGGAGCGCACAATAAATTACGCGCGCTGGGCAGAGCGTGTAATTTAGTCTCAGGGCGGTGTCTAGAAGTGCAAGGACTAGTCCAAGTTGGACCAATTGCGTGTCGGTGATAGGGAATGCAATTTGATTGCATGCGCTGGTTAGGGCACAGAATCATGTCCTCGGGCGGCTCAAAGGAAGAAATAGCTTGGTCCAAATGGGACCAATTGTATTCCAGCTACGGGGCATATAATCGAATTGCGCGCGCTTGTGTGGGTGCGTAATTCGAGACTTTCCTTGGGTTAAGTGGGGTTCGAACCACAGAGCCATCGTTTCAGCCTGGGTCTCAACCATGTACTATTGTTTCAGTACATGGCCTCATATCAGAGTTTTAAGGTCTTCAAGAAGGTCAGTCCTTCTCTGAAGATCGTGGGCATGGTCAAAGGTTGATCGAACAGTTTGTATACTCTGAAAGGGTAAAATTGAGGTGTCTACAGTGTCATTCAATTTTTTTTTTTTTTTTTTACATTTGGCCATTGTAGGGACCACTTACGAGCGGGTCAATCGGGTGTCTAACACCATCCCAATTGATAACCGAGAAGTCCTTACCCAAGAGGCTTTAGTGTTGACAGGTGATCTAGAGTCAAATCTAACACTTTCGTGTACACGATATTAATTTTGGGTATCACTGGACACCACAAGCTTTGGGTGGCGACTCCATTTTCGAGCGCATCATCGCAACAGATCGACGAGATCCACGATTGCACATATATGCAGGTCACAATGTACTTTATAGGTTAATTTATTGTCTCATATATCAGTTCTTACTATGTCATCAGTTGTACCAGGTCTTACTGTCTCATGTTAGTCCTTTGATGTCATATAATGTCTTATATCGATCTCATATTAGTCTAGTAATGTCTTACATACTTCTTACTTCATATATCCATGTATCCTTTAAAGTAAATTTACAATGACAAAACGCTTGAGGAAAAGCAAATGAAAAGTTGATGAGGATGACCGCCAAGTCATCAAAGGCTCGATATTCGGGTGGGAGAAAAATCGGGCTGTCACAAGGGCCGTTTGACAAATGCGAAAAATGTTAGGGCCGAAAATGAAAATTTCCCTATATATAATCTCTAGATCATGGATCAAAATTTCATCCCATACCGATACGTATCGTTATCAGACCTGAATGATACGGTACATTGAAAGTACCGTATCGTTCATATATAGCCTGGACGATACATTCAATGTATCATCCGGTACGGTCCGATATCGATACGTATCGTCCGATACGTACCGGTTTTGGGCTCGGACGATACATATCGTTTTTCGGGCATTTTGATCCATACTTTAGATTTTCGAAAAGGGCTTCCTCAAAAAGCCAAAAATACTGCATTAAATCTTTTTCACTCTAACAATGTGCATCCTAGGTAACTTCAACCGCATTGTACTCTCCATCTAAGCAACTTGAACCGGTAACTTCAAGAAAACTCAAAATTACTGCATTAAAACCTTTAACTGCGAATAGATTTTGCAAAAATAAAAAACAACAAATTCATCATATTATTTTCTAGCATCGGATTCTTTAATTAGATTGAATAAAACTAATTCATTAGCGGTAAAGAAATACATAAAAATAAAATTGGTATCGGATCTAGTCGACAATGGTAATGACCTTAGGCATCAATTTTATATATGTGGTACCATGCATTTTTGGGCTACATGAACGAGATTTTCGTTTAGATCGGATTGAAATTGAATGGCTACCATGTGATTGGCCAAATGGTGTCGGCTTGTAGCCCGACCTGCTCAGCCTAACCATTGGATCAGGTCAACTCGAAGGTTGTATTGGCCGGATCCGACCACTACTTGACAGCCCTATCTACAAGCACAAGACGCACC
This sequence comes from Chloranthus sessilifolius, assembly GCA_021018995.1. Taxonomy (NCBI): domain Eukaryota; kingdom Viridiplantae; phylum Streptophyta; class Magnoliopsida; order Chloranthales; family Chloranthaceae; genus Chloranthus; species Chloranthus sessilifolius. The sequence goes on from CM037589.1 coordinate 149,685,543, forward strand.
ACCGACGATAATCAAGCTTGCTTGGCAACCACCCCGATTATTCCCCTAAAATTATATTTGTTCTCTTCACAGTGGCATCATTTTCACACATTTAAGTGTATTTTGAAAGAAGTGACCATTCGTTTCTTGCTATTGAAATTTGAGCTGGTGAGGGTGGCCAGTCTATTCTCTTCTATATTGGAAAATGCCACTGATGGGTGAATAATTACGTAAATTTGGCACTCTTCTTTATAAAGTGTAAACTGCGCCACTTGGTACCTCTAAGATTAAAAGAACATCTCCATCTCATGAAATAATTTTACCATCACTGATCTATTTTCTCATCAATAGTTGTGCACCTGACAAAAGCAAGTACAAGTAAGAGGAAGACCAAGTCATGAAAGAAACAATTAAAAGGGGCATGAAGGACAGCGAAATATTAGAGGCTAATATTAAAAATAGGGCTTTATACTAAAAAGAGGCTTGCGCCTTATCTTATTACCAAAAAATCCTTAGCGCTACTTTATTACTGTCGAGTGCCCCAAGCAGCGACTGAGCAGCCCGCCTCCGTTTAAACCCACGCACCACTCTAAAAATATTACAAATTTACCCCTTTCATAACATCCCCTCATAAATCACTTTAATATCAATTTTGCCATTACTATAAAACCTAAAAGCCTCCTTTCGAGCCTATCTTCTCGTGCGAAAGGGTTTCGAAGCCTGGTTGAAGCCTTGGCGGCCGTTTCTCGGAGTAGCCTTACGAAAAGGGGAAGCGCTACTAGGCTTCCCACCATTTTGAGACCTCCTTCATTGGTACAAAGGGGAGGCGCTGTTGGGCTTACGAAAAGGGGAGGCGCTGTTGGGCTTCCCACCATTTTGAGTCCTCCTTCTCGGAGTAGCCTTACGAAAAGGGGAGGCGCTGCCGTCTCTCTCTCCATCTCTGTTGATCTGCATTGTGTATGCATGATCTGGAGGTGCATTAGATCACATCAATGGCGTCGAAGCTCATGCCGTCGTCTTCTGCCAACAGATTGGAACCATTGAAGGACCTCTAGGTAATCTACTCTGCAGAAACCCTCACGTAAACATTACCATCAAATTCAGCCCATTTCTTGAAGAAAATAAAATTGGATCTATTTCAAATGAAACTTCCAACCATCCACCTCTTCATCCTAGACAAAGAAGAGAATGTAAGATGGATAAATTGGGTCCCCTAGGATGCTTGTATTGTGCGTGAAAGATATCCAAACAAAACCAGTAAATAAGGGGAGATTTCTGGTCATTTGTGAGATTGAAAGGGACGGGATAATGTGTGGTCCTCCACAACTCCTTAACAATTCTCTATTCCATTAAGTTTCCACCACGATTGCAGGGGAAACATTACTACAAACGCAGCTTGTAAAATGACTCCACATATAACTTGATGGTAGAAGATTTCAGAAATATTTCACCTTCCTTATATTTCTTGCCATTAGAGTATGCCAAATGATCCATAAGTAAATGCAATATATATATATATATATATATATATATATATATATATATATATATATATATATATATATATATATATATAATCTAGTACATACCTGCAATCGTGATTGGTCAAGCAGCTCCGAAAGTAATTGCTCCTAAAATAATACACGCTTCATTTTTGAATCAATGAAAATGGCTGAAGAAACTATTTGTTAATTGAATTAAATAGCTGAACAATGCAAGCTCCAAAAGTAATTGCTCATAAAAAACCGACCTATCTAAACCTATGTGATTTGTGAAGTCTACGCTGCTATAAATTCTTTATATGATTGTACATGTATTTCCAATAAATCCTGTAAATTTCTACAAGAAGGAAAACTACAAAAAAGAGGAAGCTGCAAGGCAACCAAAGGAAACATGATATAATCTAATGGAGACACCTTACTAAGAGATATCCATAAGTCAATGCCTTAACAATTCTCTATTCCATTAAAAAACTGACCGCCCTGAACGCCATTGTTAAGTACGACATCACTGCCATACACTATAAATAGTTATTGGGGAAATGGTCAGGTCCATCATGTTGAACCTCATTTTGTATTTTAATCAAATCTGCAGCCATTGGTTATGAGAGAATCTTAACTTCCACTGTTTAGAGGATGACCTGTAGTCAAAGATTCTCTCATTTCTAATGGTTGAAGATGTGGCTGAACACGAAATCAGATTTCAACCAGTTGGACCTAACCTTATTAACAATAATAACCATAATTATTGATATTTTTGTGCACTGTGGGCTGATTAAGATTAATGATAAAAATAGTTATGGTTACTTACGGATGTCTTCTTGCTATGTAATCTGGGTCAGCTGATTTACTGTGGGCTGATGTATTCTGTTGTATGCTAACTTGCTCTCCAAAACTCGTCACTGTCGTACACGATTAATAGTAAATAACAAGGGAGAAACTAATTGCATGCGTGATTTATATCGTTGCACATATAGTTTGAAAAGAAGACTTTGTATTTTGAGAGTTCTGCCTCTTGAAACACCGAGACCATGATGTAAAGAATTTTGGTGCGAATGATTAGGACGAAAAACCATCTTTATCATCTGATTGACGTCTTCAACCATTGAAATCAGATGGTGGCCTTTGACTATCTTAAATCCGATGATGGAGATCACTTTCTTGTCAATCTTTAGCACCAAAGATCTTTACATCATGGCCATCAAATGTATTATGTGGGCTGATATATTTTGTTGTCTACTCACAAGCCAATCTTTTCTTGATTCTCAGCAGATATTATATTTTTTATCTCTATAAATTAACCATTGATCATCAGACAAAGTTATGGGCTTTGGTTTTACACCTATGTAAGAGATAAGCCTTTAGTTTTAAACCATCCAACTTCCTTAGTGCAATATAAAGAGAGTGGTGCTTACTAGTGCTAACCTTAGCAAGTTGAGTGCGTGAGAGCAGAAGTCAATGAAAAAGTTGTATCAAGGGTCGAGTTTGTTAGTGAGAAGTCATCAAGGTCAAGACTGCTTTCTTGGAAGATTTGAATAAGTATGTGACAAAATGCAAATCGAATGCCACATGAGTATTTGCAGTAGGGAAAGTCTTTTCTCATGGGAGTTGGTATTTGAGTGAAAACCATTGAACCTTTATTCTTTTCTCTTTAGATACAATTTAGCACTAAACAAATATCTACCCACATCACCAATGTTACCTAGACACACATCATTTTAGTGTCTATTTTTAATGTCAGTTAAATTGTTTAATCATTTTTAATGTCTTTTTTTGTTTAATCATTTTACGAGTTTTAGTGTCTGTTTTACTTGTAATTGTTTTTTCTATTCTTCTTCTTCCTAGATACCGAACCTGGCCTAGATACCGAGCCTACTTAGCCAAGCCCAATAAATATTCGGGGCATAAACCCTTTGCGCGGACTTTTGTTTGTAGGCTGGCCCACTCTATTGCTGCCCTTAGGTCTGTTACAATGCCAGATCTTAGTTTTGCTAATCAATCACATCAGGCAGTTGGACTGCCCGGTATGGGGGCTAGTCCATGTGGATTGGTTAGTTTTTATTGGTGATTTTGATGCTTTTCTTTTTGTCTAAGCAATATTTAGATGTACATAATTTAGAGCATTGAATCCCTTTACTGATTTGGTTTGGATTATAAATGAATACTACTTGGAAGTATAAAATTTGTCACGTCAGCTGAACTATTTATTATTTTTGGTTTTCTTATTTTGATTTTCTACATTGTAAATGTTTGTGTATAACGATGTGGACTTACTCAAAAAATGCAATTAGCGGGATAAAAATTTTCAAAAAAAAGTGACTCTTTTATTTTCGTCATTGGTACTTGTTGTCACTCGATTCTTAATTAATGACCCATGCCTTTATTTCATGTTCAATCTTTTAACACAGGTTGTCAAAGATGATTCCTGAGAAAAACTATTGTTTTGAAATCGAACAGTGCTTTTATTTTTAAGGCAGTAGGTAGCAACGATAGAAGCTACAATTTATTGGTAGGATATATTGTTCAGATACGACAGATGTCAAAGAAAATGGTATGTTTTGTCCATATATTATGTTGGTAATTTATTGTGCCTAGTATACTTACTCTAGCAATACTCACATTTATATGTCTTTTAATGAACGTGTTCAGGAATATAATGCATGTAGTCCAAGCAGAGTCAACCATTATATTTCTTCTCTCCAAAATTTTGAGAAGGAAGCCCTTATGCCAACATCCTTTGGACCCCTTCTCGAGCTCGCCAATGTACGCACATGTTGTAGTCTCATTTATCTTTTGATCGAGAAGTTTGATTTTGTAAACGAATGGTTTGTCATAGGCGGTAAGCGCATACGTTTTCATATCTACGAAATGGCCGTGATTACTGGCCTAGATGTAGTTGGTAGGCCTAGTAAAGTTGATAAGAAAGTCGGCGAAGATGAAGTTAAATTATTTTGTAGTAAATATTTTGGTATGAAGAAAGAAATTATGAGGAGCGAAATTGAGAATATTCTCAAGAATTTAAATTCCTTAGAAAACCTTGATGACTTCAGAAGACTGTCTTTATTGTATTTTCTTGTGACCTTTTTAATACCAAACAAAGAACAGACTGTCAACATAGAATACATATACATGGGTTACGACATTGGGGAATTCAACAAAATTGCATGGGGGAAGATTGTATATGATGAACTGTTGAAAGGTTTAAAGATCTATTCGAAGAAGTTTAAATCATATAAAAAGCACACTCATTTGAATGGTTGTGCATACGCTCTTCAGGTACTTTTACCCTTTGTAGTTTCAGTCATTGGTTGGGGAAAATCTTTGCATAGTCATTTTTTGAAGCTCGTCTTGTAATTCAGGTATGGGTGCTTGAACGTATCTCCATTGTAGCTCCTCATTCCTTACAGTGGAGGATTCCAAGGTACCGGAGGTACTCCACATTTTTACCACTCAAACGCGAAGCATACGAATTCTGGTTGAGAAGTGCCGATGTAAGATGGCCTATAACCCTAAAATTGATTTCTTATTGTATTTGGGTTTGTTTTATAGTAGTTTATATCTTTGATGTATTTTTTCACAGGCGACAGTTGAGATTAAAGTCACACATGAGGAATCAAGGATCATTGTCATCTGCAAAGCCTTAAATGCCAGAGGACTAGAAAAGAATACAACCGAATTAATGGTGAAGCAAGTTGGAAGTTTAAAGAAAGAGCTCCGATCCTGGAAGGAAAGGGTCCAATTCTTGGAGAAAGGATATGCCGAGTTGAAGGTAAGGAAAGGAAGAAAAATATATCGGGCTATTGATTTAGTAATTGCTTTCATTGAAATTGAGTGTAACCAATCACCTATTTTTCTTTATAAATTAGCAATCAATCACGTCGAAGGAGAAAGTGGTAAAGGAGGAAGACGAACAAACAAAAATGTCAAAGGAAAAAGTGCCGAAGGTAATACAAAAGTTAACTTCGAGATACAAAATGATAGTAGGAGATCATTTAGTACAATATTATATCATCTGTGTTGATCAACAATGTTTTCCAATCGGATGACTATTCACATCCTAAACCACTAACTTGTGTATGAAACAGGGACTAAGGATCAATACTCGTACGACGCCTCTAACCAAGAGCATAAGAGAACATAGGAAAGAAATACCAATTTCCGAGCCGAAGGTATTATCACAAACTTAATTTTCTTAGTTAAATCCCTTTTTTGTCTTTAGAATATATTTGATATCTAAAACTGGTCATATTTTAAAGCAGGGGTCTAGCAGGAAATATGAAACCAAGTCAAGAAAACATCACACTGATGAGTTTTCTAAACATGGTAAAGAGAGCAAAGCAACTAATATGGAAGTCGAGAATGATGTAATCGATTTAGCTAGTGATGCAGCCGAAGTGCCAGTAGATTATTGCTCAACCCCAATCGTAGATGAGTCCGGAAACGATAACACACACAACATCAACATGGATTTGTCGAAGAACCTCGAGTGCCTAGGGAAACGGGTGTAAAAAAAGTCACACCTGCTGAGAACTCCGTACCAAGTGTTTAACAATCGAAGGGCAACTAAGAAACAGATGAATGCGAAAGAGGTACGTAGTTTATAAGTAAGAAGATCGAATAATCGTAAATTTTATTTTATCTCTATGTGCATGTAGCAAGTGGGGTATGAAAATCACACTGCTAAACTAGAGTTGAGCTTGGAACAAAGTTATCTCATCGAGAAGTACTGGAGTGACACGAACGACAAGTTAGTTGCTGTGTATTTGCTTTATTTGACTATTTTTTAAACATTATAAATTATATTATGCTAAGCAAAAGTTGTATCTTTGATGTACAGCCTCCTGATTAATCCTCATGGAGTAACCTCAACTAAGGCCTTTCATTATCACAAGGGGCAAGTTCTACCGCTATCAGAGCTTAAGACACTACGTTCTCCAGCGTGGTTATCAGGAGCGGTATTGAAATGACCTAATTTATGGATCTAAAAAATTTAAATACTCACTCCGTGTTGTACTGAAATATAATACGTCATCATATATATGGACTGCATAGCAGGTTATGGACGCATATTTATCTTTATTGAAGAAACGAGAGGAGAAATATAAGGATAAATTTATGGAGTGTCATTTTTCCCCTACGTGGTTTCTCGTAAGTGTGATTACGATTATTTATGACGAAAATCACATTTAACACCAGTTTTGTCCGCACAGGGTTTATTCCATACTACCAGGAAGGGATATAACAACTTGAACGCAAAGTATAACACGACCATGGGATCGGATGGTTCGTTGCCACCAACATTTACAATAAGTAGCAACTTAAAGAAATTTTTGAACCCAGAACGTGTTGGGTATCGGATTACTGATGTCGAGAAGGTAATGTTTTTAGTTGGATTATATATGTATTTGTATCGAGAATATAAATGTATATGTTCAAAGTTATTTGTATGTGCTTTTCATTTATGTAATTGATATATGTGATTGATCATAACAAGACATACCTGTCGTTATGTTTAGATATTTATGCCCATACACAAGGAGAGTCCCGGGCATTGGGCCTTGTTCATTATCAATGTGAAAGATAAGAGGGTTGAGGTTCTCGACTCATTTCTGTGTGACGCTCTCATAAAGTATGAAGAAGAGATTACTCTATTGGTAAGTTTTGATAGCAGGGTTATATTATTGAACTCCCCATTATGATGCGTTATATGGGGCTAACTATGTTTCTTTTTTTCCTCTGATATAAAAGGACTTCCTACCTCTGATATTGAGTCATCTAGGGAATGACATGTTGGAGTTGCGATCATGGTCGTGGTCGGGTCCTGTAGACATTCCTAGGCAGACCAACGGTTGGGACTGTGGGATGTTCGTCCTCAAATATATCGATTATGCCTCTCGTGGTGTTACATATTCATTCAATCAGGTTAATTTGTAAGATTTTACTGTACTTAGCGGTTTGTGTTTCTTCCGTAAATGACCCTCTCATTATTTGATGTATGAAGGCGGATATGATATACTTCAGGGGACGAGCGGCATTTGAGATAATTGTGGGCGCCTTTGAACCATAGGGAAAATGCCGATACAGGTATACATCTTGAGCAGCATATATAAAGAACTTTTAATAGTCCAAATCGCTTAGGCCTTGGTTGAAATCATTGGAAGGTTGGAATGGTATACATATGTATTTGTATGCATATTTCCACTTTGTGGTCGAGTTTGTCATCTATAGTTATAGCTATAATGCATAATAAAATAAGCAGATCGATTTAAGAAGTAAAATAAAAGTAGGGTTATTTTACCTCTGTCTTTTCGTGAAATGACCACTAGATTCTTGAACCAAAACTATCATTTTCACCATTCCATTTCGTTGAAATGATCATTGTGTCCTCCAATGGAGGTAGTTTTTTTACTAGGAAATTTAATTTATTACAGTCATCATCATCTTGGGTCGGTTCAGAGACTTATTTCTCCATCGTTTCTGTGTAGGCCTCAACTTTTCAATAATCTTCAATCCTTCAGGTCATGCATCACCAACTTTTGAATACTCTTAAAACTCGGTAGAAACTAAAGAAACTGTTGCACATGTTTACCACACAATATTGTTGACCTATTTCCATCGTCAAATATACAGCTTACGTGTATTGGCATACTTGCGGAAATTATACAAGAGGTTCATGAAGAAATGTAAAAGTTGAAGGAAACCTCTAGCAAATATATATTCCACACCATCTTTCCTAATTGTGAAAGTGATTTTCTCTCCATAATGTGTCAACTTTGATTTTCTTGCCATTGATGACCTGATAACACATGGCACACGCCCATCGATAATTTATCACACCATCCTATATCGTTATGAAATCCAATAGGGAAAGAAACCTAAAGGTACTCATTAACGCTTAACTTGTACTCACCCAAACAGTAAAGATTAATTTCCATCGAAATGGAACATGTCAATCCGTTGGTTTAGAAAGTAAATTCATAAAATTTGACAAGTAATATCTTTGAGCAAAACGCATTTTTGTTGTACTAGAAAGTAGAAGCAAAATAAAAGTTCACCTAACACATCATACCCACCCCCAACCCTGATTTCAATGCTCATCACTATCAACAGAGGTATCGACTGACATCGCATCATCCGAATCGTCACTGTCAACCACTTCGGTGGAGGAAAAAATGACGATTAGCATAGCTTCTGTCATACCAAGCGGCACCGGAAGAGCTAAGTGCTCAATCAAAGGCTCCTCGTTATCGCTTTCTTCTTCAACTGCAGCTACAACTGCGTCTACTAAAGGGGTGTCAATCGGGACAAGTGGGTAATTTTCGCCGGAGCCCTCCGGTGGTACATCATTCCCCGCTAGTTGGTGGTTGATGTAAGCACAACTCCGCTTATAGCGGCTGTATGATGCTCGATTGTGTCCCGGTGGTGGTCGAGAACGTCGTGGATTTCAGAGATATTCGCGTGGGGGCGAATCAAACTCCATTCGTGGAGGGGAGGGAATAGAGTCGGAGTTGTTTTTAGAAGACATCAATATCTGCAAATTAGTGATTCCTCAGTAGTGTTTGCGAGAGGTTCAGTCCTTGTATTTATAGCAAAATATATTGAAGTCCATCCCTTTTATTGACATTATAATAATCAAGTAACGACCCGAAAATTCTGAACAAGAAACTAACTATTTCGATCTACGTGCCGGGCACAAAAATCGAGACTGATTTGAAAATTCATAATTAATATTAGTTGAGGTAAAGATACCCCATAGTTAGATGAATTCACGCGTGAATTCTTGCTCAAGTCCGAGTCTTGTAGAACGTCGATGTGGCACGTTGCGCCGTAGAGACCGTATGAGTGCTTATCACCGGAACAAAACTTAGGAATGAACTGAAATATCAGAGATATTTCAGGTCATTAGCTTATAAGAGAAGGATGAGGGTTCGAATGGTTACTCTTCATCTTCTCCTTCTTCTCTTCCCTGAAAGATCTACAACTAGGTTATAGGTTTGAGTAGATTCTTTTAGAAAACTAGGTTGGGAATACCCTAGGTTGTATATTTGTTTGACATAGAGTGTGAAGGGGTCAAATACGACGCTCCACATTGAGTCTGGGAATGTGTGCTGATGCTGTGTGTTGAAGCGGAGCTTAGCTTCTGCCTATCCGAGTTGTAGCTGCAATAAACTCCGAGAGCCGGATCCGAAACCCTTTGAAATCGTGTTTGCCGAAACCCTGAAAGGGCCCAAATAGAGGTGAGCATTGGCGTTAAGGGATGACCTCCATTAATGACAGAGTTTCTATCATTAGTGATCGATCAATGACAAGATTGATCGATCAATGCTTGGGTGATCGATCAATGAAGGTCATTGATCGATCAATCTGTATAAGACAAATAAGGGAACAGAGAAGTTCAATGCTCGAAGGGTGTTGATCGATCAATTTGTGGATTGATCGATCAATCCTGAGTATTGATCGATCATAGAGAGGGTGATCGATCAATGACTGGTGGTGATCGATCAATGAAGGCATTGATCGATCACTTGTGTGTAGTGATCGATCAATCTGTATAAATTTTAAATGTGAACAGAAGTTGGGAAAATTGAGATTTTGGGCTATTGATCGATCAATGAGGGTATTGATCGATCAACAGGATGCATTGATCGATCAACCAAGCTGGTGATCGATCAATTTTGGTTGTGCTAAGTATGAAGAAAATGGATTGGTGATCGATCAATTAAGGTATTGATCGATCAATGAATGATGAGTGTTGATCGATCAATAAAGGTCATTGATCGATCAACTACCTCTGTTGCTGGTGAGTTAAATTGAGTGTGTTGATCGATCAATGGGGTCATTGATTGATCAACAAGAAGGATTGATCGATCAATAAGAGTGGTGATCGATCAATCACCCCTGTTTCTACCTGTTTTGATTTTTGTAAAGTAAACACCACTGGACATTGTGCCAGTTCACGTTCTGACATTCCTGACACGTAGAATACTATGTTTATGGTCAAGGATCAGACCATGACGCCTTGAAAAGCTTTGGATTTACTTAGAAGAGGTCTGACCTAAGGTAGGGGAATTCAATTAAAATTACATTTATTTTTTATCTCATGGTTCCAAATATTCTGTATTTGACTGCATAGTCTAAATTTTTACCGTCCAGATATGTCTAGCATATGTATGATAACTCTGATATCTGTCATCTGATTCCCGTTCAATAAGATATATCTGCATGTGATTTATGGTTTAATATTCTGATGAATCCCACCGACTCGGCGGTATATCCGTTTCTGACACACTCATGCATCTGCTTGGAAATCCTCGGCACAATTGCACTCCGTAGTTGAGGCATTGTAGCATTCCTAAAATTGTTCATGTGAACGACGATGGTCGGGATTACCCATCGGACCAAATCTGGCTACCACGTGCTATATTCACGGGAGTTATTTAAGTTTATTATTCTAAGTCATTGAACGATATATGCATTACATTCTGTAAACTCTGATAAGATCTGCCTGTTTTGATAAATTCTGCATATCTGACACATCTGTTCTGTTACGATCATATCTTCTACAACCATGTTTTACAATTAAGATGCAACCTTAACTAGAATTCTTCTATTGAGCTAGGATGTAGCTCACCCTGTTCCTAAATCATTTATAGGTTCTGAGGCTGTAGTTCCCGGCACCGAGAGCGACCCAAATTACGGCTGACCGGTGAGGCCGAGGGCGAGAGCGGACATCGAGCGAGCGAGTTCTACCCGTAGCCTGGGCTTGAGTTCGATATTTTGTATTTTGATATTCCGGATTATTGTGTGCCTGGTGGCCACCGTCTGTATATATATTACTATAGATATTGTATTCATGTGCTTTTATACATTCTATTGGAACCACTATCAGGAACCATTGTTTGGGTGATGGATGTCCATCACCAATAGTTCTTCTTGGTTCCTTTTTGGGAATGTATATTCTTTTAGTATATAGAAATACATGTTTTATTTATTATATTCATTTCTTTTAAAGTCTTATATGATGACTCGATCTGCCACAACTGGATAGTGTTTGCTCTGATTTTCGCTAAATGAGCAGACACTCTGGGAATCATCCAGAGCATGATCCTGATGGCACGGATTTTCGGGCACGAAAATCCGGGCTGTCACAAATCACGTCCCTTGCGGGGACCCATTGGGCAAATCACCTACATATAAGTTTCAACATACGCAATAAGATAATATAGTGCTGCCGTAGATGCGCCAACTCAAGTAGTATAGATTTCTAGCCCCGCACCTAATCACTTCCATCTGACATGACGGGACCAGACGATGCTAGTAGACATGCATCCGTCACCTCGTTGCTTGTAGACTGTGTTGAGTCACAGCGTCCGTATCCTTTCTTGGTACTCTATTCATCTATCGCACCATACACGTCCCACCTCTAAAGAGCATAGTTTCAAGATTCTCTATTTTCTAAAGAAAAAAAAATGTAAAAAATCTCTGAATTAAAGTATGCCAAATCTTTTCGAATTTTACCAAATTTAAGTAAGACGGATCATGCATATACATTTAGATGGTTACATGGATTATGTAATTATAAATGTGCTTTGCATCGAACACCTTATAGCTTATTTTACTTACTAAAAATATTATTTCTGACTTGAAATATATTCTATAAATATTTTTATTTGGTATTTTTGTAGGCATCGAGTCCTAGGAACCTGATGTAATGACACCAAAATTTACTCATTTAGGCTTCTTATTGTTTCTGTAACACTGATGTAATGACACCGAACTTTAGTGGAACCAAGGATTGAATTCTTCAGCCATTTATAGTTACAATCGTATTCTAAATTCTTCAACTTTAATGCGCAATCACTCCAAACCCAGATGGGAAGTCGAGCATATGGTTCCATGAGTTTGTGGTACAACTACTACAAATCGGTGATTTGTATGGCGTCAAAAGAAGGTATTGTAAAATATTTGGCATTAATTCTATTTGGTTCGAATTGTAGTTGTTAGAAAAACAGAAGAGCCTAATAAACTGTTGCCCCATTATTGAAGAGAAACTATAGAAAGGAGCCCATGTTCCTACAAACAATATGGTATATGAACCTAATGGTCATGCTGGCTAAGGGCTATTATCAAATATGCTAGTGACGTTAAACGATTTCCCGTTATGAAAATAGTAGGTGCAACTTGATGCCATGCTTCTCAGTTTTATCTGAATAATCGAATAATTATTTAACTGTTTGAAACACTTCATAAATGATGCTATTGCTAGAATTAGCAATCACGGAATACCATGACTCTAGAGTCCATGTTCTGTTGGTATGGATTTTTCTTGAGCCCAAACATTTCAAACTCCCAAATGAGGTTCCATTTTTCTAAATTAAGGAAAGAAGTCCTAAGGAACCAGCTTTTACCTTTCCAGGAGGACTTGTTGCACCTTGTTATCTCTTGATTCTAGATATCTTGCATCTTCAGTTCTTCTCAAAGATCTCTTCTTCTTTGGGTAGCATGAGTTTTGTAACTAATCATGATAAATGACAACTTTGTCCGGCACAGGGATCAAACTCGGATCAAATCATTGGCAATCCATGCTCCTTGAATACCAATAGATGCAGGAAATATCCAAAAGAAACAATCATAAAAGCATGGTTAAATACTCTTCATATGAAAATGAAACAAGCCACAGTGTAGTGAGAAGTCAACCACAATTTAGTCTTCCCTTATCCAAACAGAAAGGAACAAAAGATCTTCAGCTTGTTTCATCAACCTTCAATCATCAAAGTTTTCATTACATGCTCATAAGGAGTATGTATATCAACAATTAATAGAAGTCTTCGTAACTCAAAGAAGTAACAATAGCATATCTTAGTCACTTTTCTAATTATACAAAACAGCCAAAAGGCTTGTTGAAACTTCCCTAATCAAAGAATTCCACCTCTACTCTTATTACTTTTTTTCCCATCTTTACTCTAATTACTATTTTTGATCGGCAACATCTCTACTCTAATTACTGAATTAGAAATTCGAACTTGATTCGAATTTTGGCTCGAGGTCGAGTGAATCAACTTGAGTGAGTGAATGATACTTTCAGCTGTATCACAAAGACAATGGAATAACATAAAAAAAGATTATTGGCCATGAAAAAGATTCAACAAAAGACAGAAAAAAATCCACTATCTGTTTTATGTCAAGCAATACATGGAGTAACTCTCAATATTGCCGTAAAAGCAATGCGTGTAGGCATGATAAAAAAATCGGATTTTTTAATAAATTTCCAAGTTGAAAAAACTTCTACATGCTAATTTTTTAGTAATGGTGTTCATTTTAATGACAACTCCAAGTTGGCTCGTTTGAGTTTATACTTCATACTCAAATCTGCATGATTTTACTCACTAACAAAGTAAAATCTCCACAATACCCTCCTTAGAAGACTTAAACTTCATATCTAAGGCTCTTTGGCCCATTACACAATTACATATAGAAGCATGAACACGCAGAGATCCATTATATATTCCCAAGAACTAATTGATTGGTTGTGGAAGCTTACCTACCCATTTCAGGCTATTCCTTGTGCCCTCCATGAAATATCTATTCCCTCTTCTCTTTGTGTAGTCTTTCTTTCAATATAGTTATGATTAGAATATTTTGCATTTTCTTTAAGTTGATGTTATGCTTCCTCTGTCGCATATGGCCTTGTCAGGGGTCACTTTTTATTTTCTCATTCAGATTGGACAGTACAAAAGAGTACTTGATGTTCGTTGTCCTGATTGGATTGATCGAAACTTCTTGTTTGCTATTTATAGCTTTTATTTTATGGGTTTTTCTCTGAAATTAATCTCATATTTTGTTGTTAATGAAGATTGCTATCAATCTTCTCAATTATACATGGGAGCTACAACTTGCACACGAGATTTGTACCGTGCCACATGAGTTAAAAGTAAGACTGGTATTTTTTGGACTTGAGCCACGTGGAAAACCATCTAAGCCATCTGATTTGAAGGTGCAAAGATCTTTGATCCCAAAGATTGGCACGAAACACGATCTCTATCATCTGATTCCACATAGTCAAGGCCTATCACCTGATATGATGGTTGACTGTGTTAAATCAGATGATAGAGATAGTGTTTTGTGCCAATCTTTGGCATCAAAGATCTTTACATAATTGCCTTCAAATCAGATGGCTTAGATGGCATTTCACATGGCACAGGTCCCAAAAATACTACGTCTATCTTTTTAACCTATGTGCCACAGTACAAATCTCGTGTGCAAGTTGTAGCTCTCTTTATACATTCATTATTTATATCATGACTGCTTCCAAACTTTTAACCAGTCAAATTTGAAAAGTTGATAAAATGATTCTTTCTTCCCCAGAGGTAACACATCACCAATCCGACTAACACATTCCCATTGGGCAGGATATTCTTTCAGAAGCTCTTTTATGCTTTGGTGCAAATTCTGCAAGCATTGATGAACTAGGCAGTTATGAGAGTATTGATAAGGTGAACCATTATAGAATCTTTTACAGTTAATTTGAACCTTACCTACTTATTACCTAGGTTTGTTTATGGTAACATTTCAGATGTTTCACTTATTTGATCGTCTAATCAATGTACAACTTAGCTTATTTTATTTAAAAAACTCAAAATTACTCATATTTAACTAAACTAGAGGCTTATAAGATTATTTTGATAAAGTTAAGGGTTCCACTTCATGAAAATATTGTGATCAAGATGTAAAAATCACAATAAAATTGCGAAGTTAAGAAAAAATTGAAAAATATGTGAATTTTTTAATAAGTGGTGATTGAAGCATGAAAAATGTGTTTGAGCAAAAAAATTTGTAATTTAAACATGACATACTCAAAAAATTGGAGAATTTTGTACTCTGCTTAGGAATCATGAAAATGAAGATTCATATCCTTGTGAACGAAAGGTCATGATAGTAGGTGCATAAATCGTGAAAAATGCATTTGAACAAAAATTCAGTCTAATGAGACTCATTAAAAAAATCCAAGGATTTTCTTACTCCATCTAGGAGTCAGGACTCAGGACATTGAAGGTCCATAACTCTGTGATCCAAAGTTCATTGACTCATGGGTGCTTTAATGAGAAGTTTTGAGATAGGGAGGGAGACACTTGGGATAAGCCACCAACAAAACAATGGCCTACAGTCTATGCACTGTATGATAAATGTGCATATTTTACTCTCAACAACATTATGATGTGTTGGTGAATCACATAGTATCTCTCTATAGTGTCTAGGCAAGTTAATGAAGTAATATCATGTTCAACCCAAATGTATGTCCCTTTTTTAATATATTTGAATCAAGAGGGTTCATGTGTGGCTTTGCCAAATTTGCAAAAGCGCATATGAGTCAATGAGGATATCCATAGCTATTATTTCAATAGATGTACATGACATGAGTTTCGTCTCATGGTCCGTGAAACATAAAACTTTAGAATTGTTTTTTAATACTTTTTTGCCTATTGAAACTTAAAAAACCTCTTTACAATGTAAACAATAATACTCTTTATCTATCTTGTGGGGTTTAAAATTTAAGTTTCTTCCCATCTTCATCTCTAACACGAAAAAACCCGAAACTTATTTTTGCCTTCATAACTCTATGCTATGGAATCAAAATTCAATTCCTTTTGTTGCACATGACTACTACAAGGAAATGACTTTTAAATGCACATGAAGATTTCAGTTAGAATTTTGAGGATTGGTGTTTGTTTTGGAAGATTCATTAGGCTATCAGTTGTCATGAATTGATGAAGTTCAAACGTGTTTGGCTTATATATTCGTGCTACATACGAATGAAATATCATGTTATAGAAACACTTTGAACTGATATATTCCAATTTTTTTTATTTATTAGATATTTTAAATCAGATTTTCCTCTTATTCAAAAGATAGTTGTGAATCTTATGATTTAACGATTTGATTGATTCACAGAGATTTCTACAACATTGAACTGTCCATGTAGATATGCCAAGAGTTCAGTGATCATACACTACTCAAAAACTGTTCAATAGAGAGCCTGCACATGGATGGATCAACAATATATAAGCTGTAGCGCACACTTAATATGTAAAAGGGTATTGATCAGACAGCCAGGGTTGTCCTGTTGGTGGATATTTTGAGTTGTCGGCTATCCATGTGCTGGCTCGCCTCATAGACAGTCCAGATTGATCACAGTATAAATGGCCTTTTTGGTGCAATCAGCCTTTGCTTGAAATGTTTACTGAGGCCTACATTTTGTGATTTTCTAATAGGTTGCTTTAAAGCTGTAATTTTATTTCAGGGGGAGGAAATTAATCTGACATGATCTACACAAATTTTCAGGTTCAAAGCTTTTCGACTACGTGGCTTTTGCAGTAATTCTATTGAACTACTAGGGAGAACATTGGTTGTAGAGGGTCGAATCGGTAGATTACTACTAAAAAAACCTGTATAATGTTTGGTGTTTGTGTATGTTAAAATCTATTTATAATATTCGGCTACAATAATTTTACAGGCTCAATACTATACGCGACTGAGAAGTCCATACTTGTTATATTGCCATTTTCTAATTTAATTTCAAGGATGACTATGGAATGATTTGACACTCAATGATGAATCAAATTTATGTTTGTCTCAAGATGCTGCATACCATTTCAGAACAAAGATTGGCACAAAGTGGAAGCCCCAAATTTGGCCTTAGCTTTGCTATTAATCTCATGTAATAGGAAATAAATTGAAAGGATGTTATGTTTGCTTCAAGACTGAGGGTGCCTCATGGGTCCATCAAAAATTTCTTTAAAGTACCGCTCACGTTCTTTTGGTTATAAAGAACGCTCATGTTCAATCCAAACAGGGCCTAATTGCATAATAAAGGATATAATACTCCACTAAGAAATTTTTTCTATTATAGTGGTACAACTTTCTGTTAGCTGCTAAAATAAATATAAATTTTTTACCATGTAATATGTATTGATTATCGTCTCTAGAGAGGAGCTGCTTCTCAGAATCTTAGGGGTTCTACCTTTAAATTCTTGTAATTTTTTTTTCTTCATTAACATAGTAACATGCATACCCTCATTTCATCTCTGTATTCTATTTTATTTATGCATATATTTGAACTCAGTAAAGTTATTATTAGGTACCCGACCAGAGTGCCAGTCTTGGCACTTGGGTCAATCTCCTTCTTATCAAATGGTCAAGCCTCGGGATGTGCCCAATTATTATGAGCACACAAATCAGTGAAAGTACACTTTTGACCAATCAGTAACACTCATCAACATCCTGCACATCCCAAAGGTTTTTGAAGGAAGATTGTTGGCTGGCACTCTGGTCATGCGTCTCACCAACTCAACTCAGTATTCTATATGGTTGTAGGTACAACACGCAAGGATGGAAAAACTATCTGAGATTCAGAGTTGTACACAATTTATAAACCAGCTGTATATATATATTTTTTAGGGTGTATTACAAAGCTGTTCGTTTTCTTTTATGCAATGCATTTATTTTATGTATCAAAAAAAAATGTAATATCTAATTCTGTATCATCTTGCTATATATAATAGTTTTGGCTGAAGTATCTGTTGTAACATGCAGTGGAACCTATTCTTGATTAAAATATTGGATATGAGCATGCATGTCCAAACTTCACATTGCTTGACCCAGGTTTACTAGTAAACTGGCACGGTAATTTTACCAGTAAGTTTTTAAACTGGCACTGTAATTTTACCAGTAATTTTTGTTATATAAATAAAATCGAACAGCACACTGATGAATCCAGGCCAATAAACATTAACCGTGGCTGTGTTTTTTAAATTGGAAACCGAAATTTGACTTACTCAATGATGCAAATTTTAAGCATTAAAAACTTACAGTGGTTGTTTTGATTTTATTTATTTCTCATGATTTGAACAACGCTACCTTACTTCATGTTGCAGCGTCAATGCCACGTGGTGGAGCAAAATAGCATTGCTTGGATCATTTTAAAATAAATAAAAAACCGTTTCATCCAAGTACTTTTTTAAAGTGCAGGCTTTGCTTTTTTTTAGAGACCGGCAGTTAACGGAACAATAACTTAGATTATTATTTAAGTGAGTGCCAAAACAAAGGGGTATATGCTTAAAAAAACCCTTTTTTTCTCCTTCTAATTCTCCTTAAATCTTTTTATTCGATTTTAAAGGTGGCAGCACTACAAAACGAGCTATCCTTCGTTCAGACGCAGCTGATCAACAGTAGATTGGCAGTAGCAAACGCCCTCCAAAACTCCCAACAGCAGCACATTGCAGTCTTACAACCTGCATCTTCTAACAACTCTGCTTCAAATAATCTCCTAAATTTAAGCAACTTCGCCTCGGGTTTCGACATTGCCGCCGCAGACACTGCTCCGTCTTCGCGAAGCTTTGAGCCACTGCAACTTTTGCGACCTTCACGAGAAGAGGACGGCGACCCAATTTATTGTATCATCCAAGTCCAAAACCAATACATATCAGTATTGGACGATATTTTGATCCATGTTTTTGAGCAATCCAAGTCGTCAAAATTATAACTTATAAATCGAACTTAAGTGGGCCCAAAAACCACCCTCATTGGTGGATTTGAACTGTTTGATCTACACACAAATTCATATGGTTGTGCGTATATTTAAATAGTCGATATTAAAGTGCATTGATAGGATGGTTCCTATCTTCTCATAAGAATGATTCTCTTGCTGAGATGTGCCAATGATGGGCTGCTAGTTGGACTATTTGGATTCATCAAACATGTGTGCCATGTGGTATAAACCTATGAGGTCATAGTCTATGTGCAAGGGTCAGCAATGTCGTTCTGATAATTATATGAGCATTTGATATTCTGGTGTTAAGCCATAGTTAGCACGGATTTTTAGGTGATTAAAGACAATTTGGCCTACAAGTTCTTCTTAGTCCTTCTAGGTTCCGGAGCTTGTAGAGAGAATAAACTAATAAAATTATTATGAAAAGTCATATATATATATATATATATATATATATATATATATATATATATATATATATATATATATATATATATATATAAATTAGGATTGAGAAGTCATAGTGAGTATAAAAAAGGGCAAGAGAGTTGACCCTCGCAGGTTGGACCCATGAGTGGGTCCATTCCCTCTCCCACTCTTTTTCTACCTTCTCTTTTTCTCGGAAGGTGACTCACGCAGGTGGCAAACCTCTTTTCCTCATTCACTTTCTACCTTCTCTCCTATTCTCTCTCTACCTCTAACTTCCTATCTCTTTCCTTCTCTTCACCTATTTCTCTTTCTATCTTCTCTAACTCTCATCATCTTTAACCCCCGCAGGACCACTTGCGTGGGTCCCATCCAATTTTTAACTCATCCTTGACCAATGCGGAACCTTGTACATGGGTCTCACACTCTCTCATCCTTGACCAATGTGGAGCCTCCCACATGAGTCTCACATTCTCACTCATCCTTGACCAATACAGAGCCTTCCGCATGGGCCTCACACCTTCTCTCATCCGTGACCAATATGGGGCCGCCCACATGGGTCTCACACGCTCTCTCATCCGTGACCAATATGGGGCCGCCCCCTCGGATCTTCTCCCTCATCGACACCACCCTACACAAAAGAACTCAATGAAGCCAACAAACTTATCCACATCAAAGAGATATTATATCATCCAATATGGGGACGGCTCCTGTTATCAACAATTAATAATGAAAAATCAGAAGACATCTATCACAAGGAGCTGCATCTTTAATAATGAAGTGTATGCCTTGTGTGCAAATTTGATGGCTCACGACCAACGGCAACACACGGTTCCGTCTAGAACAGCCATGGCTTCTTTAAAAAAAAAATGATCCTATACCATAACTGATTTCCCAATAATTTCAATGTATTCGAGGTCACATTTTAGAAATTGTCTATCGACAATCGAAAGAGAGACAAAGAGAATTGTATTTGAGTTCACATTTTAGAAATTATATAAAATAATCCTTTATCTCCCAAACTCTCATAATTATATAAGATAATCCTTATCTCCCAAACTCTCGTGTATACTCAAATTCCCTATTGATGTTGTAGATTACAATACATAACACGATATAAAAGTATTGCTAAATCTGGCTCTTCCATCAAATGAGAATGCATGGGAGATTAATTAATTGGTGATTCACAAAACCTCAAATGGTATAGATCTCGATCTCGAGTGCTCTGCTATCATGGGAGATTAATTAATCTCCCCCCCCCCCCCCCCCCCTCTTATGTGTTGATTTCTTGTCTTTTGTTTTCTTCAAGAACAGCCATGGCTTCCACTCCATCTTTCTCAGCACGTAACAGGGGTGTCTCTTTCCATTCCCTTGCAAATCTAGTTTCTGTCAAACTCAACATTAACAATTATCTGCTAAGGATCATGGTTCAAAATTTCAGCCTAAACGCATCGGTTTCGGTGGCCCCCGAAACGAAGGCTCCAAAATTTTGATCCTTGCTATGGATATCACAAATTCCGCCAACGCCATTCAATCAAGATCCCTACAAGTTTAGATAGATCACACCTAGCACTGACTATGTTGCTTGATTCGAAATATGATGACATTTGATCTGTAACAAACCTAGCCTACACTTTTTGGCATCAAATTAAAAAGCTCATTTTAATCTACATTAACTCTACTTTAACTATTTTCTCATTTGTCATCTGTGACGACCCGACTTTTCCAATCCCTAAGGTATAGGAAAGGCCGGTTCATCAACTTATTGATTTCTCAATAAGCCGTAACAAACAGAAGCCGGCAACATAAATAAAGGTCTAAAGAACAGAGGCATCATAACATAATCCGAAAGAACTAAAAGACTACAGATAGCAAAAGAATATATCACTGTGAGGAACCAAAAGGAACCACCGGTGATGGCCAATCCAATCACCTAAAATAGAGGTTCACGATAATGGTTCCTCTAGTGATATCAAAAGGACAAAATAATAGCCTAGGGCTCAATATTCCAAATTTAATATCCAGACAAAATACCAAAGTATAAGGATCCAAAGATCAAGGGAAGAACTCCTCCGCTGGTATATCCAAATCCTCCTCTGGAATATAATCGGAGTCCTCCGGATCCTCTGACCCAATGTCGGTCTCAGCACCTGTGACGTATAGCCGAGGGTGAGCTAACAGCCAAGCTCAATAGAAGAAGCGGATCTATTTGCGCTTATTATAAATCGGTTTTCAAAAGACTAATCGGATCAAATATGATTTTCAAAAGATGCTTTCAATTTCAAATCTCCGCCTAATCACGAGTCAAAACCGATAGTAAGTTCAAGGTGTTCAAAATGTTACGATTTAGCATGCTTCTTGCCTTAAATTTATAACTTAATTTTATCTCTCAAATTTCCTATAGCATGAGAGCGGACTAAGTGGACCGATGGGAAGACCCTCGACCATCGCGTTCATGAACCCATTTCAAAATGCAACAAGCCCTGCGCTATGAGGGAAACTTGTGCCAAAGTTTTATCAACACGGTTGGTAGAATCTAGGGCATCGACTTATGAACCCTAAATCAAATGCAAATGCTAATACATATCAAAGCTTATTAATTATAACATATCGAATTGTCAAAGTTATCGATTCAAATTCGATTGAAAATTAAGCGAGATTCCGATTCAAAAAGGTTTAGTGAGGTTCGATTCACAAAGATTCTTATTCTAACAATATTTATAATTTTCTGATGGTGTCGTATATTCAAACTTTGTTTACACTATGTGCACAGATTATCATCAAATTTGTGATTCTCAAGTAAATGGTCTATCATAGTTTGTGCTTATAATTTATGCAAATAAAATTAGGGTTCCCCTACCTTAACCAAGCGGGTTCAAAGGTATGCAAAGCGGTCCTCTCCAAGGACTTCCAATGTACAAAACCTACATATAATAACACCCTTAGTGTTAATATAAAGCTACAAAATTTAACCCGAAAGCTTACAAGAAGAAAAATCCAACAAATTTTCGAACCCAAAGTCAGCGTAATTCACCATCGATTTCCATTCGATGAGTCGAATTTGAAATTCGATGGTCGAATCCAAAATCGACCATCGAATTTCCAAATCCTCATCAAAATTTGACAATTGACAGATCGATTTTCAAATCGATCGTCGATCAATTTCGACAGTCGATTTTGAAATCGACAGTCGAATTTCCTGTGTTCTGTGGCTGTGCAATTTGACATGCCCGGAACTTTTTCCAATCCTTTTCACAGCTAATCCATCTTCTTTATTGAACATATATATTTTTTTTTATTCTAACAATTCTCAACAGATTTTCATACAGAGGTTTTCAATACATACCTCTTTTTAGCTTTAAACGGTAGATCCCTTCGTACCGATTCGTGCACCGGAACTAGTTTCTAAACCAAGGGTTCAATGGCATCAGCTCTGTCCATTACAACCCTTTTTCTTTGGTACAGATCTGTAGGCACAGGGATGTCTTCTCCTCTATCCTTCCCTTTTAATAGCTCAAACTGATCCAAGGATCATCACCAATGTAATCAATGGTCAAGATGGAAGGAGGAGCTCTCTTTCTTCCTAGATCTGGAAATCCATGGGACCTTGAATGGTTTATTTCCTTAGGGCCTTTCCAACGAGAGAGAGAGAGAAACAAGCTTCTCTTGTACTCTCTTTTATAACCAATTTAAGCCAACAAAAATCTAGATATTTTATCCTTTTAACTTATCTACTAAATTTGGGATTTATTCCATGCTAACCACTAACACATCTTTATTGTGTAAGCCATTGTGTACATGACTTGTACACCTATCTAGGCTAATCCCTCTGGCCATTTGTCTTACCATAGCCTTAGCTTACCAAAAGTCTAAAAATAATCTACAGTATTTTTCGGGCACGCTTACCGAGGTAAACGAAAATATGCCGAAAATATCAGGGATATTACATCATCTCTTACTGAACAGGATATAACCAATTATGAATGATACGGTTTACTTGGTTTGCTTCTACGATGGATTGTTGAACGAATGTAGTTTGTCACCAAACTATGTTGGAGGAAAAAAAAAATTGAAGCTTGTTCAGTGCAACATTACATACGAGGCACTCATGGAAAATATGTATGAGGAAATCAATATGGGTCGCGAGGAGTGTAAATTCACTCTCAAATACTCATGCACCTTGAGCGACCAATTTTTTGTTATAGACATTGAAAACAATGGAGATGTGCATCAAATGTTTCTTGCAAATCGAGGATGCTGAATGATACATATATATATCATTAAAGAATTGACGAATGATGGAAACAAAGGAGTAGAGAAAAAAAGCATGAACAAGAAGGATGCATCCTCTTATGCATCTCCTATGTTTGCAACTCTTTGTGGTGAGAAAAGGTAATTTATTGGTTATGTAATTTTTTTTGTACAATTTATCAGATCGATACACCTCATACAATTAAAAGACTATCTTTGTTCATAATAGGAAGGAACCGGTCAATGACAAAAGTATACCTATTCATTCGTTTAGATTTCCAAGTCAAGATAGTGGCGGGTCCGTCAGTGATATTTCTAGATCATCTTCCAATAGCAGGTAAAAGCATTTTATTTTGTGAATTAATTTTTGTAACAAAAACTATATTTATTTTGTAAATTTATTACAAAAAATTATTGCGTCTTGTTTGTAGGAGCCAACATGATTTATTCCCTTCTCGAGATAGCATTGACGACGACGATGCATCTAAAGGTTCTGATTCTATTTCGAATAAGAGTCATAGCAGTAACGAAACTTCGAACGGGTCTCCCTTCGACACGAACCCCATGTTCGAGGGCATCGCAACCGCAAGATCAAGAGATAGTGGTGACGGATCTAGTTTGAAGAGTCGGAGTAAGGATAGAAAGGATGTGCCCCCACGTGATCCGGATCGCTATGTTCGGACGTCTGATGTTGAAGATGATGTGCCCCCTTTCGAGGTATATGGAGATAAGTATTGTTTTGAGGATGAGAATGTATGCGATGAGGCGGGTACTTACAGACGGGAGATGACATCTATGCAAGTTGGAAAACTTTTCGCTTCGAAAGCGGACTTTCAAAATGCTTTGAAAGAATTTGCAATATTGGCGAATTTCCAATATGCACCATTAGAGACTCGTGCAACGAAGGTTGTAGCAAAGTGTGCCATTGCCTCATGCCCCTAGCGTATCCATGCTTCAAAGATACGTTGTGATACCACATTCAAAATCGTTATTCATATCCCGCATACATGTGGACCAGCAGAGCGCAGGAAGGACCATCGACAAGCCACTAGTCATTGGGTTGCAAGCTGCATCAAGGGTCTTCTAAAATTGCATCCAGATTATAATGTAGGCAAGATTATATTGTACATACAAAAACAATACGGTGTGGTAGTGTCATATCGAAAAGCTTGGCATGCCAAAGAAATTGCAATGGGAGATATCACAGGTGGTTGGGAGCGTTCTTATGACTTATTGCCCAGATATTGTGAGGAGTTGATGCGAGTTGATCCTGATGTCAAAACAGAACTTATTCGTGGAAAGGATAACGCTTTTCTTAGATTTTTTTGGTCATTTGGCCCATCAATCTGTAGTTATCAGAGGACTCTAAGGCCTATAGTATCTATCGATGGGACGTGTTTGAGGAGAAAATACGGAGGAGAGCTTCTAATGGCTCAAGCTGTCGATGGTAACAACGGATTGTTCCCTCTAGCATTTGCGGTTGTCGAGAAGGAAAATCATCAATCGTGGGAGTGATTTTTAACATTGTTACGAGACCATGTGACCAGTAATCCTTTGAAGTTGATTATAGTATCCGATCGACATGATTTTATAATGAAGTTTGTGCCACTGGTATTTCTCAACTGTATGCATGGTTACTGTGTTCACTATTTGACAAAGAACTTCCTCTTAAAGTTCAAGAATTCTTACGTTAAGGGATTGATATGGAAAATTGCTAGAGAATTCACCCCTCAAGGGTATAAACATGAAATGGATGCTTTAGAAGAGAATTTTCTAAATTTTCATGCTTGGCTTAATGACATCGGCAAGTGACATTGGAGCATTGCGCACTTTCCTGGGAAACGGTATGGGATATTGACTACAAACTACTCTGAGTGCATGAACTCCGTATTAGTGCTTGCTTGAACTTTACCTATTGCTTCGATTGTTGAGCTTACTCATGCAAAGGTTACCAGTTACTTTTATCAGAGGTCATTGGATGGTAAGGCTTGTGCTAGTAAAGGAAAGAAGCTCACAAAATATGCAGATGCACATTTAAAGGATGAAATCATGGTGGGTCAATTTCTAACAGTATATCCGAGTAGTTTGGATGTGTTTACAGTTATAGAAAAGGAAAAGACTCACAGCATGAATTTGGAGACACGAACGTGTTCTTATCGTAGTTATGATGTATATGGTATACCTTGCAGGCATGCATACGCTGCCATTAGCTTTCGATCTGCGTCGGTACACGACTTTGTAGAAGAGTGGTTTACAAATGAGAGATATTGTGATACCTATAATGATGTCATGCACCCGATTGTTGATGAGAGTCAGTGGAAAAGTGGAGCCACGCAGGAAGTTATAAAACCACCACATGGTAGAATACGTTCAAGTCGGCCACGAAAAGCTAGGATGAAATCAGCAATTGAGAAGGGTAACACCAATAAGTGCTCTACTTGTAAGAAAAAAGGCCACAACCGTAGAACATGCACGTCCGTGTCTTCGGAAAAAAAGAAAAAAAAAAACGAGGATGGAGTAATCGTCGCAAGGATAAAGAAAAACACTTTTGTATAATTTTTAGTGTCTTTATCAGGTTTATATTTCAATTTGAAGGTAATTTTTGAAATTCTGCCTACTTACATGTAATTTTGAGAATTATTGGGTCTTGGAGACCTTACATTCACATTTTGTGATGATTTTGTTTTGTTAGTAGTTATGGATGCTTAGATTTGTTTACTTTTCAGTTATGTGTGGATGATAAATTAGTATTTTGTTAATTTGAATTCTCGTGGAAGAATTTCTACATATGAATGCGATTGGTAGCAGTCTCACAAGCATGTAGATTGTGCATTGATTGGGGATTGAATAGATAGCCAAAAATAATATTGTAGCGTTCAATACATAGTATATAGGACTGCACATTTCAATTACAAATAACGAGATATGTTAGAAGCACTATGCAAATTGTGATGTATATTTGTGTGTGTATAGGAGTCAAGAAGGGGGTCATGAAGGATTCTCCACCTACGAAGGAACTCATTCATAATTGGTTATAATTCTTTTTGTCATGAATCATTCATGTCAATGGGAGATCCATTCAAAACTTTTCTGTTGTAATGCAGGGCCCTGTTCAACTCATCGCTGTCTCTGATAGTGGTAAAGCTGTAATTACTTCTGCTGTTGATGAGAAGCAACTTTGTGTGTGGGTCTGTGATCAAGGCAAAAGCATTGCTGCTGCTGGTGCTCCCTTTTCATGCAAAAAACACCTGTAATGTTGGAATGTAGAAATTCTTGCAAGGATGAAGAGGGTTTAGTCATCCTCTCGGTCTCAGAGGCAGGTATTGCTTTCATATGGAGTTTGATGAACATATCACAAGATGAGGTCTCACCTACCAGGATCATGGTGAAATCCTTGAAAACGGAAACGGAACTGATAAATAGTTCCAAGAATAATCGTATTCCAATTATTGCTGCAAGGCTGCATGGTTTAGAAGAGGACGGATGGGTTTTAGTCCTCATCGCCTATGGTTCAGTTACCTGTCCACAGTTTACTATTCTGGAGTGCCTGCTCCCGGGGAGGACATTTATGTTACCGCTTCCAATGAAATGTTGGATCATGGGATCAGTACAGGCAGTACTCAAGCTGAAGATGATAGTGGAACCACAGGTATATGCATTTTTTTTTTCTTTTATAGTGTCGTATTGAGTTATTTAAAGGCAACTATATTTATGTGATGATTTACACGCCATAAATCATAATGCAGCATTGGTAGGAATGTTATTTTAGAAGCGATGGGGCCTTTTTGTTGACTTCTAGGTCAATCTAAATCAAATAAATGTTACATGCATTCAGTCATTCACATATCCAAATTTTCCTTGTAATTCGGCACAACAACATGGTGACACTGCAGGTGTGGGGTGTAGGACACCTTACTTTGAAAACACCCGTTTGATTAGCATTTCGTTCAATTGATACTGATACAAAGTATAAAATAATCAAGCAAACATACATAGAAATAAGAAAAATAGACAATTGTATGAAAAATAGAAAACTAGTGAAAAAAAACTTAGAGCAGTGTGTCTACCATATGTACTTGTTGATACATAGTTGATGCATCCTTAGATCATTATGAGCATAGGATGGTGTCACTGAGAGGTATAGACAGCAGTATCAAATAACTGTCAACTGGATCAGGACACGAATCAAGCACGAAGAACCAATTTTACAACATAGGGGCACATTGGGTGTCAGTGGAGTCAATACAGGAAGAAAATCATGGTGAACCCTTCCCCACCCCCAGTCTGAGTTGGTCTTCTCGGGCATGGCACGAGGCCAAGCTAGGGGAATAACTCATAGAGAATTGCTAATGATCTTGGATTTCGTATCATATAAAGATTTTCTAGTCATTAATGAGTGGATAAATAATTTAAGAGTGGTTTGGGCAGTTCCCTTTAAGTTGTTTAAAAACTAGGGAGTTGATTATAAGTTTAAGGGTAGTTTAAACTTTTCTTATTTAGTTATGCTTAATTAATAGTACTCTGCAGGTCTCTATACCTAAATTATTAATATATTATTGAAGTTTCTTTGAATGAAAATTATTGTGGAGTTATTCTTCCTCTAGAGAAGTGATTTCTCTCAAAGGTCTTGTGCCGCCATCATTTCGCTTCCTTATTTCGGCATTTATTAGCTGTTTTTGCTGTATTTTCATGTTAAAATATCTAATATTTTTTATGCCATTATACATAGGTATAAGCCATTGTCTTGGGGCATATTTTCCTCCTAGTGATTGTGTTGAGTTTTATTGCAGCAAAGACTGGCATGGGCCACCATAATTCCGAGTTAGAGCCGATAGATGCTCCAAGCTAGGAAAAAAGAGTGAAAAAGAGAAGTCTGGAATCTAATCTAGATCTTGCAAATGAAGATAATAGTATTGACGCTGGTAAGTGGATGTTACCATGTGATTATTTATTTTTATTTTTTCATTGTGTTGTTGCTTTAGTTACTATATTGCTAACAGTAGCTTTTCTGAGTATGCTTGCTCTTTCTAAGCACGTGATAGAGTTTGACACTTATGCATACTATTGCTTTCCTTGAATATACTGATGATGAATGTTGGAATTGGCATAAGAAGCCGCATTGTTTTCTAAAGAAATTTTCTCTCTTCAGATCATCCTATCTTTTGTTATTCAGTTAGTATTACAAAATTACTCATATATGAATTAATTTTTGACATTTGTATATCTTATAGTGTATCTCTTCTGTAACATTGTTAGTTTTCTTCTTTTGCTTCGTTACATTTACTTCATTATTAATCTTTGCCTTCCTTCTTGCATTGCACACCATCTCGTAAGACCTACTAAAGTAGTTGGAACTTGATAATTAACCTTGATGCCATTATAAGTTTGGAAGGCCACCACTTGATAATTAACCTTTTCCATTGTCTTGGATAGGTCATCTAGTGGCTATGGATCGTCTCGACTATGATGCGAATGAGCCGACCATGGGTGAGAAGCTTGCTAGTCTAAACATACTTGATGCCGATAAATCTAAGAGCCCAACAAAGCAAGTGGTCTCTTCTAAGACAAAACCTCTGAGTGCAGATTCAGTTTATGTTTTGCTCAAGCAGGCACTGCATGCTGATGACCGTGCACTATTGTTAGACTGCTTGTACACACAAGACGAAACGGTCCATTATTTTATTTTGACTATTTAGTTTCCGGCTTTTCGCAATCTGTTATGTCTTCTTAATATTTACCATTTACATTACAGATTATGAACTTAGGGAATGAGCAGAATTAGCATACTAGAAGCCTGGAACAGTAGAGTCATTAGACTTATGGCATAATTGTTAACACTCTGATGATATAAATTATGCCACCTATGTAGCAACCATATTTCTTGTGTTTGATGATCATATTTATAGTGCTGATGTCCATCTCCTAGTTTTCGATATGATATCGGCTTGCAGGTAATTGCCAACTCAACCGCGCTGTTAAACCCATCAGATGTCCTCAAGCTTTTGAACTCCCTCTTACAGATGATCCAGTTAAGGTAAGTTTTGAGCTAAATAAACTGATTAGTAAGATTGGATTAATAACCTTATCTTAATGTGAACAACTTCTATGTTGAAATGTGCGTAAAGCTGGTAAAATTGGTTTAGCCGAACGCATCTGTTTTAGAAAAACCCGATGTCTTTAAAGATTGGAGCAGGCCTTGTTTATTAGATTTAAAGGAAGGCTCTTTGGGAAATATTAATTTTCTTTGGCATCAAATTAAGGAAATTTACAAAAATATGTCTGAAAAGTAACTCAAATGAAGGGGAACAAAGTAATTACAGGGGATCCTTCTGAAGAACATATACAAATAAAGGAGTACTATTTAACTCTATTAGTGAAAGTGTTTGTTCCTAAATTCTTTTTAATAATCCGCGTTCCTGAACTAATTGACAAAATTTAATGATAAATTGCTATAAATAAAACAATTTTTTTTGTAGATTCTGTTTATAACAGAAGGAATTACAGAAAAGAAGAGGACAACAATTTAAAAGAAGGTCAATATTTTATTAGCTATATTATTTCTGTTAGTTGGCCATCCTTGATAATATGACAATGCCCTTGATTTCACTACAAATGACATTGAGGAATTGTTTCCAAATGCCCATCGAAAGACCTACTTTGAGAAGATGGTTGCATCTCATTTCTTTAGGGTCGTTGAAATTTTGAATAAAAACCTGTGACACTGCGAATTTGGATTTATGGATCCCATGAATTCTCGTGGATTCTAAGCTTGTAAGAATCCGTAGGATTCCCTCATTTTCCATTGTTTGGATAAATTGAGTTGCTGCAGGAATCCACAGGAAAATGGAGAAGATGAGCTGCATAAATGAAAAAACAACATAGAAGCGTTTAATAAACCATACACCGCTGAACTAGTTATTTGATTTTCCAAGAGCTCTTAAAATGAAAATATGAGGTACCCTCATTATTTTCTATCGGAAATTGAAGAATTACAGATTTGAGAATCGATGAGAAACCCTGGGATTGTACTTAGTTGTTGCTATCTAGGACTGTTGCAGGTTTAATGCTTAGTTGTTGCTATCTAGGACTGCTGCAGGTCTTTGTACTTAGTTGTTGCTATCTAGGACTGTTGTAGGTATGGTGCTTAGTTGTTGCTATCTAGGACTGCTGCAGGTCTTTGTACTTAGTTGTTGCTATCTAGGACTGCTACAGGTATGGGTGTTTCGTTGTGAACTCCTGACTTCAATGCTACACGCTTGAGGGCATCACCATTGGGGCAAAGGTCCAATCCCCACCTCAAGGTATGTTGATTTCGTAGCTTTTCTTAGTGTGAACTTCTATTTTAGTTTGTACAAAAACATAAAGAACCAACGTTTTTTCTCTCTCACAAATCTTCTTAGTTTTTTACAAAACATTGTCACTTACTTGAACACTATTCACTGTTCAAAAAAAGAAGCTCGATGTCACTTTTTAAGGTGTCGATCATCCAGAGTAATTTTTTTTTCTTTTTTGTTTTTCCCCCTAGAACATGCATCATTCAAAGTAACCATCTTCCATTCAAAGTAGTCACTAGTTAATCTTATGTTAGATGTTGAGCAGAAAGTAGTGCTAGCAATGGGTCTGTTTGAGCCATACTTTTGGTTGACGCGACCTGACCAAAAAAACTAGGTCACAAGGTATATAAATTATAATATATATTAGAAAGAGATATATTATATGAGCAGGTCACAAGGTAATATTTCTAACAAATGATTTCTAGCTTATTTAGATAATAAATTCATGGAAAATTGAGGCCACCCAACTTCTTGCATTTGGTATGTGTTTTAGAGCACAAATAGCCCATTTTCTGGATGGAAAACCAATACTTTTTACCTGTGAAATCAGGGGCATATGCCCAATGATGAGATTTTCCTCTGGTCTTTAGTCAATTAGGCAGTTCAAAGATGGTTTTGACACATGCCGCATGATGAGATTTTCCTCTGTTTTCTTTTTTTTTTACTGCTCTCCACGTTGTGTAGTTGATGATCTTTTGATCCATCCGAATAATAGAAACCATTACCAGCTTTACTCAAAGACAGAGCTATGTCAACTCGTGTCTCAATCATGGTTTATCGAGCCACAGTTTTGAATTGCTTCGATCACTATCTTACTTGATATCAGATTGTATTGATTTGATCAGTCTTATCCAATTACAATCGGATTGCTTCAATCCTGAGAATATATAGTTTTAGATCATATTACTTCAATCACAAGATTATCACCGGTAGAGAGAGGGAGAGAGAGAGAGAGAGAGAGTTATCAATAGTTTATGCTCTTTGAATCCGGCTAATAAATGAGCTGAGTTTGGGACAGGATTTTAGGCCCAAAAAGGTTGGGCCCATATGAACCTTGACTCGAACTTGGCTTTATCCTACTCGTTTGAGGCTCTAATATTACAAATAGGGATTGTTGAAGTGTCACCAACCTCATGAGAAGATTATGAATACTTCACACACACACACACACTAGATTGTTGTAATCTTTAGCTTGATGAAAGTATTTTGCCACACAAGACTCACAACATAAGCGATCAGTGGTTTATCAGTTTTCCCAGGGACAACTACAACTCTTACTGGTTTGTAACCTAATACGAGGCGTAGTACACTAGTACATTTTCTTGAAAGTGAAATTTGTTAAATCCAAATACATCTTCTATGCAAACTAGGCATACGTGACTATTTCAAATGAAACTTACTAAATAGATATTCCGAATAATATAAAAGAGGCCCAACACCTCTTTCAAATGTCACCACTGCCAACAGAAGTATTGATTTCGTTCGCATCATCTGAATCGTCACCGTCGACCTCTTCAGTGGAAGAGAAAATGACGATTGGCATAGCTTCCGTCATACCAAGCGGCATCGGAAGAGCTAAATGCTCAATCGGAGGCTCCTCTCTCTAGCTTTCATCCTCGACTTCAGCTACAACTGCATCAATTGATGGGTCTATGTCCATCGGGACAATAGGATAATTTTCGTCAAAGCCCTCCGGTGGGAACTCCGCTTGAAGCTGGCGTGTGATGTAGGCACAGCTACGCTTATAGCGGCTGTATGACGATCGGTTATGTCCCGGTGGTGGTCGAGAAGGTCATGGCTTTTTGGGGTTTTCACGTGAGGGCGAATCAAACTCCATACGACGACGGGATGGGATAGAGTCGGAGCTATTCTAAGAAGGCATTAGTTTTATGCCAAATACTGATGCCCCAGTGGTGCTTACAAGAGTTATAGTCCCTCTATTTATAGCACAATATGTTGAAGTGCCTCCCTTTCCTTTACATTATAATAGTCACGTGCTTTGCCGAGACCCATTGTGCAATTTCAATCTGAAATAAGATCCAGCCTACACGATGGGACAGTATAGTGTTGCCCTAGATACGCCTAGTCCAGTAGTATACATTTCGAGCCCCGCCATCTAACTTGACGTGACTAGATGATGGAACTGGACTTGCTCCGGTCAAGTTGCCGCTTCTAAAGTTGCTCCGGTCACGTCACGCTTAATATTGAGACGGTAAATCTACGATATTGACTTTGACCACGACATACACTTCTGAAATTTTAGACTTCCTCATCAAAGATTACCGAGGAGCACCACGGAGGGCTGAGATTGGAAGGTGGTTTTCTTATTGTGATTCGAGCCCCGCCATCTAACTTGACGTGACTAGATGATGGTACTGGACTTGCTCCTGTCAAGTCGCCGCTTCTAATGTTGCTCCGGTCACATCGCGCTTAATATTGAGACAGCAAATCTACAATATAGACTTTGACCCCGACATACACTTATGAAATTTTAGACTTCCTCATCGAAGATTACCGAGGAGCACCATGGAGGGCTGAGATTGGAAGGTGGTTTTCTTATTGTGATTAGAGCCCCGCCATCTAACTTGACGTGACTAGACGATATGGATAATCGCCGATCATGGACCATTGAGCTACAGGCCAAAGCCCATGACTAAAAGCAAGGTATTGGTCCATCTTGTTCTAATACTTATCGGCCGATATAAATAATCGCCGATCCCGAATCGGTCCATGTAGGATAATTTTCCCATTTGTGAATGAAAAAAAACAGGTAGCAGGAGAATTTTCTCATTTGAGCTTTGGGACGAAAAAAATCAGGTAGCAGTATTATCTTCTTGTGAAATTCCTTTCGGCTTTCCATGTACTAGAGCAGTACCACTGACATCTCCACAGGTAATTAATGTTGGTTTTTGTTATAGTGGTGCATTGTCTAAACTCCATATTAAGATACGTAATTAATGTTGGTTTTTGTTATAGTGGTGCATTGTAATATCCCTGATATTTTTGGCCAAATTGTCGTTTACCTCGGTAAGCGTGTTCGAAAATTATTACGGGATTTTTCTGGATTATTGGTTAGTTATGTGTTTCATGAGACTGATGGCCAAAGGAATTGGTCTCGAGAAATGTTCAAGTCATGTAATCGATGACTTACACAATAAGGTTGGTGTTTGTGTTTAGCACCGGAAATTTTTTTAATAAATGGATAAGTTGTAATTAGAAATATCTAGATTTTTATTAGGATTTGTTTTGTATTATAAGAGAGAGATTTGCAAGAGAAGTTACACTTCTCTCTCTCGTTTGAATTAAAGTTTGCAACCATTTGCCTTGCCTTTGATCTTAAGATCTTGTGAGCTTGAGAGATCCTCTCCCCATCTCGACCATTGATTAGCCTTGTGTTTAAATTCTGATCGGTTTGAGCTAGTGGAAGGGAGAGGATGCCACTGTGTCGATAGGATATGTGCAATGGAGGAAGGTTTATAATGGACTGATTAGAAGTTTTTTAACCTATAAGCTTTGGAGAGTGGTTCCCATGTGTGAATATTGGTGCAACGGGATCAACGGATTAAGTGACAAGAGGTAGGCTTTTAAACCTCCTTCTATCTTATGAATTCAATTTCTGTTTAGAATATGTATATGGTGTTTATTTTAAATAAGATGGCTGTGGTTGAAAGAAAGAAAAGAGTCCGGACATGGAATTTTTGACAGCCACAAAACTAGCCAAATTCTAGGGTCGATTTTCAAATTGAGGGTCGAATTTGGAATTTGACCATCGATTTGAAATTCGACAATTGAAATCTATTTTTTTAAGTCTAATGCAATTTTTGAAAATCGATGGTCGATTTCCAATACGAGGTTCGAATTTGGAAATCGACCATCGAATTGAAAATCACGGGTCGATTTTCTGAATTTCATGCCTGATGAGATTTTTGGAATTCGAGGGTCGAAATTGAATTCGACCATCGAATTTCAAATTAGACCCACGAATTTGAATTCGAGGGACGAATTTGAATTCGAGGGTCGAATTCTATCCTGTTTCAGATCCTTAAATTTTTGTCGGATATTTTTCTCGGCAAGCTTTTGGGTTTGACTTTTGGTCCTATATTAACACTGTGAGTATTAATCTTTGTAGGTTTTGAATATTGGGAGTCCTTTGTGAGGACTGCTTATGCATAATTTTAAATCTTCTTTATTGAGGTAGGGGAACCCTACATTTCATTTGCATTGGATTATAAGTATAGACTGTTTTTGACTGTTTCATTTAAGAAGCATAAATTTTGTAATTCTGTTGTACACAGCATGAATAAAAATCTGAACATATGGCACAATTCCGAAATTTGAAAACTTTGTTATGACTAAGAATTTCATAATTTGAACGTCAGAACCTCAGTTAACTTTAAATCAGAACTTCAAAAAATCAGTAATATGTTATGAATAATAAGCCTTGATATGTGTTAACATTTGCATTCGATTTGAGGTACATACAAACGATGCCCTAGATTCTACCAACCGTGTTGACGGTATTACTTTGGCGTAAGTTTCCCTCATAGCGTAGGGGCTTGTTGCACTTCAAAAAATAGGTTCATGAACGACGATGATCAGTAGGGTTTTCCATCGGTCACGTATTCCGCTCTCATGCTATAGGAAATTTGGGAGATAAAATTAAGTTATAAATTTAAGACAAGAAGCATGCTAATTCAGAAGATTTCGAACACATCAGATTTATGTTATCAGTTTTGACTCAGGATTAGAACTGCAATTTTAGTTGCAAAGCATCATTTGAAAATTATAATTGATCCGATTTCTGTCTTTTGAAAACCTTACTTATAATGAAATGCAAATAGATCTGTTTCCTCTATTGGGCTTTGTTGTTAGCTCACCCTCAACTATACGTCACAGGTGCTGAGACTGACCTAGGGTCAGAGGATCTTGAGGACTCCGATTACATTCCCGAGGAGGAATTGGATACACCAGCTGAGGAGTTTTTCCCTTGATCCTAGATCCCTTATTTTTGGTACTTTTGTTAGAATATTATTTTGAATATTGGGCCCTAGGCCATTATTTTTTGTTCTTTTGATATCACTCGAGGAACCATTATTGTGAACCACTATTTTAGGTGTTAGATTGGCCATCACCGATGGTTCTTCTTTGTTCCTCATAGTGATATATATATATATATATATTTTGTTGTTAAAAGCTTTTGGTTTTTGGATTATCTTATGCTTTGCCTCTATCTTTAGATCATTGTTATGTTGCAGGCTTCTATTTGTTACGGCTTATTAAGAAATCAACAAGTTGATGAACCGGCCTTTCCTATACCTTAGGGATTGGAAAAGTCGGGTCGTCATAGTTGGTATCAGAGCAAGGCTCTAGGTTCAAAGTTTTAAGACTAAGGGTTGGATTATTTTAACAATCAATACTGATCTATTGTTATTGTTTTTCAACAATGATAGATCAGCATGCCTCCACGGTTTAGAGGCAGAGGCTGAGGTATAGAGGGACCTCGTACAGCTCGCATTGAAGAGATCGATGAGGGCATAGGCACCTCATATGGCAGAGGGAGAGCCGCATCTGGCCCTAATGCAGATCCTTTAGGAGCTGCTAGGCCTGAAGGGGGAAATGTTGACAAGGTATTGGCAGCCTTGGCCAATAATATGGCTCGGTGAGCAGCCATGAACCATGAGGCTGAGATCTTGGCGGACATAGGATGAGACCTCCTACATTCTCAGGGCAGAAGGATCTGATGGAAGCAGAGGCATGGCTTGATGAGAACGAGAAGATTTTTGAGGTGTTGCAGTGTACAGATGTTGAGAAAGTACGTTGGGCATCCTTCAAACTTTTGGGTGAGGCCAGTCCGTGGTGGAAGTCTGTTTCCAAGATGAGAGAGCAGGACTACCCCAATACTCCATGGACTTGGGCAGAGTTCGTGGAGACGTTCAATGATCAGTACTTTCCGAAGATCGTACATAACCAGTGGGAAGTCTAATTTATTGAGCTAAAGCAAAATGAGATGTCGGTGCGCGAGTATGGCGCATAATTTGATAGACTTTCCCGATTTGCACCCTTACGTAGCCACCGGTGATGAGGCTCGAAATTTCAAGAGGTTGAGGCCGAACATTCAGGAGAGGGTGTCGATGTGGGAAATGGAGACGTATACGGGCGTCATGTCAAAGGCCCTCATTGCAAAGGAAGACATTCAAGAATAGTACTTGAGGCGATATCAGGGAAATAAAAATTGGTTTGGCCAGGGACAGATGAGTGCTTCAGAGCAGGTGAACAAAAAGCCGAGGTTCTCTAAACCTCCTCCCTACCCTAATCAGCCATCGTATTCGGCCCATTTGCTTGAGGACCGATGTCGTCTTCCTATCGGAGATCGCAGAGTTCATCACCGGGGCGACCTTCGGGCCGGAGCACTCTGCGAGTGGAGCTTACGTGGCTCGAGGTTGAGGATCATTTGTTACTCCTGTTTCTACCCCAGTGTGTGCAAGATGTGGGAAACCACATAAGACGAAGGATTGCAGATGGAACACTGGAGGATGCTTCAGGTGTGGACAGATTGGTCATATGATCAAGGATTGTCCTGCTGTTGAGAAAGAACGGACTACGTCAATCTCTACGCAAAAGTCGGCGCGACCTACAGTTCAAGGTCGAGCTTATGCAGTGACTGCACAGGATGCCCAAACGTCGAATGACATAATCCAAAGTATTATTAAAGTTGAGATGTCAATTATTCATTGATTCTATTATTTAATGTTTAAATTCAAGTTAATTATGTTAAACCACATTGGAATCATTGCATATAATTAATAAACTTTTTAACTAAGGTACCCTTATGATGAATCGTCGAGGCGACCTGAGTAAAATTGAAGCACGAGTACTTATAGACCCCAGGTCTACACACTCGTTTATTACTCCTCTCTTCTCAGAGAAGTTGGGTATCACTCTCGAACCCCTTGCTTTCATTTTGGATGTAAAGATTCCTACGGGAAGTTCGGTATGCATTGATACAGCATGTCTGTCAGTCATCGTGATGATTGATGAGAACGAGAAAGTGACCGACATGATTACGTTGAGCAGGGAAGGGTTCGACGTCATTCTTAGAATGGATTGGTTGGAAGCTTATCAAGCGAGTGTGGACTGTCTACGGAAGATAGTGACCTTCCGACCGCCAAAGAGAAAATCCTTTCGATTCTGTGGAGTCAAATCGCCGTTGATTTCAGCTATTAAGGTCGAGAGCATGATGAAGAATGGTTGCAGTGGGTATCTGGCCTACTTGTAAGATTCTATAGAGAAGAAGAATGACTTGACTCTTATCAAGGTGGTTTATGAGTATCCTGATGTCTTTCCAGAGCACTTACCTGGATTACCACCTGATCGAGAGATTGAGTTCGCGATTGAGCTAGCGCCGGGTACAGAACCGTTATCCAAAGCTCCATATTGGATGGCGCCTGCTGATTTGAAAGAACTCAAGGAACAGCTTCAAGAGCTGTTAGACAAAGGCTTTATTCGACCGAGTGTTTCTCCTTGGGGTGCACCAGTTCTTCTTGTGAAAAAGAAGGATGGATCGATGCATCTGTGTATCGATTATAGGCAGCTCAACAAGATGACGGTTAAGAATCATTATCCTCTTTCGTGGATAGATAACTTATTTGATCAGTTGCAAGGTGTAAAGTTCTTTTTGAAGATTGATCTGAGGTCAGGCTATCACCAGCTCAAGATCAAGGCGGAAGATATATCCAAGACTGCATTTCGAACGCGTTATGGCCACTATGAGTTTTTAGTGATGTCGTTTGGATTGACAAATGCGCCTGCATCTTTCATGGATATGCTGAATAGAGTGTTCAAACCACATCTTGATAAATCTGTGGTAGTTTTCATAGATGACACCCTCATCTATTCGAAAACCAGAGAGGAGCATGTGCAGCATCTGAAGATGGCTCTTCAAACACTCAAGGACCATCAGTTTTATGCCAAACTCAGTAAGTGTGAGTTTTGGCTTGAGCAGGTCAGTTTCTTAGGCCACGTAGTCTCTGAAGCAGGTATCTCAGTGGATCCTACAAAGATAGATTCGGTGGTGACCTGGGAACAGCCTACGACAGTTATAGAGGTCCGAAGTTTCCTTAGTTTGGCAGGGTACTATCGGAGATTTGTCGAGGGTTTCTCGATATCAAGTCCACTTACGCAGCTCACAAGGAAGAATGCGAAGTTCGATTGGACAGAGCGGTCGACGAGCTTTGAGGAGTCAAGGTCGATTGACTATATAGCACCGATTACTTGTTATACCTTAGGCGGTGGAGGCTTCACGGATTATCTGATGATGCTTCTTATGGCGGATTAGGCTGTGTGCTTAATCAACATGAGCGGGTCATTGCGTATGGTTCTAGGCAGCTGAAGGACCATGAAAGAAACTATCTGACGCATGACTTAGAGTTAGCAGCAGTTATATTTGCCTTGAAGATCTGGAGACATTACCTCTACGGTGAGATATTTGATATATTGACCGATCACAAGAGTCTCAAGTACCTATTCACTCAAAAGGACTTGAATATGAGGCAGCGATGATGGATGGAATTCTTGAAGGACTATGATTGCTCGATTCAGTATCATCCGGGAAAGGCAAACGTCGTTGCTGATGCTCTTAGTAGGAGGTCTTCAGCATAGTTGTCACATCTTGTTAGCCGGATTCAGAGATGGAAGCTTTTGGAGGTATGGCTTTGGGCAGCTCACGGTTCGATGTCAAAGGCTCGGGAGCACTGATGGCCACACTTATATTACGTCCTACGCTCTTCGAGAATATCCAGAAGTTTCAGATGACCGATGATGAGCTGATGGCGATCAAACAAGATGTGGAGAATGGCAACAAGAAGGATTTCTCCATACAAGCAGATGGGACCTTGTTGGTTCACGAGTGTGTATGCGTACCGTCGAGTACTGAGCTTCGGGACACCATTCAGGAAGAGGCTCACAAATCCATGTATGCCATACATCCTGGTAGCACCAAGATGTATCAGGACTTGATGAAGAGTTTCTGGTGGCGAGGTTTGAAGCGCGACGTCGCTGAGTAAGTATCGCGGTCCTTGGTTTGTTAACAGGTTAAGGTTGATCATCAGAATCCTGCAGGCTTATTGCAGCCTTTACCTGTGCCTGAGTGGAAATGGGAAGCTATTTCAATGGATTTCATTCTCGGGTTGCCGAAAACACTGAGAAAGACCAATGCCATTTGGGTCATTGTCGATCGGCTAACCAAGTTGGCTCATTTCTTGCCATACAATACCACGTATACAGCCAGTAGACTTGCAGAGTTATACCTAAAGGAGATTGTTAGACTGCATGGGATACCAGCTAGTATTGTGTCAGACAGAGACCCGTTGTTTGCTTCACACTTTTGGCAGCGATTTCAAGAGGGAATGGGTTCTCGTCTTCACTTTAGTTCAGCATTTCACCCACAGACGGATGGCAAGACTGAGCGAGTGAACCGGATCATTAAGGACATGCTGAGAGCTTGCATGTTGGATTTTCACGAGTCATGGGACCAACACTTGTCTCTGATCGAGTTCGCCTACAATAATAGCTTTCAGGCTAGCATCGGTATGGCTCCATTCGAGGCGTTATATGGACGACGGTGTAGATCACCTTTGAATTGGGAAGAAGTGGGTGAGAATCTCATTATTGGCCCTGAGATAGTCGAGCGCGTGACCGAGACGGTTCGATTGATTCGCGAGCGACTACGAATAGCTCAGAGTCGTTAGAAGAGCTACGCCGATCTCAAACGGAGACACGTGGATTTTAAGGTAGTTTAATTACACTAATGTGTATTTCATCACTTGGTACATATTCCATGTGACAATTGGCGTTAATACTTGATTTTTCAGGTCGGCGAGAATGTTTTCGTTCGGATTTCGCCTACAAAGGGCGTTATGCGCTTCGAGAAACGAGGAAAACTGAGTCCTAGGTACGTTGGGCCTTTTAAGATATTGGGCCGATTCGGAGAGGTTGTATACCGTGTGGCGCTACCGCCGTAATTTTCAAGCATGCACAACGTCTTTCATGTGTCGATGCTACGTCGATACATCCGTGACCCGACTCACGTACTTGATTACCAACCCATCGAGCTTCGAGATGGTTTGACGGTGATTGAGGACCCAGTTCAGATTTTGAACTGCAAGGAGCATATCCTACGCACTAAGAGGATTCCTTTGGTTCTCATCCGATGGCGGAATCATACACCAGAGGAAGCCACATGGGAGCGAGAGGCTGAGCTCCGAGATCAGTTTTTGAGCCTGTTTGATTAAATTTGAGAAATTTTTATTTTGATTGTATCATACTTTGTATTTTGTGTAATTATTTTATAAAGGTCAATAAAATTTTGCAGGTAATTTTGGCGACCTTTGGTATCTATTAAATTTTGTGACTGTTTTACAGTACTTACCTTTTAGAACCAAACCGTGGAATTTTGGGACTTTAACCGAAACTGGGGAGGTTACTCACTCATGGACATGTGAATTAATTCGGGTCAATTTAAAGTCTTTTCTTTAAAAAAAAAAAAATTTACACGCTAAATTCGATTGTGACACTGTTGTCATAGTCCAATATAGTGATCTGAGTGAATGTGGGCTCTAAGGAAGTCCATTTGGACCCAAGCAATGGACTTCAATTTTAAAATTTTAAAATTTTCAAGGACAAA
The DNA here is from genome assembly GCA_021018995.1 of Chloranthus sessilifolius. NCBI lineage: Eukaryota > Viridiplantae > Streptophyta > Magnoliopsida > Chloranthales > Chloranthaceae > Chloranthus > Chloranthus sessilifolius. The sequence goes on from CM037589.1 coordinate 149,727,258, forward strand.
CAGACCTCGAGAAATTCGAGTGTCGAAAATGCAAATCGATGGTCGAATTTGCATGCACAGTACCCAGGCAATTTAAGCCAAAATTCAAGCCTGAGAAATTTTTGCAGAAATCGAGGGTCGATTTGAAATTCGACCCACGAATTTGAAATCGAGGGTCGAATTTCTCGATTTAAGTGGGGGTTCTATTTTATTTTGGCATTTCGTGTTTGCACATTTGAGGGTTTGAGCTTAGGGTTTTGGGGGTTTTGGTGAATTTGGAGTTTCTTGCACTGTTTTTGGCCGAAATCCGAGGGGAAATCAACTCAAATAGCAAGGGACTTGGATTTCAACCATTTGGGACCAGATTTGGGGCTCTTCTCAAGGTAAACCTCACCAAAAATAGCTCATTTTGGGGTTTTTCTTCCTGTTTTCTGTTAGCTTTTTATTGTTGTTTCCATGGGGCCTAAGAAGCAAGCTCCTATACGCAAACCTACCTCCAAGAGGCCGGCTTCGAAAGTTGGTGCCTCAAGCCGCCAACCCCACTCAACCCCACAGGCTGAACAGCCTACTCAGTCGGCTCCACCACCCCATCAGCCAACACCACCTGTGTCCCCTCCCATCAACGAACAGCCCACAGAATTTTGGGAAATTAAGGGCTTCACCACTGAGTATATTTTTCACCCTGAGTTGTTTGATCAGTAAACAACCAATCAGTGGGCGGGAAAATACCTCGAAAACGCCCGGATGAATTCACTTTGCACCGCATTTAGCGACCACTTTTACCCTCGTTTAGTGCGCCTATTTTACCAATATATGCGCCGCGAGGATGGTAAAAAGATTTATACATCAATTGACGGACGGGATTACACTTTTGACCTAGATGACATGGTTGTGGCACTGCGTTGCCCGCTGAAACACTCTACCACAATGGGATTGGCCCCTCCTTTCCCCAAACCAGTCCCCTTTCATGATGTGATTACCCAAATGACCCAGGGTCATCATGGGTCGGGTCGGTCTATTGTCTGTACACACATGCCCGACCCTATGTGGCTGTTGGACAAAATTTTTAAGCCCACTCTCTACCCATTTGGTCACAAGTCTGAGCGTGCCGGTCCCCTCCAACAGATTTTATTTGCCGCTTACAAGGAGTGTTGGTTTAGTGCTCCTGAAATAATTTTAAAAGGAATTATTAAAGCCCGTGAGAAAATGGGTAAACAAGTAAAGAAACCGAAAAAGGGCATTCCCTATGCATGTTTGATTTCTATGATGATCGAGAATTACCAAGCGGGCCCCGTGTATGATATTCCCCCTACCGAACCAAAATCTACTGATGGTCTTAAAATTTATAACCTTGTCAATTGGGGTCAGACCTACGGTATACTTGTGGAAGACTCCCAAGGAAGCAGTAGTTCCCGATGCTACTGCCGGCGATGAGGATGAGGACCCGACCCATGTTGCCCCTGACATAGCTGCTCATGCATCTACTCAGCCCCCACGGAGTGACATCCTTACGCTCTCAGAGTTTACACGCTAGATGACTGCGATGAGCCACTAGATCCAGGAGCTCACCCAGCATACTAGCTCTATGCGTTAGGAGTTGGACATTCATGGCAGGGCTCTCACCTACTTGATGCAGCACGCATTCCCCGCCGACTATGCTACCTATATGGCTGACCTTCGTGCCTCCGTTCATCGCACTTCGTTCATCACCGCTGACAAAGGAGTCCCTGATGTGAGGCCTAGGGTGAGGTTTCTCTTCTATGTTGATTCCTCGAGCTCTTGCTACTACGACGACCCTGACTTTCTCTTTGGCCTCTCGGACCTCTTCCTCTGTGGGCTTGTAACCTAACCCGAATCAAACTTTCTACCCCTTGGCAATAACTGGCTCTTTCCTTCCTTGTAATCTAGGTCCCAGACCCCTTTCTTCTGATAGCCCCACTTTTGGAGCATAGCCACTGCTGCTACCATACCACTTCCCGTTTTAGGCGTGATGCCCTCAATGGGCTCTTGGAGTATCACTGATACCTCATATTCAAAATTGTGGAGGTCGACATCCTCAGCGGTGTGCGGTATATCCAACACATTGGATTTGTCGATACTATTAGCGGCCTTTTCTTTCTCGCTGTGCCCCTTGCCGATGATCGTAATAATTTTATGTTCGGATGCAAACTTAAGTTTCTGGTGTAACGTGGAAGGTATGGCTCCGACCTCGTGCAGCCACGGGCACCCCAACAATAGATTAAATGAGGATTTGATATCCATTACTTGAAACAAGATGGAAAAGGTCATTGGCCCTATCAACAGCTCAAGATCAACTTCTCCTATTATTCCTCTCCTGGTATTGTCAAACCCTCTAGCGTTGGTTCTGGTGGGCCTTAGCATGCATGGATCGACCCCGATTTTAATGGCGATTCTTAACGGGCATATGTTCAATGCGAACCCATTATCAATTAAAACCAGGGGAATGACCATATTTCCAGACTCAACGGTTATAGTTAATGACTTAGAGTGGCTACACCCTTCTTTAGGTAAACCAGCATCAGAGAATGAAATGGCATTCGGAGCCATCACTTGCCTGATTATCTGCCCAACTTCATCTGGGCTAACTTGGAGTGATACATGCGCATTCTTTAATTCCCCCATTAATGCTTGAAAATGGAGTGGGGATGTCATCAACAGATCCCAGACGGTTATATGGACGGGCATTCTTCTCAATTGAGTTTCTAGTATATGTTCTCGACTCATTTTCTCAAATGGGTTCACCGTGCTATCCTTCTTTCCTTTTTGCTGGGCCTGTGCTGCTACTGGCGCTTCAGGCTGCTTCTATATCCTTCCTGACCTGGTAACAAAATCTACTACCCCTTCTCTGCTGCTGCTGTCGCCATTGACATCAGTTTGCTCGTAGCTTAGTGGGACCTGATGAGGATCATAGGTTAGTCCTGAGAGCTGAAATTGTGTGACTGTCGGTGCTTGAGGCACTTGTATCGTGGACTCAAGGGGTGTGGGCAACACCTGATTTATTCTGGTGGTAGCGGGTTGGGTGGAAAAATTGGGCCAAATGGGGGTGGTGAAGCTTGAGGGTGGTGGTATTGGGAGGAAGGGAGTAAAAGTAGGCCATTGATAGCTGGTAGGTGCCGATGGGAGATGGGGGGTTTGATGGGCCGTTAGGTAATTGACCAGAGTGGTGGAGTTAATTGGTGGCTGAACTTGGGGTGAGGGGATGAGCGCAGACCATTGATAATTGATGGGTGCGGGTGTGGGATTGGGGGCCTTATGGCTTGTTGGGTAATTGATAGGAGTGGTGGTGTATGGTTGGTATGCATTGATATGTACATAATTGACGGGTGTGGTGGATGGAAAGTATGCCCAGAATTCCAAGGGTTCAATTTGCAGAGTCGGGTTGGGGAAATATTCTGACAAATTCAGGGGTTCAATCACCCCTATATTCCTTTCTTTGACATTTCTCGATAATGGCGCCACATAACTCTCCCGATTACTGATGTAATCGGATGGGTCAAACTCAAATTCCTCTTCACCTTCTACCATTCTGACGGTGGGTCTGAGGCCTGCTCCTCCGATAGGATGCGGGGATAATGGCACTTGGTGGATATTTGCTTGTTGGTTCGCTTGAGAGGGTGCTGGGGGAATTATTTTTCTGCCGTCGTTCAAATCCTGGATTGCGTGCTTCAATGGAAAGCGGCGATCAGCTGGGTGACCCGGACCCTGATGAAAATTGCAGTGGGTATTTGGGTCATAGTTCCTTGGGATCGGGTGAGGAGGAGGTTGTGGTTGACGGATAGCAACTAATCCCTTTTCCACTAACAGGGATAACAGTACACTCAAGGATTGCCCAGAGGCATAAAAACTCGGTCATAGAGGGCTCTCCTCTGCTCGGGAGTCATTTGTATTCCTTGCTCATTCCCTATTCTCTGCATTTGCTCAAGCCTAACTGGTGTTAGTGGGGCTGCCTAAAATTGAAATGGGATAGTATTGTTATTGGGCCTAGTATTGGATATGTTGTGGGCATCGCCCCCTGTTCTCTTCTCATTCCTTTGTTCCGAAAATCTTCTAAGCCCACTGGGTTCACTCGGCATGTTCTTATTCAGACACCCCTCCCTGATGGCGTCCTCACATCGATTAGAAATTTTTACCATATCAGCAAAGCTGGACTGCTGCTGATATACCAAAAAGTCTGTAATAGCCCGAATTTTCCCAGTTTCTCAACTAGGAAAGGTCGCGCCATCGGATCACCTAATATAATCCTTTCATCAAGGGGTTCCTTATTTTACATCAAAGTGTTGCAGAATGCAGAAGCAATGTATTTTAAACTCTGACAAATAACTCATATGGCAAATAACTGATCAAATAGAAACTAAAATATGCGATAATCATAAAGCAAAAGGTTTCATGTATAGCTTTTCACCGATGACGGCCAACCGTCATCTAAACAGTGAAAAGAAACCTATACATCCTAATACCATCTCAACAGAAATCTGAAAACCAACATATATCATTATACAGACCATAAATTATCTTTTCCCTTTTTTTTCTCTCTCTATCTCTATCCCATTTTCCCCCATATCCCAAGCTACAAACCTAACTACGGGAAGAACTCCTCTGGGACGTCGTCTTCCCCGTCATCGTCGTCGTCTTCCTCCTCCTCCTCCTCTGGCACGTATGTAGGGTCAGTCACGTGCTCAAGGTCAAGGTCTGCAGCTAGAGAATATTGCATTGTTATTTCATATTGACAGTTTATCACTTTTTCCTAGATGAGCATAAAATAACATATGAATTAACATGCTGAAATGTTGTATTTATGCATGATATAACAAGTATGCGAAGCAAACTGAACTGAAAATACTTGCTGGCAAAAACAGAGAATCAACAAGGTCAAGCTCCCGAGTTAGCGGGATCACTTGTCAAGCTCCCGAGTTAGCGGGATCACTTGGACTAGAATACTTCAAGCTCCCGAGTTAGCGGGATCACTTGTCAAGCTCCCGAGTTAGCGGGATCACTTGATTTAACAAGAATAATAGCGTATCAAAAATGTATCAAGAACATTGAGCTGGACAAAATTTTGAGTACTGAATCACATAGAATTATCATGGATATGCAATTTCTTGGATGGTTTTATGATGCAATGTATACTAAACTGTTATAACTGTAATAATCTTATTAACTTTCAAAATTGATTCATACACATAAACTAGTAAGAAAATTTCTTTCAAATTTTGGCAATATGTACTAGATACTGTTGATACTCACATCCATGTGTTGTTTCTCATTAGCTTAATGGCTAATCACACCTATTTATGGCATACTAAATCAGATGCATCAGTTCATGTAACAAAGAAAATTTTTCTTTTATTATACTGATCATTGTGTACATATATACTCATCCATGCTTCAGTGAAAAGGCTATACAATTATAAAATATCAATGTAAATTCCCTACTTGTGTGCGTCAAGTTTTACTAGTTTTGATGTCGAGGCATGCTCAAGCATCCGGAGACCTCATGCAACTTTTATTTCTTCATACGAGTTTAAGTGCTCCATGTGGCACCAAGCTAGAAAAATAGATTTATTCTAATAAAAATAATATTTTATAGTGGAGCCAGTGGTTTATATATGGTTCATAGTGCGCAAAAATCCAATTAAGTAACCACATGGATCCCTCTTGGACCTAAGGTCCGAATGCACAAGAGGTCGTCCAAACTGCAAAACAAACTCAAAGCTGGGGAGGTTGCCGCGGCAACACTTGAGGCTTGCCGTGGCAAGCACCTTGCCACGGCAACCCTTTGAGGTTTCCCCAGCAAGCCATTCAGCAGAGTGTCTTGCCGCGGCAACCCCTTGAGGTTGCCGCGGCAAGCCTGGCTTGCCGGGCTTCAACTGTGTCTCCTTCTCCTTCTTTATTTGCTGTTATTCCTCCTTGCTCTCATTTATATATATATATATATATCTGTTTTCTTACTTACAGATCTTCAATGAAGATCCGGAGTGCAACTATCTGCACTCTACTTCATACTAAGGCTAATTTCTGAGCTGAAACTCTTTATGATCAAATCAAACAAATGACTAACCGTTTTGGTGAATTCGTGGTGTCTAATTGCATGGAAGAAGAAGGACATTTTGCTTGCTGATCTTAAAGCCGGAACAGAACTGAGAGGAGTTTATCAATTTTACCAGCTGTTTGTTTATCTTTCGCAGAATTTGCTTTGGTTTATAATGAAAACCCAAGGAATGCAAGAGAGATTTTCTTTATAACATATGACAACGATCTTGCATGCATGTAGATGGTTAATGACTCACTGGAGTCGTGTGGCGAAGTTACCATGCAAGTAGCTTATAAGCTACTTGCAGTTACAATCCCGGCCATGTGAAACACCAATATATATGTAGTGTATAGTATAAAAGCCAAAACAGAAAATGCTAGTGTATACTTCATAGGTAACCAAAATAAGGAAGCCAACAAAAGTTTATCCAATAGCCCCCCCTTCCCTCTTGGTTATTTTAATACCGGTTAGAGTTAAAGCCAAATGGCTTAAGCTTTAGTATCAAGTGTATATACCACTTCTGGTATATAGGAAAATTAATTATTTATAAGATAGTTTAATCTTTTATTTTAATACACTTGTATGTATCTAGCTTGAAGTCCAAGTTTCTAAGATTTAACGCCTAACCTAGTGAGGTCCTTAGGGCATTTTTGTGGAAACCTACACATAATCTGACCGGATTCTCATTATTACAGTGTTAAATCTGGGGATCGTTACAAAGTCTAAGATCACTGGCAGAGTTTTCTTTAAAATCATCTCTATCTGCTCATCATCAGGTATTCTATTTGAGTTGTCGGTTTCCAAAGATCCCAAGTAGTCATTTGAAGGTCTTGCTCGTTACGCTTAAATGGGCCAAGTCGGACTTACGCGGCTCAATGTCTATATTGTAAATATAATGTTCTTGAAAGAGGTGCGTCAAGTCCCTCCACGTTTTCATTATCGAGGTTTCCAAGGATGTGAACCACCTCAGGGTCGGACCTGTCAAATGTTTCTGAAAGACTTTTATTAGTAGTCTTTCATCCCCTTCGTATTGGCACATGTCCCCACAGTATGACTTCAGGTGCGAAACAGGATTGCCCGTGCCATTATATTTGTCGAAGGCTAGCATTTTAAATTTGGGGGGCAAGGGGACCTCAGCAAACAAACACAAATCTGTGAAGTCCGTGGCGTGGATTTCAGCACCACCCATTTTCATCAGCTGCTTTTGTATTTTATCAAACTATTCTTTCAGTTGCTCTGACTCTTTCGATACAGGGGCCACTTTTTCGGCCGTTAGTTGGACTTCACTTTGGGCCACCAGGGGATGGGCAATTATGGGAGGAGGGTTAAGACTGGTCAATGCCCGAGCATAGGCGCTACTATTCCTAATCTCATCCTCTTCATACTACTGGTCGGCATAATGTGCAGCGAGGGTGGAATTCTCCTGTTGTTGTATGGGTTGGATGGGAATGACATGAGTGGGGGTTGGGTGAGCCCATTGGGGGTGAGGAAAGGTTTGTTGGGTGATGGGAATTTGGTTTTGAGGTGGGACCTGATGGGGCCATTGGGTATGGGGGATGGTTTGGAGATGGCCTTGGGGTGTGGGGCCATGGGAAATTTGGGTTTGGGGTATGGCATGGGCTTGACCCGGCTGTGAAGGTTGGGTGAAATGTTGAGGGTATTGTGGAAGGTATTAGTGTGGGGTTTGGGTTTGGGCCATGAACCCTTGGTCATTTTGGGCTATGGGCCACTGATGGGTTTGGGCCATTGGGCCTTAGTAGGTTTGGTCCATGGGCCATGGGTAGGTTGGGGCCATTGGCCCTTGATGGGTGTGGGCTGTGGGCCCTGGGTAGGTTTGGGCCAATGAGCTTGGGTTGGTATTGGCCATGGGCCCTTGATGGATCTAGCCCATTAGGCCTTGATGGGTCTGGGTCATGGGCCCTGGGTAGGTTTGGGTGGTGGGGTATTGGGCCACGGGGCCCTGGGATATGTGAGAAAAGGGGGTTTGGGCCAATGGGCCTTAATGAGTATGGGTGATGGGGTGTTGGGCCATTGGGCCTTGGAGATCATGGGTGGTGGGGTTTTGGGCCAATGGGCCTTGTTGAATGGTGGGGTTTGGGGCCAATGGGCCTTGGGGCATGTGAGAAATGGGGGTTTGGGCCAATGGGCCTTGGGGTATATGGGAAATGGGGGTTTGCATAGTGTGAATTATGGGAGGTTGATGGGGGTCATTGAGGAGTGAGGCATGGAGATTGGCTAGGGTGTGAGATGGGTTTAGGGACATGGGGTGTGGAGGAGGAGAGGTGTTTTGAGAAGCCTTCCATATGGAGTAGGCTTGGAACATGTAATAGCCCGAAAAATCACATTGAACTATGACCTCGGGATCCGTGCCCGATTGGTCTTAGGTTTGACCATGAGATAGTTCATTGATGAACTTAAGGTGAGATGAGCAGATGTGATGTGTGAACCAGTGTAGAAGAGTGGAGAGATAGAGGAGTTGTAGAGTTACATACACTGATGAATGTGTATGTGCTCCACGCCGAGAAAAAGAGATAAGATAAAAAGGGTTAAAAACCCTAACTTTCATGTTTTGGTGGTTGAGAGAAGTAAAGAAGAGAGAGAAAGAGAGAGGAGTAAGAGAGGAGTTATTGCAACCGTTTGGAAGAGGGAGTCAAGCATTAAAGAGGCCGGATTCGACGCAAGGGATCCGTTAGAACCAAAGCTAGAAACCCTAGCCTTCCGACTATTGATAGAAATCAACTTGAGATCTATCCAAGGTAAATTTTTTGTAAGTAAGATGCATAGATTATAGGGGTTAAGTTGCAGTAAAATGTGGGTTAAATCATGGGATAATGGCTTAGAAAGATAGAAGAAAAAGTATGGAAAAAGATTGGGAAGAACATTCGAAGGATCGAATCTGACAATTTCGATTAATCGAAATTGGGTTTCGATTAATCGAAATTGGCCAGGAAGTTGAAGAGTCAGAGGACCCCGATTTCGACTAATCGAATTTGGATTTCGATTAATCGACTGAGAACCTCCAGTGGACCCCAGGGGTTGGAGGAAATAACTTAAGGAAAAATCGACTAATCGAAATGGGATTTCGATTAATCGATTTTGGTTTCGATTAATCGATTTGGAATCGATTAATCAACTTGTGAAACTCGACTATTCGAACTAAGAGTACGCTGCGAAAAGAAGGATTCGATTAATCGAAATTGGATTGATTAATCGAATGAAAACTCATTTATTGACGGTGATTTTACTACTGAAAAGAAGAATTTCGATTAATCGAAATTGGATTCGATTAATCGAATGACAATTCATTTATTCAACCGAGAATGGACTTTGCGAAAAGGAGAATTTCGATTAATCGAAATTGCTTGATTAATCGATATTGACTTCGATTAATCGATTTTGAAATCGATTAATCGAATCGATTCGATTAATCGATTTTGGAGTTCGATTAATCATTTGTAGTAAACTATGTTGACTTTTGGTTTGACTTTAAGATTCTTGGGGATCTTATACCTTCTCTATGGCATCCTTTGTGATGTGTTTCACATGTTATATGGTACCATAGGTGGTACGTGCGTGAGAACGAGTGCACAAGGAGCCATGGGACCTTGATGCATTGATCGACTAAAGACTTGAGGTAGGGAACACCACGAACATGTACTTTATTTTACAAGAGCATGTATGTGATATCAATTCAATTCAAATGTTTTACTACTCAATGATTACGAAAAGTGTGTGTGTGACATTCATAAGAGAACTTAAATGGACCATCCCGGGGATGATGAAGTGAAGAAGTAAAGGCATCGTGTGTGATGCAAGTGAATGGATACATCGAGGATGTATCCATGATTGAATCGTGCTTGATGAGGCCTAAGCGATATAAGATAGCACAATTACGGTGAATAACTATATGTAAGGCACCGATATTTTTGTTATTTGAGGTTTGAGGCGTGGCGGGATAACCCGGCCGGGCAGATATCCGTGACCGATCTGCGGCTAATCCGTAGGCGACGGAGGCTTATCCGTCTGAGAGTAAGCACACCCTGTGGGTGTTGATGAGATGTGAAACCCGCCACCAATCCCGGGGAAAGGGCTTGGGTACTATAGTATTCCTGTGGGAATACATTTAAAACTGTCTATATAGATGACGATGAAGGGTATCTCGTCGGGGCTCGATGCTATATTGCTCGGGGATTATTTAAGTTGAAGTTTAAGTTTTGCTTTAGGCCTTCTCAGCGTCATTCATGATTAACTAAAAGACATGAGAAATCTACCAGTAATTGAAGCGTTTTTAACTGCTTTTCATCAATAAATGCATAGACACATCATGCATGCATATCATAGAATACATGTGAGTTATATTTCATATGTTCAATTGTGTTCTATTCCCTATTGAGCTAGGATGTAGCTCACCCTATAGACTATACGTCGCAGGTCCACTACTAGCAGCTGCCGAGGCTTCAGGAGACGCTGACCCCGGTGAGTCGGACCTTGCGGCCGGCGAGGAGTTAGAGCCACCTCTAGAGGACTTCTTCTAGAGGACTCTGCTGTGCGACTTTGAGGAGTTTTAGTTGGAGATTGTACGGCTTGGTATGTCAAGCCTGGTTTTTGACCAAACCTTGTGTATATGGATATCAGAGTATTCTTTTGGGCGAACCATCCATGATGATGGTTATCATCGATGGTTCGGATCGGTTCTCCCTTCATGCAGAGGCATGAGGGTAGAACTGTCTTTTGAGAAGTATTTCTATGTAGATTTAAATTTAAGTGTTCTTATTTATTTTATGCTTGATATACCGGTGTTAGTGCATAGTTGATGGGCACAGTCAAGATGATCGTGCTGATGGCGCGGGTTTGGTCAGAAATCTATCGATTAGTATCAAAGCCTTTTCTTTTAGCAATTCGACAAGGGTTCTTTCGTCGAACATAGAACTACGCTAGAAACTTTAGTTTCAAATGCAGCCGCAATGTCAGCTAGAGGGAGAGGCCGACCAAGGGGAGGCCATCAAAGGAGTTTGCGTAGTGGAGATGATTTCATCTCTCCTACCAATAGAGTGCCTTTAGGAGGTAACGAGGCCCCAGGGGGCAGTAGTAGCAGACAGCATGAGGAAGAGGATCGAGATCATCAGGATCAAGATCTAAGAGAGCAAGAAAGATTGAGAGAAAGACAAGAAGATAGAGAGGAGCGACAAAGGATGATGCACACTATGGAGACTATGGCAGCTGCCATGGCACAACAAGCGACATCCTTTGCGACTCATCGTCTAGAAACGGCTGACCACCTACACCACTGGGGACTGCGTTGCCTGTGCCCTCATCTTTTACAGAGTTTAGAAGGATAAGACCCCCTTCATTTTAGGCGGCGAGACACAATGGCCCGAGAATTGGTGATGGAGATGGAGAAAGTCTTTAAGCGTGCTAACTTGCACGGAAGGCGAGAGTGTAAGATGGGCAGCTTACATGTTGGATGGGGAGGCTGGGCCTTGGTGGAAGTCCGTGATAAGGACTGGGCTCGAGACGAGTTGCCTTGGACTTGGGAGGAATTCGTTGAGGAATTCAACAAACAATATTTTAGGAAGTAGTGAGGAACCGACTTGAGATTCAGTTCCACTAGTACAAGGGAGGATGAGATCGAGAGAGTATGGGGTAGAGTTTCTACGACTTGCCGTTTTGCCGGACTCGTCGCTCAAGTGATGAAGTCCAAGAGGTTTGACAAGGTTTGAAGCACTGAAGTTAGGGAGGAGTAGCTCCATTCCGATTGCGGACCTATGAAGAGGTCATGAGCAAAACGGTAGTGGAAGAAGAACACAAGCAGATATAGAGCGGAGAGCAACAGAGAGGACTTGACCAAGGAAGGATGGGGAACTACTGAACCGGTGAATAAAAAGCCGAGGTTAGTGGTGGGAGTCGAGACCACTGATTTGGGGAGGTTTTGGAAGGCAGCGGCAACAACAATGTGAGAGGTTTCCATTACTTGCGTCGGGGAGACCTTTTCGCTATGAGAGCCCTGCCATGTCTACTGGCGCTACTGTCACACAGGGTTCTCGTACCGTATCTTTCGCACCTCGAGAGACGTGTGCCAGATGTGGCAAGCCGCATAGGACTGTAGACTGCAGAATCGGAACTAGAGGTTGTTTCCGATGTGGCAAGGTGGGCCACTTGATCAAGGATTGCCCGAGACAAGGGCAAGGCGGCTGATTCTGACACCGACCCATTCAAGCAAGGAAGCCGATTGTTAGGGGAGAGTCACGATCCTTTGCTCAGGAAGCAGGGAATGTGCACGACGTCATCCAAGGTGAGAAATTTTATGTTATTAAAGAAAAATTCCGTTTCATAAAGAATTTTAGAGGAAAAAGGTGCATGCATTAGGAATAGTGTAGATTCTTTTAATATAAACTGAGAGTGCATTTTGATGTGTAAATTTCTGTATGTATGTGTATATATATTATAGGTACTTTAACTATGTATGAGGAAGTGTATTTAGACATGGCGCTTTCAGTGTTGATAGACCGGGTCTACCCACTCATTCGTCACTCCACGTTTTGCTAAGAAGATGAAGATCGTTCGAGCGTTGGATTTCGTCCCTATCATGTCTATTCCATTTGGAGAGTTAGTAGACACGGAGTTAGCTTACAAATCCATCATCGTAGCGATTCAAGACTTAGAAGTGCATGAATTGGAAGCAAAGTTAGTCTTGCATTAGACATGCAAGGGTTTGATGTGATCCTTGGCATGGGTTTGGTTGGCGCATTGTATGCGACCATTGATTGCAAGAACAAGGTAGTCATTTTGGACCCAACACAAGAAGATCATTTCGGTTTCAAGGTAGAATTCGTCATCTGCCTTGATCTCGATAAGGGCCGAAAATGATCGAGAAAGGGATGCGATGGATACTTAGCTTTCTTAAAGGAGGACAAGGAGGAAAAGAACGTCATTTACGAGATAGCAATTGTGCGAGACTTATTGGCGTGTTCGGAAGAATTGCTGGATTACCTCGAGAAGAGAAGTAGAATTCGCCATTGACTTAGCAGGAGCAGACCTATTTCAAAAGCACCTTATAGAATGGCTCCGAGTTAAAGGAGTTGAAGGAACAACTACAAGAACTAATGGACAAGGGTTTGTCAGACCGGCGTGTCTCCATGGGGAGCACCGGTCTTATTTGTCAAGAAGAAAGATGGGTCAATGCGACTATGCATTGACTATCGACAATTGAACAAACTCACTGTGAAGAACCGCTACCCTTTGCCTAGAATTGACGATCTATTCGACCAAGCAAGGAGCAAGGTATTTTTCAAGATCGACCTAAGATCGGGTATCATCGATTCTTGAGTCAAGCGCAGGACATCTGAAAGATTTTCGGACACGGTATGGACACTATGAATTCCTTGTGATGCCGTTTGGATTAACGAATGCTCGGCGTCATTTATGGATCGATGAACCGAGTGTTTAAACCACACTTGGACTCTGCGTGGTAGTGTTGATTGATGATATACTAATATACTCCAAATCCAAGACGAACACGAAGAACACTTGAGGATTGCTCTACAGACTCTACCTGAACACCAACTGTACGCCAAACTCAGCAAGTCTGAGTTTTGCTTGGAAGAAGTTAGCTTTTGGGGACATCTCGTCTCGAAGCACGGTGTCACGATAGATCCGGCAAAGATAAGCGATAGTTAAATGGGAGCGACCAAAGGCGGTGAGATGTCCGAAGTTTTACGGGCTTAGCGGCTATTATCGAGTTTCGTTGAGGTTTTCAAAGATATCGGGGCCTCTCACAAAGCTGACACGTAAAGATTCAAGGTTTGTGTGGAGTGAGGCATGCGAGAAGAGTTTTCAAGAACTCAAAATGGTTGGCAATTCCTTGAGCGATGGAGGATACGCAGGTCTGACGCGTCATACAATGCCCTTGGTTGTGTGCTCAACCAACACAAGAAGGTGATAGCTTACGGATCAAGACAGTTGAAAGAACACGAGAAAAATTACCCGACTCATGACTTGGAACTGGCGGTCATTTTTCTTGAAAATTTGGAACACTACTTGTATGGTGAGACATTTGAAATTTTCACCGATCATAAGAGCCTCCGATATCTGTTTACGAAGGAGCTCAATATGAGAATAGCAGATGGATGGAATTCCTCAAGGATTACGATTGCTCTATACAATACCATCCTGGCAAGGCAAATGTAGTGGCCGATGCATTGAGTCGAAAAGGTTCAGCTCAGATAGCTTCTTTGATTTTGGGTATGCACCGATGGAAATTATTGGAAGACCTGGCAATCTATGACGCCATCATTGAGTCAAAGGACCTGGATCCTTTTGGCTAACATATCACTAAAGCGATGATATTTGAGCATAACCCCGATCTACAGATGAAAGACCCGACATAAACAAAGATTCATCAAGACGTGAATGAAGGCATCAGGTCGGACTTCTCAGAAAAAGAAGATGGTTCTTTGTTGTTTAAAGGCCGTCTATGCATCCCGGACAATGCCGATCTAAGACGAACAATTCTTGATGAAGCTCATAAGTCAAATTATGCTATCCACCCTGGTAGCACCAAAATGTACCAAGATTTGAAAAGAATTCGGTGGAGAGGATCAAACAAGGCGTGGCGAGTATGTGTCACGATGTTTGACTTGTCGACAAGTGAAGGTTGATCATAGACATCTGCGGGACTATTGCAACCTTTACCAATACCGAATGGAAGTGGGAATCGATCTCAATGGATTTCATTGTTGGATTACCCGTCTTGCCAAGAGACACAATGCCATTTGGGTCGTGAACCGATTGACCAAATCAGCACTTTTTGCCGTATAATACCACATATCTGCGGAAGAATTATACATGAAGGAGATTGTAAGATTACACGGGATTCCAAGCGACATCGTTTGGATCGTGATCCACTATATCGTCCAAGTTTTGGAAGAAATTTCAAGAAGGAATGGGAACAGACTAGACTTTAGTTGACTTTCCATCCTCAAAGCGATGGGCGAAGGCGGGTGAATCAAGTGATAGAAGACATGCTCGGGCGTGCATGCTTGATATGCAAGGATCTTTGGGATGAGTATCTACCGATGCTCGAGTTCGCATATAACAACAGTTTCAAACGAGCATTGGCATGGCACCGTATGAAGCTCTGTATGGACTGATGCAAGTCACCTACGAATTGGGAGGAAGCAAGAAAATTTGTATTAGGACCAGCGCTTGAAGACAACGCCACCGTTGTCCGAATTATCGAAGAAAGGTTGAAGACACCTGAGTAGCAGAAAAAGTTACACCGATGTGAAGCGGACTAGTGTTGATTACAAGGTGGGCGAACATGTGTTTGTGAAGGTGTCACCTATGAAGGGTGTAATGAGATTTGGCAAGAGAGGAAGTTATGTCACGATATGTTGGACCATTTGAAATTTTAGGAAGAGTAGGTGAAGTTGCATATCGCATTGGTTTACCACCGCTATTTGATCGAGTACATAATGTCTTCCACATATCGATGCTCAGAAAGTACGTGAATGATCCGTCTCATGTGTTAGGAAAGCAACCTATAGAGATGTGTGAGGACATGAGCATGATAGAGGAACCAGTGGAGATTCTGGATCGAAAAGAGAAAGTACTGCGCACTAAAGTGATTCCCTTAGTGCTTGTTCGGTGGAACAATCATCCAAAAGAAGAGGCTACTTGGGAGCGAGGCCGATGTGAAAGAACAATATCCGGCCTTGTTTCCAACAACATGAGAATTCAATGTAAACCGCAACCACGTTTGTGAAATTCCACTATGCTTGAAATTCAATGGAAATTTTGATCCAATCTGTTATAAATTGTCAAGAATAGTAAAAGAAACAAAGAGACTGAAATTCTAGAGAAATTGGACAAAACCGATTAATCGAATTTCAAATCGATTAATCGATTTGGAATTTCGATTAATCGATTTTGTTCGATTAGTCGACTGGCATGTGCCAGTGACTGGAAGTGAAAAATTTGAGTTTGAATATACATAGAATGAAGTTTGATTGATGAATTATAATTTGATTAATCGATTTTGTAATTCGATTAATCGAATTGGATTTTCGATTAATCGAGTTACTTAGAGGACTTGAGAGATGTTAAAGTCAAATGGACAATTTGATTAATCAAGTGAGTTCGATTAATCGATTTTGAAATTCGATTAATGAAATGGATTTGATTAATCGAATACTTAAGAAAGTTTAGAAAAAGTTGAAGTTATAGCCCGATTTGATTAATGAAACTAAATTCGATTAATCGATTTTGAATTCGATTAATAAATGGATTTGATTAATCGGCATAGCGCGATGAGCTTAAAAATTTGAAATTTTAAGCAGACGATTTGATTAATCGAAATATTTTCGATGTCGAATTTGACTTTCGATTAATCGATTTGAAATCGATTAATCGATTTTAAGCGGCTTAACCTAGTTTTAAATTTGATTAATCGAAATAAATTTCGATTAATCGAGGGAGGCCTATATATAAGTTTGGGGATTTCATTCCCCATTAAATCATTTGAGCTTTACTTTAGGCTTCCTTCTTCTTCTCCAACTATCCAGGTCTAGGGTTCGATTTTTGACGATTCGCCCACAATCTAGTATTCGCCTTTGAAAACCACGGTAAACCCTAGAATCAAACTTTTCTTTCATTTGAAGTAGATAAACTCTAGTTTAGTGAAAATGCCGCCCAAAACCCGTTTGTCTTGAAGAAGGCAACCTCAAGCTACCGGTTAGGCGTAGGCGCGCACCACCACCTACCCCATCGCGGTGAGACTCCATCGTCGAATCGGAGACCACCTCGGTTCGGCGCATCTCTGTAGAGTCTTCCCAAAATCCACCCCATGCCACCACCACCTGGCGTGGAGCAACCAAGCAGTGGTGGGCTGCCAAGACCTTTGGGTCGAATACACCATCGACCCTACCCTATTCACAAATCCCGATTCAGGCGAGACCCAATGGGCTCGAACTACCTAACTAGTGCGGACTCGGCAACCTTCTCAAACCAATCGGGGTTCCTATTACCCTAGATTGGTGAGGTTATTCTACCAAGGGCTAACCAATGGCCTAGCGACGATTGTATTATAACCAAGATCGAGTCTCTGTCGATCACTCGTCGACACACATACATGAGGTGCTTGAATGCTACCTCGACTTTACTCGAGACTACCCTATTCCCACCCTTTGAAAAGGAACCCGTTTGAAGAGGTCATGACTCGCATGACCAGCGGGAAGAAGAATTGAGACACGTCCATCAAGAGGTCGACCTTCCACCCTACATGTGGATGCTCGACTCCATAATAAAATGCAACCTTTACCCGATCATACGACACGGGTAGCGTGGAAAAAGTGCAACATGCACTTCGGCCTTCTATGGCCGATGGTTTGATGCTACCATGGTCATCCTTGAGGGATCACGGTACATCAAGAGCAAGGCTGATGAAGGGCAACATGCAGGAGAAGATGCGTATGCTCGGCTCATCTCGAGCATGTTGGAGTGCTACTCTGTGAGCCCTCCTACACTATTTCACCTCACGAGGTGAGGGCTACGGATCAGCGTGAAGGCGTTCACAAAGTCTTCATGGACCCGTAGCTTCTAACCTTACAAGCCGGACCCTACCGGCTCGGGTCCGCTCCCTTGGCCCATGAGCAGCGTGGCCAGCAGTATGCCACCACCCCACCACCTCGGCGGGACCCACTCGAGGTGGGGCACACCTGCATGTGAGAGCCATACGTGGAAGGGTTCCCTCCACACTGCACCATGAGCACCACTGCACACTCAGCGCCCGCATGACACCACCTCATCCTACGCGTGGCGCCACTCCATCCAGTCCTACCATAGAGGCGTGTTGGCGAATGGGCGAATAGCGAGAGGATGAGCAGGAGGATTGATTTCCTCATGTTTCACACCCTCCAGTTCATCTACCCCACACCTACATGGATATCTTTGGCTTGAAGAAGAATGGGCGGCGGACATACGCCTTCCATAGAGGACCGTCTTCCATCCCACCACAGACAGGTTCCCTCCACATCCACATCCTTTCGGCCAGCCCGGCCGCCACCACCACCGTGTAGCCAGCTCGGACACTGCGCCAGCATGCCACCTCGGATGGGCGACTGCTCGGCACTGAATCGACTGGCGAGGGTATTTGAGTCGTCTATGTATTTTGCATTTTGATTTATACATACTTTTTATTATGCATAACTTATTGGCATTGTAACAAAATATTCAATCCTTAATACAAATTAAACTTTTTATATAAATTGTTCAATTCTGTTAGATTTTACTTCCATGTTTGGGTTGTGTGAATGTGTGGAGACTTAAATACGTATGAGTCAAATGAACCACCTCACCTCTGAGTGTGCGGGGGGGGGGGGGGAGAGAGAGTGCACACCACCACACCTTTGGGTGATTTTCGAGGACGAAAATTCCCAAGGTGGGGAGGATGTAATAGCCCGAAAAATCACATTGAACTATGACCTCGGGATCCGTGCCCGATTGGTCTTAGGTTTGACCATGAGATAGTTCATTGATGAACTTAAGGTGAGATGAGCAGATGTGATGTGTGAACCAGTGTAGAAGAGTGGAGAGATAGAGGAGTTGTAGAGTTACATACACTGATGAATGTGTATGTGCTCCACGAGAAAAGAGATAAGATAAAAGGGTTGAAAACCCTAACTTTCATGTTTTGGTGGTTGAGAGAAGTAAAGAGAGAGAGAGAGGAGTAAGAGAGGAGTTATTGCAACCGTTTTGGAAGAGGAGTCAAGCATTAAAGAGTAGGATTACGCAAGGGATCCGTTAGAACCAAAGCTAGAAACCCTAGCCTTCCGACTATTGATAGAAATCAACTTGAGATCTATCCAAGGTAAATTTTTTGTAAGTAAGATGCATAGATTATAGGGGTTAAGTTGCAGTAAAATGTGGGTTAAATCATGGGATAATGGCTTAGAAAGATAGAAGAAAAAGTATGGAAAAGAAAGGGATGAATCGACAATTTCGATTAATCGAAATTGGGTTTGATGTCGAAATTGGCCAGGAAGTTGAAGAGTCAGAGGACCCCGATTTCGACTAATCGAATTTGGATTTCGATTAATCGACTGAGAACCTCCAGTGGACCCCAGGGGTTGGAGGAAATAACTTAAGGAAAAATCGACTAATCGAAATGGGATTTCGATTAATCGATTTAGTTTCGATTAATCGATTTGGAATCGATTAATCAACTTGAAACTTCGACTATTCGAACTAAGAGTGCGCTGCGAAAGAAGGATTTCGATTAATCAAATTGGATTCGATTAATCGAATGAAAACTCATCGTATTGAACGGTGATTTTACTGCGAAAAGAAGAATTTCGATTAATCGAAATTGGATTCGATTAATCGAATGACAATTATTGCTCGACGAGAATGGACTTTGCGAAAAGGAGAATTTCGATTAATCGAAATTGCTTCGATTAATCGATATTGACTTTCGATTAATCGATTTTGGAAATCGATTAATCGAATCAGATTCGATTAATCGATTTTGGAGTTCGATTAATCGACTGTAGTAAACTATGTTGACTTTTGGTTTGACTTTAAGATTCTTGGGGGATCTTATACCTTCTCTATGGCATCCTTTGTGATGTGTTTCACATGTTATATGGTACCATAGGTGATGCGTGAGAGCAGTGCACAAGGAGCCACGCGGGACCTTGATGCATTGATACTAAAGACTTGAGGTAGGGAACACCCTGAACATGTACTTTATTTTACAAGAGCATGTATGTAGTGATATCAATTCAATTCAAATGTTTTACTACTCAATGATTACGAAAAGTGTGTGTGTGTGACATTCATAAGAGAACTTAAATGGACCATCCCCAGGGGATGATGAAGTGAAGAAGTAAAGGCATCAGGTGTGATGCAAGTGAATGGATACATCCCAGGGATGTATCCATGATTGAATGCTTGATGAGGCCTAAGCGATATAAGATAGCACAATTACACGGTGAATAACTATATGTAAGGCACCGATATTTTTGTTATTTGAGGTTTGATGGATAACAGATATCCGTGACACGGCTAATCAGAAGCGACGGAGGCTTATCCGTACAGAGTAAGCACACCCCAGGGGTGTTGATGAGATGTGAAACCCCGCCACCAATCCCCAGGGGAAAGGGGCTTGGGTACTATTAGTATTCCCAGGGAATACATTTAAAACTGTCTATATAGATGACGATGAAGGGTATCTCGTCGGGGCTCGATGCTATATTGCTCGGGGATTATTTAAGTTGAAGTTTAAGTTTTGCTTTAGGCCTTCTCAGCGTCATTCATGATTAACTAAAAGACATGAGAAATCTACCAGTAATTGAAGCGTTTTTAACTGCTTTTCATCAATAAATGCATAGACACATCATGCATGCATATCATAGAATACATGTGAGTTATATTTCATATGTTCAATTGTGTTCTATTCCCTATTGAGCTAGGATGTAGCTCACCCTATAGACTATACGTCGCAGGTCCACTACTAGCAGCTGCCGAGGCTTCAGGAGACGCTGACCCCGGTGAGTCGGACCTTGCGGCCGGCGAGGAGTTAGAGCCACCTCTAGAGGACTTCTTCTAGAGGACTCTGCTGTGCGACTTTGAGGAGTTTTAGTTGGAGATTGTACGGCTTGGTATGTCAAGCCTGGTTTTTGACCAAACCTTGTGTATATGGATATCAGAGTATTCTTTTGGGCGAACCATCCATGATGATGGTTATCATCGATGGTTCGGATCGGTTCTCCCTTCATGCAGAGGCATGAGGGTAGAACTGTCTTTTGAGAAGTATTTCTATGTAGATTTAAATTCCGCAAGTGTTCTTATTTATTTTATGCTTGATATACCAGTGTTCCGTGCATAGTTGATGGGCACGGTCAAGATGATCGTGCTGATGGCGCGGGTTTCGGGGTGCCGAAATCCGGGCTGTCACAGAACATCTCCTCCATCATGGTCAGGGAGGGAGGATCGGATGCGGATGGTGGGTTTAAGGGTTGATTGGGTATGGATGGATGTGGAGGATAAATTGGGCATGGCCCTGGTAAAATCGGGCATAACCCGGGTAAATGGGGGGATATGGGGTGGATGAGGGGACGTATTAGGTATGTTTTGGGATGGTGGGGGGTATGATGAGGAGGGATGAGAAAAACTAGGCATGGCCTCGATAAAAATGGGCATGACCTGGATAGATGGGGGGATTTGTGGGGCGTTGGATAGGGAGGAAGTGGTGTATGTGAATGTGGGTGGATCGGGTCTATAGGGGGAAGATGGGAAATGGGGCATGGATGTGGATGGGGAGAAAGGGTTTGGGTTTTGTATGGATGTGGATGGGAAATGAGTTAGATTTAGCATTGGCATGGCTTGGGGGGTATCAGTTGGGAAAATGGGGGCGCCAAACGGGTCCATAACGGTAAAGAGGGGTTGGGTGAGGTGGATAGTGGAAAAAACTTCTCTTGAATGGGAGTGGGTTGGAGAATGGGGCAAGGATGAGTAGGGATCGGCGTAAGCCGGGTCCACTACCCACGACATTCTTCAGGAACGGGTTAGGTAAGGGTGCCTTGGATAAGGCCCAAAAATCCGCCTTCATCCCCTACGGGACGGCAGAGGGTAAGATGATGCCGTGGTGCCGGCACCACAAACTAACTATATATATTTTTTTTGGGGTTTTGATTTATATATATATATATATATATATATATATATATTTTTTTTTTATTTTTTTTTTTTTAAGTTTTAAAAAATAAAGGTTCCGAGGCCTTGGAATTCCCTTTTCGGGTGGCCCTCGTACCTTAATTCAAGACCCGCGACGACGATTCCAATGCACTTCTGAAGAATCGAAGGAAAACCTTTGATCTATTGAAGGCAGGGAAATCGAGGCAAACAACCCGATCCCCCGGAATGAGCCAAAAAGAAGTTGCCCTCTTTTGACCGATGGGGCATATTGGGTGTCAGAGATGGCGGGGCCTAAATAAGACACTAAGCACACTGATCGGGGGATTCAGGAGGTGAAGAAGGCCATAGATTCGAGCTGGTGTGCTATTAAATAGACCTGGCACAACTAATACCTGCGCCCATATTGCAGGGCATTGTTTTTACACTGGCACAACTATTAGTTGCGCCAAAGTAAAACTTTAGATTTTAAAGCTGGCACAACTATTAGTTGCACCAATTATAAATTCCAGTTTTTACAAATGACTAATACTTGCAGAAAATAGCGATGCTCGAAAGCGATGATGACCACTAATACCCGAAATGAGTCTCTTTTTTTTGTTTTTATGGAAGTTAGGCTTCCAGGAACTGAGCTATTTTTTAGTGATCGATTCTCTCCTCACCGCACCTAAAGGGTTTGAGTCTGGTATAACTCGCTAGCGCGCTTCCCAAGGGTTTTAAACTTCTCAATGGGAACCCACCCAATATACCTCCGACGCAAGCGCCTTCTCAAATACTAGGTGGGCTAAGACTTTTCTGAATCATCACCACTAGGGGATGCCGCCATACTAAGACTCGGGTGTTTGTGTGTTTGCCTAATCCCCACCCTTTTTAAAATCTATCCCGTAAAAATAAATTAATTAAGCTCCCTAACTTGGTTCAATGTTATTTGATTTTTCAAAGCTTTTTCTTTTTTTTTTTAGAAGTTTTCTTTAGTTCAAAGACTGGGGGTGATTATCCCGTGCCGCCACTACGGGCCGGCATCCACTGTTGGGATATGAGTGCACAAGTAGGCCCGCCAATCGACTAAGGCACTTTAAATGACGAAAATTTAAGAAAATTGAAAGATAATGCTCAAGTAGGCCCGTGATGAGTACTAAAATATGATGATATTTCACCCCTAAATACCTATATTTAGCTATCCGCTAAAGGCTATCTGATGAGAATTATTAGATTTGAAGTGTTTCAGGTAAATACAAGCCTAGTGTGGAAAACAGCCCAAGAATTCTGAAAATAATGTCAAAACACTGTAACTTTGGGTCATCGAGAACTTGGTGCGACTTGCGGCTAAATTTGGACCTTCATAATGGCTAAATTATGAAAATGTCAAAACAAAACCGTTGTAGATCTTTTCATCAGCTTTCCAACGGCATAAGAATCACCTCAATCCGAGTTCGAGACAGAAAGTTATGGCTTCAATACCAAAGCAGTGTCTGATATAAAAAGTGTGCTGAAATTCACGGATTTCTGGGGGTCGATGCATCGACCCTTTTGGTCGATTAATCGAGGAGAAGGAGAGTCTGACACAGAATTGACTACTTTAAAGCTGATTTTGAGCCTCTTTTGTAGGGTCGATGCATCGACCCTATTGGGTCGATTAATCGACCCTAAATTGGCGGCTGGGGAGACTTCTGCAACCGGGAATCTATTTAGAGTGACTCAAACACTTCGAGGGAGAATGAGAAATTAGGGATATAGGAGATTAGAGTTTTAGTTTTTTTCTTTTCTTTTTCATAGTTAGATATAGAAATAGGAAGTTTTTATTTATTCCTTTTTTAGAGCTTTGTTCCTTTAATTTTCAGTAGTCATTCCTCCAATTTATTATATTTTTGCTCAAGTTTATTCCTGCATTATTCTCATTTCTGAAGACCATCGTACTTTTGGATCAAAGTAATTTCTTTTGAAGTTGAGGTATTTTTAATTCATTAAATTAATATTATTTTCTCTTCCTTATTTATTTATGTCATTTAGTTGTAATATGTGTGGCTAAATTCATAAGGATGGGGATCTAATGATTTCCATCCGAGGAATGTACTTTTAATAATATAAATTTAGGATTAAAATATGAGATCTTATTTTATGGTTGTTGTGCTATCAAGAACGGATGAAATCCTCGCCACTAACAGGGATCGCGTGTGCCGAGCCATGCTCGGGATCTCAGATCTGTGACGGTAATTTTACCCAATCATTGTTATATGGTCTTTTTGCTTTCATCGTATGGATCTAATTATGATTATGATCCGGGATCGAGTGTGCCGAGATATGCCCTGCATCTTGGATCTGTAGTGGTAATTTTATCTTAATTACTCCCTAATCTGAAATCGAGTGTGCCTAGCCATGCCCTTGATTTCAGATCTATGGTGGTATTAT
The DNA here is from genome assembly GCA_021018995.1 of Chloranthus sessilifolius. Taxonomy (NCBI): domain Eukaryota; kingdom Viridiplantae; phylum Streptophyta; class Magnoliopsida; order Chloranthales; family Chloranthaceae; genus Chloranthus; species Chloranthus sessilifolius. Next base: position 149,751,388 of record CM037589.1, read on the forward strand.
TGTTGAAATTTTTACCCACTTTGGGGATGATTTTTATTTGAATCTGAGATCAAGTGTGCCGAGCCATGCCCTTGTTCTCAGATCTATATATGAAAATCATCTAAGTCCTGATTGCAGGGATGCAACGTGGAACCTATCGGGGTTTTTGACCATTTATCTTCTATAAAAGATATTTGTTCTCAATGGTATATCTCATAGCTTAATCCGTAGATTTGTATTATGGGAAGAACGGACCAAAGATGGGAGGATTTAGTATCTTCATCTTTATCTTTATTTTTGAATTATCAGTTAAGTTTTAGTTTGTAGTCAGTAATTATCATCTCATCAAACCACTTAAATCATAAGACTGGTAGAATACTGTTAGATCTTAGTAGATTTCTGGAATTGCTTGTCTTTTTAGATCTTTTAAAATTAGTCCTCGTGGGAACGATCTCGTACTCCGTACTTACTATATACAATCCGATTCGTGCAAATGCGAGGAAAATATCACAATTAAAATTCACATCAAGTTTTTGGTGCCGTTGCCGGGGATTAAATTAAGAAAATCTGAATTTTTGGTAGACAGTAAATTTTAAGAATTTTCGGAGATTAAAATAGTATTTTTGCTTTAAAAAAAAAAAAAAAAAATTTAGGAGTTTATTTTCCTTATTTTCCTCTTTTAGATATTTTGTAGGATTTTCTAAAATCTAGTTATTAATTTTTGTGGGACTACTTGCTTTAGGCTTTGTAGGAATCTTTCTATTCTCTCCCTTCTTTTTCTCTTTTAGGTAAGATTTTATAGGATTTTGTAGGATTGTCTTTAGGTTTTAAAATTTAAATTTTATATTTTAATTTTCGAATTTAATTTTTATTTTTGAAATTCGAATTAAAAAAAAAAAAAATTCTTTATTTTAAATTCGAATTTTAATTTTAATTAAAAAAAAAAATTATTTTAAATTCGATTTTTAATTTATAAAAAATAAAAACAAATTAATTTTTGGATTTTTGCTTTGCAAAATCTTCTTTCCCTTATTTTTCTCTCTCAGGTAAGTATTTTTTTTAGGAGTCTTTTAAGAAAGTTGAGATTTTTAGGCTTTTTATTTTAGATTTTATAGGAGTATTTTATGACGTTGAAATTTTTAGGCTTCTTATTTTAGATTTTGTAAGAGTCTTTTTAAGAAGTATAGATTTTTAGGATACCTTCCTTAGGAAATTTAGAAATCTTTTATTCTTTCCCTTATTTTTCTCTTTTAGATAAGATTTTGTAGGTTGCCATTAGGTTTAAAATTTTAATTTTTGATTTTAATTTTTAAAATTCGGATTAAAAAATATATATATATATTTCAATTTAATTTAAATTCGAATTTTAATTTTAATTAAAAAATAAAAAAATATATAAAAAAAATTTTAATTTTCTTAAGGTTTTCCTGCCCGAAACCTCCGCTCTGTGAGTCATTTGCATGCACACTAAGTCTTCTAAAGAAAGAACTTTAGAGCCTTTAAATTCAGAGATCGAACGTGCTTGCTGGTCAAATCGTAAGGGCACTAGATCAAGGCAGAAATTTTCAAGGGAATCATCCAAGTCGATGTGACAATATGAATGGGCAACTTGAACAAGAGGAAGAACCAACATTGAGAGAACTGTTCTCTCCGATCACTACAAATACCCCATCACGCATTGTATACCCCGCCACACCTGGTGGCCGGTTTGAAATTCGTACAAATGTCATTCAAATCCTTCCAATCTTTCATGGCATGGAGAGAGAAGATCCATACCAGCACGTCAAACACTTTGTCGAAGTTTGCTCATCTGTTTACCAAAACTTCAGCGAAGAATTTGTTAGGCTACGCTTGTTTCCTTTCTCTATAAAGGATAAAGCAAAAGCCTGGTTAAACTCTCTACCATCGGGATCCATAACCACTTGGGATCAGATGGTCAAAAAGTTTCTGTCAAAGTTCTTCCCTATGGTGAAGACTAATGTCCTTAGATGTGAAATCACGGATTTCACGCAAGAGAAAGATGAGAGATTATATGAAGCTTGGGATAGATTCATGGATCTCTTACTCAAATGTCCACACTATGGATACTCAAAGTGGAGACCGGTTCAGTGTTTCTACAATGGACTGAGTCAACCAAATAGACATCTGGTGGAGTCAATGAATAGCGGAGGATTCCTGAGTCTTAAGGAAACTGAATCTTATGCTTTCCTAGGAAAGCTTGTTGAGGATTCTCAGCACTGGGATTTCACAAAGACTCGGGAACAACCAGTCAAAGCCCGTGATCAAGCCGGGAGTTCAACCAAAAAAGGATGACTATACGTAGTAAATGATTCCCTGGATTTGATGGCTAAAATTGATTTCCTCACTCAGCAAGTGGAGGAATTGAAATTAAAGAAGAATGTGCATATGGTAAATACACAACCTGAGCCATGTTCAATTTGTGCAAGTCTAATGCATATGGCAGATGATTGTCCTTCAATGCAGAACTATCATGAAGACACATCTGAACAGCTAAATGTTGTGAATAATTATGAGCGGAATCAAGGAAACATTTTTAATGAGAATAACCCAAATAGCTGGAGAAACCACCCAAATTTCTCATGGAAACAAGAGAATCAAAGAATACAGCTCAGGAAGCAGGGGATGAACTTTTATCCCCAACAAAATTTCAATCAAAGACCGCAGCAGAACTACGGTCAAGGGAAATTTCAGCAGCAAGGGTTCAATAACCCGAATCAATTTTAATACAATCAGAATCAGGATGGGCAGCCAAGACAAATAAACCAGAATTTTCAGTTTGCACAACCAATGGGAGGTTATCAAAACCAACCACAGCAAAATTTTGTGCCAATATTTCCACCACCTGAATTTAACATTCCACAGGTAAACATACTGCCCAAAGTCCTCATACACAAACTCCTTCTACTGAGGACCTAATCAAACTCATTCATTCTCACACATCCTCAATCTCTAAAATAGAGACCCAAATTGGGCAATTGGCCACTTTTCTCTGTGAACAAACATCGTTTCCAAGCCAACTAGTTCCTAACCCAAGGGGCCAAATGGTTGTTGAACAAACATCAACTTCAACACAAGAGGATGATCAACAACAAATTCGGGCGATCATAATATTGAGATCTAGAAAGCAGGTCGATAACAAAATAGTGTTGCCAGAGAAGGAGGAAAAGTCTGATGGAGAGAAGAAATCTGAGGAGAAAGAAGAAATTGATGATAAAGTACAAGCAAAAGAAACATTAGAAGAAAAGAGTGAACTGAAGAGAAGTTTTGTTCCTAAAGCACCGTACCCGCAAAGATTGATGGCACCACTGAAAAATCGCGATGAGGAAGGAATAAATGAGATTTTCAAGCAATTAAAAATTAATATTCCTTTCCTAGATGCCATCCGCCAAGTGCCGGCTTATGCTAAATTTTTGAAGGAATTGGTCACAATTAAAAGAAAGATAAATATTCTGAAAAAGGCTTTCTTAGCCGAGCAAGTTAGTTCAGTGTTACAAGCAAAGCTCACGATCAAATACAAGGACCCAGGTTGTCCTACAATCTCGATCATCATCGGCGATAACCGTATTGATCAGGCCCTTTTGGATTTAGGAGCAAGTGTCAACTTGTTGCCTTATTCTGTGTACAAGGAGCTCGAGTTGGGAGAACTTAAGGCCACTGCGATAACCCTTCAGTTAGCTTATCGGTCCGTAAAGATCCCTCGTGTAATTGTGGAAGATGTCCTCATCAAGGTGGATTCTTTCTACTTTCCTGTGGATTTTGTTGTTTTGGACACTGAACCGACATCAAATTTATAGAATAACATTCCAGTGATTCTAGGAAGACCTTTTCTAGCAACCTCCAATGCGCTGATCAATTGTCGAAATGGGATCATGAATCTGTCATTTGGGAATATGACAGTGGAACTCAATATTTTTAATATTGCCAAGCAGCCCATGGAGGATGATGAACATGCACAAGCATGCATACTCGATGAAATCGTTGAAGAGATATTTCGTGCATCCGAAGCTGAAGATCCTTTAGCAGCTTGTCTTGCGCATTTCAGAAATAATTTTGATGTAGATCAACTGATCCAAGAAGTGAATCACATGTTGGACTCCACACCACATCTGGGAGAAGAAAAGGAAATAGAGCGTGGAACTCAAATTGAATTAATCAAGGAAAAGCCGAAAGAGGAGGAGAAAGTGTCCTTAGAACTTAAACCTCTTCCGAAAAATCTCAAGTATGTCTACCTGGGGGAGAATGAAACTCAACCCGTTATAATATCATTAACATTGGATGCGCATCAAGAAGGTCAACTCATGAATGTACTCAAAGAGCACAAAAGTGCCCTTGGTTGGTCGAAAAAAGATATCAAAGGCATTAGCCCCACGGTTTGTATGCATCGAATCCATTTGGAAGACAATGCTAAGCCTTCTAGGGAACCACAGAGGAGACTAAACCCTATAATGCAAGACGTGGTCTGAAATGAGGTAATCAAACTTCTAGATGCTGGAATTATATACCCCATCTCTGACAGTAAATGGGTCAGCCCCACACAAGTGGTCCCTAATAAATCGGGAGTCACAGTGGTGAAGAATGAGGAAAACATACTAGTCCCTACAAAAATTCAAACAGGGTGGAGTGTGTGCATTGATTATCGAAAGCTAAATTTGATGACGAGGAAAGATCACTTTCCTCTTCCGTTTATCGATCAGATGTTGGAAAGATTGGTCGGGCATAAGTACTATTGCTTCCTCGATGGCTATTCCGGGTATAACCAAATAGTCATTGCACCTGAGGATCAGGAGAAGACCACTTTCACATGTCCTTTTAGTACTTTCTCCTACCGACGAATGTCGTTTGGGATTTGTAATGCACCAGCTACATTCCAAAGATGTATGCTGAGTATTTTTTCGGATATGGTCGAGCGATTCCTCGAGGTCTTCATGGACGACTTCTCGATCCATGGAAATAGTTTTACTGACTGTTTGAATCATTTGTCACTAGTGCTTGAATGATGCCAAGAGAAGAACCTTGTTCTTAACTGGGAAAAATGTCACTTCATGGTTAAAGATGGCATTGTTTTGGGGCATATCATATCGTCCCAGGGTATCGAGGTCGACAAGGCCAAAGTTGATTTAATTGCCAATCTACCACCACCTAGGACAGTGAAAGAAATCAGATCTTTTCTCGGACACACTAGTTTTTATCGATGTTTTATTAAAGATTTCAGCAAGATAGCGCGACCGCCATGCAGTTCACTTTCCAAGGATGCCCCATTCGTTTTTTATGATGAATGTTTGCGAGCCTTTGAAACCATTAAGGTCGAATTGATAAAAGCTCCAATAATTCAATCTCCAAATTGGGACTTCCCGTTCGAAATAATGTGCGATGCCTCTGATTATGCAATTGGAGCTGTTCTGGGGCAACGAATAGAAAAATTATCGCATGTAATCTACTATGTGAGTCGTACTCTCAACGATGCCCAGTTGAACTACTCGACCACTAAAAAGGAACTTTTGGCAGTAGTTTTCGTGTTGGATAAATTTCGATCCTATTTATTAGCCTCTAAAGTCGTGGTATTCACAGATCACGCTGCTCTGCGTTATCTGTTCGCTAAGAAAGACGCTAAGGCATGTTTAATTAGATGGATCTTGTTGCTGCAAGAGTTCGATTTAGAGATCAAGGACAAGAAAGGCTCAAAAAATGTGGTGGCAGATCACTTGTCAAGAATAATTATTGAGAGATCTGACGAGCCTGTTTCGATCTTGGAGCACTTTTCGGATGAACAGTTGTTCAGGATTGATTGTCCACCTTGGTATACGGATCTTGTCAATTATCTAGTCATCGAGAAATTACCTCACCATTGGTCGAAGAATGAGAAATCCATTTTCTTAGCTCAGGTGAAACACTATTTTTTTGAAGATCCGTACTTATTCAAATACTGTCCTGATCAAATCATACGAAGATGTATTCCTGAATCTGAGCAACCACGAATCATCTCGTTCTGTCATGAGTTGCCTTGTGGAGGTCACTTTAGTTCTAAAAAGAATGCCGCAAAGATCTTCCAAAGTAGTTTTTACTGGCCGACGATCTTTAAGGATTGTCATCAGCATTGTAAATCTTGTCACTGCTGTCAAATGTTGGGCCGAATCTCAAAGCGCAACATGATGTCGCTCAATCCAATTTTAGAAGTTTAATTGTTTGATGTTTGGGGGATCGATTTTATGGGTCCTTTCCCGAATTCGTTTGGAAATACGTTCATTCTTGTCGGTGTTGATTATGTCTCGAAATGGGTAGAGGTTGTAGCGTGTAAATTGAATGATCACAAAGTAGTGATCAAATTTCTCAAGGATCAAGTGTTTTCTCATTTTGGCATTCCAAAGGCGATAGTCAGCGATGGTGGAAAGCACTTTTGTAATAAAGTGTTCACCCAATTAATGAAGAAATATGGTGTCACGCACAAAGTCGCTACGCCATACCATCCTCAGACAAGTGGCCAAGTTGAAGTCTCTAATCGGGAACTTAAGCGGATTTTAGAAAAGACAATCCATCCGAATCGTAAAGACTGGTCGCTAAAGTTGAATGACGCTCTATGGGCGTATCAAACGACGTTTAAAACTCCGATTGGCATGTCGCCGTATCGGTTGGTCTTTGATAAAGGATGTCACCCCCCGGTTGAGCTGGAACATCGAGCATTTTGGGCCATTAAGTCATTAAATTTTGATCTCTTGCAATCTGGTGCCCAAAGGGGTTTCCAAATAAATGAATTAGAAGAAATCCGTGCTGATGCCTATGACTGTGCTAAATCGTACAAGGACCATATGACACTGGTTCATGATCACTCTATTCTACGAAAATCTTTCATTGTTGGTCAACAGGTTCTACTTTACAATTCCCGACTTCATCTATTTCCGGGGAAACTAAAAACCCGTTGGAGTGGCCCTTTCAAAATCTCTCGCATACTCCCCAATGAGGCAGTTGATATTATCAACCCGAAACATGGGAATATTTTTCGAGTTAACGGTCAACGATTGAAACCGTTCCTTGAGAATGCAATTGCATTCTTTAACACTCTTCCTTTGAGTGATCCAATTGCTCACCCTGATTGAGCTATTCACAAGGTCGAGCTATCGACTTTAAACTAGCGCTCATTGGGAGGCAACCCAATTGTGTAGTTTCCATTTGATTTCGTTTAGGATTTAGGTTTTATTTTATTTTATTTTTTTTCTCATGCTTATTTCTAGCATTTTATTTTTTTAGTTTAGGTTGTTTTTTTTTTAATTCCCTAAAATAGTTTAACCATATTCCCTTCAATAAATTTTTGGTCATGTTCCAATTTGATGCACATATTCTCTGCACCTGATCTTTGTGTTGAGGTACTTTTTCAAACAGGTTTGGGCGCTACTTCTTTCAGTCAATGCGGACATTATCATCTTTAGGTTTGGGGGTATGATTATCTATTTTGCGTCACTTATTTTTCTATTAAAAAAAAAAAATTAGCTTTTTCTCCATCAATCGACTCAAAGGAGTTGATTGATCAACCTACCACTCTCGATCGATCGACTCCTTTGAGTCGATTAATCGACAGTACAAAAAAAAAATTTGAAAAAAAAAAAAAGAAAAGAAAATTTTTATCTTTGAAGTCATCATGCACATTATTTTACGATTGTTTTCAAACTTTAATTGATGATGCATGTGAATTTAATTTTGAGAATACTGATGGCATATTTTGATTACTTATATCTAAGATGATGAAGCTTAATGTGATATTTTGTGGATAATTTTGATATTCATGCTTAGAATTTTTACACTTATACCAAGCTAAGACTTAGAAATCGATGAACTGTTTTGAATGTTGAATCTTAGGTTCTTAGTGGAGACTAAACCCAGTGAGCTTTAGAGCTAATTTCCCGTCATTGATGAGTGAATACATAAACTCGGAGTTTTCTTTGAATACAAATTATTTTGCATGATCTCATACACTTTACTTTGGCTTGTGACTTTGCATGAAATCAAATTCATATCATTATGTTAGAATGTACTGTATATCTACTCAAGACAAATAGGCAAGGTTACCATCTTTTAAGGATATGATTGAAGGCCATCTTTGGATCTTTTGTGCTTAAAATATCTCACCTTATATAAATTTATCCTTCTAGTACCCCTTTGAGCCTATTGAAAAATTTACCTTTATACATTTTTTGATAAGCCACGTTAACCTTTAACCCTTCACCATTTCTGAAAATTTAAGCTTTACCCTTCTTATTTCTGAGAAATTAGGAACGAGGGATGAGAGTGAACGAAAAGAGAGTAAGTGAGAGTAACTGAGTTGTGGTGTTTACTGAGAATGTATGGCAAAAATATAAAAGAAAAAGAGGGGAGAAAAAGAAAAAGAAAATTGTAAAAAATAATGAAAAATATGAGGTACTTCAAGAAAAAGAAATTCAAAAGGAAAAGAAAGTTGAGAAAAATATTGAGAAAAATAGTGAAAGATTAGAAAAGAAAAAGAAGAGAAATAGAAAAATCAAAAAGGTGTTTCTTTTTCAATTTCTCAGAAATTTTGAATCCCAACTTCCAATTCTTTCTTACCCTTACCTGAGCCCCATTACAACCCTAAAAAGACCTTCATGATCTGATCTTGCACTGGTAACTGTCTTGTGGAGAGTAAATATGTGTTGCTTATGACACTTGATATGACATGCTTAGGATATACAAGTATCTTCTTATGAGATTTATTTTTGTTCATTGATTGCATCGTGTTTCATTTATCATGTGAGACCTTTTTATTTGCTTTGTATTGATCTCTCACATGTATGCGAAAACTTACCCATTATCGGAGTGATTTTATTTCAAGAGTATACCTAAAGTGAGGATTGAGTCAAAACAACAGATCCGACGGTTTCCCGTTTGAACTAGTTCTGAGATGAATGAATTTTGGTTTGGATATGCACACACTTCACGTTTAAGCATGAATGGATGAGTTATCTAACGATTTAAGCATTAGACTAATTTGAATGGATGCTAGTATGATTAGTATAACATTGTTATTTAAAATTGAGAATTCGCATGTTGAATTGATTAATGATTTTTGTTTTTGAATGGTATATATGTTATCAAAATCATGTTTTGAAAACTCAATTTTATCGATAGTTTCAAAAATGTATTGAAGTTTGTGGGTAACTTCACTGTAAACCCTCAGGAGACACAACTCCTCCACTAGGGATCACCTAGGGGTTTAAAGGCTTGTTGCACATGCTAAGTGCAATCGTGTTCCCTACGAAAGTGGCATTTATTTTCTTTAGTTTGCTTTGCTCGAGGACTAGCAAAGTGTAGGTTTGGGGGTATGATGAGTACTGAAATATGATGATATTTCACCCCTAAATACCTATATTTAGCTGTCCGATGAAGGCTATCTGATGAGAATTATTAGATTTGAAGTGTTTCAGGTAAATACAAGCCAAGTGTGAAAAACAGCTCAAGAATTCTGAAAATAATGTCAAAACACTGTAACTTTGGGTCATCGAGAACTTAGTGCGACTTGCGGCTAAATTTGGACCTTCCCAACAGCCGAATTGTGAAATTGTCAAAACTCAAAAGTTGTAGATCTTTTCGTCAGCTTTCTCACGGCGTAAGAATCACCTCAATCTGAGTTCGGGACAGAAAGTTATGACTGAAATACCGAAGCAGTGTCTGATACAAAAAGTGTGCTGAAAGTCACAGATTTCTGGGGGTCGATGCATCGACCCTTTTGGTCGATTAATCGAGGAGAAGGAGAGTCTGACACGGAATTGACTACTTTAAAGCTGATTTTGAGCCTCTTTTGTAGGGTCGATGCATCGACCCTATTGGGTCGATTAATCGACCCAAAATTGGCGGCTGGGGAGACTTCTGCGACCGGAAATCTATTTAAAGCGACTCAAACACTTCGAGAGAGAATGAGAAATTAGGGAGATAGGAGATAAGATTTTTAGTTTTTTTCTTTTCTTTTCTTTTTCATAGTTAGACATAGAAATAGGGAGTTTTTATTTATTCCTTTTTGAGAGCTTTGTTCCTTTAATTTTCAGTACTCATTCCTCCAATTTATTATATTTTTGCTCAAGTTTATTCCTGTATTATTCTCGTTTCTGAAGACCATCGTACTTTTGGATCAAAGTAATTTTTTTTGAAGTTGAGGTATTTTTAATTCATTAAATTAATATTATTTTCTCTTCCTTATTTATTTATGTCATTTAATTGCAATATGTGTGGCTAAATTCATAAGGATGGAGATCTAATGATTCTCATCCGAGGGATGTACTTTTAATAATATAAATTTAGGATTAAAACATGAGATTTTATTTTATGGTTGTTGTGCTATCAAGAACGGATAAAATCCCCGCCACTAACCGGGATCGCGTGTGCCGAGCCATGCCCGGGATCTCAGATCTGTGACGGTAATTTTACCTAATCATTGTTATATGATCTTTTTGCCTTCATCGTGTGGATCTAATTATGATTATGATCCAGGATCGAGTGTGCCGAGCCATGCCCTGGATCTTGGATCTGTAATAGTAATTTTATCTTAATTACTCCCGAATCTGAAATCAAGGGTGTCGAGCCATGCCCTTGATTTCAGATCTATGGTGGTATTATTGTTGAAATTTTTACCCACTTTGGGGATGATTTTTATTTGAACCTGAGATCAAGTGTGCCGAGCCATGCCCTTGATCTCAGATCTATATATGAAAATCATCTAAGTCCTGATTGCAGGGATGCAACGTGGAACCTATCGGGGTTTTTGACCATTTATCTTCCATAAAAGATATTTGTTCTCAATGGTATATCTCATAGCTTAATCCGTAGATTTGTATTATGGGAAGAACGGACCAAAGATGGGAGGATTTAGTATCTTCATCTTTATCTTTATTTTTGAATTATCAGTTAAGTTTTAGTTTGTAGTCAGTAATTATCATCTCATCAAACCACCTAAATCATAAGACTGGTAGAATACTATTAGATCTTAGTAGATTTCTGGAATTGCTTGTCTTTTTAGATCTTTCAAAATTAGTCCTTGTGGGAACGATCTCGTACTCCGCACTCACTATATACAATCCAATTCGTGCACTTGCGAGTAAAATATCACAATTAAAATTCACATCAACCCGCCAATCGGCTAAGGCACTTAAAATGACGAAAAAGTAGAGAAATTTAAAGACAATGCGCATGTAGGCCCGCCAATCGGTTAAGGCTCGTAAATGACATAAAAGTAGGGGTAAGTAAAACGACTTAATCGGAGGGGTGAGTAAAAAAAACAGCAAAAATAAACTAAAAAATACCAATAAAATGTTAGTAAAAATAAAAAATAATAAGGCCAAGTTCAAGGAAAAGCTCTACAAGCTAGTCCCCAGCAGAGTCGCCATCTGTACAACCGTAGGAATCGAGACGATCCCGTCGCGACGATGCGCTCTCTCATAAAAATATAGAGTCGTCACCCGATGCTTTCAGTGTCCTGGGAAATCTCGTTCATTTTTATGAGCACCGAAGTGCTAAAAATATGACTCAGAATCCGGTCCACACCAAAGGCTCTTGGGTAGGGGTTTTGATTATCGATCGGGAAGGTGTTAGGCACCCGATCAACCTGCTTAACGCGATCTCTACTAATGGCCAATACTAAAATAAAGTAAAAGCAAAGAAAATAGTTTTCTCTTACCCAAAACAGCCTCCAACCCTATTTGTGCCCCTCTGTTCCTACCAAAAATTCGGCGGCATAACAGCACAAATGAGAGGATAGGAAATGCCGAGAAGAGATAGGAGAAGAAAGGGGAGAGCCGGAGCCCTCAGGCCCTTGTAGCCCCGTAGGAGAGCCTTGCGTGGCTTGCTTTGATGAGCTTTTGAAAGCTTTGTATGGGGGAAAATAGGGGTTCTAACCTCTAAGGCCTAAAGCTAAGAGGTAGAGAAGGAAGGCTAAAGGGGTAACACACATCTAACCTAGGGGTTTTTAGTGAAATGCTAGGTCTAAAGGAGCTTTTTGAAGTCTGGAATTTGTATGGGAGTGGTGCACCAAAGGGAGAAAGATCTTCTCACTTTAAGCTCTTTCTCTCTTAGGTAAAAATTCTCAACCCTTAAACCAAGGAGAGGGGGGCTCTATTTATAGGAAATGGATAGATTAGGAGACTACTTAGATGTTAATTGGGTTTAGAAATTAGGTAACCTCACATCTAAGGTTTCCTAGGATTTTTGGGGCCTAGAAAGGTGTGAGAAGGTCCTCTAATGGTGGATGATGGGGTGAGGCCTTAAGCCTCTTAATGGGTTACAAATAGGCTTCAAAATGGTGTAACAGAACTAGCAAAATACAACCCAAAGGTCAAGGTGGTCAACAAGTCAAACCTCAATCATGATTTTTGGAGTAAAATCAAACAGTTACTATTCATATGCCTAGCACAACTAATAGTTGCGCCAGGCAAATGTACAGTAAAACAGTGTTTTGAACAGTGCTAGAAGTTGCCTCGCGAGGGTGGGCCCTACTTTTAAAATTGGTGCAACTATTAGTTGCGCCAGTCTTAAATTCTGGGAGAATTGGCCTGGCGCAACTAATAGTTGCGCCACATCCTTAGGGGGCCCACATGTATTTACCTTCTTGCCCTTCGGGTTCGGTCCGCCATATCTTTCAATATACAACTCCAATTGGGGCGATTCTTAGACCGTTGGAAAGCTAACGACTTCTACTTTTCGATGATATGAGGTTCGATCGTAGTAGATGGCCTTAGCTAGTTTAGGTGCACCCCTTCTCAACCATTTGCTTGATAAGGCTAAGTTTAGGTTCAGAACAGGTTCTAAGGGATCAAGGGTGATTCCTAAGGGTTTAGAAAGGTTCTTGAGGGTTTTAGGGGCTTCCTAAAGGTTCCATACATGTTATCAAAAGCTCAGAATTACACCTTTCTCGAAAGGTATTTCGATTGGGCCTTGGGCCAAATTTGGATGTCTACAATGAAGACAAGATAAAGAGATTACAATATCTTACATTAGTTTTTCAGCAACTCTATTTCATTCATTTTACTTGAAGTCTCCTCATATTCCACAAGACTGCCTTATACAGAATCACAATGAGAGAATATGAAAGTTGGAGGATACATGAATATTGCCATAATTTCAAAAGAGTTACATGAATAGGATACAAATTCTAAGGGACTACATAAATGTAATTAAGAATTCTACGAGATGGAAACTAAATGGTCATCCAACATAATGAACATATTTATAACAATATATATATGCCCTAGACTATGTGCTCCGGCGTACAAATATCTATGAGCCCTTTATTATGGAAGTGACACGTAGCATAGAAAAAGATAAAGTTCTCTTCTCTTTTACATCATTGTGCAACCATGGGGCTTGCGGACCCGTCACGGCGATGGATTAAAATAAGGAGTCACCCCCCAGAGCTTTTGGTGTTTCAAGAAATCAAAATCAAATATAATAAACACTAAAGTATTGGTTTTGACTCTGATCACCTGTCTATATCAAAGGCTCTAGGCAAGGACTTTGGTTACCAATTATAAGGTATTAGGCATCTAACCGGCCCACTCATAAGTGGTCACTACTATGGCCAAAATATATATATATAAGAAATGGGCGTCATTTCCCCACGCCCGAAGGCACGTGGACCCGTATTAAGCTATCTGTGATATCCGAATATCGACGGCATAACGACTTAAATCATAAGGTGAGGAAAAAACCTTAAAAGAAAAAAGAAAGGAATAGAGGATGATAGAAGAAGAGAGCCGGAGATAAAATCTCGGGCCCTTGTAGCACCACTGTTAGATCTTCGCGTATGATTATTCCGGCAAGCTTCCGATTGCAAGTATGGGTAATGGAATCCCAATATTTGAACTAAGGTTGGTAGATGGAAGGCCTGAAAGTATGGAGATATGAGATAGATTGGCTAGGGTTCACCTTGGAAAAATTAGTGTGTCCTAAGTGATGGGGTGGGGGTCTCTATTTATAGAGAAGGGAGGGATTAGTGGGTACCTAATTGGATTTTAGTCCTAATGGAAGGTTAGATTTTAGGTAATGGGTTCATCTAAGGATTCGAGGATTTCGGGGGTTGAATGAGATGATAATGGGTTTTAATGGTGAATGATGAGGGAATCAATTAAAGGGTAAAATGGTGGTTTTAATGGCTTATGGGGATATAAAGATAGTTTAGAAACTACCATCAAAGTTTGGGAGAGTCTACAAGTCAAGCCACAATAATGAGAATCATGCATTCTCGGATTTGCAGGTTTTAAGTCAATCCAGATTATGCACGCATGCCTTAAAGCCCAAAAATCAAACTGAGAAGTGAGGAGCCCGAGAAGAGAGCTATTTTTTGGAGAAAAACAGAATTTGGTCATGCGTACATATTATGTACGCATGGATTAATTTTGCTTTTGTGTGCATAATATGTACGCAAGTGTTGCCCATCTGCGCATAATATGCACGCATACGTTAAATTTGCCCATTCGTGCATAATATGCACGCATGGGTCATTTTTCAGAATTTATAAAAAAAAATAAAAATAAATAAATAAATAAATAAAACTTGATTTGTGGGCCAAGGAAGGTCCAGGATGGGTTATGGGGGTTCTAAGGGGTTCTCTAGGTTATGGGGGATACTTTTGGAAGCTCGAAAGTGCACGCTTATCGAAGAATGGGTCGATCATGTGTTGGGCCGGATTTGGGTGTCTACAAATACCCCTCTTTGGTATTCGATCATTATTGAATGTATGCCAAAGACAAAGATGACCAAATAGGCCCAAGTTTCAATTGCTTTCGAATCCGCTATATTCAATGCAAGGCTCAAACATCTTTTAGCGGAAACATAGAGAGTAGCAGAGGCCCAACCATTGGGAAATCATCTGCTCCTCTAGATTGGCAGTCCCCAAATGCATAGCAACCTTACTGGGCATCACCGTGTGCTGATACTATCAACATTAGATGATGTTTAAGTTTTGCCTTGAACTAGCGGCTCTGTGAGTGAGAGGGTGATCATCATTTCTTTAATAATTATCAAAAAATGCAAAGATTCGACGGTCGTATTCAATCTTATGAGGTATTGATTGCCCCACTTTGACTGACACGATGCACCTACTCGAGATAGGGACCGAGATCTTTGAGTGTACTCATCGACCTCGGCCATTACTTTAACACAAATATCCGGGCAGAGAGAATATTAATATCAAATTGCTTTTCGAGATATGTGCAATTAAAATATATTTTCTACCATTCATTATATATATTTGGGAAATGCGTCAATCGATGCACATGTGTGATCTAGAGTGTGAAAATTCTCCGTTGACTTCTCCTGAGTACAAGGCATGGGTATCTTCTATAGCGTTGTCTAAACGAGGACGGACTTGACCTGGTAGGGGAAGGTAGTTCCAAGGGCCCTTGGCTGAAGAAGGAAGTGGCATTTTTTTTCTGAATAGAATTCCTCACGGATGAGAAGCAAATCTTGCAGGAGCACCTTGATAAAGAGTAAGAATGAGTTGCGATTTTGGAATGCGAGAACCTTCATCTGGAAGGAGTTTTGAATGAGGTCCTTGGGTCTACTGATGTTTCCCAAAAATGCTACAAGGGCCTTCATGGTTGATGGATGAGTGACCACAATGATCGTGAAGAACGCGAGTTTGGTTGTTGACCTTACTTGGACATACCTCAAAATAGATCAAATACAAAAAGAAAGGGGTATGAAACCCCCTAACAGATTTTTTTTGGATTATATGTATTTTCTCTCTTCTTTTTTTCAAGTGTAATGGCCGAGAACACGAAACCACATAAATATGTTTTGTGATGTGGTTTATATAGAGTACAAGAAATGAAAGCAAGACATTTTTTTGTATTTTTTCTTCTCTTTTTCTTCTTTTTTTTTTGTTTTGATGCCGTAACAATGAGAGGGGTCTTTGGATTCATCTTGGAATGACCACACCCCTTCATTCATGGTTGGACATGGAGAGGATCTAGAGTTTAAAAAGATGAGAAGGTCCATCCCTTTAGATCAAATCGGTCATGCGTTTGACGGTGTGGTCCAAGAATCTCCCAGATTAGGACCCGAATTAGGGTAACATAAGCGACCCAACTAAAGATGTAAAAATCAAAAGTAAAAGCATAATCAAAGGGGGCTTTTTCCCTGGACGAAATGTGGCCATGGGTTGAGAGGGAGGGGCTAGGTATTTTTTAAAGGTATTCTCAGGTTTAAAGGGCCTATTTGAAAGAAATTTTGTCGTTGTGATAAACTTCTTCTTTGGAGAGTTCGTTATGTATGCCTCATGATTCCTTCTTTCTCTTTTTTTTTTCTTTTTTTTGGAACCTTCTTTTGTATGGCACAAAACTCCTTACAACTGGTCAGAAAGGTGAATTCTCCTTTTTGTGATGCTGACCTCTTTTCTTTTCTTTTTTTGGGATATATTGTTTGATTTTTTTTGTGATAACTTTCTCATTTCCTCTTTTTGAGTTTCATTATTATTTTATTATTTTATTATTTATTTTTTTTGGGGGGGGATTATTTGAAAGAAAAGTCTATTAGCTCAAATTGTGTGCCAAAGGATGCAAGCGTTCAGGGACAGGGAATTTTGGCTAATTAGTTTTGCAATGATGACCTCTTTTTAAGGAGTCCTTAAGCAGTCACTTATCCATTTTTATCAGTACTTACCTCGCTGTGAGATATTAAGAGTAGAATCAACGTACGTACCCAGCATTGAATGGCTCAGGAAAATGATCTTCGTCCATTGTAGCGGGACGAAGTGCGTATTCAGGGAGCACCTCTCTGATGACGTAAGGTCCCTCCCAGTTGGGCTTGAATTTTCCTCGAGGATTGAAGGGAAGATTTTTTTTATTACGATATCACCTACTTTCAGGGCTCGAACGCGTACACGCCTGCTGTAAGCACGTGCAATTCTTCTTTGATAAATCTGAGTGTGGTACAAGGCTTGGAGTCTCTTTTCGTCAACCAAATTCAATTGTTCAAAATGGGCTCTCCCTCCTTCAGCCTCAGATAGGTTGGATTCGATGAGGATGCGGAGGGAGGGTACTTCAACCTCGATTGGTAGCATAGCCTTAGTACTGTATATGAGGGAAGAAGGTGTTGCCCCTGTAGCGGTACAGATCGTGTTTGGTAAGCCCACAGTACAAACGGTAACATTTCACTCCAATCTCGATAGGTAACAACCATCTTCTCAAGGATACGGACGATTGTCTTCTCAAGGATGCGGACGATGTTTCTCAAAGATTTGTCATTGATTGTCGGGTCCCTCCTCATAGTGCCTAGGGACACAATGCTATTTCTATTTTTTCTATCGCTCTCCTCGGGTTTCGGGTTTCGTAGCAAGTTTGGTAACCCAATCGATATACCTCCAGTGTAAACACTTTCTTAGGTACTGGATGGGGTAGCCCTTTTCGACATCATCACCACTAGGGTTGTCGCTCTACTTAGGCCTGGGGTTTGATTGTTTGAATGTCTAATTTCTCCTTTTAGAAAACTACCCTCGAGAAAAACCCGATTATTATGCCCCCTTTAAAAAAAATAAAGGTACCAAATAAATTATTAGAATTAAAATGCGGGAAAGTAGAGAAGTGTCAATCAAGTGACTAGGGAAAAAAATGCAAAATTGTAAATGTTAGTATCTGAATAAAAGTGCCAGTTAAGTGACTAGGCAAAGAGAGAACATAATATAATAATAATGAAAAAAATATGCAAAAGAGGCCAAAACTTCAAGTAAAAGCTCAAATAATTATCTCCAACAGAGTCACCATCTATGCAACCATGGGTCTTACGGACCCGTCGCGATGATGGATTAAGAAGTCGCCACCCGGTGCTTTTAGTGTTCCGGGAAACCAAAATCAAATATAATAAACAACAAAGTGTTGGATTTGACTCCGATCACCGGTCTACGCCAAAGGATCTAAGCAAGGACTTCAGTTACCGATTAGGAAAGTGTTAGGCACCTAACCGACCCACTCGTAAGTGGTCTTTACTATGGCCTAAATATAAAAAAAGAAAATAAATGGGCAGCATTTCTCCTAGCCCAAAGGCACATGGATCCGTATTAAGCTCTTCGCACTCTCTGAATTTCGGCGACATAACGACTTAAATAATAGGGTGAGGAAAAAACCTACAAAAAAAATAGAAAGAAATAGAGGACGATAGAAGAAGAGAGTCAGAGATGTAATCTACGGGCCTTGTAACACCACCGTCGGATCTTCGCATATGGCTATTCCGACAAGCTTCCGTTTGCAAGTATGGATAATGGAATCCTAAGATTTGAACTAAGGTTGGTAGATGGAAGACTTGGAAGTAAGGAGATATGAGATGGATTGGCTAGGGTTTCACCTTGGGGAAATTAGTGTGGGGTGGGGTAGAGAAGGGAGTAATTTGTGAGCTCCTCATTAGGTTTTAGTCCTAATGGAAGATTAGGTTTTAGGTAGTGGGTTCATCTAAGGATTCGGAGATTTCGGGGGCTTGGAGAAGATGAAGATGGATTTTAATGGTGGATGATAGGAGAATCATTTAAAGGGTACAAGGATGATTCTAATGGCTTATGGGGTATAAAGGTAGTTTAGAAACTACCGTCAAAGTTTGGGATAGTCCACAAGTCAAGGCACAACAATTAAGAATCATGCATTCTCGGATTTGCAGGTTTTAAGTCATGCGTGCATATTATGCACGCATGCTTTAAAGCCAAGAAATCAAACTGAGAAGTGAGGAGCCCGAGAAGAGAGCTATTTTCTGGAGAAAAACAGAATTTGCTTATGTGTACATATTATGTGTGCATGGGTTAATTTTGTTTTTGCGTGCATAATATGTACGCAAGTGTTGCCCATCCGCGCATAATATGCGCGCATGGGTTAAATTTGCCCATGCATTCATAATATGCACGCATTGGTCATTTCCTAGAAAAATAAAAATTAAAAAAATATATTTGTGGGCCCAGGAAGGTCCATGATGGGTTCTAGGGACTCTAGGTTATGGGGGCTGCTTTTGGAAGCTCGAACGCGTGCACTTATCGAAGAATGGGTCGATCACATGTTGGGCTAGATTTGGGTGTCAACAGTCATTTAACCTAGGTTAGGGTATGCCCATGATCTCAAGAGGGAAATTTACACTTTCAGCCCTATAAGTTTGCATATTTGCAAAAACGGCCCTATAGTTTCAAACTTTGCAAAAGAGGCCAGTTCTAAGCCAAGCCACTTCCACGTTAGCACAAACCTTTTTTCCATTATATATATGATTATTTTCCAATCTTTTCCATTTTTTTCTTGTATTCCCTTTTTCCAGTTTCGACTACACTAGGTAGCGCAGTGAATGACAACCGACAAGGTAATCTAAAATCCTACATAGCAAATAATAGAGCCAGAAGATAGCGTCCCTCAAATTTAAGATGGCGTCCCACAAACTTAAGTTTCCGTCCCACTATCTTAAGATGGCGGCCGCTATCATAAGATATCGGCCGATATCTTAAGGTAGCGGTACACTATCATAATATATCAGCTGATATCTTAAAGTAGCGGCCGCCATCTTAAGATAGTCGTGGCTAACTTAAGGTAGCGACCGCTAACTTAAGGTAGTGGGACGCTATCTTAAGATAGTGATCGACTGACTCTTAAGCTATATGTTAAGTATGACATTTTTTATCTCCTAATTTTTATTATTTTTTATATTTTAGGTTGAAATCGATGTTCCCCTACTTCACCATTTTGATGGTGTCCGTGCTACCGATAATACTTACAACAGTGGACATCGGAGGATTATAACTGTCACGGAGAAAATATCATTTGATCAGCTTCTACAAAATATGTACAAGGTCAGTACGACTCGATCGGAAGAATAATCTATTACACTATCGGTTTCATTGCGCATAGGGAAGGAGTTGGTGTTTGTCAAATTGTCGGACTCCGATGATCTTAGAAACTTATTCAGAGCATATCGTATTATTGATGGTGTGATAAATATTTATATCGAAAAATCATTGGTCATTCTCGTCACAAAAATTTTATCGTCCTTCGAAGCATTTCAACCGTTCCAAAAAACAAATGAAGATGATAAAGAATGTGAGGAAAATGTCAGATTTAGAGATGATGATGGTGTGGAATCAGAACATTCGATTGAGAACGAAGGAATACGGTTATAAGAAGATAACATTATTGCACCAATGATAGAATTATGAATATAGGATTTCACCCATACCATAGGCCCCGTGGAGCAATCCTCTTCAGACATTCTAATGAGAAAAGCCAATAAGGATTAAGGATATTGTCCTCAACTGAATCCGATGCATGATACACGTCTCATTAACTTCGAATTGAGAAATAATACATTCAATTGGAATCAGTGAGAAACATTTTTGGGAGGCCTTAGTCCATACCAATGGCCTTCTGAAGCAATAGCTTCGAAGTCAACGATAATCGAAGCCACAACAGAAGAGCATATCGCACCCCAAACATCCCGACCTCGGCAAATCGCAACCGAAACAACTGCACTTCAACCAACCATTTCTCGATGGACTCAATCCCAAGCACGTAATAATCATCCAGTCGATGACGATGATACTGATCCTGAAAATAATGAAGCTCCACCTTCGCATGTTGATACTAATAGGAGAATTGATCAACCTCTGATGGACGAAGACTGATCTTAATGACTCAGAAGGCACGTACATGGATTCGGATGATGAGGAACTGTATGAAGGTAGGCTATTAACTATTGCACAGGCTTTCAAAAATAAAAAATCGTTTCAGAAAGCCCTTAAAGAGTTTGTCATGGCAAACAATTTTTAAATTAAACTAATAAAAACCAATTCTCTTCAAGTTACGACGAGGTATGTTGAAGTAGTATGTTTGGCGGATACATGCATTAAAATTGGTGGGTGTAGACACGTTTGCCGTGAAGACTTTCCGTCGGGAACATATGTACGGAATGCTAGCTTTCGAAAGAGGACATCGCCAGTGTATGACATCGTGGATAGCTTCCTTCGTGAGTGATAAGTTTTTAAAGGGCTTTGATGAGAGTCCTGCTTCAATAATTTTTATATTTAATAAATACGGTGTAATAGTAAGCTACTGGAAAGCGTAGAGAGGAAAAGAAATGGCGTTGAATGACATCCGAGATAGCTGAAAGGAGCAATTTAAGATGTTACCATCCTCTGTCACCGAATTACAATGGGTCGATCCAGACATACAGATCGAATTGTGTCGCGAGCTTGATATTACCTTTCAGAGGTTCTTTGTGGCATTTAGACCTTATATTAGGAGCTTTCATAACATTTTACAAAGAATAATTGTGGTTGATAGAACGCATTTGCGTGAACGATACAAAGGAATATTGTTAATAGCTACGAAGATAGACGTGAATAGACATTTATTCCCCATAGTGTTCGGTGTTGTATCCAAAGAAAATGAATATCATTAGATATAGTTTCTTGAACTGTTAGGGAGTTGCATAATTAGGGACTTTGAAGAGCAGTTTGTGTTGATATCAGACTGGCATAAGGGGTTGATGAAAGTTGTTCATAATATTTTCCCTAATGCCTTTCACAGCTACTGTATGCGACATCTAGCTTTGAATCATTTTGATATATATAAGGATACAATCTCCCAATCATTGTTCTAGGTTGCTGCCCGTACATTCTCGGAGGTATTTAAATGAATTTTTTGAAAAATAGAAGATGAGACCCCCCTGAAATGTACAATATGGATTAAAAAAATCAGTGACCATTTCTGGGCGCGGGCATATTTTCCAGGAAGGCGTTATGATATGCTGACAATGAATATAGCTGAAAGCATTAACAGTGTGTTAAAGATAGCGAAGGAGGAACCGATTGTGATCATGCTTGAAACGATTCACACAAAGTAGTCGAATTCTATCTTCGATGTCAGGAGGAAGGAAATAAAATGATACACATGTCGACACTAATGGAGGAAGAGCACATAACACTAAATTTTGGGTAGGCCCGTCGAAAGAACGTTGTTCCCTATGGTCACGATACATTTTAAGTTAAACGGGGGCAATATATTCACAGTGTCGATATAGAAAAAAACATTTGTACATGCAGACGTTGGGAAATCTTTGGATTACCATGTTCACATGCGATCGTTGCATTATCACGTAGGAACAGGGAAAGAGAGATTCTCTAATTTTGTGAGCACTGATTTATCAATTATTTAAGGAAACTTACAAAGAATACTTTATTTCGACCGTTGATAAGCGTCAATGGACCGTTCTAAGGGAAGACATCGAGGTTTTACCTCTGCACAAGATATGTCAAGCAGGTCGCTTGAAGAAAAGGAGGATTAAATCTAAAGGCGAAGTTAGACCACTACGGTGTAAAAATTATAACGAATACAGACATGACCGCCGCTCGTGTAAATTTGTTAGAATATGAAACCTATTTTTTAGCACGACTTTGCCTCAGTCCATTTCCCTATGCCATTATGTCTATTATGCTCTTTATTTCGATCTAAGAACATACGGTTCTACCTTAATTTGTAACATTAGTTTTGTATTCTACAATTATACGAGCAATGGATCGTACTTGTGTTGTTTTAAGTGGTCACTAATAGAGTGGTGTTTTTTAATTATCAATCTAGAAAAAAATTTAATCTTACCATACCATAGCAGTCCGCTATGGTAAGATAGCGGTCCAATAGCGGACCGCTATCTTACTATAGCGTTCCACTATGGTATCTTTCTAAATTGTCAAAAGTAAAATAATAAAAATTATACAAACCAAAATTTAAATATGCATTTATTTACAAAAGATACAAAAATATGCATTCATTAATCGTTCATTATAAAAAAAACTTGTTACAAAATATACAAAAATCTACAACTAAAAAGAAAAAAAAATTAAACATTCATTGTCCCAAACGTGGACAATGAATGTCCAATTGCGGCTCTAAATTGTTGCATGTCTTTCTCCTCGAAATCGATTGTTCGCCGTTCAGAGAAGTATTCGACATACTTCAGTACAAAAATACCGCAGTCCCAACCTTTGTGTTGGCACGGAAGATCAGTTCTATCACCATTATCTGCCACGATTGATCCAGAGCAGAACTTAGACCGATAGCATGAAGAAGTCTTGACAGATGATGCAACAGACTTTCTTTGTGCGCTTCGAACTTCTTCTGGGTCGGTCAGGTCTATTAGCTTAATAACACAATCCGCTACAGACACAATAGACAAGGCCCAATAGCTATGTTTATGGCTATGCATTAGGAAATAAATCTGTGTGCAATCAGAGATATAATCAGTTCTGTGTTCATTAAGAAACATAAAAAGCATTAACGTGATTTCAAAAATATCTTACCATCCGACAATCGACAGCATCAATGTCGCATGTCGTACTCCTAAGTTATGATTCAAGTGACTTGCAATGGTGACGAACCTGTCACCTATCACAATACGCCTCCCACCTATCTAAGTTGTTGAGTGGTCCCAGATTTTCATCACAGATAAATTTATCAAAATTTTTATGATCTGCTATAATCAAGGTCTGAAATTGATCATTAGAATAAGTCATTAATTGAAAATGTGAATAAAATAATAAATAAAGGCAGAAAAATAAATAAAATAATAAATAATAGAAATGATACCAGCGCCGAGGCCGAAGCGAACCAGCTCTTGTCCGTCTTTTCGAAAAATAATATGTCGTTCTTAATCTCTAGGACCTTGAAGTACGTGTCCACTTCATTCTCAAGCCACGTCCGTCCCTTGAGGACCCTTAACGTCCCGACGATGATGTCAATACCCGAGATAGTATTCACGATTATAGAATCGTCATCCGCAGGCCGATTCTACATACTGGCCATGAATTTATGCTCCATAGACTTTGGCTCAACCTCTTCTTCTTTCACGACGACCACTTTTTATCATTTCACACATACTTTCCTTGTTGGCGTCTTTCTCTTCTTCCGTGCCCGAAGGTCATATCCCTAGCCTTTCCCTTGTCGCTCGGCCTTACTCTTTGATATAGATAGCTTTGTTAGTATGTCTTTAAGTGATGTCAGCTGCGACTAGTGGGTAGGCTGGTTAGTAGAGCATCGACCGCTGGGTCGAAGTCCTCTACCGGCGGTTAAAAGGAAGAATTCTGAGGGGCAGGGAGTTCAGAGGCAGGTGGTTGGGTTGCAGAGGGCTCAGGGGATGGGGTTGAGAGACAGGTAGTTGGGGAGCAACGAGGTAACAAAGAACACAGAAAAAAAAATATCATCCTACATCAATACAATACATGCATGAAAATTACCTGATCTTAAGATTCTTAAAATATTTATCTTAAAAAAATAAAAATTTGTTAGAGTTAGACTATGTACCTTCGACAAATGAGACTTTACTGCCTCAAGCTCCTTCCTTATTGCTACATTTTCGCTTCTCATGGAAGTTACCTGATCTTTAAGATTCTTTACTTGCTCCTGTAGGGTCTTCTCTCTCTCCCGAGCTTCTCAATTGTTAGAGCTTGTCCTTTTAGTACCGTAAAGGCACGCTTAGAATCGTCTTTCATTTCTTTAACTACCATTCGGGGAGATAAACACTCTTTCCTCAGCTCGATTACTTCATTGATAGGTTGGGGTTGCCTAGCCGGTTATTCCTTAGTTGATTGCTGCCTACTTTCCGGTTGCTTGCCCTTTGATTTCGGATGTTGACGTATAACGACCTCGTAATCGTCGTTATCGTCATTGTCATCATCCTCATCATCGTTATCCTCATCGTCATCATCGTGAATTTCATGGGCTCTTTTTTGGGTCGGATATTCTCTTTCCCGTTCCCTTTCCATCTCTCTTTGTCTGATGAAGAGTTGAACTGATCGATATTGTAATTTATATTTCTCAACATCGAGATCTACGATTATCGGAGAGTTTAAAATTTTTTCTCGGAAATAATTTGGAGTCCGACTGAATTTCAGGGCTTCCCATTTCATCAGCATCGGAAATGGATTTTTCAGTTGAGTACGGGCAAGTTCGACTCCTGGAAAGTGCTCAACGCTCAAATCTATAAGGCAATAGTGTACCCATAGATGTTATATTGCCCATTTGCCAACACTTTTGTCTCTTCCCTTCTAACTATCGCTTTTTATATGCACTCCACTAAATTTTTGTAAACTACCAGCCCTCACTGAAACTCGTTAAACTTTTGGAGATTATCGACTAAGCTCAAGTGCTTACTATCCACTTCCTGGTATGTGTCCGGAAGTAAGAAGGAGCATACGAGAAACAACAATGATAACTTTAAAAATTCATCGTTGGAGAGTTGGACACTATCTACTATTTCTTCAATATGAGCCCTTTTAGTCGGCAGCCCCCGAAAGAATTTGTAATGAATGATTTCTTCCTCTGGCACAGCCACATGCTCAGACTCAGGTTCCATCAACATGTTAAGGCCTAAAATCAATTATATATCAGACTCCTGCCGTACTACTTTTGTGTCTTTCACCTTGAACACGTTATCTTGAACCCAGAAGCTCAAAATCACGTCAATCAAGTCTCCAATAAATACTAATTTCTCATAAATCCTAAATTAATGACCGAAAATTGATCCATCTAGTATCCTCTTCCTCTCTTCGTTACAATGCAAGTAAAATTTCCTAACACTAATTCCTGTACACTTCTCATAGGGTTTTAGAGACTTCGCCATCTTAGAATCCGTTAGTGGGGACTGCAAAAAATATAAGAACAATTAAGTAACAAAAAAAAATAATTTAAAAACAATCCGGTATCTTGCCGATAACATGCCAACATCTTAAGATAGCAGATCGACATCTTAAGATAGCGGCGATATCTTAAGATGGCAGCAGACATCTTAAGATAGCGGCATGTTATCAGCAAAATACCGAATATTGTTAGGAAGATTGCAGATCAGTAAATTTGATAAAAAGTACAAAAAAATACCTTGAAATTATTTGTGGTGGCCTTCCCGCTTTGTTGCCACTTTCCTGCCGCTCTCTCAGTTTTTACAAGGTTTAAAGTTAAAAGTAAAAAGTGAAAAGTCAAATAGAACTTAAATATGTAAAGAAGTTTAAAAGCCAGGGGTTTTTAAGTTATTTCGTAGGTCGGTGGTGACGTGGAACAGCTTAGCTTGGAGTTGGCCTCTTCTGCAAAGATTGAAACTATAGGATCGTTTTTGCCAATACGCAAATTAGTAGGGCCAAAAGTATAAATTTCCCATCTCTAAATCAATCATGTGAAAAATCAGGATGAAAAATGAACTCCATCATGGGATTCAAAGTAGTTGACGGGTTTGAATTTCAGAGGAAGAAAAAGACTTTCCTTGAAAAAATGGAGAGAAGAGAGAAAATAAAGAGACCTCTGAAAAAGTTAATTGACACTTCTCTAAAAGTGAGTCTGACTAAGGTACGGCCGATACCGATACTTATCGGTGATATGTATCGAGTTTTCGGCAAATTGATACATATCAGCACTAATACGTACCGGTTATCAACTCGGTATTTGGTAGCGGTATCGACCAATACGTATCGGGTATCAGACAATATGGAACCTATCAACCGATACCTCCCATTTAAAAAATAAAAAATTATTGAGTCAACTAAATATCGACCGATACCCGAGTTTATACCTTAGTCTAACGGGTAAAAGAGAATGTAACTTTTAAAATACTCTAAAAGTTTTAACCTAATCAGTAAAGTAGGCCCCAATGGTTCATAAAGCAATTTGGGCATAGCCCCCTCTGCCCGACGAAATGGGAGCCCCTCTGCCAGGTGAAATGGGGGTTAAATGAAAATTTCGGAGAAATTTTGATACTATTCAGCGTTTTTGTAATTTCAATACTATTCAGCATTTTTGTAATTTTCATCAAAATTTTTGAAATTTCGATATTTCAATTCTTGTTTCGGCCAAAGAATAGTTCGCGCTCCACAAGGCTACGTGGATTGTGCTCCACGGATGATCACTTAAAGCAAATGCAGAACGCATTATATAGGTGGCTAGAGAAAACTCTTTTCTCTAGCAATCGATGTGGGACTAAATTGGACGTTACAAAACGACATGCTTTGTGGGTACCATTATACTCACCAAACTAGGCTGCTTTTTCACCCCACATTCTTCAGCCAACATGCATTGACCACCCTAGAATTAGATGGTGGAGGTCGTTTTTCATCCCCATCTTCTGCACAATGGATCTATGGATCGTGGGGGTACTATCAGATGGTCGATATTTTATTACACATGACACATATCTCAAAAAGTGATCCTAAAATCATATGACCCCCATCATGCTCAAGCACGATTTTAGCATCACTTTTTGAGATGTGTGCCATGTGTAATAAAAAATCGACCGTCGGATGATATGCTCGCAATCCATAGATTCATTAGGAAAAAAGATGGGGACGAAAAATGACCTCCACCATCTGATTCAAAGGTAGTCAATGCATGCCAAGTGGAAGAGATGGGGTGAAAAAGCAACCTTTTGGGGTGAGTATAACGGTACTCTTTGTCAATTTGTCTTCTATAGTTATGTTTGAGCTTGGCGTCAGTGCTTGGCTACTTGGATCAATTGCTAATTTTCTTTTAAATATTAAATATATTTTTTATATATTTTTAAACCCCGAAACTTTTTCGAAATTTTTCCGAAATGTATCAAAATTAATCAGAAATGTACGAAAGGATTTCCCACCGAAAAATTACCGAAAATGAAATTTGTCACTATGCCCGGAGGTAGGGTCGAATGTCTCACTCCTGAACTGTCCTGAACTGTCCTGGCGAGTCAAATTTTTATGTCTGAGTTGACAAAATATCGGGCATGAGGTTGACCCGACGGTATATGAAGCGGTTGGACAGTTTTGCTCTTTCCTAATTGTTGTAGTTGGACATGCAATTCTTGGTCATATGGTTTTGAACCACTAATGGGTCGACCAAGTAGCCTTACCCACCCTAAAAATATAATGCTGTCCCATAATTCGTCTCCATGTTTTTGTCTTCTGGAGTCGTTTCTAATGTAAAAATTTTAGGGTGGGTAAGGCTCGAGCCCCATAAAATTTTTTTACCAAACGCTATCCCATTGACATAGAGTTTCTGACACAAGTTTACAAATCTAACTCCTCTACAGTGGTATCTCATTAAAATGTCAAAAATAAATTAATGGGAGTCATTACTTGCACCGATTTAATAAAAATTGGTCCTTACACATACTTATTGTAATTTGCACATATAACTAAAAGAAAATTACTAATGAGAGCCTTTACTTGCACATGCTTTTCAATTGATTGCACCGGATTGCACCGAATTTAAAAGAAAGACTCATAAGTTTGGCGACCTCTACTATGTGAAAACATCATCTAAGCCGTTTGATTTGAAGGTCATGATTTAAAGATATCAATTATAAAAGATTAGAACAAAATATAATTTTCATCATTTAATTAAATAGAGTCATAGGTTATTATATAATTCAATTGTTGACTACAATAGATCATATGACAAGTATCGTGTTTTGCTCCAATGTTATGTACCAAAGATCTATTGATTATGAACTTCAAATCAGACGGCACATATTGCATTTTACATATCACATGTCTCTAAAACACCAAATCTTTTTTCAATTCGGTGCAATTACTTGAAAAACGTGTGCAAGTAATGGCTCCCATTACTAGTATGGAGCAATCACTTGAAAATCGTGTGCAAGTAATGACTCCCTAAATTAGTATGTATGACGAACTCCAAAAATTAATATAGAGAATAAAACCATTGACAAAATAATAATAAATTGAAATAAAACAAAGTGCTAAAATAAAGTGACTCCGACATCAAAGTTCTACAAATAATTGGATATAAACCCAAAAAAAAAAAAAAGAGTGGATTTTATAAAATTGAGTTATCAGTTTTAATCGAGACCTGATTGTTAATTGGTTGGGCTCCAGATCAAGCTCGATGAGCTGAACTTAGCCTAAAATCAGGGCCCAATTATTGACTCGTTAGACCTGACTATTTAAGAATAAGTGGGCCGACTGTTGGCCTAATTTCGTGCCTAGATAATAAATAAGTGTTAAAATATTTCCCATTTAAAGCTTTGCCTGGCCTAGTTATCTAAGCATATATGGGCTGGATCCAGGCCTAATTTCTAGGCCAACATGATAAATGGGACAACATTTGGCCCAATGAAAAACAGCCATGTTAAGAACCAAACTGATCGAACTGAACCGAATTCAGACTATCAATATAAACAATGAGAAGAAGTCGATCGGTCAGTTGGGCAAAAATTTTGGCTGCCCGACCCGAACCGACCTAATGGTGCACCCCATCCTGACCCGATCCGATGGGTAATGGAATACGCCCGACCCAAAAATTGATGGGTTAAGGGTATACGCCAGACCGAACCCGAAAACGGACCCGACCTGACCCAACCTATTAAAGAAAACCCCTATTTTCTTTTATTAAATAAAGATCAGGTCAAGGGGACCTGACCCGACCTGATTTTTCCTACCTGGGCTGACCCAACCCAACAGGTCAAGTTCATGTGCTTTTTTTAAGGTAAGCTGGGTTCGAACCTGCGACCTTCAGGTTGCAACTGGGTCAGGCAGATCGAGTATGGGTCAACCCAACCCGTTGACAACCTAAGCTGCTCTTAGTGTCAACAATTTGATTTTATTACACTCATCTTTCTTTGCTTGAGACATCTGCCAAGAGGGAAATCAAATCAAGTGGAGAGCCATAAACTTTAAAAAATCTTATGTTTATTTTTATCCTTCAAAGTAACTTGTATGGCAATAGAATCTGTAGATTAGTTTAGTCCCAGATTAGGTATTCATAGCCTTGTCTACCGGTATTCATAGCCTCGTCTCTCCTCTTATAAGATCGTGATCTCCGATAATGATAGGCAATTGGTTTTATGATGGATGCCCAAATTTATCTGAATCCTCCATGTTGTAATAGAATAGCCATTCACAATTTAGGATGCAAATTGATACTAAAATGAAGGAATTAATATAACTAAAATTTGATACTGACATGAATGAAATTGATACTACTAAAATTTGACTTACAAACATTGAGCTCTTCAACTACCAACTACTTTTCAAATCTTCAAATAATGAAA
Source organism: Chloranthus sessilifolius (assembly GCA_021018995.1). NCBI lineage: Eukaryota > Viridiplantae > Streptophyta > Magnoliopsida > Chloranthales > Chloranthaceae > Chloranthus > Chloranthus sessilifolius. The sequence continues at coordinate 149,781,415 of CM037589.1, forward strand.
GAATAACTATCAACAACTCGACTCAACCACCATCTCTGCATAAACACCTGTGAAGGAGCAAACATGGAGAACATAAAAAAAAAAAAAAAAAAGGAAAAAAATAATGATGTTTTAGTTACTGTTCAGACTTGCATTTGATTTAGATGACAATAGTTATGCTGTAACAAAGGGGACGTTTGAATGTTGGTAGCCTAGCGACGCGTTTACGCCACAAAACGTGTTATCTGTATAACCGTGGACGAGGCCATAGCCTTGCACTGAATTTCTTGTAAGTGTAGCGCAAAAAGCGACAAAACGTGTTTAGCAAGAAAAGCCATCAAACATAGATTCATGATCAATCGTACGTGAGAAGGCTTCTAAACGTGTTTTGTTAAGGCAACGGTATGTGAGAAGGCTTCTAAATGCGTTTTGTGGAGGCATTACATGCTATCAAATGCGCCCCAAGTGAAATTTCATTTAGAATGGAGAAGTAGCCCCAAGTTTTGATTAGGTTGAGTTTACGGTCTTCACTTTAAAACAAATCATAATAGAGGATTATGATAATCCTACTGGTCAATATTTGGGTTATGTCGATTTAGGTATGCTCCCAAGGTCGTAAATTCGAAACGACTCATCTTCTATAATAAACGGGTGCCATGTAAGGTATGTAAATCGTGAAATACTCTTAGCCCTATGTTATAAAGAGTAATAAAAAATTGGGTTATGTGATCATGCCCCATTGAATTAACTGTCAAGATAGATGATCTTGTGCACCACTATGCCATGTCAATGGGGTAAATCAGTGTGACAAAATATGGCATTTTTTTAAAATAATACATATTTTTTTGCTACAATGTACTAAACACGTATAATATCTATATTTTTAATAAAAGTGTATTCTCATATAATATGCATATTGTACTTTTTTTCTCGTTTTTACAGTATCTTTAAAAAACTATTTTAGAACTCTTTTTTTATAATTATTATTATCTCATTTTTCTTTTCGATTTTTTATGCTTTTTTCATGTTTAACCGTTTTTTTACCTTTTAATATTTTCCCATATTTTCCCTTGTATTTTGCTGTTTTTTCCGACTTTTTTACTCACCATATTAGATGTTTACACTTATTTTGTCACTTTGGGGTGAACCATGGATGGAGTATGATTATAATCGCAACTTCTTTACGATTAAAGTGTGTCTACATAATCTAGAGAAACAATTTACAGTCACTTACCTATATATCAATATTCCCATCATCATCATCATCATCATCGTCATCATCGCCATCTCCATCTGTTTGGAATAGTTTGAATAAGGTGTCTTCCATTAGTTCTTCTAGGATGTTTTCTCCCACCACAATGCCAATTTCTTCAATATTATACTGGAGATCCATCCAACTTCCCTCTTTCTCCATGTCTTTCCGGACAATTTGGTCCAAAGTTAATGGAAATTCCAAAATAATAAGCCAATCTAGGCATTTCCACACTTCCCTAAGCACATTATTTCCTTCGAAGCTTCTCCGGAATCCAAGCTTGAAGAAAGATAGAAATGGAGAAATGAAAAATAGTCCATACACCTCTACGAGGACTTCATTTAAAGAATCAAAGAGAATCTTCCGATCTTCAGGGAATCGGATGGACAAGAGCTCTACTTCATCAAACAAAGACTGATTTATGGGCTGTTCTAAAGAATGCCACCTTGCAAAGAACTCATTGGTGCTTGTCAAGCCAGAGGCTTCCAATAGGGTTCTTATGTAATTGAATTCAAGTTCCTTATCTTTTGCACAAGTTGTAAGACAGATCTCTGGATTTGAAGAGATTATTTCCAGTGAATATGCTTTGGGCTCTTCAAAATTGATTTGAAGTGGCGGCAGCATTGGCAATTCTGCTGTAGAGGACAATCAGATTTTGCTTGTTATAGGTACAAACTTCAAAGTGGAAGAAATATAATGAAGAGAAATATTCTTTGTGGATATCTGAGCTAGATATAACTAAATATAACACCCTCTAATCTGTAGTGTGCAGAGTTTTTACAGTTAAACTTTATATATATATATATATATATATATATATATAGGGAGCCAGTTCCGTCCTCCAAGGTATACACATGGAGCGCCCGTGGCACTCAAAACACTGTTTGGGTGTGACATGGAGCACGGGTTGTGTTGTTTAGATCAGATTTTAGAAAAAAAAAATTGAAAAAGTAATTTTAAAGCATAAGTCAAACTTTGACTAGTTTCAATGGACCAAATTTTATGGCTAAAAAAATACATGGTGAAGATGAGTTTTCAAAAAAAAGATCAAAGATGATCTAGGCAATGCACCATGCTCTGTGTGGCATCAAAATAGAATTCTGGATCTGGGTGCCATGTGGAGCTCCACATGGGACCTTGGAGGACGGAACCCTTTTCCAAATATATAAATATATATATATATATATATATATATATATATATATATATATATATATATATATATATATAATATTCAATTTACAAGAAACCGTTTAGTCATTGTTGGTTGGAACATGTGAAAGCATACCATTTTGAGCTACAGAACTTGCAGGGCTAGTAACATCTTCTAAGAGGAATGGCTCAAGAACAGAGACTGGACTCGGCTGTTCTGGCTTTTTGCTGATGCTCTCAAGAGCTCCATTTTCATGTATATGTGGTGAACTCGAACCTAGCGAGGAGGATACTATTGATGGCTTCTCTTGAGATGGGTCCTTGAAAAAATTAAATAGGATGGTGACAGTTTAATATTTTCTATTGAAAAGTCTTGGATCACAGAAGTTCTAAAATTTATGCAGCATGGGAGTCATGGATATGTTTGATTTTGTTAATCCCATCAGTGGAATCTCGCTGACTCAAGTTGAGCTGCTACTTGATTACATCATTGGCATTCATTAAGCTTATCTTTCTAAATATCCCATAAATCCTCCAATAGGAGGACTATGAGAATACAACTATGATGCCTAAAAATGGATACATGGAGCGGCGTATAGTTTGGCATTTGCAGAACTCTAGGACAGATAAATTATCCTGTATAATTGATAAATTTGGGCATCCATCTCAAAACCAATTAGCAATTAGTGGAACGGGCCAGGATCTTATAAGAGGAGCAACAAGGCTATGAATATCCGATGTGGGACTGAACTTCAACTCCACGTTGGATGTCCAGGATCTCAACTCCAGCCAGGCAATGAGTGGAGGGGCCCAGGATCTCAACTCCATGCCAATTAGTTTTGAGTTAGATGTCCAAATTTATCATGGTATCAGAGCAAGCATTTCTCCACTCCAATTCAATTCTCAACATGACTTGGCTCAGTCTAACCAACACGTGCGGGGGCATATTGAAATTCAGTCCCATATCGGGTACTCATAGCCATGCCTCTCCTCTTATAAGATCATGGGCCACTCAACTCATAGCCAATTGGTTTTGAGATGGAAAACCCAATTTATCAATAATTAATATGAATTGTTAGGTGTTAAAACAGTGACACAGTTAATACATAAGAATGAATTTAAACTAAATCCTCAAAGTATCAAGTATTTCTATTGATATAGTTTGTTTTGTCGATCAATTTAAGTTAATTCACACTTTTTAGGAATCGGTAACATACCACTCTCAAGCATTTGGAAGATCCTTCTTCTACATCACTTTGATTACTCTCTTCTATGCATGGAATATTAGTTATTTCTATGATATCGAGTCTACCTGCAGAAAAATTCAGAGACCAGTAATTCATAATTTAAAACAAGTTACAGAGCCTAAGAGAGGGCTAATACTTAATTGATTTAAACTCCTAGAAAAAAGAATACCTTGCAGACTCAAGTCTCCCCTAATAGAGGGGCTCTCCTCTACATTCTGCCTCGACGGACTTAAAATGCTTCCGGATTTTTCTTGTTCAGACTGAAATGTGTGTTTGCCATTGTCATAAAGGAATATTCTCATCGGTTCAGGAGCAAAGCTAGGCTCATCGTCCTTTACATGACTTAATTTAGGAGATAACAAGTTAGATTCAGGCAAAGATAAAAATGTACCCAAAGTTGTCCGGGCTCGTCTCGCTGGGAAATTCTTATCTTCTGACTTCCCTCCTTTATCTCCTCTCTTGGCACTCACAGAGAAATTGGGGGTTTCTTTAACATTGCAAGTTGCTACAAAATCCGTTTCGGTAATTTCTCCTGAATCTTTGTGCTGATATTGAAGTCTATGTAGGATACTCTCATTTCTGCCTTCTCCGATTGTGTGTTTAAACTTCCTTTTCATTTTTCTAAGGAAGAAATTGTAGGCAGCTCTTTTACTCTCCCCTTGATTTCTCAATCTACCGCTTAAAGTAGTAGAATTTTGAATGTTAGAAGATTGAGAACTACCACATCCCATTGAAGGGATACTACCCTGTGTCTGATTCTTTTTGCCGAAAAAATTATGTAATGTTTTCCTCTGAATCTGCTTAAATTGCTTGGAATCAGCAATCTCTTCTGACAATTCAGATTTTTCCCTAGATTTGGATGGCAATTTGTCTGCAAGAGCATTACGCAGTACTTGAATATGCTTCCCGAGCACTGATTTTGGATCCTGGGAAAGTTCTACAAATAACTCCTTGTTTGACTTTAGTATCTCTAATGCATCCATAAACTCATTGGAATAGAGGAGCTCACCATCTCTTGTGCATTGTTCAACATCGATAAGCTTCTGATTTAGAAAAGACTCGGTTACGTCACCTAGTTCTTCGCGAAGAATAGCACGCTTCTGAACTAGCTGCATATTTAGCTCGTCAAGATTACAAGAAGGTTTTTCTATTATATTCAAATCAGGAATCCGCTTCATTAGGTACTTCAAGCTTGACATATCTTCGTCTATATCCTTTTTTACACTTTCCCCATCAAAATCAACGCTGATCATTTTGCATTCATCACCATCCTGAAACATTTAGATTATCGGTGTTTCATATACATTATAAATAGTAGAAGACACTCATTTAACGACAACTTATACCACATTCTCATGCCTGAGCCATGGTTCAAAATATCGCCTGGAAACGATATGTATCAGTTCGGACATGACCGTATATCAACCCATATAAATTGGTATGTATCAGAGAATACATACCAATGTATCATCAAAAACCGATATGTATTGTCCGAAACATATCGGTTTTAGAGCTGGCCGAAATGTACCGGAAATGGAGATTTTGAACCTTGGCCTGAGCTGGCCAAAAGGAGATTAAAGATTTTCATAACCCAACTGAACTGATGTGTATATTAATAATCACGTAGGCTACTCCAGTTGGTAGCATTATATGACTACTGCTTAAAATAATGAACCTAACATAAACAAAAATCTCTTTCTCGCATATTTACGGAACAAAAAAAAAAACAACTCCTACAAAAAATGTAATAACAAATTTAAATTTAAGGGTGCCAGGCTAGATTACAACTTGGTGGGATTTAGGAATCGACATGCACTTTGATTGAATTTCGTAATCGATATTCACTCACTATCATTCGATCAAAGACGTTCATTATTTAAGAAAATAGTGCCCAAACATTTATAGATTTGGCTTACTGCTATGGAAAATCATGGAGGCTTAGGTTGGTAAACCAAAATCAAGTCCGAAGATCATATACGAGGGGGGACCCATGAAAAATCATTTATCCACCTTCGATATTTTGAAGTTTGGTGTTGAGGTCCTAACCAATACTCTAAAAATGCCTAGGCGTTAGTGGAGCGGAAAGTCATTCACATATTACTCTGGAGTCATAACATTTGGTTTGCTCGATCTCATTATAACAATCAGGTTGCGTTTGGCATAGCTCTTTGTCAGCTCCCTGCCAGAGCCGGTTAGGAGGACCCCCTTCTCCTTGCTAACTCCTCACAAAGCAGGATTTACCTGCTCAACCAGCTACCTCCATGCTCCCTGCTAACTCCCTCCCAGAGCAAAAAAAATCTGCTATGGCAAGGAGTGAGTAGAGAGTAGAGGAGAACTGCTGGAGCAGGTAAATCCTGCTATGCAGGGAATTAGCAAGGAGAAGGGGGCCCTGCTAAAGCAGGTAGCAGGAATTTAATAAAGAGAATGGGTACCCGCTAAAGCAAGTAGACCATGCTCTATCAGGGAACTAGCAGAGAGCTATACAAACACTACCTAAATCACTACGAAGAAGTGATACAACTATTTGTGAGGCAACAGCAATCAAGATCACTCATGTGGTCAAGTTCAGTCAACCTTGATGAAAAATTTATGATGCATTGATGAACATTGCATCTTTTATATCATTTGGTCAAATATACAGACAATTAATAGTATGCATTTTATGTGAACCTATAGATAGATAACAAAAACTTACATCCATGTGCTCATTATTTTCATTGGAATTTGTCAGCAAGTTAAGTTTACTCTTATCTCCGGAATCTGCAACAGAAAAATAATACTTTTACTCCTCTTAATTGCTAAGAAACGATGACTAAATTACGTATTAGCAATTTAGTCGAGTTAAATCGAAGACTTGGGATAAAGTCGACTCGCTCCGACTATATATATATATATATATATATATATATATATCATAAAAGCGTTAGCAAAAAAATATTACAAGGAAAAAATGAAAGATACATTGTATCAATGGGTAGTTTAATACTTTTTAAAGAGATAAGGTTTCTAAAACCTTAGCTCATGAAAATATTTTATATATAAGGGTAATTTATGAACCCTTATTGCATCATCCTACTGAAATCTTGACTCGATTCAAAATCCTGGCGAGTCGAGTAACTCGGGCGAGTTAACTCACTGGGTCGCCAGGTTTTAGAACTATCCTAAAACCTATTCCTCCTTTTTAAAGGAATTAATTGCTAAGAAATGATGACTAAATTATATATTAGCAATCTCTAAGGAAAATAATGACTAAATTACATATTAGCCATCGTGCTATTGATTTCTGTTAGAAGAGTCCCACATTACTTGTGGGCTTGGAGTCCTGGGCTATATATAATCTAGGCACTCCTCACCCTACAAGCTGGTTTTGTGAGATTGAGTTAGGCCTATGGAATTCTTCAATTTCTGATATCTATATTGGCTCAAAAAATACTTTGACAGATGGTCAGCAATGGTATGATGATAAAAAATATTGGATGTAAGCATCGACCAACTACATAAACAGTATAATAACTTAAATCTACATTAGTACTAAAATTATATGCTAATTAAATATTTTATATTTTCTATAAACATCTAAGTTTTCATATATTTTTCTTTTATTTTCTTAACTATTTAAATCATTAACGAAGTTGGAACCTAAAATATTTCCATCAAGTCAGACTTTTGATGAGGAGCTAAAACTTGTTCCAAAATCTTTCTCTCTTCCTCTGTGAACTTCTCCGTTAACATTGTTGGAAAAATGATTGGAATGATGAAAGAAAAAATTGAAGGAGATGAAATCAAAGGTAGAACTTAGAGGAACGTTAAGATAAATGTTTTCTCTAAACATTATTTGCCTCCTTCCGGTTAGAACCGCAGCAGCAAAAGAGGAGAATAACAAACACTTTCTCGGGATAGAACCAAGCCCAACCCTCTGTAATTCTCTTTTGTGTTTGCACTCATAAAAGAGAATTTTGAATACTACGTAATATGCCTAAAAATAACAATGAAGTAGAGATAAAAGAATTCGTATCTTGCTATGTCTTTTTCTTGTCTTGGTAAAAGATAAAAAAGATCTCTTTAAATAGACACTGATTGCTTTGGATAAAGATAAATGCCATTAAAAGCTTTTCACAAAACTAACCCTTAAGGCACCTTTTCGGATAACAAAAAGATATTAACCGTACGACACCTTTTCGGAGAGAAAAAACTTAAAAAATAACTTACACGTCTTTTAAAGGGGTTAAGATTTAGAGACTCAATTTTACCTTACCAACTAAGTGTATCTGAAATAAAGTTACTAACTTTATCACTAAAATTATAAACCTTATTTTTCCTACAAAATAAGTGAATTTTTAAATAAATAAGATAGAAAGCAATTTAAAACTCTTTAAAATATACAACAAACACAACACCGGAATAATCCATAACATTGTTGTCAAAAGCGGCCCCTAGGTGCCAAAGCAGGCGCCTAGGGTGCTCCAACCCCTAGGCAGATAAGGGAGTCAAAATGCTAGTGTGGATAAAAGAAAGAGAGCAAGTAGTCAAGCAGAACTGGGTAGTGTTGCTTGATGCTCCGATCGAAAACAAATCTGTGGGACCCATGTTTGGAATTCGAGAAGAACTTCTTCACGTGGGCGGTGCCGGAGCCCGTGTGCTCTTTCTTTCTGTGTGGGACGAGGCCGGGAGAGAGAAGGGAATGTGTCCTAGGCTTCATTACATGAGAACATTATTACACATGATCACGCCAAGCAATGCGCCTAGAGAACAGAAAATGGAAAGAAACATAAAAAACAGAGGTCAGTAGGAGGCGGCACAACCAGTCCCAAGGCTTCAACAAAGCCATCACCCGGGGATCAGGAAGAGCCGAAACACACAACCAGACCTCTGCCCGGGTCCAAGCAGATAATCCAGTCCCAAAGGATGAAAGTACGGGACATGTCAACAAAACGAGGATGATCCATAGTGGTATTACAAATGGTTCGTTCTATTAATATCTATATGGGGAAAAGAAGGACCGAAAAGCGTAAAATGAAATTTTGTTTTATCAACAATGAATAATAATGAAAAGGTTTCCTGTTTTTTCGAAGAAGACATCAAATGGGAATGTAAGAGACCTGATGCAATCCTTTAGTACTCATTTTGACAATAAAGAAACTTCTGTTTATCTCCAATAATATATAGCTAATATATGGGAAATCAGAAGAGGTGGCCATATCTATAGAACATTGTGTATGGAAAGAATACATAACAATGGTTGGCTATTGCATCTACTGTTATTTGTTTATACCAATACTAATCGGAGTATCGCTGGCCACCGATACAGGATACATTGGGTATATATCGGCGATATATACCAAATGTATGTCGTATTTATTCATTTTATCTACCGATACATTGAATGTATTGGCGCTACCAATACATATCATCTCGGTTGGAAGATATGTGTCGGAAAACTGAAATTTTGATCCATGGTTTATACAATATTAAAACTGATTTCTTACCAACATCACTTCCTCCACTCATACACATCCTGTTTGCAAGCAACCTTCTAGTGTATCGGTCGTGGCATAAGTCAAAGATACAGATCAATCCCCATTTACAGCCCAATCGGTCTTTTTCACATCTCATCGGGCTTTTTGGTGTGCTCTCCGCCATAACAGATGGGTGGTGAGGATTCAATTGCAGCACCTTCATCTCATACCTATCAGCCTTCGTAAATGATATCGCATCAACCCTGTTTATGTCATTCGTTGAAGAAAGTCCATTAAATTTCAAATATAAACGGTACAAAAAACAGTATTTTGCTAAAAAAGAGCGGCTTCGCAATCGTAAAAGAAGAATTAGTACAACCCAGAGTTACTTAGTTCGTTGGTTCGCTCCATTTGAATTCGGGTTCGCAATTCTCAATTCACCACTATCAAGCAAACTCAATTCGTAGGGTTAGTTTATAAGCATGCAATAACTACATGACATAAAGTAGCACTCTCCAATAAAACAAATGCATATGACCGTTTGGTTAGTTATAAAACTTAAAAAACACTCAAGCCGACCCGACTCAAAAAACTGGCCCAAAAACCCGACCCGGCCAAGAAAATGTCCGAACTGGCCCGAAGGTTGGGTTGGATGTCTCATGCTTGACCCGATCCGACGAGTCAAGCTTTTGTACCGGACCCAGAAATATATCGAGTCGGGTATATATCAACCCGACCCATTGACAGCCCTAGTAGAGGGAGAGTGACCCAAACACTGTCATCGGGTGCCTATCAATAGGCCTAAGCAAAAGGTCCTTACAGCATTCACATGGTCCAAATCCAGGCCCATTAGATATGTTTCTGGCCTGTTCACCTAGGCCCAAAGCAACAACCATCAATAGGTTGGGTCGGGTTAAAATTTTGGTTGCCGACCCGACACTTGATCTGAAAACCTGACTTGACCCGGTTTAAAAAGGCCTATTTTCCTTCATTTTAAATACAAATCCCTCTTTTGCCTGGCCCAAATTGACGGGCCCACTTATGTCCCCAAACGGACTAAACACCTTGGTCCGGCAGGTCAGATACCTATTAGCGAGAGAGAGAGAGAGAGAGAGAGAGGGAGAGAGAGAGAGAGAGCTCACAGCCCATTTTGTTGGTTGCATGATAAATCAACTTGTGGAAAGCCAATATTGAGGCAGCTCTCATCATCTCCTTAGCAACTTTGTAAGCACAATAATAAGAGGCAAATGGGCATTGAAACAACTTTTATACCTTGTAGCCCTCTTTACCCACCTTTGATTCCTAAGCTTGTCAACTTTGTAAGCACAAAAATAATAGACAAATGGGCATCTAGACAACTTTTATACCTTGTATCACTCCTTACCCACCTTTGATTCCTAAGCTTGTCTCTGAAGAAACAACCACCCTTTTGAAAAATGCCAAAGTAGCCACCCACCTAATCATGATCACCAATATTATAGATAAAACCATAAAATAAGGCTGGTGTTTCTGCCACACCACTCTATGTTACAGCCACCTTAATTGGTCAAAAAAAAAAGTGTTGATTGCTTTGAATCATACGATGGGAATGATTTCTCGTCTTATTCTTCTGAACACTAGATCTTGAGATCATGAGCCTAACATCAGACTGTAAGATGTTGATCACACTTGGCACACACCTATCTCATAAAGTGTACCTAATCATAGAGTATCATCAAATGTTGATTCATGTTTACTTTTTGAGATGTGTGTCATGGAATCAATATCTCACCATATTAGGCTCATGACCTCAAGATCTACTCTGTGAAAGATTGGGAAGAAAAATGACCTTCATCATCTGATTCAAAGCAATTAATAAAAAGTTTCTTAGCTTAAATGAGGTGGCTGTAACATAAAGTGGTGTGGGAGTAAGAGCAGCCCAAAACAACTGGTTGTTGTGCTTTATGTACTAGTTAATTAGAGAATAAGCTAAGCTTCACATATGGTTTGTTTGTTTGTGCAGTTGTTGTAATTAAAATTCCAAGCAAGCTTCCATAAAAATTAAAAAAAAAAAAAAAACACAAAAAAACAAGGAATCTTCCCTAATCCAAATAATTGATGGAGTTTCACTTGCTGTCCAATCCCACCATACCAACTCAAACAATTCAAGTAGAACAAAAAATAACTGATTCCTCTGTTACCGCCCTCATGCAATCTTTGAAAGCGCTCATGTCGGAAACCTCTTCAAAATTATTGATCACTTCATATTAGAAGTAATCAATAACGGATATTGAGATCATACCGCATCTAGCAGACAGATATTGAGATCGTGTTTCACCCTGATATTCTACACAACGGATATTGAGATCATACCGCATCTAGCAGACGGTCCGTTTTTATTCCACATGTCACGGGTCTCCAAAAAAGGCCCTAATATCACGTTTGATCATGGTGTGTGCAATAGGATTCATGAGTGATTTTTTGGGGAATCTGTAACATGTGGAATAATAAAATGACCGTCTGATAGGTGAAACATGATCTCAAGATTCATTATGTGTAATATAAGGTTGAAAAATGATCTCCATCATTTGATCTGAAGCAATCAATGATTTTGAAGGGATTCCACACGTGGGCGCTTTCAGACATTGTATGAGCGCTAATAGAGGTACCCTAAAATAAAGGATACCTATGTTCGCGCCCATGCGTTCTTTGAAAATGCCTATATCTTAGACCCATGAAATATTGTTGATTGCTTTGGATCAGATGATGGAGATCTTACTTCACAACAATCTTCCATACAACGGATCTTGGGATAATGGCACACCTATCTAACGGTCAGTTTTGGATTACATGTGTCACAGATCCCCAAAAAATGGCTCTTCAATCATATGGCATACATCACCATCAAACGTGATATTAGGGTCATTTTTTGGGGATTTGGGACACATGAAAAAAAAAAATTGACTATCTGATTAGTGAGACATGATCCCAAGAACCATTGTGTGGAAGATAGGGGTGAAACAAGATCTCCGTCATCTTATCCAAAGAAATCAACGATTTTCATGGGCTCTGGGACATAGGCGCTTTCAGAGAACATGTGAGTGCGGACAGAGGTACACTAAAATAAAAGGGAGTCAGTACCTGCACACACAAAGTTGTCCCTTGCCCACAATTTAAAAGAATTGTTAGTTGTGTAAACACCCAAATTTGGCCCAAGGCTGGATCAAAACACATTTCGAGAGAGTCGCATTCCCGAGCTTTTGATGGCATGTATGGAACCCTTAGGAATTACTCCAAACCTTTAGGAATCACCCTAGATCCCGTAGGAATATGGCCCGAACCCTTAGAAATCAATCCTAACCCTTAGAACCCATTCTGAACCTAAACCTAACCTTTCCAAGCAATTGATGAAGAGGGGTGCACCGGGACCAGCTACGGCCTTCTACTGCAAATGAATCTCATACCATTGAAAAGTAGAAGTCGTCAGGTTTCCAACGGTCTAAGAACCACCCCAATCGGAGTTATACATCAAAAGATATGACGGTCCGAACTCGGAGGGCAGAAGAGTAATTTCAGGAGGGGCCCCCCTTGGGATTTGGCGCAACTAATAGTTGCGCCGGTTATAATTTTGCCTGGCGCAACTAATAGTTGCGCTAGGCCATTTTCTTAGAATTTAAGTCTAGTGTAACTAATAGTTGTGCTAGTATTAAAATGAATCCCACCCTCGCGAGACAACTTCCAGGCCATTGTTCAGCACTGTTTTACTGTACATTTGTCTGGCGCCACTAATAGTTGTGTCAGGCATATGAACAGTAGCCCTGTCTTTTTGTCCCGAAATTTATGATTGGGGTTTGACTTGTTAACCACCTTGACCTTGGGGTGTGTTTTGCTAGTTTCGTTGTACCCTTTTACACCCTATTTGTAACCCATCAAGTGACTTAAAGCCCCACCCTATCATCCACCATTGGAGGACCTTCTCACACATTTCAAGACTCCAAAAATCATAAGAAACCTTAGATGTTAGATTATCTAACTTCTAATCTTGATTAGCATCTAAACGCCCTCATAACTCACCAATTTCCTATAAATAGAGCCCCCCACCCCTTGGTTTAAGGATTAAAAATTTTTGCCTAAGAGAAAAAGAGCTTAAAGTGAGAAGATCTTTTTCCCTTTGGTGCACCATTGCTCATACAAATTTCAGAATTCTAAAACTTCATACCATGTCTTACCTTTCCTAAAAAGCCTCTAGGTTAGGTGTGTACTATCCATTTGCCTCCCTTCTCTACCTCTTAGCTAGTAAGCCTTTAGTAGTTAGAACCCCTCTTTCCACCATTCATACCTTCAAAAACTCATCAAAAGCAAGCCACGCAAGGCTCTCTTATGATGCTACAAGGGTTCGAGGGCTCCTGCTCTCTCCTTTCTTCTCCTATCTCTTTTTGGCTTTTCTCATCCTCCCATTTGTACCGTTACACTGCCGAATTTTCGGTAGGAACGGATGGGCACAAATAGGATTTGAGGCCTATTTGGGAAAGAGGAAGCCATTTTCTTTTCTTTCACTTTATTTTTATTTTGGCTATAAGTAGAGACTGCGTTAAGCGAGTTGATCGGGTGTCTAACACCTTTCCGATCAATAACCGAAGCCCTTATCCAAAAGTCTTTGGTGTGGACCAGATGCAGAATCATATTTTTAGCACTTCGGTACTCATAAAAATGAACTAGGTTTTATGGGACACCGAAAGCTCCGGATAGCGACTATATTTTTTGCAAGCGAGCGCATTACCGCGACAGGATCGTCACAAATCTTATGATTGCACAAGTTGGAAACTCTTTCGTCATTGTCCATCTGATTTGAAGGTCATGAATTGAATATATTGGATACACGAAACATAATCTCTATCATATAATTCAACGGAGTCAAAAGCCAGCACCTAATTCAACAGTTGACAGCATTGAAAGCATATACAGAGATTGCTTGTCATGTGGCATGGGTCCCCAAAATACCAAGTCATTCTTTTAAATTGTATGCTTGGATTAACTTTGTGTGCAAGTCATGGCCCCCAACAATAAACACCGAGTTCAGTAGGGCTGCCAATGAGTTGGGTCAACCCAATACCTAACTTGTTTTACTTGACCTTCGTGTTAGGTCGGATTGACTAAGAGGTTTGCCTTGCATCGGGTCGACTAAGAGGCCACCCCGGGTCGAGTCGGGCATATACAATTTTCGAATTGAGCGTACAAAATGTTGACCACACCCAACCCGACCAGTTTGACAACCCTAGCGATTGGGCATTATTGGTTACCAAGGCCATTATTCGGGATTTAAAGGTTTGAGCGTTTACCAAACTTAATCTGGCCGCTATGATGTGAGGGGAGCTGATGTCCTCAGGCCGACACTATGCACCCGGACATGGAGAAATCTCTACACCCACAGTTAGTTGGTCATCATGTGCCATCTATCATAGGATATTACAGCAATTTAAGCAAGGTCGGTTTAATCTCATTAAAAAAAAATTAATTTTATAACTTTTTCACCATTAAAATTGTGATTAAAGTTGGGGAAAATTTATGCACCAAATTTTTGTGGCTTTACCTTATCTTTGATTCATGACACGGTGGGAAAAAAAGTCAAAAAAATTAAATAAAAAAAAATTAAATCATGTCCCATGTCTAATCAACCCAAAACGGTGGGAGTTCTCCGATTTTGGGTTTATCATGCCAACGTGACATATGATCTGACAATTCGTGCGCCTATAGGCATTTTCCACTTTGCCTTTATTTATTTAATTTTTTATGGGCTTAGATGGCATCTGACTGTTTCACGGACATAGGGATTTTTACATTTTCAGCCTTTGAAGATGATGGGCCTACAAACATATCTGACGTCCCATATTTGTTTTGTTAAAATGCTTAAAATATTGGCCGGCATGCAGTTACTGTTACAGACATGCCATGTTATATACTACAAAAGACTATTATCGGCAGTTTTTTGGAACGAAGAACTAACGCTATTAATAAAAAAAAATTATTAAGACTATTAGCGGCAAGGGTATTAATGGTAGTTGTTTGGTTAATAGCAGCAGTTTTTAGCTGTCACTAATAGTTTTGTGTTTTTGTAGAATTTATACTAAATAATGTGACCAAGTCAAGATTTTTGGGAATAAATCTGCTTGAGAAACATCTAGAAAAATTATGTGGGATCATTTTCCGCTCCAGAAGGATGATCAGTGGGTGTCTTCACAATTCTGTTAGAGCGCGTTTCTCTGAACTCTGTAGCAGTTCTACGAGGAAACATTTCCACCAGCTGTCAATCCTCCCGGTTGTCATCTTCATATCGGTTTGGAGGGAACGAAACTTTCGTCTCTTTGAGGGATCCAACAGGAGTTCTAGATGTCTGATTGAAGAGATTCATGGTCTGATTGACCTATGGTCTTTGGCTGGGGCCTGGGGAGTCTGTGAATGACCTATGGTCTTTGGCTGGGGCCTGGCGAGTCTGTTTGACCCGTTGCTCTTTGGCTGGGGCCTGGGGAGTCTGTTTGACCTGTTGCTCTTGCTATTATTATTATTTATTTTTGTTTTTTTTTTTCTTTTCTTTTCCTCTTTTGGTTTTCTTTTATCCGAGCACCTCGCTCTGCTTGTTGTCGTTATAATCTTCATTTTTTAATGAAATTATAACTTATCAATCAAAAAAAAATCTAGAAAAATTTTCCCAATTCAGGAAAATGATAAAATTTTGGAAAGTTAAAAAGAAAAATTATAGAACATATTGATATAATTAAAAGAAAATTAAGAAAATAATTTAGGAAAAAGCAGGAAGAAAGGTGGGAAAAGTAGAAAAATTTACGAATTATTGGCCAAATTTATAAACTTTATGATTTTTTTTTTAAATTACAAAAAATTTAAATTTCTTAGGAAAATTCATGAATTTTCGAATTTTTTCAAAAAGTTGGCCAATTTTGGTCATGATGGTACTTTGGGCTCTAAATGGATTGGGCTGGCCCGGAATTCGGCCCCAACTTAGACTGGAAAATAGCAAGGTTTATTGGTATATAAGCCAGGCCCAGGAACGAACTTGGGCTATGCATGATTTAACCAGACTAAATCTGACCGAGCTTGGACTAGGTATCCCAACACCTAGGTCGACTTTTAGATATGTAAATATACAATTATATAAAATTATAATATAATTATAATACATTTTAATTAAAGGAAATTTTATTAAAATACCCTAAAGATCATCTCGTTGAAAATTGTTAAGGACCCGTCAATTTGTATAAAAAAACTTGGACTCAACAAAAAACAATTAACTAAAAAAATGCACGCAACCCGGCTCGGGCTAGAGACCTAGCCTGGCCTGCTAGGCCCAAGCTTGGGCTGAGTACTTCCAGGCCCACGCTAGTAGCCGGCTGTGTTTAACCCCACTCCGACCCATTGAAAGACTTATTGATAGATAGATGCAATATCATTCGCTGGAACCTTTATTATTAATATTTTTTTCCTATGGAAAGAAAACTTTTCCTAAACCGTTCAGATTCCCTTCTCACAGTAGATTACAAAAGCAGATTTCTTATCAATGGTTGCCCAGTTTTGACCAGTGATTTAATGTCAGATATATGTCGGCATATTGGCTGGTTCCCAAGCCGATATGTATCTGATTTTTCAAAATGTATTAGCCAAACCAGTAGATATTCTAGCACCTTTTTTATTTTAAGTATAATATAATTAAAAATATATATAAAAAAATTGAGCATTTTTGGTATTTTGTCCGAAACATATCAGATACATATCAGTCAATATGACCTAATATGAGCCGACATGGTCCAATATTTGACCTCATATTAAATTGGAGTTCATATCCGAAACAGATGGGACCTAACCAGATACATATCAGCTGATACTTAAAACCCTTGTCTTGGGTACTGAGGGCCAATGGATCCACTCTATATAGAATTCATGCAAAGCGGAAGAGGTTAAACAGGACTTCAGACAGTGGAACTCCCTTATCATCAACAATTTCAATATTGAAATCCGAAGCAGAAAGGGAGGTGGAAGAAGCCAAGAATTTGCTGATTAGCAGTTGTGCCCTGAAATTGAAGAGATATTTCAAGCAGGCAAAGAATTGGGGTGCAATCGGGCACCCGGCCCATACGGCTTCTCAAGTACACATTGGCCGATATGTTTTGTATAGATATATATCTTTCGAGTTTGTAAGTGCTTACATGTCAATCAATACTCACTAATAAGAGAAAGTTCAATCATCCATCCTTTATGGCTACATATAAGTGTGCGGCCATACATACATACGGTAATTAAACTTACAACTCGCGAATGAGCTACTGAGGCACAGGCCCAGCTGAGCTGAGGCCTTTCTTTTCGTTTTCTTTTTTGATAGGCAAAAGGAATCGGCAAAATTCTTGCTAAACCTTTCGCATGAGATGTTATGCTGACACCTAATATATCGCAAATTAGCAGCTATATCAGATAGATGTACAGGCTGTGTTTGGTATTGAGACTAAAAGGGAACACGCCAGCCCCGTCCGCTTCCAACCCACTCCCCCAGTGCCCCATAGCTCCCCAACTCGCTCCAGGTGAGGACCTGCTGTAAGAGCGGCTGGGGCGGGCTGGGAGCATTGCCAAACAGACCCACAATATATTCACAGAGATGCCTGTCCCACAGGTTAGGAAACCCTACCACATCCCCCTTATCAATCACCACAACTTTTTTCCTAAGCATTTGGTATGTGATGAAAACTAGCAAGTTACTAGGTGTCTGGCATTCTGATCATTACCAACCACTCTTCTCTTAAAGAAATGAGATGTTACCTGGGCATATAATATGTGGGCAATGGTCAGATCCAACTGGTTGAACCTGATTTTGTGTTCAACCAGATCTGCAGCCATTGGATAGGAGAGAATCTTCACTGCATGTCATCCCATAAAATTGGAAACTGTGGAAGTCAAGATTTTCCCTTATCCAATGGCTGCAAAACTGGTTGAAGACATAATCAGGTTCAACCAGTTGGACCTGACCATTGCCCTGTAATATGTATATTGGTTTTATAATTGTCGAACACGATTACTGCATCTATTTGCAATGCCTGGGTAACATAGCTAAAAATTGTTCATTTCGATCTGAACGGAATACCCAAGTATGTTTATAAATTGGTAGCTACGGGTATCCTGGTCATCCTGTGATAACCTGATATCCAACAACCTTGAGGGCGAAAAAAAAAAGAACAAAAAAATTACAAGTTGTCTTTTGCATTTTACCTTTAAACCAGGATTACATTGTTGTAGCATTTTCTCTTTCTCCTTGCTTTCCTCAGAATTCGCTTGGTCTCTTCCGTTGCTTCCTCCATCAAAGAATCCGTCCTATTGCCTGCCACCGAACAGAAACAAGTTTCATTAATTGATGCAGAACTAATTGATCAAATCAGGGGTTCCTTCAAATCTGAATTACATAATGTCAGGATCCCTGAAATGTGTGGAAATCAGGGGTTCCTTCAAATCTGATTGGTGGGGGGTAAAAGGCTTTTCAAATTATGTTGCTGCAGAGAAGAGTCAATCCCTAGATTAATTAGAGTAATCTGGCATTACACATTATCTTCCATGCTTCACCTCAACAATGAGAACATCCACTTGGTGCATTTAGGTTATGAACCATCCAAGAGATACCTAATCGAATAGATGTGTACACACCAATCTTGGGCAGAGATGGGCTGAGGGTACGCTCATGTTCTCAAGATCCATTGCGTGGATGATTGGGACGAAAAGCGATCTCCATCGTCTGATTCAAAGCAGCCAATGGTTTTCAATTGTGGTTACTGGGGGATATTGAGTATTTCATGGGGTTAGTAGCAGCCCCCTATTTTTTATTTATTTTTATAGGGCACTCTTTTTTTTTCAAATCAACTTCTTCAAACAAAGCAAATTTTATACCATATCAATCCGAAGGGAGATATGTACTCTGATACCAATAGACATGCATCTCATTTTAATAGATAAATAAAAGAACATATCAGCCATTATCAGAATGGGCACCCATGCCTAGAACCCAACTTTTGTTATTATTATTATTATTATTATTATTATTACTATTATTATTATCAATTTACTATAAATGTAGGCAAGCCAGGACTGAGCCTGCAACCTTAAATTTGAAATATTGTCAACCTTCCAATTGAGCTACAAGCCCAACCCAACTTTTATTTTAAGTACCTGTTTCCTTTTTCTCAAAAAAACAGGAAAAGCCTTCACCAAGCTCCTCATCTGATTCAATAATTATTTTCCAATTCTCTTCCTGCATCAACCAACGTTTTTGTCACATTCATTTCAACATTATACGCCGGTATGGCTTCGTCTTTTGGTGCATCGAAAAATAAAAAAATAAAAAAAATTATATATATATATGTAACATGAGTGATTCTATGGTGATATCCATCATTATATTATAATGGACGAGGCAGGTATCACAGGTCACCATAATTTTATAATGGTGATGATTACAAAGAATTCCTCTTTATACAAAATGCAGAAGGCCAGGGCCCGAAAACCTAAGCATTTCTCTCAGTAGCTAAGGGTTTGAAATTTTGTAAATGTTTCACAAAACGATAAAAAATGGGCAGCGGTCCACAAAAATTCCAGTTGAGGGTAGAGATGAATGCACCATTAAGTATGATGGTGAGGAGCACTGCCTCTTTATAAACTCCTCTTTATACAGAAAAAAGACCAGGATAAATGCATTATTCTTTTCCTACGTCGTCTATGAGAAAAAACATCTCCTCAATTGTCCAAAATTTCCAAAAGGTCACTTTGTCAAAAGAAATTTTGAATGCTTGATGATATGGGCATAGTGCCGTTGAATGGCAAGATTTTAGGCAAAGGAAACTATGATCCTAATACGGGCAAAGATTGTCAGGTAAAGGTAGTCTCTGGTACCATGGACCAGGTAAGTTACTTGGTCCCACACTAATTTCCAGCCACGTGGCACCCAATCACATGAATGGATTCCATGGATAGGAGCAGCCGATGATCATAACTATTTATGTGAAAAAAAAAATGAAAATAAAAAATATAGAACTGCATAGGCAATGCCAACAACTGTGGTGAGAACTGAACGGTAAAAATAATATGTGATTTTACCGTTCATTTTACGTGAAATTGACTCTCTTGACCGCATGATTATTTATTTTTATTTTTTCAAAATAGCAATGATCATCAAGCCGCTCCTATTCATGACACCTGATCATGAGATTGGTGCCACGTGGCTGAAAATTATTGTAGGACAAGGTAAGTTACCGGGTCCATAGTACCAGGCTACCTACACCCTAGATTGTCGTAGTAGTCTTCAATAATAAGGAATTCATGCATAAACAAGTTTCTACCATGAGATTTGGAATGCTTTGACTCCACCAATCCTTGTGGTGAAACAAGGTTCCCAGCTTGGCCTGAGTTGGTCCGACTTATTTTACAGAGGAACCATGGACTCAGAAAGTCAGAAGCGTTCCACATACTACACATTAAGAGACCCATTAATGCGTGGACTTATTCATGCTGAAGACTTTATGAAATCTATTGCCTCGGTGATATTCTGCTTTAATAAGAAAATTAATGTATGGTTTTTTTTTAAATGAGAGATATTGGCAAGAAATACCTGTCTTTTTAGAGGAGTTTCTTCTTGTTTGAAATTTCTACGATACATTCTACCAGCACAAGTTGCTGGTTCTGTTTTGGATGAGCTCATGTCTCGTGCTTCTGTCTTTGGAATCAGACCCCTTGTCATGTTAAACCTTGAAGGGGCAATCAGACTGAAATGAAGAAAATTAGATGGTGTAAAAGAACATTAAAAAAAAAATGTAGATGAAAATTATGTGATTACAAAATATTGCATCATACATTTTTCAGAGAATAGGTACTGTTATTAGAGAGTTTATGCATAATATCCCTCTAAAAGAACCTAATATTCATATTATAAATAATGTGAATTGAATGTCCCAATTCGTTGAGGGATACCATGATTGCAAATAATAAAAAGGTTGCAAATAATAAAAAGGCACTTACCCAATGCTGGAAAAATACGTACGGGATACCGGGAGTAGTGGACAGGATACAGACCTTTTTATTATTTGCATTTTACACACAAAATGGCTGTGATCTACAGACTCGAACATGTGTCTTCACAGTTTACAGCCCAAGCCTTTTCCCATTGCACCAAGCAATGGCCCCTGCAATTAACCCACTAGCTTAACACCTCTGTCAACTCCTATAATAAGTAAAAGGACTTGCACAACTAAAGTTGAATGTTGGATATGCTTGTCTATCATACCCATACACCATTGATGACATGATGAGGTTGACCAAGAAAGGTGTTGGAAGGCAGCAATAAGAGAGGATGGTTGTCAAATTTGAGGAGGTTGTGGAGGTTTTAAGAGAGAGTTACAGGCTGCACTAAGGATGGTTGCTGAGCCAGGAAAAGATTGAGAAGAACATGAAAGCGGGCAGTTTCGGGCAGAGACAGGTCAGGTTTCACGAAGTCTAAGGGCAGAGACAGGTCAGGTTTCACGAAGTCTAAGGGGGGATGGTGGTGGTGTGACTCCACTTAGTGGGCACGTGCACTACTTATTTTCAAAAATCTCATTCTTGTTAATTAGTGGTTCACGTGCTCACTTTCCTAGGTTAACAAAAATGAGATCTCCTGATCTCCGATTTTTTTTTCCTTCTTTATTTAGATTAGATTTTAAACTCCTATAAAATCTGTGTGGAACATCAGAATTTAAGGTAAACTAATTCCCTCACTCCAGTAGTTAGGGTAAAATTAGAAATAACCTAGGATTTTTACTTTTGTCTTTATTTATATCCATGTAAATCTGCCATAAAAGACAGAATTAGATTGAATGAAAATTATTCTTCTACATGAAGAAAAAGGTGGAAATTCTCTTTCTTCTTTTAGTTTATTTCTTAGAAAAGGTGAGTCTCTCTCCTCATAAATTAAATTCTAAATTTTATATTATTTCTCTTCTCTACTTCCACGCAACATCAGTTATTCACCAGCATGGTATCAAATGATATCATCTCAATCAGGCAATGTTGTGGTCTGAGAACTCCTGATGGAAAAATCATGGATGTGGTAAAATACCATCTAACCTTGATTTCTGGGATGTTCAGAAATCAGTGGTTTAATTTCTTAGTGGTATTTTAGTCTTTTATCACACCGCTAACTTTTAGGAGCAGTAAATGTCCAGATTTGCAGTACTGGAGGCTCCTTTTAAATAGAAAATGTGTACCTTTTCCAACAAATTATTGTCTCTTAACGATCATATTTACATTCTTTTCATAAAAAAGGACAAATGATAAAATATAACCACCAAAATGTACTGAAACACTTTTAACATATAAATCTTTTTTCCTATTTTAAACTTGTAACCTAAATATGGTTGAAGTTAAGATAGCAACGACTGACCACGTAAAGAGGAAACTTTTACAGCATTTCAAGGTCTGTAAGACCTGTCTTACCTACCTAAAGTGTCATGGTTCATAATTCATACCACAGGCCTCACTGTCTTTACAGCTGGAGTTTATTGCTTCTATGAATGCCATGGGAATCATATCTATTCTACACAAGGTAACAAACTCGGTATCGGGTATCGGTCCTTGGAGGACCAATACGAATTGGCCGATACGTATCGGTCTATTTACAACAAAAATAAATAAATATAGGTATCGGCCGATACCCGATACATATCTGTTTGCCGAAAAACCGATGCGTATCGATATCAGCCGATATTTGATACCTTGATTCTACATGCTATTGTTTTTACTCACTCTACACTACAGTTGATAAAATTTTTAAAAACAGAAAATCCATTATGGATTTACTGTGCAATGTCATGTGGCAATATAGCTGGTCTCTATCTAATTGTTCTTGAAAAAAATAATATACCAGTCGGAGAAATTTCTCACCCTTATTAATAGCATTTTCTGATGATTCATATATGTTCTTTCATGAAATTAAAAGGAATCAAAGAAACCATATTACTTCTCGCAAAAAAAGAAAAAAATAAGTCTTACCCACTCATAGCTTAATAATCAAGATAAATAATTGAGAAGGAAAATGTGTCTCAGAAACATACTTCTCAACCATCTGTAGCTGCTTTTTTTGAGATTGGATTGCATGGCCGCTTCTCCTCTATGAATATGCAAAATAGGGTACCAAGAAAGAAAGAATTGTTGAAAACAAAAATGTAGGATACATAGACATTGAGCAAAAGCAACAGCAGGTTGAATAAGCCATATATGGGTGTAAAGGAAATACCAGCTGTGGATGAGTGGTGGGTACTGGAGGGTTATTCTCTGGAGATTTCATACTCCTTGCCATTGCCTGCAAATGGGATTAAAGAAAGAAAATATACGCACTTTTATGGGGAAAAAGGACCAACATTAGATAAAATTTTCACATTCTTAGATGCTTTTGCTAGATTCACTCATATTTTATAAAAATAAATGCATTTATATCTAGCATGGGAATCTTAATTATTTGAAAAATTAAGGTAACTCGATCAAACTAAAAACCATTATTTATATGTTGCAAAGATCTTGTACAAAGGATTGAGACGCTACAAGCACAAGTAGGAGAAGAGGAAGACCAATGAAGACATGGAGGGAAGCATAAGTTACAAAGAGCTTAGCATTGATCAGAAACAAGTGGGGAAATAGGACTCGCAAAGCCGATCCTAAATAGATGGGATAAGACTGTGATGATTATGATCATGATGATGAAAATGTTGCAAAGATCAACAAAATAATAATAAATTATATATCTGTTTATTGTGTTTCTTGTGGAAACAAGGTATACTCAATTCAGCATTTTTCCATCACATCTCAGAAGAAAACGGATCATGAAATTGTATGTGGATGAAAAATTCAAGAACTTTCCAATATCATTCGTAAAATATCATAATACCTCCATTTTTTTGGTAAAGGCCCAAGAAAGTTCATTTTGGAGTTTTGATAAACACACTTCAATTTTGTCTGGTATGGCTGAAACTGCAGAGAAAATCTCTTGAAACTTGCATTCGCCTGATAAGTTTTTTAATTGATCTGGTATTAACTTCAGGCTTCCATCAAGGCTAGCTTTGATATCATCCTCTCCCTTTAGCTGATTATCATCATCCCAATTCATATGTTAAAATAAACTTATATTCATGTGCCTGCATTCTGGAATGCAGTACAACAAAGCTAAAAACATGAATAGAATCTACTACTCTTACCATTGTTTGCAGTGCATCATCATGAGCCATCATTTTCTGCCGTATACCTTCCACTGAACAAGAATACAAAAAAAATAAATGCAGAAATCAGTTGTGTATTAGATTTTCAAACAAACTCTTTTGTTGGTAGCATGTAGTTTAAGAAAACAAAGTCCTACTTCTTCCATGCCTGGAAGATTCAAATCTAAAAGACTAAAACTATATCAAAATGGACAACATAGTAGTGTTCCTTGGTAAGACAAAATTTTACAGTACTCCTATGTAGCTATTTAAATTTTAAGGGAACTATTAGATTTTGAGAATATTGTAAACATAATGCTAAATGGGTAAAGGTAGCCTGGTACCATGAACCAGGTAACTTACCTGGTCCCAGCCTAATTTGCAGCCACGTGGCACCAATCACATGATCAAATGCCACAGATAAGAGCAGCTCAATGATCACAATTATTTTGTGAAAAAAATTAAATAAAAAATTTTAAACCATGTGTTCAAAAGAGTCAATTGCACGTAAAATGGATGGTAAACTCACATTTGGTTTTACCGTTCATTTCTCAACATGGTTGACGCCATTGACTGCAGTTTTATATTTTTTTATTTTAATTTTTTTCACAAAATAGTTAGATCATCGAGCTGCTCCTATCCATGACACCCAGTCATGAGCTTGGGTGTCACGTGTCTGCAAATTAGTGTGGGACCAGGTAAGTTACCTGGTTCATGGTACTACGCTACCGTTACCCATGCTAAATTACTATTATGTAAAACAATATTAAAATGATATGCAAGAAAAATTCTTGAAATTTTTCATGCAATCGATCATTTTTAAGTGAAAAGAGCATATTTATAGTCTATATTTTGCATAAGATATTGAAAAACTAAAACAATAAAAAAGAAATATCATGAAAAATATTATCACAATTCCAGAGAAGAGCAATATACGCTTCTGTTAGGTAAGAAACAGCAATATACTCAATTTTCCTAATGTTAAAAATAGAGCTTCCTTTCCAATTTCAGGTAAATAAACTGGCACATGCTTATTGAAACAGTGGTACATTAGTATAGTCCTTGTAAGTTTATAACCACTAGATTGGCAAGATAATTAGCTTTATGATTGTTAGATAACTTCATACCCTTTAAATTCCAGTGCATAGTGCATTAAAGTTTGATGATACTTACTCTCTAGTGATACTTCTTTTACTCCTTTGTTTACTTGCATAACGTCGCTCTGAACAGAATCCAGGATCATTCCCAACCTGTTCAGTGATGTTTCCATCAGTCCTATCCTGTGTTCGAGTTCTTCGCTAACCTGACCTGCAGATATATCAAATTTTATCTCCTGCTCAAGCATTAACATATGCATACTAAAACACTCACTTGGAGTTTGATCCACCTAATGCCTATAGCTGTAAAAACTAACATGTCATATAATTTCAGATTTTACAACTATATAAATGGTAATTTAGCCATTTTTGAAGATAATTGCTTAGATGAGAACCATGACACTGAATATTTGTTATTAAAAAATCATGGGTATATCTCACTGATGGATAAGTGCTCAAATATTCATTCAATGGCAAGTTGGCAACTTCGGACCAGTTTGATAAGCTTACATCTATGATCTGGAACAGAAGCTGAATTCCATCTGCGCACAACATTATTGGATGATCTTGATACCGGCATGTGGGACTCCTCTCGTGTGTAAGAAATTGGTGCTAAACAAGAAATCCTCTTCGTTGAGTTGTCTCTTTCTTGAGAACCAAATCTCTGCATTTACTATGATTGAAAAATTGATGGAAAGAATATAGGTATTAAAAATACCTGCAATGAAGAAGTGACTCAAGCAGATATGTGAATTTCTATAGAGCCAATAGAGATACTTGTCAAAACAGAGAAATCCATCAAATAAATTTTTATTTCAGAATCTATCTCTCTCTCTCTCTCTCTCTCTCTCTCTCTCTCTCTATATATATATATATATATATATATATATAAAGAGAGAGAGAAAGAAATGGGAAGATGCATCCATATGCACACCCTGCATTCGAGTGATATATATCACGTGCCACATGATTGTGAGTTGGTCCAAACCAGTCCCTCTATGGTTTTAGGGAAAAAAATTTATAAAAAAAGGACATTTTTCCCCTTCATTTCACGGGTCAAGGATATGGGGTTTTCAACCCAAATTTTTTTTGTATATATATATATTTTTTAGACAATTGTAGATCGACCTTGTGCATGCGCACATGGCACCCACCTGGTTCGAGTGCATGGCCCAGGCATGCGTTCCAATGCATATCACTGGACATATATATATATATATATATATATATATATATATAGATATAGATATACTCATTTTAGGAAATTGCTTGGAACAAATGACCATACGCTGTAAACGGGAGAGAAGAATCATTTGTGAATTTTCCTCACATTGAAATATTTACAATCTAATTCTCTTTTCAAGAGATTGAGAGAAGATCTTAGAAAGAGTGAGTGTAATTGACCAATAAAGTGTGTTAATGGAGTCTTTACCGGGGTGAAAGATGACGGCCTGAGCCTCAAACTATATGCAGACAATCTGAATGAGATCATTGAATTTAGGCACAAGTATTTGATAAAGAGACAAGGTAATGGTGTGCTAAATGCACTATTTTCCCGCATCACATACTGTACAAGCATGTAGTCATATGAAAACAGTTCAACCACCAGAAAATCTGGGAAGTACAAGATTTGTGAACACTTAAACAGTTTTACTACAGTTTTTTCTATTCTTTCTTTAGAATTATGTTGTCAACTTGGTGAATTAATGAGTTTTCACTGGCTCAACAAGTTCTGCAAGATGCCAAATGTGAACTAAGAATATAGATGTCAGGCATGCCTCCATGCATGCATGTATGGGTAAATGAGAAATTAAATATGCGTCATATATGTCATATATATGATATGCACAGGTACATGTTGTGTACGAGCACCCATGTGGTAGCACGTGCATTTTTATATGTTTCAGTTGGGTTATGTTGGGAGTATCTGCAAGTTTTCATGAGTGTGTGACTACTGTGGTGTGGAAAGCATCCGTGGGTAGACATTGACAGTTGTTTAGGAAGCTGTCTTGATGCCAAGAATCTATGGAGGAAAAAAAAGGTTACAATGGGGGCCCACGTCCAAATGTATGACTACTGTGTGTGGAAAGCGTCCATGTGTAGGCATGGACAGTTGTTTAGGAAGCTTTCCTGATGGTGCATCTATGGAGGGGGAAAAAAGTACAATGGAGGTCCACATGATCCCTAAAGTGAGCACATGAGCCACTAAAAGGCCTGACACTTACTCTCGGTAATAGTGTATGGCATGATCACTTAACTGGTTACTGAGTTTAAGTTCTCTGTAATCCCAATTTAAAAAAGTAAAAATTAGGGGGGTTTCAAGTCCTATAAAGAACGAAATTTATTTCCATTTCAGTCTCTTAGAAGTCTAATTAGACTAGGACTCTAAAATAGAAGTGAGAGTTATTTTTGTTTTTTACATATAGAGAGAACTGGTCGAGACTTTTAATTTAGCTGAGATTTATCTTTTAAATAAGAGTGATTTAGAGAAGAGAAAGGGGCATGGTTGTCAAGGCATGGCCATGGCGAATGGCGAGGCAACTCGCCATATGAACCTATATGGCAATGCCATGGCACCGCCATGGCCGCCATTTTAATTTTTTTTAATAACTAAGAACCTATAAGTTTTAACTTACAACCTTATAAGTTATCACTTACGGTTGATGAGTTATATCCATCATATTTAGGGTTTAAGCACAACCCTCAAGTCTCTCTCGTTTCTCAATGCAGGTTTGTATATTTTTTATTATATCTCTCTCTTTCGTCTTTCTTTTTCTCTCGTCTTTCTCTCTCTTTTTATCGGTACTCTCTTTCGTCTCTTTTTCTCTCATATTTTAAATTTGATTTTGTTAATCCAATTAGCACCTTTGGAATCAATCAACGACCGACAACGCTCAAGTTCTTCGCAAACTCACGCGTATGTATGATTTTTTTTATTTTTTTTATTTTACTATTTTTCCATATGTTTTCAATCAACGACTGACAACGCACAATTGTTTTTTTACTTTTTTTTTTTTTTGGGGGGGGGGGAAGGGGGGTGTCCTGCTACTAAACCCCACCATATGCTGAATATTCCCCATTAGGTACAACTGACTATTGATGCTTTGAAGCAGGCTGACAGAGATCATTTTTCGTTCCAATCTTCCCAAACTAATCTTGAGATCATGAAAATATCATCAAATAGTCGTTCCAATCTTTTCTCACAACTGATATCCCTGATTAATTAGTTGCATTTTTTTTGTCTTCTATAAAGATAGTAGAAAACTAACAATATATATTGTAATGATTAATAAATAAAAATATTTAAAAATTTAATATATGGCTTCGCCATGGCGTGGCGAGCCTCTTTGCGATGACCTCGCTAACCCGCCTTAACTACATTGGAAAGGGGTCAAGACTCCTATTTTTTGTGCTTGATCTCGAGACTTTTGAGTCTCTCTTTACTGCCTGTTTATACTACTTTTAGATTTCTATTACTTCTGTGAATTAAATATGTGATTTGAAGATTGATTGAAACTTTCTATCATTGCCAAACCCTGAGAGGTATTGCAGATTTTGGTTCAGACCCAATGTTGATGCAGTAGACTTCTGATGGGGACATCAACCAAAACACTTCGTATGGAAAGTGTAAGAAATATTCAAAGCAAAGGAAAAGGAAGCAAAGAAAGGAAAAGAAAAATAAAAAAGGGTCGTCATTGACGGACGTCCGTGGGCTTCAGAATGGACATCCGCAAAAAAACGTGTTTCTGAAATTTATAGACATGAGCATGGACGTCCATGATAAAAGCATGGACATGCGTGATTTAGACCAACTCTGGTCTTGTGCATGCCCATCGAGGACAGACATCTGTTTGACACGTGACGAACAGCGATGAGTGCATGTCTGAAAATGTATAAATGTGCATAGCATGTTTCTGTTGCATCTGTGTGTGTGCGCACACGCATGTGTGCTTGCTGTCAATGGCTGCTAGATTCTAAAGGCAGGTGTCTTTGACACTTTAACCTGCATTGGACACCGATGTTCAACATTTTGAAATTTTAGAAATTCTTTTGCTACATTACACTGTTTAATGAACATTCCAGCTTTTGTTGGGCACAGAATTCAACCCCTTGCTTTCTAAGCAAAAAATAATAATAACAATGAACACTTAGGCCTAACACTCTGGAGCACCTTAAATGATAGAGATAGGTATAGTGAAATAACACTCAAATGTGGGTGATAATATTGCAACCTCAAGGTCGCAGGTTTGAGCCCAGCTTACGTATCATAAAGAAATAACACTCAAACGTACGAGTATTATGGTTTATTGAATTTTACCATTTTTATATGCCCCCTAATTTATGTTTTTGGAATAAAAATTCATTTTCTAGAAGAGGAGAGCAAATCCAGACTTCCATTTTCATGTTTTGTAGTGTATCCCTAGAAGTCAGAACCATGGTTTGAAATCTCGGGTTTCCAAGTTGTCTCGGACAGCCCTGAGACCGAGACATCTCGCATCTCTGCGAGACGTTTCAGTGAGACGGCATGAAACAAAAAAAACCTTTTGAATGATCTTACACCATTAAAATAAGCATTTGATCTTACACCATTGGAGAATACCTCACTGTTATGCCATGTGGCAAATATTTGAAATCAATCTAAACAGTCCAAGTGTTTGTTCACGATTGGATCACATCTTAGTAAAAGAATCACACATATTAATCAATTGTATACCAACCGGTCAAGGATCTTTAATATGAATGGCAATCATGGTGTGCACAGATTTGGGCACACCATGATAGCCATTCATGAGATCATCACACAGATAGGATACGGTAAGATAAAATACAAATATAATGAGTAGTACACTTTCAGTAGTGTACAAGCCTAACACCCCATATAAACTAAAATATAAAACTAATATTTTTTATGTTGCTTCTCGGAACGAATCGCAACCTAATCTCATCTCGTCTTGGGTGAGATTTCACACTATGGTCAGAACATACTCCACAAAACAGAGAACAAGTACAAAATCGGCATTTCTAAGCATATACCTGAAAAATTGGAATCAATCTCTCCTAGAATGAGTGAACAAGAGATAACCTGAGGTTCTTTTGTCGTCAATCATTAGCGATACAAACCAAAAATATAAAGGAAAGACACAAATCCTCATATTTCAACACCAATTCCCCAAATACAGAACAAACATAGATAGAAAGAAGAAAGAAATACAGGAAATTAATACAACATCAACTTTTTACCATTAGCTCATCCCAATCTATTTCAACAACTATATAAATCAGAAAAATTTATGAATATCATCAAAACTGATTCAAGAAGTGAAGTAACAAGGAATCAAATTTCCATACTGTGTATTTGTTACAATCTATTACAAAAGCACTAAAACCAAGGCGATTTCAAGATTTTTCTCAAGCTAACTGTCCCAATCTTTTATAATACAACAACAATCTGGACAAATTCAAGGAGGTTCTTCATCTCTCCCAAAAGTTTGAAAACTAGGGAAAATTGAAAGTTTTTGCAAGTCAAATCATATAGTCTAAAGACAAGAAATAGGAACAAAACTGAGGATTTAATTCTTACAATCTCAAACAAGGAGACAGGAAAATCTAATTGAGTCAAATTAGACAGTATTCATTTAAAATAAAATAAAAAATTAAGGCAAAATCGAGTTTCTTATTTGTTGTCTATCAATAGCTCTTCCAAAACAAGAAAATTAGGGCATATTCAAGCTTCTTTTCAACATAATTTTATAATCTTCGAACAATCAGAATATAAAAGTGAAATAGGGAATAGAATCAGTAGCAGCTCTGCCAAAACCTAATAAAATAGGGAAAAAATTAAGTTCATTATCAGTTGTTCACCACAGTATCTTAGAACAACAAGAAGCTAAGGTAAATTTGAGATTTTTTCCAACTTTTCACAATTTATAAAAACCAGAGGAGAAATTTAACACTAATTCTAAAAAATTGTAACAATTACTATTATTTCTATCATTATTATTATTATTATTGTTTAAAAAAATAAAATAAAAAGAACAAAGAAAATTCCAGAATTTTGTCATTATAATCTTTCAGAACTCAAACAATCATTAGATAGAATGAATAAAAAAGATAAATTCGAAATTATTCTCCCCTAACAGACTAAACTCAGGCGAAATCAAATTTCATATCGCTTTTTCATAAATATATATATATATATATATATATATATATATATATATATATATATATATATATATATATATATATATATATATTGGGAATTTTCTCAAGTTAATATCCAAATATCAAACAAACATAAAACAAAACTAAAACCTATACGAAATCAGCAGCAGACCCTTAGTGCCTCAGAATCCTAATAAAAACAAGACAAAAATCAAGTTCGTTACCTGCTCATTCGGCACGATCTCCTCAAAAGAGTTCTGAGAGAGTTGAGAAAGCGACATTCCCTGGGAAAACGATTGCTGCGACATCGATCTAAGCTGCGAAGCCTGGCTTTTGCCGACAATCGATGAATCAGTTCCCGATGGGATCGCATTTGCTCTTCTGATCAATAAACAAACATTAAAACACCAAAATAATTACAAAAAAAACAACGAAAGTATAAAATCGATGAATCCATTCCACAACGGATCACATTTTGCTCCTCTCAAAAAAAAATAGTAAGATTAAGAGAAAGCGAATTACAATTAAAAATTAAGCGAGATAAAATTCTAGAATTGAGCTCAAGTCGCAGATCTGAACCTGGAGTGAGGAGGTAGAACTGAAATCGAACTCAAATCGCAGGCCTTGTTAATGTTCAATTTCATTTATACCGCCGCAGATGATCAAAATCCGAGCTGATATGAAGTGAGATCGACAGAAAACCCTAAATTTTATCACAGGAGAGAGCAGATTGCAGAAATTCACATTTGGATGGGTTTAAAAAGGATTCAGAGCTCTCGAACTTATTCTCGTCTTCCGTGGCAAAGAGTCCAGTATAACTGAAATGGGCGGGTTCATTATATATGCTATGAGCTTTTATAAAGTACTATATACGGGCACGGTGGATTGTACATTGCACTTTTAAGATCAGTAGCTGGGATTTAAAGTCCGAAATGTATCGGGTGGGTCCCAGGCCGATATGTATCGGACAATATCGGATATGAATCCATCAAGCCAGACGATATTTAACTAAATTTTGGTTTTTAGTTTTGGTTAACCGAATTTTTCAACCCCTCATCGAACCGAACTGATCCGATCAATTTTGATAGTTTCGGTTCAGTTTTCAGTTTTTCTTTATATTTTTTATATTTTTTTCTGTTTTTTTAACTTATCGGTTTTTTTTGGGTTTTTTCGTCAATTTTCAATCGGTTTCAGTCAGGTTTGGAAGGCTCGATTTTCAAGTTTCTATTTTTTTTCTCCACCCTTACATTTAATCACCTTTTTCTATTTTTTTAAATAATAAAAAATGTAAAAAGATATAATAATTTGCAAAAACGAGCATTTTTGGTATTTTATGGTTCATATCAGCGGTATATGACTGGATATGGACTGATATTTGACCTAATAATTGAGACCTCATATAAAATCGGGGATGTATATCATATCGGATGGAGCCTAACCCGATGCATACCGTCGATATTTAAAACTATGATTAGTGGAGTTAGCCGGGTCACAAAATTCTCAGATTTCATCAAAATTTCTCACGGGTGGTTTGTCGAACTTTTATTTACTAAAATATTCACTTGATTCTCAATTTTTCTCTAATATTTTCGATTTTAACTAATTGTTTCAAACTTCTACTATTGTGTGATACAATGGTTATAAATAAATTGGGTTAGGGCAAAGAGTAGCTCTTTTGCTCTTTGGCTCCTATAGAGAACTATTTTCATGATTGGTAACACAGCTCTTCTCCCCATTTGCTCTGACAGAGAGCTGTTTTAAGTGATAAAATTGCTCTCTTTTTGTTCTCTGCCAAAGCAGATTTATTTGGTTTGATAACGAGCAGACCACTTCTGCTCTCATAAGAGCTAACCCAAACACAATCTAAGAGCATCTCCAACAAGAAGCTAAGGGCCTGAAATCGCCAAAATAGCTACCCAAATGCGTCATATGCCCGCCCAGCAGCCTCGCTACCCAGCACGCCACTTTTGGCGATCCCTCATCCAATCGCCACTTTTGGGCAGTCATCTATGGCTCGCTATTATTAAACTGCGTTTGGGTTAGTTCTTTTGTGGCAAAGAGTAGCTCTTTCATTTTTTCGCTCCGGCAAAAAATTACTTTTATATTTGGTAATACAACTCCTCGCCTCATTTGCTTTGGTGGAGAGTTGTTTTAAGTGATAAAACTGCTCTATGCTTTCTCTATTCCATAGCAGATTTTATCTGCTCTGTATGCTTGCTCTATTCCATAGCAGATTTTATCTACTCTCTGACAAAGAGTAGGCAAAGAGCTGCTTCTAGCAGATTTTATCTGCTCTCTGACAAAGAATAAGCAAAGAGCTGCTTCTCTCTGCTCTGACAAAAAACCCATGATTTAAAAAATAAATTAATTAATTAAGAGGGATTTTGAGTTTTTTGGACAAATTGTAAAATAGGAATTTACAATTTTTTTTTGGTGATTCACTTGATAGAAAGTCTGAATTTTAGATTAGATAAATTGTGCTGCCATGAGGTAAGAAAATCTAATCCGATGGGGTGAATGGTGTTTGTATATAAAAGGGCTTTCCTCTGTTATTTTTATTTTACAATTTCCCTCACATTTTGTTTCTGTAATTTTTTCTTTCGCTAATTTTTTTTTTCGAATTCTTCTTATATATATATATATATATATATATATATATATATATATATATATATATATGATTGTAAATGTTTATTATACAATCAAGTTCGAGCGAGTTTCTAGGTATCTCTACCCGGACGACTTTCAATCCGAGTCGTGCTTTCATGTTTTCTCGTGACAGAAATCGATGGATGAATTATTTCATTCTCAGAGGTTTTATATCTTTATTTTTATTTTTGAATTATTATTGTTTTCTATATCATGAAAAAATAAGCATAACTGTCTAATAACTTATCGGAACCAACTTAGATTGAGATCTAATTTTACTAAAAGATAAAAGAGTGAGTTTATGCCCCACCATACTGATTTGCCCTTTAGAATCTAACTGCCACTATGGTGTTTTGAATGGGACTTAGTTTTCTTGTTGGTTTTTTTTGTTTTCTTGTTGGGGTTTTTTTTTTCGCATAACCCTTGCGGTTAACTAGCTCTCAATTTATGGACGAAAAGTCTATTTTGCCCTTAATAAAACTAATATTTTAAAAATATAATCATTCTAAAAGGCCTTTCATTTATTTATATTTACAAGTTAGGCCATTAAAGTTTATCACTATTTTAAAAGGCCCTTCAATCACCTTTATTTACAAGTCATGCCATTATAATATACCACTATTTTAAAATGAGAACCTTTAAATCTAACCACAAAATCTTTGAGTTTATCCACAGTGAAACACATCGACCTCATTAAATCAAATGATGAATATTGTTTATCATCCCAATCTTTCATGAGATCGATCTTTAGATCATGGGTGTACCATCAAACGGTCGATTTTTTATTTCATGTGGTACACACCCCTAAAAGTGACCTTAATATCAATTTTAAGCATACACATGATATTAAGGTCACTTTTCTGATGTGTGCCACGTGAAATAAAACACTAATCGTCTAATGGTACGATCATGATCTCAAGATCCATCGTGTGAAAGATTGGGAGGATAAATGATCTCCATCGTTCGATTCAATTCAATCAACGTGTTTCAACGTGGGTGAACTTAAAGATTCAGTGGGTGGATTTAAAGGTACTCTTCTAAAAGGCCCTTCATTCACCCATCAAATTCAAGACTCATCAGATGGGTGATTCCTCCATTAAAGTATGTCAACATTTGGACGAATACTCAGCCAATGGAGGATTTGTGACAAACGATGTAATTATTCTTGAAAAGAAACCTTACAATCTACATGTTCCACTCAAAATACTCGTCCCTTCAATTTTCTATATGATTGAAGACCCATCAAATGAAAGGCCAATTAGTATTGGCCGATACTTACCGATACAATTTTTTTTCTCAGTATTAGCCGTCCTTAGAACCCGGGTTGCCAAATAAGGTCGATTTTCTCGATTTATCCTTTAGCTTTGTTGTATCCAAGTAGAGTTTACTAAAAGTGGCATCATAACTCATAATGTCGATTGGGTATTTTGCATTGTTAGGCCATCATCAAAATCATCAACATCAAGAGAATATCAAGCTTATGAAGAGCCTATTGTATCGAAAACTTATTCCTTTAACTATCAAGACCTTAAAAATCAGTGAAGACTAGGTTATTAATGGGTCGCGGCAGGCCAAAATTTTGACACCCGACCGAACTCGAGCCCCTACTTCATCTGACCCAATCCAGTTCAAAACCCCATTATTTCCTAGATTGTAAAATATCGCGTCCATCCAACCTTTTAGTCTATCCCACAGAACTCGAGCTTTGAGGCCCGATTATGAATTAGAAAAATTCCAAATTCGATTGGTTGCTACCATTTGATGAATCACTGGTTATACAATTGATCAGATTCACTACCATATCATCGTTGGTATAATGATAACCATTATATAATAATGGTGTAGTTTTTCATATTATCATTTTGTATAAAAAATTTATCTTTTTATTTTATTTTAGGAATTGGATTGCCTAATCGCGTTTGCTTTCATCCATCGAATCATTGAGTTCACCCACGCTAAAATACATTGATTGCATTGAATCATACGATGGAGATCGTTTAGGCATACCATTAGACGATTAATGTTTTATTTCGTAGCACACATATCAGAAAAGTGACCTTAACATCACCTACACGGTTAAAATTAATTTTAAGGTCATTTTTTTGAGTGTGTACCAAATGAAATAAAAAACCAATCGTCCGATGGTGCCACCATTATCTCAAGATCCATCGTGTGAAAGGTTGGGACGATAAATGATTTCCATCATCCGATTCAGTGCAGTCAACCGTCTGATGGTGCCACCATGATCTAAAGATCCATCGTGTGAAAGGTTGGGACGATAAGCGACCTCTATCGTTCAATTCAATGCAGTCAACTGCCTGATGGTGCCACCATGATCTAAAGATACATCGTGTGAAAGGTTGGGACGATAAATGATCTCCATCGGCCGATTCAATGCAGACAACCGTCTAATGGTGCCACCATGATCTCAAGATCCATCGTGTGAAAGGTTGGGACGATAATTGATCTCCATCGTTTGATTCAATGCAATCAACGTTTTTCAGCGTGAGTGAACTCAAAAATTTGGTGGGTGAATTTAAAACTACTCTTTTTTGTAAGTGGAGGAACGCCAACTCTAATCACATGGAGAGGGTGATAATTTAGTAATTTAATTTAATTTTAAAAAGATAAATATAATATTTAGGCTATTCTTTAATGGTTGATTAACCATTTAAAGTTGCATCCATTAAAGAGGGTGTTTTATAAACACCAAAATGCTAACTAGGGGGTTTAACGCAAATAGCTATAACCAGAGAGGTTATTTGTAATATCCGCATAGCTAAGGGGATATTTGCAAAAACACCTTTATTGTTCTTCTACTCATCTCATTGTATTATGTGTTTTAATTTTGTTGTGTGTGCTTGAGAGGTAGAGAGGGGGCTGGGTTAAGCTGGTTAGCTAGTAGTTCATGTCCTTTTACATTGAAAGGCTTATAAAATGGGGTTTGCTTTAGAGGGTGTATTTCTTTTTTTTTCTTTTTTTTTTTGGCTCATCTCTGTGTTCTATTCTTAAATCTTATGTAAGCCACTGAAATCTAAAAAACAGTGAGTTTCTGGGTTTGTGATTGAAAAACTTTGGATTTGATTAAGTTGGTGAGGACTATATTGGGTTGGCTTTGATATGGTTGCTAACGAAGACATTGGAATTGTTTCATCCTTTCTATTTTTTTATTTCCCCCACTTTGTATTTTATATGATTGGTTGAATTTGAGGTTAGAAGTTAAATTGATTCAATTTCCCTAATCAAAATTTGTTTAATCCCCACCCCCATAAGAAGGGGCTCTAATGGAGGTTGCTGGAGGAAGAAGATGAAGGGAGAAGAGAGTGTGTGTTGGGGGTGCGAGTATGGGAGGAGAGATAGAGAGAAAGCTTCTTTTAGAGCCTTGTGAGAGAAAACGTTGCCAAGTGGTAGCTTCTCTCTTCTCAACTCTTCTTTTTTCAATCTTCAAGGGGTCAAGGTCAAGGCGCCCACGGGACCTTTTGGCTACAAGATTGGTCCACTTGTGGACCTTTGATGTTTTTCGGGTCCTCTCTTTCACGTGCGAGTCAAGATTCTCCTCAATCCAATGGATGCATGTGTTGATTGGCATCTAACACCATTGATTCTCTTTGGACCAATGATGGGGTCAATGGTGGTCTTCCCATCCAAGGGCTAAGATTGCCTAGAGGTTTACATTTTATTTTTCATTTATAATTCCATTCTTTAAAAATTAAATGAAATTGCCTTCATTATCCGCCAATTTACAATTGGTGCCACTTCTCCAATAGGGTCTCCTTCTTTCTTGGTTATTTATACTTACATAAGACCTCTCTTCTCCCCTTAATATTTTTACAATTCGTACATCTCTCTCTCTCTCTCTCTCTCTTAAGTTGACATGTCCACGAGAAGCTTTCTTTTCGATTTTAATTAGGAAACAAAGGTAGCCAAGAGAAAAAGGTCAATTAGTAGTCTCTATATGGCTAGCTCTCAATTGTCTTCTCTAAAATCTTTCTTCAAATCTATTTCATTCTTACTGGCTAACTCAAAATCTCCTCTTACAACGTTAAGCATGGTTAGGCTCATGCACCAGCCATATAGGCTAACAAATCATATGCCCTGGACTGTTAAATCTAAGCAAGTCAAAAAATCAAAATGATAATTCCCATTTACTTTGATCCCTTAAATATCTAAACATCTCCCTAGTTTTGACCATTAATCCATACCTTTATTATACAACACCAAGTGTTTCCTTTCATCAAATGTACTAAATGGATGATTTGGATTCATACTTCATCCTTAGCTGCAGAGCACTGATAAATCTTTGACAATCCAAACAACAAAGAACATCTAGACTTTTGTACATAATTTAACCAAAAAAAAAAAAAAACAATGAATATATCGACTAATCAACCAAAAACAACAAATAAATAGGTATGCTAAATTAAAAAAATTTTAGAATGCATACTTCCTCAACCAAAAATAAATAAAAGAAAAAAATTTATCTTACTTCCTAGAAGCAAAGTGAGTTCAATATTGGGATGGTGCAACATCCCCAGAAGTTTTGCATAATTCTCAAAGAGCAAAGCAGACGCAATGTCCAATCCCAATCCCAGTCCCAATTCACAAATAACCCCGGCATCTCGCAAACATAACCGCCTTGCCTGCAATGTCCAATCCCCGTCTCCAATGTCCATCGCAATATCAATTGGATGCTTCCGCCCATGATGGTCATCACTGGGTATAGCAAACATTCAGTGGCCCAGATGACCGTCAACAGGACCTAACCACTGTTTCAAAGAAAAGCCCCCAAACCCATAAAGGGAGCTATCCCTATTGTTGAAACAATGGTGAACATTAATAATCTGCAACAATAAAAACAATAAAAAAATTTCTTAGATTTTAGTACCTTCTAAATAGATACTAAAGAAATTGACAACAAAGTTTCTACAATATGCTATCACATTCAATAGTTGAAGCATTCAAGGTGCACGGATAAATATAGGTAGGACTCATTATTTCCTCGTGTAATTGAGTAAAGCTCTAAGTTGCTGAATTATCACATAATGCACATTTGGGGATGAGATTAAATTATTCTTATTTATCAACGTACTACATAAACATCAGGAGAAGTCTTCTATTCAAAGTTGAAGAACATTCTAATGATTCTAAGTAATGAATTCAACACATTATAATCCTGAAAAGTTATTTCCATAAAAAGTTTACCATATTGAGTAGGGTTGTTGAAAAAGCGCATGGCTGCATTGTAGCTGTCGGTGTACATTATGTTAACTTAGGGGTGGACATCTCTTAGTAGTTGGATATTGGATTGGAGTAGAGCATTGTGGTACTCAGCTTGATAACAACCACAGTTCTGCCTAGAAATTTGTGTAAACACAGATCAGCCTTTGCAAAACCACTGTAACTGTATATATACTGCTATTCAAATAAATATTTAGCTAGTAAATAAGGACTGGTAGCACACTTTTTACAGCAGCAACCTATACTAGTTAACAGCAGGGAAGTCTTCTATCACAAAATTATATAAACCCAAGCTCACAGCAGTAAATATCAAGAAAACAGCAGTCATTAGTGGAATAAAAATGGCATCTACACAACAGCAACTAAGTGAGTTCAAAATGTACTTAAGCACATCCAATTTTCAGTTCAGTTCATATTAAAATGATATATTTTGTGGACTGAATATAAGCTAACCCAACTTGAGTAGCAGGGCAGCACTCAGGTCAATCTGAAACTAACAACCCTCATCAATGCACTGATGATTTTGAGCACCTTAGTTCATAATAAAACAATAAATTATGGGGACTTGTATAAGTTAACCCAACTTAAGTAGCAGAGCAGCACTCGGGTCAATCTAAAACCAACAACCCTCATAAATGCACTAATAATTTTGAGTGCCAAATGAGTGAAAGGGCGAGGGTGTGGTGTGTGCTCATGAATAGTAGTGCCCATCCCAAGGCATAACCATTAAGACAAAAGGAGATTGACCCAAGTGTCACAGCTGGCACTCGGTTCAGATACCTAATTCCAGCTCATTTAGATATGCATTATTGTACAAAGAGAATGCATGGTATGAAGTGGATGAATTATCACTAACCTGGCACTATAGCATCAGGAGAAGGAGAATTAGGCGGAGCTTGGACTGATATGTTCTCGATCTGTACATTGCTGCATTACATCCAAAATAATTATGAACAAAGTTAGTTTTGTTGCTAATTTGAACAAACAAGTCAACAAAGCAAAAGTACAGATCACAGTAGCCAATAACTATTTATCAAAACAGTTTACGCAACACACCAGTAATAGACACGATGAATGTTCTAGGCTGGAGAAAGTTAGATATGAAATTACAACATTAGTGGAGCTCACAAGTTCCCCAAGGATCAAAGAATAAGAATTGAACCTCTCCCACCAAATAGCGCCCTGACGATCTATGGTTTTGTTATCTCCTGTAATAATTAATGTGTAACAGCCCTAAAATCCCCTTTAGCGCATAACTGGGGATCTCAAGTCATCGCTTACATATCATGATCGCGGAGCAACATTTATTATCACAATACATGAAAAAGGTGACAAATTTTTTTTTTCTAAGTGAATCAAAAGTCATAAATGCTAAACAACTCGAGTATCCAGATGGTAAGAAATTGATAACTAAGTCGCCCATGACAGCAGTATGTCATGGTAATGAGCGATCCAACATCACTATGAAATGCAAATAAAATAGTAGCAAAAACAAAGTAAAGTCTTGATTTACTATGTCTATCGAGATATTCAGTAGGAGTGAAACTACATAACAGTCTGACTCTTTATTCCAATAAGAGTAATCTCTTGCCGCGAAAAAACTTTAAAAATTAAAGTTGTGAATATACAAAACATAACAGTTATAATAACTTCAAATAAAACATTCAACCATACTTACGAAAAAATCAGACAGTTGGGAAATAGTCTTCGGAATTCTCGTCAGTGGCACCCTCTTCTACGAAATCCTCCTGATCTTGATCGGTAGAATCTGTCGACATAAAGTCGGAGGGTGAGCAAAATTGTCACGGTGCTTAGTAGGGGTGCTTACTGTACTCCATAGATTGAGCTTGAACTTAACATGGATTTACAACCATCATATCTCAATACATGCGTTTAATTTTAAGTTTATCATGTTTCAAATGTAAGTTGTATTATTTTAAATAGATATGAAAAATTTATAGTGTCTAACACATTTGACATGATTTTTAGAAAATTTTACTAATAAACTAATTCAATACTCACGTAATGCATAAATTCTATCCATAAACCATATACTGAATGCATAAGCATATAGTTGTGTCATTTTAGTTGCCTACGTACCCAAGCCGGGATCAAGCCAACCGTAGTTCAAAATACTTACTATTTTCATAATATAGTTGATGCATAAGAGAGACTCATGATACATTAAGAGTCACAAACATCACTTAACCTGATACCTGCATCTTTTCACGTGGAAGCAATTCTATACGTCCCATTCCATATAGGGGAAACTTTCGGATCGGGTGGCTCGATCAAGTCTTGTGAAATCTCGTGATGGTAACTACACTATGAGTAGAATGCAACATATTCTTATTGTTGAATTCGTAATTTACTTTTAATATGTTAGGATTTAATCATTTTCACAACTTAAGTCTTGCATCTTATTTTATTTCGCCTACGGCTTAATTCATGTGGCTTATCTTATCTCGCCTACGGCTTAGGTCCTGAGGCTTATCTTGACTTATCTTATTTTAGCTTATTTGCGGCTTAGGTCCCGTGATTATACATTTAGGTTCACGACTTAGGTCCTGCTCACTTTATTCTTATAGGTCCACGGCTTAGGTCCTGTTAACCATCTTCTTAAATTAGTTTAACTCATCATCCTTATTTTTAACACCATAACATATCCATTGTATCAGTTTAAATCGTAATTTAAAATAACTTAGATA
Organism: Chloranthus sessilifolius; assembly: GCA_021018995.1. Taxonomy (NCBI): domain Eukaryota; kingdom Viridiplantae; phylum Streptophyta; class Magnoliopsida; order Chloranthales; family Chloranthaceae; genus Chloranthus; species Chloranthus sessilifolius. Next base: position 149,823,600 of record CM037589.1, read on the forward strand.
CGTAGATAATAGCCTAAGACTATGTATAGTAAGACGGGAGTACCTACCATCGATAGTTGGTCAACTCATATCACTGGATGTGAACATCCTACTATGTCACCGAAGGCCACGAACCTTCTACTAATCACCTGAGGCGAACCTCCTACTAATCACCGGCTATTCTAACAGCTACCAAATCACCGGAGGCGAAGCCCCTACTAATCACCGGAGGCTACGGTCCTACTAAATCACCAAATGCAAGCATCTTACTAAATAGACTCGGTATTTGACATAAATTGTTAAATAACCCGATTGCTTACCAACTAAGAATAATTTTCGTACGTCGTTTTTATTTTGCTTAATTTTGGTCCATATCATAGTTTCGTATAAGCTTAACTCACCTTGCATCTTATTCTTACATGTCATCATATCATAACTTAGCATATCGACTGTATGTCATACTATAAAAGAACATTATATTTTAATAATAGAAGTTTGGAGGGTTAAATGAGTCCACGAACACAACCATTGTATCCGAGAGACTCAAGAACCCTAATATTGAGTCCTGATTCGAGCATTGAAATGAAAAGATGCGTTAAATATGTAGTAACTGGATTGTTATAGAAAGAAATCGTTTGATCTAATCGACAAGTCATTAGATCAGACAGATAGCGCCATTGCATTTAGAACATATCAAAACCTCAAGATAGGTATTGGCTGTGATAGAAAGAAGTCTATCATATGAGATATATATAATTAAATTTTTATAAGTTTAAAGGTTTTTAAAAAATCTTATATTATAATTTCTATTAATTAATTTCGATTTTTCGGTATGTCAGGTGTGCAAACGAACTGCGCTAATGCATCGCAACACTGAAAAACCTCAACTTCAAGTCCTAATTCATTTTAAATGGATGCCAATGTTGGAAAATATTTATCATTTAATTTTAACCTAAGTTTATAAATATTTTATACTTATAAATAAAGGGTATTAGCTTTTATGTCATAAACGAATAATCGTACAACTAAACGAACTATGCCATCCATGGATCAAAATTTCGTCCGATACCGATACGTATCGGACGATACGTATTGGTATCGGTGGTGAACAATACGGTACATTGAATGTACCGTATCGGCCAACTGTATGTATACGGCCGAACGATACATTCAATGTATCATTCATATCGGTTCGATACTGATACGTATCGTCCGATACGTACTGATTTTGGGCTCGGACGATACGTTCCGGTTTTCCGGCATTTTGATCCATGATGCCATCGCGTCCGGAACGCTGAAAAACCTTAGGATGCATCTCAGTTTCTTCAAATAAGGTTTGCATGATTTTTAAAGTTAAATATACGTATTTTCTATAGTTTTAAACTTTATGTTATAATATCAATTAACTAAAATATGAATTAGGAGTCTAATTCATACAATCTGATCCATCGGATTGAAAATAAAAATAAAATAATTAGGTGTAGGTCACTGGACCCAACCTCTAATTTTACCTCTAGGGACCCTGATCAATAAGTCAAAATATTGCTAAATTAATGGTTGATGAGTACTGATCACTACAGTTATTTCCTGAGTTCTATCTCACAATTTGAACCATTAGATCTAAAGATCAGACCATATTACTCAAAGTCACGAAGCAATTATAAATATATATATATATATATATATATATTTCTTTTATCTATCTAATGGTGAAGAGAGGGTGTGGCACCATGGCTCGGTGCAACCCAAGAGTACCAAATCATAACTTAGGGGTTTATACTTGGAACCCCATTTCACCAGATATGCGCCTCAAAGAAAGCGCTCACAAATCCTAACTGGGTCGACTCAACTGATCGGACAGTGAAGGGTGTCGGCCGGTTCAGATGGTCACTGCCTCACCGGTGTACAGCCGGTGTCGTTTTTGTAGCCGGCAGGTTGGTGACAGCGTTGAACAGTCGGCCCAAAGTTGTCGGACAATTTCTTTTTTTTATTAAACATAAGTTGCAGAGTTCATTTAAAGAAGTCTTCTTCTTCATTTCTTCTTTATTTATTTTTTTATTTGAGCCTCTTTCCAGAGACTCCCCAAGGAGGAAGAAGAGTTTTTTTTTTTGTTATAAAAAATGCAATGAGGAAGGAGTTTTCTTCTTCCCTTTTTATTTTATTTTATTTTATTATTTTAGAAAACAAAGGGTTGGGGAAGGAGTCCTCTTTTTTTTTTTTTTTAACTTTGCAGAAAACCAAAAGAAGTTTTCTTCTTCATCATCATTTATTTTTGTTCTTTTGTTGTAGCAACTACTTCAAAGAAGGAAACTCCTTTCTTATTTATTTTTTTTATATATTTGTTTACATATACATTATATTATTATTATTTTTTTTCAATCTTCTTCACTTAGAGTTCCACTAATGGAGTTTCAATAAACCCCCCCCCCCCTTTTTTTTAAGAATAAAGAAAATCTATAGAATACTCTAAAATTTCCCTTACCTCGGATCCTAATGTCGCGAGTGAAGGTTTGCTCCGGGTCTTGAGCTTTTACCCTTCGCTCATCATCTTTTGCGTTCCTCTTCTTCTTTGAGAGTTTTAGAGAGAGAGAGAGCTCTAAAGAGAGAAAGAGCTTGAAAGAGATGTGTTCCCCGCTAAGATTTGAGCGGAGGTTTTTTTTTTCTATATAGAGAGAGTCAACGACTCTCATTATGGTAATCTCGTATCCCTTAAGATCCAGTTTCCTTTGAGGTGTGGACTCTATCCATTCTCGACAATAGCAATTTGAATTAGAAAAAAGCTTTATTTTATTTTATTTTATTTATTAAAGGGTGGGTTTCAGTGTTTGACACTAACACCAATCTTTTTGTGTTTGTGAATCGAAAGCCGTTCGAAATAAAAGTGGGGAGTAACATCCTCCCCACCTTATAAAAAAATTTCGTCCCCGAAACTTACGTACCTTGGTTGAAAAGGTGTAGATATAAAGCACGCACTTCCTCTTCCTTTTCCGAAGTAGCCTTTGCTGGAGTGTGATGGTCCCATTGTACAAGAACAAGAGGGATAATTTTTCTTCGCAAGGCATGCTCCTTTTGATCTAATATCTATATTGGGCATTCCACTATTGATAAATCATTTTGTACCTCAATAGGTTCAATGTTAATGAGACGTGAAGGGTCACGATGATACTTTCGCAGCATTGACACATGAAACACATTGAAAATGCTTTCAAGCTTAGGAGGAAGCTCCAGTCTATAAGGAAATTCTCCCACTCGTACTTTGATTGGGAACGGGCCGATATACCTTGGGCTTAACCTTCATTTTTCTCCAAATCTTATCACACCCTTGGTTGGTGAGATTTTAACAAACACCTGATCTCCAACCTAAGAACAAATCATCAAGGAGAGTGATATATTTTAAGATCATTCTTCAATATGATTCCAGAACAAAGATATTTAATTAGGAGTCACCACATACCTGGAACTCCACATTTCGATGCTTTTGGTCTGCATAGCTTTTCTGACGACTTTGAGCAGTTTTCAACCTTTCTCTAATTACCTTAGCTCTTTCAGTAGTTTGCTCGACTAACTTTGGTCCCAGAAGCTTACGATCACCAACTTCTTCCCAACATAGTGGGGATTTGCATTTTCTTCCATATAGAGCTTTGAACGGTGCCATCTGGATGCTTTCTTGATAGTTGTTATTATAAGCAAACTCCACTAATGGTAAGTGTTCATCCCAATTACCCCCAAAGTCAATGATGCAGGCACGCAGCATGTCTTCAATGATCTGGTTCACCCTCTTTGCTTGCCCATCGGTCTGAAGTTGAAAGGTCGTGCTAAAATCGGATCGTGAATCCATGACCTTCTGAAAGCTCTCCCATAAGTGAGGTGAACCTTGGATCTCTGTCAGAAACGATGCTCACGAGTACTCCATGTAGCCGCACAATCTCCTTAATGTGCATATTCGCCATTTGATTTGAGTTAATCGTTGCGCGATAAGGTAGGAAGTGAGCTGACTTAGTGAGACAATCGACGATAACCCATATGGCATAACTCTTCTTCATAGTTTTCGGAAGGCCTACAATGAAATCCATCAATAAAATTTTGCCATTTCCATTTCGGAATGGGTAGGGGATGTAGTAATCCTGCAGGTTTTCTATGTTCTGCTTTCACCTGTTGGCACACCAAACATTTTAGAGACGTATTCTGAGATGTCCTTTTTCATGCCATTCCACTAGAATTACTTCTTTATGTCTTGGTACATCTTTGTATTCCCTAGGTGGATAAAATATTTTGACTTATGACCTTCGAGGACTTGTTTCTTTAATCTCTCATTATAAGGTACACAAATTCGACCTCTAAAGGTCAAAGCACCATCTCCTCTGAAGTAGAAGTCTTCATTCTCTCCCTTGTGTACTGTAATTCTGATGTCAACTAAGTCACTATCGATGCCTTGGCTTTGAATAATCCTATCCAAGAGTAGGGATTTGATGGCTATGCTGGCCACCAATCCTTTTTTGTCGATTCCGAATCTTGCCCAGATTCCATGGCTTGTTGACTCCTTAACATTTTCAAATCGATAGGTCTTGAGCCTTGACAGGTGGGTACTTAAGCCCATGCCAGGAACAAAATCGGGGAGGGAACTTAAGCCCATAGCCGGACAATATCTTCCGTTGTGCACTCTTAGACATGGATGACGCGTTTGATGTAATGTCTCGTTTTTATTTCGAACGGTTTTAAATTCATAAACACAAAAAGATTGGTGTTAGTGTCATACACCAAAACTCATCCTTTAATAAAAAAATAAAATAAAAAGAAGCTTTTTTCTAATTCAAATTGCTATTGTCGAGAATGGATAAAGTTCATACCTCAAAGGAAACCAGATCCTAAGGGATACGAGATTACCATAAAGAGAGTTGTTGACTCTCTCTATATAGAAAAAAAAACCTTCGCTCAAATCGTAGTCGGAGACACATCTATTTCAAACTCTTTCTCTCTCTCTCTCTCTAGAACTCTAGAAGAAGAAGAACAAAAGATGACAAGCGAAGGGTAAAAGCTCAAGACCTGGAGCAAACCTTCACTCGCGAAGTTAGGATCCGAGGTAAGGGAAATTTTAGAGTATTCTATAGACTTTGTTTATTCTTAAAAAAAAGAGAGGGAGTTTTGTTGAAACTCCATTAATGAAACTCTAAGTGAAGGAGATTGAAAAATAATGATAATAATAATAATAATATAATGTATATATAGATATGTAAATAAATAAATAAAAACAAATAACAAAGGAATTCCTTCTTTGAAGTTGTTGCTACAGCAAAAGAACAAAAAAAATGATGAAGAAGACTTCTTATGGATTTTTGCAAAGTTAAAAAAAAAAAAGGAAGAGGACTCCTTCCCCAACCCTCTGTTTTCTAAAACAGTAAAGTAAAAAAAAAGAAGGGAAGAAGAAAACTCCTTCCTCATTGTATTTTCTGTAACCGAAGCAAAAAAAAAAAAAAACTCTTCTTCCTCCTTGGGGAGTCTTTGTAACAAGGCTCAAATAAAAAATAATAATAATAAATGAATAAATAAAGAAGAAATGAAGAAGAAGACTTCTTCTTTAAATGGACTTTGTAACTTATGTTTAATAAAAAAGAAAGAGATTGTCCGATAACTTTGGGCCGACTATCCGACGTAGGCACTGACCTGCCAGCTACCAAAACAACACCGGTCGTACACCGGCAACCATCCGGACCGGCCAACACCCTTCACCATCCAATCGGCCGAGTCAGCCCAGTTAGGATTTGTGAGCGCTTTCTCTGAGGAGCATATCTGGTGAGATGGGAATGGTATAAACCCCTAAGTTATGATTTGGTACTCTTGGGTTGCACCGAGCCATGGTGCCACACCCTCCCTTCACCATTAGATAGATAAAAGAAATATATATATATATATATATATATATATATATATATATATATATATATATAAAATTGTTTCGCGACTTAGGGCCCGCATAAAAATAAAAATTTAGACATGGGTTCCCTCGTAAAATGATAACTTTAAAAATCACGCAAACCTTATTTGAAGAAACTGAGATGCATCATAAGGTTTTTCAGCGTTCTGGACGCGATGGCATAGTTCATTTAGTTGTACGGTTAATCGTTTATGACATAAAAGCTAATACCCCTTATTTATAAGTATAAAATATTTATAAACTTAGGTTAAAATTAAATGGTAGATATTTTCCAACATTGGTATCCATTTAAAATAAATTACGACCATGGATCAAAATATTGTCCGATACCGATACGTATCGGACGATACGTATCGGTAACCCGATATTTTAACCCATGATTACGACTTGAAATTGAGGATTTTTAATGATGTGGATGCATTAGCGCAATTCATTTGCACACCTGACATACCGAAAAATCGAAATTATAATATACGGTTTTTTAATAACCTTTAAACTCATAAAACTTATTTATCATATGATAGACTTCTTTCGATCACGGCCAACACCTATTTTGAGGTTTTAATGTATTCTAAATGCAATGGCGCTATCCGTCTAACCTAATGACTTATCGATTAGTTGCAATCAAATGATTTCTTTTTATAACAATTCAATTACTACATATTTAATGCTTCTTTTCATTCCAATGCCTGATTTCAGCAAATCACGACTCCATCTTAGGGTTATTGAGTCTTTCGGATACAATGGTTGTGTTCGTGGACTCATTTAACCCTCCAAACTTCTATTATTAAAATATATTGTTCTTTTATACTATGACATACGATTGATATGCTAAGTTACGATATGATGACATGTAAGAATAAGATGTAAGGTGAGTTAAGCTTATACGAAACTATGATATGGACCAAAATTAAGCAAAATAAAGACGACATATGAAAACTATTCTTAGTTGCCAAGCAATCGGGTTATTTAACGATTTATGTCGAATACCGAGTTCATTTAGTAGGATGCTTGCATCTGGTGATTTAGTAGGAGGACCGCGGCCTCCGATGATTAGTAGGGGATTCGCCTTCGGTGATTTGACAGTTGTTAGAACAGCCAGTGATTAGTAGGAGGTTCACCTCCGGTGATTAGTAGAAGGTCCGCAGTCTTCGGTGACATAGTAGGATGTTTGCATCCAGTGATATGAGTTGGCCAACTATCGACGGTAGGTATTCTCGTCTTACTATACATAGTCTTAGGCTATTATCTGTGTCTAAGTTATTTTAAATTACGATTTAAACTGATACGATGAATATGTTATGATGTTAAGAATAAGGATGATAAGCTAAGCTAATTTAAGAAGAAGGTTAACAGGACCTAAGTCGTGGACCTATAAGAATAAGGTGAACGGGACATAAGCTAAAAACCTAAAGGTATAATCGCAGGACCTAAGCCGCAGATAAGCTAAAATAAGATAAGTCAAGATAAGCCTCAGGACCTAAGTCGTAGGCGAGATAAGATAAGACACGGGAATTAAGCCGTAGGCGAAATAAGCTAAAGATAAGATGCAAGACCTTAAGTTGTGGAAATGATGAAATCCTAACACATTAAAAGTAGCTTACGAATTCAATAATAAGAATATGTTATGTTACATTCTATTCATGGTGTAATTACCATCACGGGATTTCACAAGACTTGATTGAGCCATCCATGGATCAAAATATCGTCCGATACCGATACGTATCGGACGATACGTATCGGTATTGGACTCGAACGATACATTCATCCGATACAGACCGGTATCGATACGTATCGTCCGATACGTATCATTTTGGAGCTCGGACGATACGTATCGGTAACCCGATAATTTAACCCATGGAGCCATCCGATCTGGAAGTTTCCCCTATACGGAATGGGACGTATAGAATTGCTTCCACTTGAAAAGATGCGAGTATCGGGTTAAATGATGTATGTAACTCTTATTGCATTATGGGTTCTCTCTTATGCATCAATTATATTATGAAAATGGTAAGTATTTTGAACTACAGTTGGCTTGATCCCGGTTTGGATACATAGGCAACTAAAATGGCACACCTATATGCTTATGAATTCTGTATATGGTTTACGGATAGACTTTATGTGTTACGTGAGTATTGAATTAGTTTATTAGTCATATTTTCTGAAAATCATATGTCAAACGTGTTAGACACTATAAGCTTTTCATATCCATTTAAAATAATATAACTTACATTTGAAATATGATAAGCTTAAGATTAAACGTATGTATTGAGATATGATGGTTGCAAATCCATGTTAAGTTTAAGCTCAATCTAGGAATACGCTAAGCACCCCTACTGAGTACCGTGGCAATTTTGGTCTCCCTTTGACTTTATGTCGATAGATTCTATCGATCAAGATCAGGAGGGTTACAAGGAGGATTTCGTAACAGAGGGTGACTCTGACGAGAATTCCGAAGACTATTTTCCAACAGTCTGATTTCTTCGTAAGTATGGTTGAATGTTTTATTTGAAGTTATTATAACTATTATGTTTTGTATATTCACAACTTTAATTTTTAAAGTTTTTCCGCTGTAGGAGATTACTCTTATTGGAATTGAGAGTTAGACCGTTATTTAGTTTCACTCCTAGTGAGTATCTCGAGAGATATAGTAAATCAAGACTTTATTTTTGCTACTATTTTATTTGCATTTCATAGTGATGTTGGATCACTTATTATCATGACATACGGCTGTTATGGGCGACTTAGTTATCAATGTCTTACCATTTGGATAATCAAGTTGTTTAGCATTTATGGCTTTTGATTCACTTAGAAAAAAAAAATTGGCACCTTTTTCATGTATCGTGATAATAAATATTGCTCCGCGATCATGATAAGTAAGCGATAACTTGAGATCCCTAGTTATGCTCTAAAGGGGATTTTAGGGTCGTTACATGATCATGATGATCCCAAAAGTGAATGTAAGAAAAATATATATTTTAATTAGAAATTTGATAACAAAAATAAAAAATAAAGAGAAAAAAATATGCATACCTGGTATCACCACATCTGTCAATTACTAGTGTCAGCCTCTAACTATAATGCTTTGGCACTAGCTCAGATAAAATATGAATCCAAGCAACACATCCATCCAAGAACACTCCTCAATCCACATCTACAAACTCATGCACAAACGTGGTCAAACAATGTGCAATCTATTCCCTTTAAAAAGCTTCTTTGCAAATGCAATGAAAAGAAGAATCTCACGGTCCGCATATGGGCTGCTTCATCTTTACAGATTGGGGAGGAAATCTAGCCAGCATAGTACTCAAGCAGAAACTATGATTTCTTAGTCAAGATATGCACAGGTTATTTCCTAGAAGTAGGAACATCTTTCATAGTCAAGGTAGCAAAAGAGGAGCAAATAGAAAACCAGTGAATGCCATATTGAATAAAGAAAAAACAAGAAATAAACCTTTCCCTTTCACCCCATTTAACAAGACCGCCACTAGCTAGTTCAAGTAAACCTAGTTCTTCCAACTAATGCCCTAGAAATAAGGTGATCATGAGTCCCTGTGCAATAATAGGACAACAGTCAGAAGCAGGCCGAGGTAGCCCAACCGTCGGGAAATAGGAGTCTATAGTCCCTGAGATAACAAAATGATCAAGACGTCTTACATCTGTGTGCTCCTCATTATTCATCTATAGGAACAGCTCCACAATCTGAAGATCCATGATCTCAATCATATCACATCTACTTAAATACAACAAAATAACTCAACATTTTTATGTTATTCAACTCTCTTATCTTTTCTGTTCCTTTTTATCAACAAATTGAAGTAATAGAAGTTAAGTCAAGAACAGGAAGCGTGGGACTGCTATTCCATATGTTACACATGACATCTATCTCCCCAAATTAGCAACACAGATCCCATATGTTACACGTGACATATAGCCCCAAATTAACACAGCGACAGCTTACCAAATTTATCTAGTTGAGTAGCCAAATATACTCCACCTAAACTTCAAATGACATCTACAAACAAATAAAAGAGATCTTTCCCAGAAAACATGTCACCAGGAGATAGTAAGTTGCTAACTATAATATAGCTTCTTTTAATCGTAATACACAACAAACAAATTCTCCCTTTCCCTGCTTACCGATTACAAACAAAAAAAAAAAAAAAAACGTGTCCCTTCCAAAACATACTTTTCCAATGTATAGTTCCTGAATAAAACATCAAATAATTAAACCTCAATTCAGAAATTCCCAAAAATGGGGCACAACAAGTCATTACCCCATTAATAACTCGATAATACCCAATACACATGTAAAGGCCATACGTATCATGTAATTTACTCAGCAGATAAATAGATGCATATGATCAACTATATAAAACCATATGAATTTAGAATGCATATGTCAATTAGGTCCCTCGAACATCAAGCCGCTACATGTAAGAACCAAAAATATGTAAGAGATAAAACGACACTCACTGGAGCTGTGACCATATGATCAAGTAAGCTAGATAAGCAATGATTCTTTTGCTAATGATTTACTAATGACTAATGAGCACAACCATTGTATAGGAGCAGAAATGCTATCTGCTGTGCTCACATTTATGCAACACGTATTAAATGCATGAACTGAACTGAACATGAATGGACAAAACTACTGGAGCTGAGCATATAATCGAGTAAGCTAGATGGGCAATGATTCTTTCGCTAACAATTCACTAATGAGCACAACCATTGATGCAGGGCATTTACTGGATCCAATACAGCTCAGAAATACTAATAAATAGGGCTGGACCTGAGCTTAAACTTGGGCTGGGCAGGTTTAGATTCAAAGGGCCCAAACAAAGTTTAATATGGAGATTCATTGGGACTTAAACCGGGCAACAACTGGGGGCTAAAAGAGGGATAAAATTATGCTTTAATTGGATATAGTTTTAGGAATGGGAAAAGGATATTATGAGCTTACATCTGCTAATTTTAGACACAAAACACAATGAAAGTTGTTTTAGGTAGGACCTGAAACAAATTTGATTAAGATTTACTTGCACTCTGACTAACATGGTTTGTTGAACTAAACACAGCCCAATAGAAGGGAAAATCCAAGTGCGTTTATAAACAAATATTATGTAAGATGGATCTTCACAAAGTTAATAGCATAGAAGTATATTTTAGTATTTGCATAGAAAAAACAGGAAGCCTAGTCATCAAAATGTCTTACTAGAAACTCAATGTCCCAACTAGTAAATTTTATTGTATTACTCCCAATTGTATATATACCAAGAATCCAAAAGTGATTATTTGATTGCCAAGAAGACAATACTGTAGAGAAGCATGGGGACTGCTCAACAGATTTTGTATCAAAGGCTGATTAGGTACTTTTTCACTATTATTATATATGTAGTGTATTTTGATGACATTCTCTAATTCAGTGTTTGATTAAAACGTCATTTCATTTTTGTTTCACCCGCTATTCAGTGTGCTTGGTGGGTAACTTATTACCAGAAAAAGATAGTATCCATATAACTACTTTCACCAGTTGGTAGATGAAATTCACAGATTTGACACTCGATGATCAATACAAAGAGTGGTGATTTTTCCTTAGTTTAATATTGGATATCCTAAGCGGGTAACCATTTAGAGCTAGTACAGAGTAACCGCCCTGATCTCTGGCACACGGCTTGCAGAGACATCCGTGATCATGGTGTACCATGGGAAAGGTTCTTGTGTCACTTTTGGACATGTGTTCCATGTGGAATCAACATCTGACCGTCTGATATTGGGGCGATGATCTCAAGATCTATTTTGAAAGATTGGGATGAAAAACGATCTCTATCATCTGATTCAAGTTGGAACCATCAGTTGTGCCAATAGAATCTTCAGTTGCGAATACTGCTACCCTATTACATAAAATAAAATCTGCATCTCCATTTCCTTTGAGCTAATAAAGACCCAAATCCAACTCGAGTAAGCATGCTTAAAGAATAAGTGGTTATTAGCTTCATACTCGGACCAATATAATCCACATTGGAATGGAAAATTAAACCCTCTCTTCATCAAATTTTCAAGTGAATAATATCTCATGGAGATCCATCCCCCACAAGCTGAGATCTTACGGATTGGTAACGGGAGCAACATAATTTTTCCCCATCTAAAAGGTAAATCGTTTTCATGAAAAACAAACCAAGCAGATCTAGTAGAGAATTTACCTCAGCTAGTAGGCTGCCACAGCCACCCAACTTGTTTTCTTTAGAAAGGGGATGGGCCTGCACCTTTCCGTAAATGTCAAGTATTCTCTAGTTATAAGGTTGATGTAAACACAATCTCATACACTTACTACTCACTTTAGCATTGACAACACTATAAAACATATGACCTACCCAGCAACCATCATAATAACCAAAAACGCATTTTTACCAATAACGAAAACAAAAGACGAAAAAAGACCAAAAACGCATTTTCACAAAGTTAATAGCATAGAAATATATTTCATTATTTGCATAGAAAAGCAGGAAGACTAGTCATCAAAATGTTTTACTAGAGACTCAATATCCCAAATAGTAAATTTTCTATCATATGATTGATGAGATAATCCTAAAATTTAAACCATGTTATGAATACAGAATTTTGACACTCTTTTTCATCTTAATCAGCCAACTCAACTTTCCAATCAGATTCAAGTTACCGATTTAATCCAGCTTGCCTGTTGAACCAAGTGGAACCATTGGTATATTGGTAATAATAAAAAAACCGCCATGTGATGTAGCAATAGAAGTTAAACTACTTCTATTGCCAAAAATCCCCCATTCGGTCCAACTCCAAAAGCCCTAATTCACACTCTTCGAAAATCTACAAAATCCATTAATTCCTTCAATACATAAATCAGATCAAAATTAAAAAAAACAAGTAAAATCGAGAAACTGCAGATCCTAGCAGTACAAAGCAACCAAAAAAAATCATAGAAACCCTAACCTCGGTGAAAAATATGGTTGGGGTTCGTTCTTGCAGATACAACAATGGCGATCATTGAGGATAAATCGGAGGCGAGAGAGGCAGGTCGAGCACATCTCTCCATGACTGCAAGATCGGTATGCCACACACACCTTTTTAATACGCGATTTGACTCCGAAAATGCCTAAATCTCCTTCGTTTCACACGATTCCACCATTAACGAACTGATCGACATCAAAATTGGGTGAAAATTTGGAGAGAATTTGATCGGTCTTTGGAATCACAGAGAAGATTTCGAGCAATTTTTTAGAGATTAGGGAGAGCGAGAGATTTGAGAAAGTGATTACAGAGAAAAATTAGGAGATGATCAGTGTCTTCTCAAACCAATCAACAACTAGATACTTGACATCAATAGGTGGCTTTTACAGAAGGGAAGGCCAAGATAGGAAGAAGGAAGAAGCTTCCTTTTCCCCCCAAAAGAATGGGCATGAGTCCTAAGGGATTTCTGATGTATGACTTATCTCAGTAGTTCTCTATTCACTTCGTTTCAGATTACTACAATGTTACTTAATGAGAAAATCATCTTGCATGTTGAATAGCAAAGCTCAATAATTTTTGATGGAAGAAGGAAGAAGCTTCCGTCTTCCCTCAAAAGAATGGGCATGAAGCCTAAGGGATTTCTGATGTATAATTGATCTCAGTAGTTCTCTATTCATTTCGTTTCAGATTAACACAATGTTACTTTATGCCTCGTTCAAAAGAGAAAACCATCTTGCATGCTGAGTAGCAAAGCTCAATAATAGTTTCATGGTTTTTAGATGCATTATTAGTAATTGTTGTTCATAGGTTTTTCTGTATTATGGATCCCCCCCACCCCACCCCCACCCACTCAGCCACCCACATTTATGGAAGAATATTATGGGGTGATCAAAACATGGATCCTTCCCCCTCATATAAATCCACTTCCCAGTAAATTAGCATCTCTTGCTTCTACCAAGCCAGTTCCAAGCACCTTTATCAAGCGAAATAGCCCCTCATTATATTTCTACTGTACCCCCTCCGCATCTGTTCATACAAATTCAAAATCTTCCACAGGTACTATTTGCCCCATCTTTTCTCCAGGGCACTTCCTCCACTCAAGCTCCAAAACAGTGACCCTTGATTCTTTGCACTCTATTCAATGAATACCAACTCCATGTTGGTACCTAGTCTACACCTTGTTGCTACTTACACATGTAATGATGTAAGCAATATTGACCATCTTGGATTTTCCATGCCAAACACCTTGGTCGTGTACCGCTTCCAAGGCAACCATATATAGCTCAAGAGCTCAAAAACTTACAATGTTGAGGTTATTTGATTAATCATGTTAATATAGAAAAAAACTATTTGCAACAAGCAGAAATTAAGAAATTTGGTCTTCTTAGACATTTATGTACATTTTTTTTCATCAGCCTCAGGCTGAGGCTGAGGTATTTGCTTTGGACAGGAGGGAAAGGCCAATGGTAATTGCTTCAGCTCATTCTTACCCTCAGCCGCAACCTTGTTGGTTACATTAGTAAAACCAGAGGAAGAATAGACCTACATCCCACTATTGTTCCTATAGACCCCAGTCACTCCAACCAGCCCTAGATTACCTCTATTGCATCTGTTACAATTTCCAGCCCTCTAGAAGTATTATGGAAGCACCAAAAGGCTGAGCATTTGGACATATATACATATCACTTAACAATTGGAATACCCGAAATTCTTAAAAGACATCCACATAACACTTAACAATTAGAAATCAAGTAAAAGTAACAAAAAAGTTAAGAAAAGTTACAAAATAGAAGATCTCCCAACCTCCTAAATAGAGTTTTGAAGCACCTCCTAAATGCTATTATGTAAGAACATCGAGGATGTCTCGAGCTCTTAGATTCATACTAAGTGTTATTTATCATCACTGGCATCTAAATACAACTTATTGTCTTCTTTTTTTCCCACTTCAGCTACTAAAGAACTTAATCAAGGAAAACAATAGTCTGTAGCTGAAGTAAATGATTCTTCTTTGTAATGGATTTAAATAGGTGAACCCACTAACTAAATTTAATACGAAAATAAATTGAGCTTGTGATCTTAACCTGAACGTATACAACTTAAGCGCCTGATTCTATACAACCTGAACCTATGGAACCTGATCTTGTACAACTAAGTACTGTGCCTATGCTCTTAACCTGAACCTGTGCTATTCAATATGAACCCACCTATTCAACTACACAACTTGATCTTATACAAGCAGGTACAGCCCAGGCTTTTAACCTAAATGTATGTTACTTCTAATATGGTCATAAGAGCTTTATTGTGTTTCTGAATGTTGCTAACTACTGATATATTTGGTTGCGTACACATTGGCTGAGGATTTGCAAGTTTATTCCTTAGTTAAAATTTCTTTTGGTCTATGTTCTGTACTAATGTTCCATATCTAGTGGAGGTATGGAGAAAGAAAAAAAAAATGTTCCTTCACCATTAATAAAATGGTGGTAAATGATTAAAAAAATGAATGCAGAAACCTTTCATTAATTCACCATTCATTTAGTCACTGTTAGATTAATGGTGCTTACATATGTGTAACACATTCTTGAAGGCAATAACCCTCCCACCAATACTTAGAAGAATGGATTTCTAATGATGCCATGAATCTACTAAAACTTTTTGACGCGGGATGGGACACACTCTAACCCTAAAATAGCATAAATATCCAGCGCGATAGGGGTTAGGGTTTAGGGTTGTTGAATCTTCGATTAAAACAAAAATAAAAAGAGTAAGATAGAAGATCTCTGGATTTGCTCAAGAGAGACTTGTCGGCTTCACATCAACGGTTCCGAGGCCTCACACTAAGTCTATACGTCGGCTTCGCACCAAGTCGTACGAGAAATGAAAATCCACTCCTCAAGTTTGAAGGGATCACTGCCTTGGTTGAAAACTCATCGCAAGTTTTCTAGGGTTTGCAAAAAAGCAAGCTCTCTTTTCATTTAATCAATCATCAATCAGCTAATAATGTCTTTACAAGCCTTTATATAGGCTAAGAAAACCCTAAAAACATAAAACTCGAAATAGAAGAGTTCTAAAACAAATAAAATTTGAAATGACAGATTTTCGCCACAAAATCCGTTATACCATCAAATCTCGAACGTATCTCACAGATGTCCGCCAAGTGTCCATTGACGTCCGTCGTCTATGGTGTTCACAAAAACAGTGAGCACATATTTTCACGGATGTCCGTCATGTGGTCACGGACGTCCGTCAAGTGTTCACGGATGTCCGTCAATGGGTCACCGACACTGTTTTGAAAATCGCCTGGCGCGGCCGCCCAGGCGGTTCGGGCCCCGGGGCGCCCTGATTTTGGCCTGGGCGGACCGGATTTGGAGCGCCCGCCTAGGCAGCCCCGACCTGCCTCGGGTCACTCCAGTCCCCAATTTTTTTTTTATCTCCTCTTTTTTTCTTTTTTTTCCTCAGTTTTTTTCTTTTTCTTAATTTTTTTCTTCTTCCTCTGTTTTTCTTCTTCTTCTTCCTTAATTTTTTATGATCTTCCACAACACTTTTTTTTTCGGCAACTGAGCAGTGAGCACAACTCTTTTTTTGTTCTTCGTTTCTTTTTTTTCTTCCTCCTATTCTGGCAAGTGGCACATATATATATATATATATATATATATATATATATATATATATATACATAGCGGCCGTCCGGATCTTGGGGTGCCCGCTTGGGCGCCGCCCAGCGCTTTCCGGCCGAATATCCCCCCGACCACCCGAACCCACCCAGCGATTTTAAGAACACTTGTCACCGACGTCCGCCCTCTGCTGACAACGTTGCTTCACGGGCTGTTTGAAAGTCCATTTCTTGGTCCACTTTTTCCTTGTAGATTTTCTTCGCTTGATTCGGCTATGATCCAGACGAGCGGACCAAAATTCCTCGTCAATGGGTCACGGACGTCCGTTCTTTGCTGATGACGTTGCTACACGGGCCGTTTGAAAGTCCAATTCTTGGTCCAAGTTTTCCTTGTATATTTCCTTCGCTTGATTTGGCTATGATCCAGACAGGCAATATAACATCCTGAAAATTTTGACTTTAAAGAGGGAACCTCGGGATGTGTGCCTGTATGGTCACTCATTTGAGCAAGTGAGAGTGACTTAGTGGTTTGTGTGGGGTTACACTAGATGAGAAAGAGTATGGATGAGTGGTGTAAAAGCAATTCTTTTGGGTCATATACATCTATTGAGGTGTATGTGTTTTGCGGGGAAGCCGACCCTTTTAGTTAAGAGAAGGCAAGCTTCTCTTTGAAGCCACCCGGTTTGCAACAGAAAAGGGAAGAGAGAAAGAGGAAGAAGGAGACGAACTCGTGGGGTTGTGCGTCGAGCCTTAGATTTGCTTGAAGAACGTTTGTGAGATCGTGTAAGGGGAAGATCGCCGTCGGTTTCGACGTTTGGTTGTGTTGCGAGATTTGGAGCCGAATGGGGTTTTGAAAACCCATTCTTCTCACAAAGAGATGTGTGTTTGAGCCGCTAATCGTAGCGAGAGTTGTGTGAAGTGTGTGTGGAAGGATCGCCTATGATTATGTTGGCTTGGTTGTGATTGTGGAACTTGTAAGAGATCGATGTGGGTTTTGGAAACCCTTTTGTGCAACGAAGAAGACAATCTAATCGGTGAGTAAATCGTTGGATTAAAAGTAAAAAATTTTGATTGATTTAAGTTGTGTTTCTCATATGTAATTAGGAATATAGTATGTATGTGGGGAAAAATTAGAAGAATATGAGTTAGATTTGAAGAAAAATGAGTTGGAAGAAGTTAAAACCCGAGTTTGGGTGAAATCTGACGAGACTGTTCGATCGAAATAAGTAACCGATCGAACGATTTTATCAAGAGTGATATCAAGAGTGAAATATGAAGGTTTCTAGTCAGTTGGAAAACCGTTCGATTGAAATAAGTAACCGTTCGATTGGTTTGAAATCGTTTAATCGATTTTGACTGTGCTTGCCAACACTGCTTTGGTATTTTGACCGTAACTTTCTGCTCCGATCTCCGATTGCCATGATTCTTACGGCGTTGGAAAGAGGACAGAAAGCTCCACAACTTTTATAAATTGACAAACTTGTGAATCAATCGTTTTAAAGGTCAAAATTAAGTGAGAAGTTGGGTTAAGTTTTGAGTGAGTATGTTTTGACTGAAGTGCCGAAACGGCTTCAGTATTTTTGCCATAAGTATTTACTCTGAACTCTGATTTACGCGATTTTTGAGGCGTTGGAAAAAGGGCAACAAGATCCACAACTTTTGTGAATTAAACATTTTGTGAATCCAAATATTTAATGGTCAAAAAATTAGGAGGAAGGTTACATCAAATTCCGAGTTAGTATGAACTTGCCCTTTCCCATCTCATTTTGAGAAGACACTTAAATATGTCTAAGTTATTAATGATTAGAGTTAATCCTTGATGAATCATTGTGTTCTTGTGATTTAGATTAAGGGCGGGGGTCATCGATAGGACTTTTCTTGGCTCGGCATAACTTCAAGGGTTAAGGTAGGGGAACTTCAATACAAACTTACATGTTTGACTCTGATTCATAGTTCTTTGATATGATTGAATGTTTTGACAGTCTTTGAACTAGAATTTGAAATCTTTTGAATACAAAAATGAATTGAAATCCGACATGATCTTTAAAACGTGATTAAAACATGAAAATAGAATTCTGACCTTGAATATGAATTTGAACCATAAATCTAAAATTTTTGAACTTCGATGCTAAAATTTGGTATTGAACTTGAATATGATCTTCGCACTTGAAATTTTGAATCCTTTGAACCATGAAATATGAACTTTGGACTTTGAGTTAGAAATCTGAACTTGAATTCGAATTCAAAACCTTTTGAGTCTTTTGAACTTGTGTGAATGTACGCCCTTGGACCGCTTTGGCGGGATTTACGTACTTTCTTGGACATCTTTGTATCTATGTACGCCCTTGGACCGCTCTGGCGGGATTTACGTACTCTCTTGGACATCTTTGTATCTATGTACGCCCTTGGACCACTCTGGGGGGATTTACGTACTCCCTTGGACATCTTTGTATCTATGTATGCCCTTGGACCGCTCTGGCGGGATTTACATACACCCTTGGACATCTTTGAATCTATATACAGCTTTGACCACAGTCTCTGTGAATCAAACTATAAGTCAAGAAAATTTAAGTGGACCGCTATGGGCGGATTATGGGTATCTGTGGACCACTATGGGCGGATTATGTGTGTTGGTGGGCCGCTATGGGCGGATTATAAGTACCTTGTGGGCTGCTAGGGCGGAATCAAATCAGTAGAACCAAGACAAAACATGTCAGTAAATGAGAATCGGACTTAGTAAATCAAAGATCAGACAAGTAAGCTACGTAAGAACGTGTAAGACATGTAAGTTATGTAAGACATGTAAAGGAATTTAGGTGAGAATGTGTAAGTGAATGTAAACCAACTCAGTAACCAAGGACAAGAAAATGACTTTGAAATCAGTTTATGTTTGATATGAAAATGTTTTCCATTTCGATATGAACATGTTTTAGATTTTGTCATTTAATCTATGCTTCATTATGATAAGATGTGGAGTTGTATTGAGTTTCTTCTACTGAGCTTAGATGTAGCTCACCGTTCGACTATACGTCACAGGTATAATAATTATCAGGACACTGGACTTGTGGATTGAGGACTTGAGGATTGATAAGATTTTCGGGATCGTAGATTTTGGTAAGTTGTGGTGTTGTTAGTTATTGTTCATGCTAGATGTTAGAATTGGAGATTTAAATTATGCCATAAGTATTACCTGCTTTAATTTCTGCATGTATGTGGATGTACCAAGTATTCTCTGTATAGATTGTGAAGTACGATCTGGCGGTCCGGATTTTTCCATAGTGTTTGAAGAAATGAAAAAATATCTCAGAAAATTCAGGTTGGGAATATCCGGGCTGTTACAGGCGGACCTAAATTCCTAGTCACTTTTTTACTTCTTTACTTTTGTTTCTTCTTAGAATGCAGTAATCCAGATTGGCCATCTCATATAACTATTAAACCTTAGTTGGAACTACGAGACAACTAGCATCAATGATCTCATGTAGCATCAATGATCGTAGTATCAGATAGACTGTCTCATGACGCAGATATCATCTCCGAATTCAGTAGGAAACAGTCTATTAGGGTTTGAATCTTTTCCTGACAGGTAACGCCCTCAAGCATGTAGCGTTGAGGTCAGGGGTTCCAATCCCATATTTACCTATAAAAAATGATTCCATGAATCTACTATAATTTTTTTACTTCTTTACTTTTGTTCCTTCTTAGAATGCATTAATCCAGATTGGCCATCTCATATAACTACCAAACCTTAGTTGGAACTACGAGACAGGTAGCATCAATGATCGTAGTATCAAATAGACTGTCTCATGACGCAGATAACATCTTCAAATGCAGTAGGAAACAGTCTATTAGGGTTTGGATCTTTGCCTGAGAGGTAATGCCCTCATGCATGTAGCGTTGAGGTCAAGGGCTCCAATCCCATATTTACCTATAAAAGAAAAGAGTAATAGATAAACTATGAGACAGATAGCATCTTAGAGAGATTACATTACATACACTATCCCATATAGAATAAATGATTACAGTAGTATCAATGATCCGTCAACAGGGATCTTTTAAACTATTCCACCATATTTGCAATCCTTTAATATTGAAGTAGGTCACATAAAAAGGAAAAATACTTCAGATAGGCTCAATTTAGGCTCAACTTCATATAGACTATTTTATGACTCCCTATGTAATGAGTCGCTGTTTTAGTCGTATGATATGAGTTTGCATTTGATTATAATCCATATAGACTCCATTGAGGCTAGAAAATGAAATCTTGTAATTGGTCCCTAATTTAGGCTTTGTTTAGGCTTCAATGTTGAAATGGCTGATCTTGTTAAGAGTCCCTATTTTATGAAATTGAGTGACTGAGTAAAGTGTGATGTGCTCTAACCACTTTAACAATATCTGATCTGTTTAATATTAAAAGGATAAGCCTTTTCAAATCTGTCTCATAGTTCCTTCTAATGGGCATCATGGTTAGTGTGCCAGCAGCTTTTGTTCCAAAAAAGTATCCTTGTCCTCTATCGCTAAAACATTTCAGATTCTCTTTGTTTGTTGTTGTCTAGCCTGAAATGAATAATTTGTATTAATCTTTAACATTCTTACGCTTGGTAATTTTGGATGGCTTGTCATTGGCATGAAGCACTTTTTAATCATAGAACCTTGTCCAAAACTAATTATCACAAATTTTAGTGTTGAAGGGATTTTAGGTGAGGCTAAAGGGTTCTTCATTAACTTTATAACCTCACGGTGCTGGTTAGGAAAGTCAAATGTAAAACAAATTTCTAGGCATTTGCTTTCAATATTAGTTGTTCCAGTCAATTAAGATGCCTTGATCCAAATGACACAAATGTCAGTCATAGTCATAGGGAAACTGCGGACAATTAACATAAAGAAAGGATATTCAAGAATCAGCCATAAGTACAATAACAAGAATTGATAATACCAAAAATGTCACGACCCAAAATCAACGCACCTCGATCTCAAGTCGTGACCCAGTCAGATCAGAAGAAAACTGTAATAAAAAATTTCTAACAAGGGATATAATACAAATATTCAAATAACCAGATTTCAGAAGAACAGAAGAAAATTTTCCTTTCATTATATAGAACTGGTCAGAACAACTCACTACATTTAATTACACAACTCCTTTGTACAACAAAGCGCAAACGACTATATATATATAAAGTTTTGACACTACTACAATGAAGTCACCCACTATTAACATACTTTATACACAGATAACCTTGCTAGACACAGAATTCTTCACCAGACAACATTGTCGAGAACTCCGTCTACAGCTCTTCCTCCAATCTCTTTCCTTAACCTGCAGAGTGGTTAAATCATTGTAAGAGTTAATCCACATGCTCCGCAAGTAATCCATTCTAATAAATATTGACTAAATCACTAACAACAAAATTTCAAATTTCAGTTATCAAGATACCTTACAATCAGTTTTTTAGATGAAGTCAGGTTGGTATTAAAGTAACTAATAAAACAATATTACAACAAAACTCATTGCTAATGTCATAAATCAGACACATAAGTAATAAATCTCCCACTTAAACCACCAAAACATATTTATCTCTGCTGGAAAATATTTTATAGCTAACAGCACGAATACCATGTTTTTTTCTCAACTAATCTTCTAATTAAGGTCAGATAACAGAGCAGATAGCAGATTCACAATCTGGCCAGGGTGTTAGAATTGTCTCATCAGGACCCATAGGCACCATCTCATTGCCTATCAGAAAATATGTATTCAGATCCAAAGCACAAATATCAGAAAACAAAGATTTATATTCCCAAAAAATTTTACACTCAGAAATGATACAAATAACCCTTAAAAAATCAGAAGTTCAGATTTAATCCAGATTTAAAGATTGATATTTAGGTCACCCGAGTAATTATATTAAATGCGGTGCTTTTGCAAGTATTCAGGTTCAACACAATGTATATATATATATATATATATATATATATATATATATATATATATATATATGCAGAATTCAGATTGCGGGGTAGAGGTTTTAATATATGATCTTCGGATTATTTCAAGCAAACGTGACAAAAATTAAAAATATACTCCATACCTGAAGACCTGAATTTACAGGGCTGAATAATATACCCATATAATTTTGTATCCAAAAATTTAGATTCTAACATAGTAATTTTGGGAAATCCCCAAATTCTTGTCAATTAAAGTATATACCAGCTAACAAAAGAAAATCTAATTCATGAATGTATCAGATCAAAAAGGAACTCCAATTTTTTTCAAGCATGTATTGAGTTCATAACTAACCAAAACTCATATATCTCAATAATTTTGAGAAACCACAAAATATTTACAAGTTGTAATAATTAGCTTAAAAACAAAAACAAATTGAATCAAGATATATTAGAATAGGGAACCTGCCTCATAATTTCAGGTTTAGGGTTCTTCATTCTCAATTCCTCTTCTACTTCAATTCTATCTCTCTCTAGGTCTCTCTCTCTCTCTCTCTCTCTCTCTCTATTTCTTCTTCTCTTTTTTTTTTTTTTTACTTTTACAAAACCCACGAAACCCAAGTCTCTCGCCCCTTCTAGACCCCTAAAGAGCCCCTTGTAATTATTGAATTACTAGTATACCCCTTAAAATCTCATCAATACCCAACTTCCCTCTTATTTATTGAATTACCTATATATCCCTAGCAATCATCCCAATGCAAAAAATAACCCATCCTCAATAAATGAAAAGACTTAAATACCCCTATTACACAATATACAAAATTCTAAATGCATTAAATAAATAAATAAAATTAAACATTTGACCTGGTTTCAAATCGGGTCCCTACAAAAAGAAAACTCTTTTTTCATTTCCCCATTTCAATGCTCATAAGCGGTGAAGAGAAACAAAATTTAAATGAACAATAGGTGCCAGATGTGTGCATTATGTGTATGTAGGCATGTGCACGCGCGTACACACATACACACATATTAGCTAGTCCATTAGACCAAGCATATGCCTGGTGAAGACCTCCCAAAAGCTCTCTATTAGTCCCATAGACCTCCCAAAAGCTATAAATTTCCTTTTCAAAGACAATCTAGGAAATGATCCCTTGCTCTGTATGACACCAAACCCATATCTTGGATGTCATGTGGACAATTATGAAGCAATTTCGAGGGCCAAACCAGGCATATGTCTGGTTCAATAGCCTAGATAACCATGATTATATATATATATATATATATATATATATATATATATATATATATATATATATATATATATATAGGGAGCCGGTTCAGTCCTCCAATGACGGATGGTGACGTTCTCCAAGGTACACATGGAGCTCCACGTGGAACTCAAAACACTATTTGGGTGCCACATGGAGCACGGGTGTGTTGTTTAGATCAATTTACGAAAAAAGAATTGCAAAGAAAGAATTTTAAAGCACAAGTTAAACATTGACAAGCTTCAATGGTCCAAATTTTACGGCTAAAAAATACATGGTGAAGATGAGTTTTCAAAAAAATAAATTTAAAGACGATCTAATCAATGCACCCATGCTCCAAGTGGCATCAAAACAGTGTTTCGGGTGTCGCATGGAGAACGATCACCGACTCACCGTCCACCATTGGACGACGTAACCTTTTTCCATATATATATATATATATATATATATATATATATATATATATAAGAGAGAGAGAGAGAGAGAGGGTAAGAAATTGGCCATCATATCCTCCACAAATCCTCAAAATATTCACCAAAAGAAAATTATTATTTTTGTTAAAACAAAAGAACTCCATAATTGCAGACAAGATAAACGATATCAAAGAGGATAGCTCAATATATAAAATCAATAAAGATTCAGTTCACACAGCTTGTAGTGAAGCTTACTAACTCAAAAACACATTATTGAATGGCATCCTTTGACATCTTTCCTTCAGTGAGAACAACTTTCGTCATGGATTTTTTCTTGTGTTTGCAATTGGGAGGTATCTCTCCTACTTGAGCATGTTAGATCACGAGCTCTGATTGTCTCTTTTGGCTGCATGCGCAATGTCCATGATCCCTGAAATCCTAGTTTGAAAAAAGAGAGGAAGAAGATTAATGTACATGGAATATTCTCTCTATCTCTTTCTCTTTGTGTATGAGAACATTATTTTCTTTCCTTTTTTTGAAAAAAAAAATCGGTGGATCATTGTGATTCATGGTGCTTCACAGTAAATCAATGGGAATAATAGTGACCCATCCGAATCACTGTGGCAAATTAGAACTTTATGGTTCAGATCACGAACCGGTTTGGGTGCGGTGCAGTTCTGTCTGGTTCGCTACTCTAGTAAGCGAACCGGACATTAGCCTTTTTTATCTTTTAGTAAAAATTGTTGCCAAGGAGGTGGGACGTGACTCAAAACTGCAATCTATGCCAATGAGTGCTCCCCCTAACCAACTCTGCTATTGTGTGTGAGTGTGTCTATATATATATATATATATATATATATATATATATATATATATATATATATAGAGAGAGAGAGAGAGAGAGAGAGAGAGAGAGTCAAAACTCATCCTACCTCTGGAAAACTGGGTTCACTCAACAATGGAAACCATGAATTTGAACCGAGCAAACCCGCAAACCAGGTAACAGTGGTTCGGACTTAAGGTATTTTCTAAGAGGTTGTTGCATTGATCTATGCATCACCCGCTCAATCCATGCGGCACCCAAAACAGGATGTTGGATGCCACTTGGCACATTTTTAAGAGATCTTGGAGAAAATGAAGGTGCTCCACTGTTACCATGGATGAAGGGGCATACGGGTTCGAATGAATGGATGAACCCATACGTTCAAACGTCAGATCAAGTGCTACGTGACACGCACTAGTTTTGGGATCATTGCAGATTTGGGATCATGTGCCATGTGGCATGTGATCATAAAACAAAACAGCAGTCAAAGTTTGGGCACCGTGCTGCACACCGTCGTACATTGAATTTTACCCATTAGATCACATTTTGGACTGTGGATATCTGCCCTTTTTATTTTATTATTTTGCTTTTAAATGGACCTAATCGTCCTTTGGCAAGTTGTTGTGACACCAAATCCAGCCACATGGACTCCACCTGGTTCGAAGGCATGGATCCACCATGCGTTCAAACCCATGTCCCTGGTCCTATATATATATATCACAGTTGGAATGGAGTTGAGCTCCGTGTGTTGCACCTGATCCATCTGAGCACCACTTGGCACCAAAACTGAGGATCGGGTGCCACGGAAACATCGTCAAGGTCGATCAGGTAGCATAAAAAAAATTAAAAGGGTAGTTATTCACTATTGAAAATTTGATTAAAGGAGGAAATTTTCACTACACCAAATTTGGGCTCTGATTTGAAGGGCAAAATTATTTGAAACATTATTATTTTTCCTTTGAAAAGCCAAATGAGAGAATGGCTCTGTAACTCGCAGATCATGTGCCACGTGACACATGAACTGAGTCAACTGACATCTGAGTGTAGCACCAATGACACTCCACTCGGATGCATATCCCTGCAATATATATGTATGTCTCTGCGTGTGTGTGTGTGTGGGCGGGGGGGGGGGGGGGGGGGGGGTGGGTGATGAGAGAGTAGATGTTATACGCACCAAGTTTCTGTTTGTTGAAGGAGCGTAAGGTGGGAGAGAATGGGTAGGCACATAAGTAGGATGGAGCGTCCATAGATAAGCAAGAAAGGCAACTCCACCTTCTGCTGCTAAAGTCATATGAAAGCAGCCAAGAGTTTGCCCAACAAAAAATTTGCTCACTTTTTGGGCTAAAAATTAAGAAGGAGAATGAACGGATCCCTGCTCGAGTAGGATAAGATATGGTATCCCTCAACACCCATTTGACTCCATAGTAATCATCAAGAACCCATATTTGAATTTTAGAATCAACATTTTTGAATGCAAAATAAAGGCGTCCTTTAGATTCCCCGAAACATTCCACAACTTGGTGATGATGGCGTGGCTCTAATTCTCCTGGTAACGCGATAATCCGAGATCGCATCAGCTTGAGATCAAGAATGAGGATGTGACGGGGATGAGAGAGAAAGTGTAGTGCTCCATTCAAGAATACAGCTGGTCGATCCAAAACGTAGTTGAAGGGAGTGGGAGAATCGATATAGAGAGTAGATTGGGCCCATTGGGCAGTGTGAGATGAATACATTTGGAGATGTAGATGGGTGGGATTAGGGGAGGAGTGAGTGGTGGGATTGAGGAAGATAATGACTTGAAAGTGAGGGGGTTCAAAGACTAAGGAAAAGAATTTAGGAGGTGGTGGGGGTTTGTTAAAAGGAGGAGGTGGTAGATCCATCCATTTATTCAAAAGAGGGTTACATACAAAATAAGAATCAATCTGGTCTTGGGAAGATAAGAGCATCAATCCATTACTAATATCTAACAGTCTGATGAATGGGGAGAAAGTTGTAGGAAGAGCAACTTCATGAAGAGATTCTATAAATCTAGGATATGTAAAAGAGTATTGAGCATCTCTAGGTTGGATATATATGCCAAACTGGATTCTTGATTCCACTAGTTTTCTCTCACTAAAAACATAAGAAACCAGAAAATTCCATCGCTGGGAGACACATTGGAATCTGAACAGAGATTTAGTAGGCAAACGCTTCATGATCTCTATCATTATATCATCACATAAGCCCATTTCTCCATACCCACCTTTCTTCATCCTACCTCAAAATCCAAACATTCAAAATCTTCAATCTTTAAAACAGACAAGGACTCTTCTCTCTAGGACACGATTCTAGGGTTTTCTTCAATCTTCAATCTTCAATCTTCAATCTTCAATCTAGGGTCTTCTTATCAAAAAGATTCAAAATCTTCAAGCTTCAAAAAATGATATTCTTCTTCTTCTTAGGGTTTTCTTATCCTACACGACGATGAGGAAGGAGTAACAATTTGGTGGTTAATGTTAGTTATCAATTTGAATTAACTGATACGAGAGACGGTTCCCCAATGGTTATATACTTATATTCATTTAAGATGTGTTATATTTTTATATCAAATAAAAAAAAAAGATATGTTATATTTATGGGAATTTTGCAAATACTCCCCATTAGCTATCCCGAAATTGCAGATAACACCTCAACTTAAGCTTAATTGCTCTGGTTTAACATTTGCGTGTCACTATTATTCCGATTTATTCTCTTCTAGAATCCCGTCGGGAGTCGATGATGCACTTAACACTCTGTCTGCTCGAATCACTCCAGAACAAAATGGCTACCTTTGCAATGACTGCACTCCGGCTGAAGTTCATAAAACTCTATCACAAATGCACCCCCAAAAAGCACCCGGACCGGAAGGAAGGCTAGCCCTCTTCTTCCAAAATTTTTGGAACGTTGTCCACTTTGATGTTATTTCTATTACTCTCGGATTCCTAAATGGTAACATCGATATCACTCCCATTAATGAAACTCATCTAGTGTTGATTCCAAAAACAAAGAGCCCAAAGACTGACAGAATTTCGGCCAATTAGTTTATATATATATAATGTGATATATAAACTAATTGTTAAGGTTCTTGCAAATAGGTTGAAAGGGGTTTTACCCTCTATCATATCTACCAATCAAAGCGCTTTTGTCCCAGGGAGACTAGTCACTGATAACATTATTGTGGCCTATGAAATCAATCATTATCTTAGATCAAGGAAAAGGGGTGCAGGTTTTTATGCTCTCAAACTAGATGTCAGTAAAGCATATAACCGTGTTGGCCTTTTCTTGAAGCTTGCTTGCTGAAATTTGGGTTTGATCACCGGTGGGTAAACTTGATAATGAAGTGTGTCACTACTGTATCCTTTTCTTTCCTCATAAATGGAATGATTTGTGGCAAAGTAATACCTTCCAGGGGGTTGTGCCCATACCTCTTTATCATTGTAGCAGAGGCTTTTTCTTCTATGTGTACTAATGCTTTGCATGAAAGAAGAATTTCAGGAATACAAATATGTAGGACTGCCCCAAAGGTCTTTCATCTCTTATTTGTCGATGATAGTCTATTATACTTTAAAGCAAATAAGGAGGAAAGCCACCAGATCATTAACATGTTACACTCCTATGAAGGCGCTTTCGGGCAAATTATCAACTTGGAAAAATCTTCTATAGCATTCAGCTCCAATGTCTCACACACTGACAAATTGGACCTACTCCAACAATTCGCAATCCAAGGGGCAAATTTTCATGAAAAGTATCTTGGTCTTCCTAATTTTTTTAGTAGGACCAAAAATTTTAAATTCGGGTACCTAAAGGAGAGAATTTGGGCGAAACTTCAAGGGTGGAGGGAGAAATTGTTATCCAAAGCAGGAAAAGAAACACTCATCAAAGCTGTCGCTCAAGCTATCCCTACTTATGCAATGAGTTGTTTTCAACTACCGATAACCTCATTACAAGATATCTTGGCCTCAATTGCATGTTTCTGGTGGAGCCATAACAAGAACAGTAAGGGGATACCTTGGATTGCATGGAATAAGTTGTGTACTTCTAAAACTTGTGGTGGACTGGGCTTCAAGGATTTACGGGCCTTCAACAAAGCCATGCTAATGAAACAGGGATGGCAGCTGCAAACAAACTCCTCTTCGCTCGCGACTCAGATTTTAAAAGCAAGATATTTCCCTAATTCCTCGTTCGTGGAATTAAGCCTGGGCTACAATCCTTCTTTCACTTGGTAGAGCATCTGGGGAATCAAAAACATCTTGGAAGAAGGAATAATCAAAAGGGTTGGTAATGGGCGATTGATCGACATATGGGGGGATAGGTGGATCTCTTGTGCGAGTCCTTACAAAGTGATCACTCCTCACAAAACCCAACAAATCCAGAAGGTGGAGGACATTATTATAGGCAAGCCACAACATTGGAACTCAAATCTTATAAAAAAATGCTCTTATGTGGGATGATGCTGAAATTATCCTACAAATCCCGCTCCCGCTCCATCCATGTGATGATAAAATAACATGGGCTCTCAATAGAAAAGGTAAATTCAGTGTTAGAAGTGCTTATTTTACAGCTCGAAAGTGCTATGACAAGAATCGGTCATGTGAAGGCTCCTATAGCTATGCCTCATCCGATTTCGTATGGAAAAAGATATGGAATTGCAATATCCCAAATAAAATTAAATATTTTGCTTGGCGAGTGTGCAAGAACATATTACCAATGCGATATAATTTGTGGAAGAGGATGATCACTAATGACACAACATGTGGACTAGAGACCAAAACCACTATACATGTTTTAAAGGAATGCCCCCACTCGATTCCCCTCTAGTTCATGTCATCCCTAGGTCTTAGGTGTGCTGAACACAAGGCAAAAAATTTCTTTTTTTGGGTGAAGCAAATCATATCCGAAAAGGAGGATAGTTTGGATCGTTTCTTGGTTATTGCTTGGGCCATTTAGAATCTTAGAAACAAAGTGGTTATGAACGAAGATAAAGGGGATGTTGTGCAACACATTTTATGGGTGGAAGGTATGCTTTATGAATTCAAAAAGGCAAATTCCATAATTGATGTCACGTCTGTGGATCATCCTAACCGAAGTGGAATCTGGTGTAAACCAAGGCCGGGTTATTTCAAAATAAATGTTGATGCGGTGTGGAAGAAAATCCGGGTCTACACAGGTGTAGGAGTTGTTATTCGGGATTCCGGGGGTTTGGTCCAGGTATCGATGACAAAGGGCTACGACAACATACCAAATCCTCTTCAGGCCGAAATGCAAGCAATTTTTGACTTGCTGCTGTTCAATTGATAAATTCATGTCATGAAGATCGTTCTTCCCTCACTATGCTGATTGAGGATATTAAGGGGTTGATGAACAAGTTTTATTTAGCGGCCTGCTGTCATGTCTTTCGAGATTCTAACAAAGTGGCACATGGCCTTGCGAAATTAAGAATTAGTTCTACTAATGTTTCTATTTGGATGGAGGACTATCCTCCTTTTATCTCTAATCTTGTAACCAATGATTTATGATAAAAGAATTCCTTTTCTCCCAAAAAAAAAAAAAAATCCGTTTTCGTATCCATAAAGTAAAATACCTTAGGTAAAGGAGCGGCAATTTTTAAAGTAATTACAATCCTAACAAATGTCTTTTTTGCCCCTTAATGTGGCAGAGACCTATATTATTTACAATTATGCCACTAACAGTTACTTGATTATCTATAAATTTTTTTATTCCAATAACAAAGTTCAACATGATTAAAGCTTAAATAGTCTCAGTAAAATACTAAGTAATCAATGTCTCATTTATTTAAGAAAATCAATAATAATAACTACAAAGGAAAGTAGATAATTAGGCCACGAAGCTTTCATTGCCATTCATTTCGGGTTCTTGAGCACCATGTGCAGTCTCATCACTATAGACCCATACGTTATCCTTAGCTACACATGTCTCATCTGGCCACCCACATCAATAAGAGGGTATGTATGTTTACACTTATATGGAACAGACATGCAATCCATTGAAGCGAGAAAATAACAATCATAATAATATGATTATTTCTATATATTTCATGTGTGTGTACTTGTGATATGTATAATTTCAATAAGTTAAATGAACTGAACATAAACATGGATATCAATGTTGCATGAATGTCTCCCTTCTTTTAATTTTATCTTTCTTATCATTTAATGCACGTTAGATTCCGTCCCGCTCAAGACGTTGGGTCGTAATCATGCTTATCACTTGTTTAGTTAGTCTCCGTCATGCTTAAGACGTTGGGTTTAATCGTTCATATCATTTCACTACAAAAAAAGGGACTTTTGGAGACGGTTATTAGAGACGACTTTTCGAAGCCGTTTCCAATAACTATTTATTGAAGACCGCCATTCAAAAGCCGTCTCGGATGCTTTTATTAGAGACGGCTAAAACCGTCTCCCTATATAAAATAATATATAAAGACACTTATAACCATCTTGATATGATTGATTTAAGGGATAAGTTGGTGAAAACTTTAGAGACTAAATTAAAATCCGTCTCTAAAAGTTACGTTAACATGAATAGAGACGACTTAAGCCGTCTCTTTCGTTAGCATGTACAGACCTTACTAATCCTTATAAAGCACTGGATAATATGTACATACCTTACTAATCCTTATAAAGCACTTAATAACTTCTCTTCTCCTTAAAAACCACGACATTCTCTATTCCAGACCTTCTCTATTCCATTTCTACTGTCGAGCTCTTAATAGAGACGACTTAAGAGATCTCTATTCCAGACCTTCTCCATTCTCTATTAAGAGATCTCGACGTAAACCTTCTCTATTCCATTTCTCTATTCCAGACCTTCTCTATTAATAGAGAATGGTGACGGTTTAACCTTCACCTTCGTTTCCATTTCTCCAAGGGTTTGAGCTCCGATGTAGAGATCTCTTAATAGTTTGAAGTAGAGAGCTAGGGTTTGAGACGAATCGAGGTTTGTAGATCTAAATTTGGACCAATCTCTTCCAAATTGTCTATATAATTGAAACAAGCTCTTCGAAATCTATTTGATTTTTATCTGACCTTCAATGGTTTGACGCAGAGAACTACGGTTTGAGAGGAATAAGAGGTTTGGAGATCCAAGTTTGGCGTTTGGATAGGGTTGGCAGATCGAAATCGAGATCTAAGGTTGGCGTTTGGGTCGAAAGGTTGGCAGATCGAAATCGAGATCTAAGGTTGGCAGATCGAAATCGAAATCGTTTGGATAGGGTTGTCGTTTGGATCGAAATCGAGATCCTAAAATCCACAGCATGGAAGGTCGAATTCGATATTTATTTTACTTTCTAGGTAATTTGCCTTTTACTTTGGCTTAAGTTTTAGTCAATCTAATTAGATCGTTCGTCTGATTTGGTAGGGATCTCAGGCCAACAGTTTAAATCGGATTTGGTAGACAAAGTTCAGATCTAAGGTGCTTAAATCTGATCGTTCGTCTAATTGCTTAAATCTGAGTAGACAAAGTTCAGATCTAAGGTGCGAGTCAAACAAAGTTCAGATCTAAGGTGTGGTTCAATTTCGATTTCCATTCAAGCTGCATTTCGATTATGATTTCGATTCAGATTCTAAGTTGATTTCAAATTTTGATTCGTGAGTGAACGAATTTTGATTTTGATTCAGATCAAGTAGATTTTGAATTTGTTTGCAATTTGTTTGGAATTAGTAGAATTTTTTTACATGGCAAAATACTCACTGATATGATTTTTTCGTGTAAAATTTACTGATCTGTATTGGTTTTTATTTACATTTTTTTTTTCCATTTCTAGGCATTTGTAAATGCAAAAATCAAAGCATCATATGTGGATGCTCTGTTTGAGTAGTTTAGATATTCCGATTAGAACTAATTACCTGTATTTAGTCTATTTACATAGGAAAAACGTGCGAAATGTACTATAAATAGGATTAAAATACAATGAAAAATAGTTACATATGTTAAAAAAAAAAAATTAATTACATATTGGGGATTTTTGTGATTATTTAAGATTTAAAAAAAAAATTCCATTTAAAAAACTTCCAATTACATATTGGGAATTTTTGTGATTTTTTAAATTACATATTTGGTTCGATGTATCGGCGATACATTGAATGTATCGGCCGGTACACCGGTAAGTATAGTAAAACATGAAGTGTTCTAGGTTCAGATTTACAATGGATATAATCCAAACAGTAACTATGAGCATGTTAAACACTGAGAACTAATCTGGGTAAACTGATTAGCACACTGCTAACAAACAAGAGAACTGCTAAGTCAGTGCACATAAAATAGACTATGCTCCAACAGATGTTATGGGTTCCATAATGGTAACAAAAATGATAGAAGCTTTCTATGCCTATGAAGCAATTGAAGCTACATGGACGAGATTAGGGATCTCTTATGGGATAAATTATACCTGATCTCTTATATCTTAGGGAGTGGGAATTGGTGTCCGACTTTGTCAAAAACTGGCATTAACAGTGATAGAAAATATTTTGTTTGTTAAGGTGGATATGAATCATAGATGTATATTTAAGAAAGTGTGAAGAGTAATTAGAGGTTTAAAATCATTAAAGTTATTTTAGGACATGGTTAGAATCAAGAGATAGTTTAGGAACTTAATTGGATGTAAACATGTTTGTTTAAAGATATTCCCCTTCCTAATAAAATTATCTTAAGCCATTGCCAAAATGTAGCTTTTAAAGTTTCTTCATGGTATAAGAGCCATGGCTGGCTCCGGTCATGTGATCAGGCCAGCCATGGTCTTGGCTCCTCTCTTTACGGTTTCTGCAAGTCATCTCCCTCTACTTTTTTTGTCCTTTTTTTTCATTAGCAGTTTTTGTTTTTCTTTGATCAATAAAATCCTTACCTCCTATTTCACAAGTTCAACCTTGTTTAACATCATAAATTTATGCAAATCATTCAAAATCTCCATTGGAAGATAATCAAGCTGCATGATCCAATCAATAGCTCCATGGAGAGATGTCGCTGAACCCGCCCGATCTAGTGGGCCACTGACTCCACAACACTTAAGATGAATGAGATGCAACGGTGATAGATTTCACAGACAAGCCCTTTTTTCTTGTAGTCATCATCATCATTGCAGTCTTATCTCATC
This sequence comes from Chloranthus sessilifolius, assembly GCA_021018995.1. Classification (NCBI taxonomy): domain Eukaryota; kingdom Viridiplantae; phylum Streptophyta; class Magnoliopsida; order Chloranthales; family Chloranthaceae; genus Chloranthus; species Chloranthus sessilifolius. The sequence goes on from CM037589.1 coordinate 149,857,673, forward strand.
TATTTGGGGTTGGCTTTGCAAGCCCTTTTTTCTCCATTTGATCAAGGCTAACAACCTCTATGTAATTTCCCAACCCTTTATATCTTTTTCTCACCGCTTCTCTCTGGGTCTTCTCTGGTCTTTCTCTTCTTATTGTGTGGTCTTTCTCTTCTTATTGTGTGCTTGTTGCTTTTCCAATCCTTCTTGCTGGGTGTGCTTCGTGCCTCCATTGACTGTAATACCAAAGAGTGATTTGATTAGATGGTTACAAATCTCTAACGAACATGAATTGGCCGACTCCCGTCTACATGAGAGCCTGCCACCTATACATCATGATGAAATAATTGTCCTGTGTACAGAATTTGATGACCTGTTCACAACCCATTCACCTTATGTAAATTCAACTTCCTCTGACTGGTGTACCGCATGCTAGTTTTAGCAGTCAGAGTTTTGTAGTATTTATGGGTCCATTTGGCAAAGCTCCCCACCCGCTGCTGTCGGGCGTGGCACACATTTGATAACCCACTCTAGCTGTGGTAGGGAGCAGGTGGGCAGCTGCCGGCGGCCCCATGTAGTTGGGGTTTTGTGCTCCCGCTCCCATCCATCACATTGCCACAGACCCCATGTGGCCATTTTCCTTCAAAGTGAGCATGCAACTCTTGAGAATGGGATGGTTCAGTGAGCACGACCTTACTGAATTTCTACAAATACATCTAATCATATCTAGTTGAGGTGAGGGAGGTGCCATTATACCTCAATAGTAGGCATTCATTGATGCTATAGTACACGAAACTGGGCTAATATAAAAATCTAAGTCTAGTTGGGATAATATGGTAGGCACTCAAACCACCGACTAAAATCCACTACAGTCAAACTCCACCACAGTCCACTCCAAAAACATACAAGTCATATATAGTACAAAAAGTACATATTTATTAAGAAAACAGCCCCTTTAGCTGAGTCCAACAACCTACCTGTTTATAGGTGAAGAGGGGAGAAGGACAGTTGGTGACTGGTTAGCTGCAGAAACAAAAATAAATCGGAGATACATTCAAACCAGTGTTAGCTACCTCCACATAAACAACTTTAAGGTCAATTATTACAAACAGAGGTTACTAGCTCAGGTTTAAGGACAGGCTCAGGTGGGTGTTACTACTCTGCTTCTTATATTTGAACATGAGCTGTTCATGTGGTGGAGGCAGCTAACTGTGTTTAACACCTAATGGGATCAGTTATCACCTAATGGGATCAATTATTTTTATTGCTGTTTTATGCTGCTAAATATTTTCTTTCAGCAAAGCTTCATCTTTTGCAGAGGAGAAGAAAGTAATTTTCTTCAAACGTTCATGGTTCATGTTGTATGGTACAAAGAATTTTATTTATTTATTTAAACTGTAAGGGTATAAATAACAGCAAATGACATCTTTCCATGTTTATGAACATGGAATTGTCCATGCAGCATTGAAGCCATTCTTTTCCATAACCTAGTAATTATGCTTGCAAATGAGGTCACCATCAGAATACTATTGTAATGGTTATCCAGTCTATTCTGTTTTGGGCTGCTTTGGTGAAACCGTTTCATGGCTGTTCCGCCGCAAAAAACTACTGTTCGGATTGCAATTCCCGGTCCCTCCCAACCTGGGTTTTTGCTGTCTCCTTGTCTTTCTGTTTTTTTATTTCCTTTTGTTTCTCTAATTATCCCTTTTATTATTTATTTTATCGATAGGAAGTTTCATCCTTTCCCATAAAAAGTAATGGAAGTGACTGTTTTCTTCATATAAGTACAAATTTATTCTAATCGAATTTAAAAGTTTTGAAGGGAAGATTTAGGATGTCAAATACTATTAGAATGAGCAATTTTCAAGAAAGCAAGGCCACGTGGCGCATTACTAACTCTGAACAGAATAACAAGCCATTGACACTACTCATTTATAATCTGGAATGCAGTCAGTCTTCCATTTTATACCCAGAAGGATCCGAATCTAGTTACGGTGCTTCTCAATTCTACATTGAAAAAAGGACTTGAGAACCAGGCAACATATCAAGCTCGTTGTCGAAATGTGATGCAATCGGTCTTCCATTTCCCACCATGAGGTATCCGAATCTGGTGATAGTGAGTCTCAAATTTATATTAAAAAGGACTTGAAAACCAGGTAACATGCCAAGTTCACTGTCCCGAGAGTAATGGGATGCAGTCCCGAGAGTAAGCCCGGCAGTATCTGAATCTGATGATAGTTCCCAAATCTATATTTAAATGGACTTGAAAACCAAGTAACATATGAACCTCGCCGTCTAGATAGAGAATAGTGGGAAACCAGTATTTCAATGCAGTCTTGCCCATGGGTTAAAATCTTGGAAAAACGATACGTATCGTCCAGCCCTAAAACCGATACGTATCGTCCGAAATTTTGAACTTTTTATGAGAGGCACCGATACGATACCTTGAATGTACTGTATCGGTGAGGTCCAAAACCGATAAGTGTCGTCCGATACGTATCGGTATCGGATGATATTTTGACCCATGGTCTTGCCGATTGGCTACCTATCCAGGCATATTCTCCGCATGGGATCCTTCTTTGACTTAGAACCTATTAGTGATGTTAGTGTGCGTGTGTGAGTGTGAGCTGCCATCAGATTTTAGTTTTTAGGTTTTGAAACTATTACATACGTGTTGCAGGTATGAGATATTGATCTATCAAATTTGTCCCGGAGTCATGGTGGAGATAGGTATTTTTCTTTGTAAAAGATGGCTGGAGTTGTTGGGATCACAAGAGCATCTTAGATCATCGTCATCATCATCCCCTTGCCCCATCTTAGACCAAGGTGTTCAGTCCTGAGGAGATCAGTGCTATGATTCTAACTAAGATGAAAGAGACAGCAGAAGCATTCCTTGGAAAGAAAATCAAGGATGTTGTTGTTATCGTCCCTGGTAAAAATGCATTCAATTTTACAGCTGATGTTATATTGGTTTATTTTTATGATCTCTATTTCTTGCATTTATTAGTGATTTAATTTGGTACATTGGTATACTATGACTGTCATCCAATTTCATGTGGAATATGTGGCCATTGAATCAATTACATGGCCCATAGCCAAAAAATGGCACTGAGACAACAATCCTAAGCAGTGCCGGATTTTGGAAATGGATCGGACACATCCAATTATCATGTGGAATATGTGCCTTTCCTAATTTTATTTTTTTATTATTTGCTTCGTACCTGAGATTTATGTGTCTTTTCTAACTTTATTCTGTTATTTGTTTACTTGCAGATAGGATCCACAGCAAAATGGGTGAAGGTCAGCTGTTGTTTTTTATGCAAAAGGTAAAAACTATGAAAGCCGAAACAGGAAATTTCCGTTTTACATTATAATATTTCTCCCATCACTTTCTATCTCAAATTAGTTATCAATAATGCCAAATAGCACCATGGTTTTGATAAAACAATCCACAAATCTGTTGTTATGTTGGACCCAGACCCAGTTTTCCAAAACAACTAGCCATCAACAACAAGCCCACTTCCTGTTTATGAATCCTCTGCAATCTGTATATATATATATGTAAGTCTCCAACCAACCAACTCCTCATCAAAACAAAAACCCATCATTCTATCTATTCAAACCTCCCAATTCTCCTCCTTTATATATCAAAATACAACCCAGTAACAAAAGGGTGAAGAGATGAGTTCAACAAGCAGAGCATGGATCGTGGCCGCTAGCATAGGAGCAGTTGAGGTGCTCAAAGATCAGGGTGTCTGCAGATGGAATTATGCTTTCAGATCTTTACATCAAGAGGCCAAAAAGAGTTTTGGATCCTACATTCAAGCCAAAAGATTGCCTACTTCTCCACAGCCACCATCATCATCATCGTCTTCTTCTTCTTTGCTTATGAAGAGAAGAGGAGATGAGAAGCCTAAACAATCAGAGGAATCGCTAAGGAAAGTGATGTACCTGAGTTGTTGGGGGCCCAATTGATTTAAACACACAATTGCTAAGGAAAGAAATGTAAAGTTTGTTGTTTTTAAAGAAGGTTATGAAGTGCAAAACTGTTGATTATATCAATATATGCTTGTTTATCGGCAAAGATTGATGCCATGGATTTTTTTTTTATTTTTATTTTTCGCCTATATGGGTTTTCTAAACCTTTCTCACCACCAAGTTAAGTAAATTGTTTTGGAATATTCCTGTCACCCAAAAGTCATTTGGGACAGCAATCAAACCACCAGTGATTACTTTTTGCTCAAATGCGTCAATTTTGTCGCCATATATGTTTCATGGATCTTCCTGTTTAATTTTAAGTCATTATTTTCCTTCGTTTATTTCAGGTACATTTGGTCAGGTTTTAGAATGCTGGGATAGAGAAAGGAAAGAAATGGTTGCGATCAAAATTGTTCGTGGTATTAAGAAGTACCAGGAAGCTGCAATGATTGAAAAGTCATGGATTTTCAGTCTATTCTTCAAAGAATTGATCCTTGAAATTCTTAATATGTTACATGTTGGATTGCTATGTTAATTACTTAGGCTTTTATTCTGATTTATCTGTAAAACAAATTCAGTTAATTTGAAATTTCATCCATGCAGATGTTTGACAAGATAAATTCCACGAGGCAAAGAAGTATTTAGGATTTCTTCGCACAACTGGGATCCGCTTCTACTTGGATTGGGAGCAGTTATTAATAAAGGTGATGAGAGAACCCAATTTGACAAGTGATACGGTAGATCTTTGTGAAATCTCATGCATCATCTCTAGTTATTGCATTATCGATGTCGTTGGCAGTAAAAAGCATAGCACGGTTTGGGAAGAGCTTAAAAGAGAATGAGAACAGGTTTCAAATCTCAAAACGATTTTGGTGTTATGAATCGTAGCGAAAAATCCCACATGTATCATGATTTGCTAGTTTGCAAGTTTCTCTTTTTGTTATTTTTTTTTGGAAGGTTATGAAGTCTGGTGTAATTTGGATTTAACCTTCCAAGGATTTGACTACAAGTCACTTAGCTGCGACCAGGTTGATGAACATTCAGTCAGCATTGATCATCCATCGGTGTTCCTCGATTCATGATCAAATAGTGAAGGCAGGTGGAAGGTTAGTGATGGTAAAAGGTCTGAATATGTGTCTTTTTTTTTAGGCTGTGGGTGCCAGCTCCCATCACTGGCCGTGCATGATCCGGACAACGATGGAGGTTCAGAGCCTCCTATTCTTTTTTATAAATTTTATGAATATTTCGATAGATTCTAATTGACCTCTTCGATAACGCAACTCTCCTGGGTTCAAGCCCTGTGGTTGTGGTCTACATTTTTTTGTGCCTTTCCATCTCGTGGTTTCTCATTTGTAGGTTTCATCCCGATCTCCTAAAGATGGATCCTATTTTAAGAGATTGCCAAAGTCAAGTACAATAAAGGTAATTGATTTCGGCAGCACCACCTTCGAGCATCAAGATCATAGCTATATTGTGTCAACACGGCATTATCGAGCTCCTGAGGTTATTCTTGGTATGCTTTCTATTTTTTGTTTTTTAATCAAGCTTTGTTTTCTCTTGGTCGTGAATAGTGATAAATTCCAAGTTTTTGAAAATTAATGAACCGTCTTTAATGTTTTAGGACTCGGATGGAGCTACCCATGTGATGTATGGAGTGTTGGTTGTATCTTGGTAGAGCTTTGCTTGGTACTTACCATGAAGAACCTATTTCTCTTATTTTGCACGTTTAATATTTGAAATCTCTAAATTGGTAGCTGTGGTGCAGATTTAATGAGTTGGGGAATCAAATGCTAACTACTTGTTTGTATGTAGGGAGAAGCTTTGTTTCAAACCCATGAGAACTTGGAACACCTAGCCATGATGGAGAGGGTGTTAGGTCCACTGCCCCAGCACATCTTGAAAAGAGCAGAGTACGCTCTTTTGAAGACCTACTTACTAGTTCTTCATTGTTTACAGTAGATAATTCTGACTTAGGTCGTGATCTTTTTCATATGTGCTAACCTTTTGCATCATGAGTTCCAGTCGGCACTCTGAGAAGTATATCAGGAGAGGTAAATTGGACTAGCCTGAAGGTGTAACTTCAAGGGAAAGCATTAAAGCTGTTCTAAAATTGCCTCGGCTGCAGGTTTGTGTTGCCTACTCAAGAGTATTCTATTTAATAAACTTGTAAACTTGTACCTGCCATTAATGATTGTCTAGCTTTGTATTTTTCAGAACTTGGACCAAAGCCAACTAACTCTTAATTATCGTGCCCCTGCACCTAGTTAATCAGAAGGGGTCTGTGTGATTGTGTCTTTCGAGGCAGATTGTTACTCTCGTCGATATACGGGGATTAATCGATCTCATGTATGAGTTTTGGGGTTCATTTTGTTAAGAGCAATTTGGCTCAAGAGAAATGGTTGGAGAGTCGAAGGCAATGGTGTTCGAGTGTTGTAAGTTTTAGACAAGTAGAGATGATTGATTTGGATGACCTGCTCATAAATTAATTTCGCTCATGTTGAGGAGAGCAGCTTTCTTCGATGTTCAATATATAAGGTATATGACTCTCATCCAATTATCATGTGGAATATGCGCCCATTGAATCTATAATATTAAATGAAAGTCCCACATCTTACATGGACTTTCATGATAAAGTTCTTGCAGCTGACCACACCATAACTTGCTCCTTTAAGAAGATATTCCTGGCTCCGCCCCAGTATCACATCAAAAGATAACTTTTATAGATTTCGATGTCCCTAAAATTTATAATATGTTCACGTGGTTCAGTGGTGAAAAGGTGGTTCTTGAGTGAGTGAGGATCATCCACAATTTTTTACTTTTGTGTTTTCCATGTCAGCACTCCAATTCTTCCAGCTTTTTTCAATAATTGCTGGTTCGAAATTGAGAAAATATTCTCTCAGGTGCATGTTTCTTTAGTAAAAAAATTAAGTCTGTGCATCTATTTGCCAAACCTTTACAAATTGGTCTAGTTCAAAAGTATATTATAGAGTGCCTCTAGACAAAGTGCCTGTGGCTTAGATTCATCTTCTTCATCTACAGGTTCCCCAAGGTGGCCGAGCTAATGAATGTCTGTTGGTTAGATATCTGCGGCAAGATTGACACCTCCATGCTGTCCCCAAAAACAGTTTATATGGCTTATCTCGTCGTAAAGTTCCACCAAAGAGCATATGGTCTTGATGCCCCACCTGCAGAGCTATCAGTCAGAGTTGGATGTCAAGTGACCACACGATCTGCTAATCTGCAGCCTGAAGTTAGCCGTAGGCAGCAACATCATGAAATGGTACCGTTGAGGAACTTCCGAATTTGGCGTCAGTCACCATGGCACAGGTTGAGGTCGTGGAGAGGCGGCAATAATGGAGGGGAAGGCCAGTTAATAGGAGGAGATAATGGAGGTGAAGCCCAGTCAACAACAATCCAAAGAAGTGATGAGTGGACAAAAATTGAGATGGGGGAGTTCTACAACAATGAAGGAAATGATGGTCTCTTAGATATATTGTATGTATTATGTGTTTTAGATGTATGCTTTATAGTTTTCACATTATAATTCTTAAGAGTGCTCTCTTTTGTGACAGAAGACTTTATAAATTCTTTGAAACTTGAAAGTGTTTTGCCTTTTAGGTGGTAGTGGTTATGACCATAGTTAAAATCTTGGTTTTCCGATATGTATGCTTAATACTAAAAGCAATTTCAGATTGAGTAACCATTTATGACAGATCGAGCAGCTTCAGGTTTCCAAGGGGCAATGGAGTTGGTGCAATTCTGCTTCCTAATGGAAAAGGCACCCCTCTTGAGGTCATCAAGAAAATTGCTTTAAAAAAAAGCAATAAAAAAATTGCACAAAAAAAAAAAGCAATAGAAAAATTGCCTTAAAAAAAGTATTAAAAAAACGCATTAAAAAAAATTGGATTAAAAAAAATCATTAAAAAAAAAAAGTATTTAAAAAAGAAAATTTGCATAAAAATTGTCGACATAATTTTTTTTTTTCAAAATTTTCATAAAAAATTCATTGTAAAAAAATTTGCATAAAAAAATCACTGCCAAATATATATTTTTTAAAATATATATTTAAAGAAAAAAAAATGTTGGAGACGGCTAAAAGCCATCTCCAATAACAGGAGGTCACTTATTAGAGACGACTTAAAGCCGTCTCCAATAAGTATTGAAAATGGCTAGATGATTTATTAGAGACGTCTCTAACATATCTTTGGAGACGGCCATATGCCGTCTCTAATAACCTTGGCTATTAGGGACGGCTTCCATTTGGTCGCCAAAGACAATGGAGACGGGACTATTTGAGGCTACATGGAAGCCGTCTCCAATACTATTGGAGAAGACTTAGACACCTTTGGAGACGGCCAAAAGGCTCTCTAATAAACACATTTTTTATAGTGTTTATTGCACGCCAAACTCCGTCCCGCTCAAGACGTTGGGCTTAATCATACTTATTATATTCTTGTTTAGTTAGACTCCATCATGCACAAGATATTGGGTTTCATACCTTCTTAAACTCTATCAGGTACAAGATGCTGGGTCTAATGTTTCTTAATCATATTTAGTTAGACTCCATTAAGTACAAGATGTTGGGTCTAATACCTTCTTAGACTCCATCATGTACAAGATGTTGAGTCTAATACTCATTACTCATGGCTTGACATTTCATCATATTTTACGTGCCTTGATTGTGCATTGTATAGATCATCATGAAACATGTAAGGGGCATATGAGTAAGATCATAATACATAAACATTTAAGTGCATTTAGTCATAGTGCATAAATATTAAAGTGCATATAATATGATCATGATACATAAACATTAACATTTAATCATATTGTTAAGAGAAGAACTGAATATAGAACTTAACTGCCCATACTCAATCTATTGATTTCGGCTCAATCTATTGATGTCATATTCAGGCTCAATCTACTGATGTTAGCTCAATCTATTGATTTATGTTTGTGAGTAATTAATGTTCATACTCAATCTATTAAATTTGGCTCAATCTATTTATATCGGCTCAATCTATTAATTTTTGTCTGTGAGTATTTAATATTCATACTCAATTTATTGATTTCTGTCTGTGACTATTTAATGTTCATACTCAATCTATTGAGTTGGCTCAATCTATTGATGTCAGCTCAATCTATTGATTTCTGTCTATGACTATTTAATGTTCATACTCAATCGATTGATTTTCAAGAATCAATCGATTGAATCAAATCTGTGCTCAGACTCAATCTATTGAGTTCAGCTCAATCTATTGATTGATGTTTGTGACTATTTAATGGTCATACTCAATCGATTGATTTCTAAGAACCAATCGATTGACTCAAATCCGTGCTCAAACTCAATCTATTGAGTTCGGCTCAATCTATTGATTTATGTCTGTGACTATTTAATGTTCATACTCAATCTATTGATTTCCAAGAATCAATCGATTGACTCAAATCTGTGCCCATATTCAATCTATTGAGTTTGGCTCAATCTATTGATGTTATGTTCAAACTCAATCTATTGATTTCTCAAAATCAATCTATTGACGTTGATCCTGAGCATGCCCCAACAGTACTCAAATCTCATGGTGAACTTCAACCCGTCTTCTTTTTAACCAAAATCGTCAACATTAAAAATTATTAATCATAGCATGCATCCATTTAATCATCCATTCATTATTCATGAAATAAATTCACTAATTTACATAAAAATCTATTTAAAAATTAATATTTTAAGTTCAATGAAAAACATGATTTCTCTATACCTAGATCGATCGTATCCTCACAATTAGATCGAGATCCCAATAATAATGATGATTCTAGAAGGAGGCGAAGGCCGCTTGAGTATATACACCAACGTCCTGTCGATCTTCCAAAAGAAAGGTTCTAGAAAGATAAATCTAAAATTTCTTCTCGAAGGTCTCTAGAGTTTCTGATAGCTCTATTTTGAAGAACTCTAAATGAGATTATGATTTAGGGTTCTCCGTAAGACACTTATTTATAACATTTTGAGGATTATCCGGTGTTAAGCTAACACACCAAGGAAGAGTGTATAGGATTTTACCTCAAAGTCTAAAATAGATATTTATAACACACATAACAAGGTTCGATCCCTAGACTTCTTGTCTAGAATTTAAGCCTTTAACCAGCAGGCTATCACATAACTTGTGTCCATTAATGACAGAAATAAATATAAGAGCTTGAAGAACTAAAACATGTATTTTTAGTTAAAATATTTTGAAAAGTCAAGACATGCGGGGAATACGTTATTAAACACATACATATAATTTAGGTATATTAAAGACATAAAATTCGAATCACAATATTCTTCCCTAGTTATAAAAATTTCATCCTTGAAATTGAGTCATACGTTACTCGAAGACATGGGGGTGGTCCCTCCTGATGGCATCCTTGCGTTCCCAAGTGGCCTCCTCATGAGAGTGGTGTTGCCATACAATAAGGACCATTGGTATAACTTTATTTCTCAGGGCCTGCTCTTTTCGATCAACAATCTGAACAGGTACCTCCATAACGGACATATCCTTAAAAAGCTCCAAGGGTTCCCAGTCGATAACGTGAGTAGGGTCTTCCACGTATTTCTTTAGCATGGATATGTGAGAAATATTGTGCACATCGATAAACTTTGGTGGTAGCTTGACTCGATATGCCGTTTCTTTAATTCTCTTCAATATTTCAAATGGTCCCATGAATCTCGGACTAAGCTTTCCTTTCATCCCGAATCTCATCACTCCTTTCATAGGAGAGATTGTAGGGTAGTGGATGGTCATGGCTCTATGGTTGAGTAGGGGGCCTTCCTCTTATAAGTTTGACGGATTGGTGGTGTAGGAAGGGTAAAAGGGAAATCAATGGTGGGAGTCTGAGTTGACATAGGGATGGTAGTGGCGGTGCTTGTGGAGGGTGGTGGAGTTGAAATAATAGGCATGGGTGCAGGAATGGTAGTGAGTGGTGTAAGGATGGTGTGGGGGATAGATGGGATGGAAAGTGGAGGGGGTTGCACGGAGCTAGTTGCTGATGGCCCTGCTGATGTAGTGGGGAAGGTGGCTGAGCTGACTGCAGTGGCTGCCACATGAGTGGCAGTAGTGGTTGCCACATGAGCAACTACTGACTGTGTTTGTACAGGTTCTGAGCTGGCTATAGGCATGACAGCTGTATGAGGTTCCTCTTGAATGGCTGTTGATGCTTGTCTGGATTTCTTCTTCCTCTTCTTACCCATCATTGATATACTGATGGTCCACAACTTTTTGTTAAATGCCAATTGGTTCCCCCATCTTCCATGCATAGCCTCCTTGCTTGAGCAGGGCTGTGATCAGCCTGCTATATGGCAATCCATGGGGCTTCTGCTTCCTCTGCACTTTGATGTGAGTGTCTTTCATCTCCTCAAAAATTTGCTGAGCTGCATTAAAGTAGTGCCCTTGGGAGAAGAAGTATATGGCATTAGCAATGGGATGTCTCCTCTCCTGCTGGTGCCCATTCACAAAAATGTTCTTCCTAAGCACACTATCCATGAAAAGCAGGCTGGGGCTGAAGTCACTTCTCATTAGGGAGTCCCCAAATGCTTTCTTGCCCTTGGTCAACTTCTCAGCAATCTTTGAAATTGATGTATTAAGTGGTGCCCCAAAAGTGCAAGCAGGGTCATAGGCAGCAGGAATGCCTAGAGCCTATGCAATATTAGTTGTATCCACAACTGTTGCAAAGTCATCAATGGGAATGACTAGCACTGGGCCACTGTTTGGACCACCCCCAGATTTCTTGACTCTGATATTTTGGTACCACAACTTAACTAGCCTGGGGTACACCAACTCCTCCAAAGGTGTCAACAGGTTATCTAAGGAAGCTTTGGTAAAAAATTCCATGGCTTCAATAGCCAAAGCTTCCTTTGAGAAAAATGCTTTGTCGAAGGTAGTTTTAGGCTCAAATCCTATGGCATCCATGAAGTCATTCGATGTGGTCAATGGATCAATTTCTGGGATGGGTGGCACATCTTCCTCCTGCTGCTTCTGTTTCTTGGACTTGCCGAATTTTGACTTTGTAGTGGCAGTCCTTGCCCTTTTCTCAGGTGTAGCCCTCTTCTTAGGTTTATCTACTTGGGGTTCTGGGGCATTAGGGGCTGAGGATGTAGCAATCCTCTGTGATTTCTCGGTGGATGTGGGAGGGTTAGATTTGGTAGGGGTTAACAGCCCCTACAAGGTTTCTCCAAATTCTAGGGTGTCTACCATTAAAACCCTAGGTTCTTATCAGTCAAACTACACACCCTAGGTTGCCCACACTCCAAATAAAAACAATCCCAGTAAATACTCCTCCCACAATGGCCTCTATCCAGTAGATAATTACTTAACAACAAGACAGCTAAGCAGAGTTGAAACCTTACCCCCAAACAGCTAGGGTTTTGCATAGACCGAAGCATAGTGGATCAAATCAAGCTTTGCCAGGTGCAAAATGCTCACACTGAGTTGCTCAGCAATGTGACAAAAGTAGAGGATGGGTGGTGAACCAGAGATGCCGGTGAAGAAGAAAGATGAACAGTCCGGATAGGGGTTTGTGCTCGAGCGTTGAAGGCAAAGAGTGAGAATGGCAAAATGCTTTGTCGAGGAGTTTAAAATAGGCAAACCCGTGCCTCGACAAGTTGTTCTGTGAGCTCGAGAAGCTCTCGAGCAGATGAAAGCTCTGGAAAATAGCTTGTCGAGTGATGAAAATTAACTTTCCGACAGGCTTCTTTGTTCAGAATACAAGCCTCGATAGACTGAGTATCAAGTGCCTCTGCTTGAGCAGCTCTCGAGTAGATGATTTAGCGCTGAATCAGCCTCTCGAGTAGTCCATTTCAGTGCATTTAGCTTGTCGAGTAGTTCATTGTAATAAATTTAAGTTGTCGAGCAGTTCAATGTGAACTGCTCGACAGACAAAGTCCGTGAAATTCAGGTCCTCGACAAGCTGGGCTTCAGGTACTTCTGCTCGAGAAGCTCTCGAGCAGATGCTTGGTAGTGCCTCAGAGCCTCTCGAGGCCAGCCAATCTTTGGGCAATGAGGCTCGAGAGGCTACCAAGCCTCTCGAGAGAGCCAAATCTACCTTGGCTCAGGCTCGAGAGGATGCTGATCCTCTCGGGACAACTAATTTCAGTTATATCTCATGCTGAAGCTGTTAGGCCCACTGCCACTCCTCATGATGGATTCCTATCCTACATCTCTCCTTAAACCACAACAGATTAGACAAAGGCTCATTCCATGATTCATGCACACAGATTATCCAAAACACAGATCCTATATATCACACAAGCAGGCCATATTAAACCATAATAGACCAAGATTCATTTAGACAGATCAAGATTCTAAAAAACACAATAAATGACAGAAAATAAATCACATAGGATAGCTACTCCATACCACTCACAGACTAGTGGGCAAGTGGAGATTTTCAATAGGAAAATTAAGCATATCATGGAGAAAACAGTTAGGACTGATAGGAAGGACTGGCCAATGAAATTAAATGATGCTTTCTGGGCTCTCAAAGTGTCTGTTACAGAAGTGGCTTCCCCCATTACTGATGATGGCTCTACGGGTGCCAAATCTGAAGAATATATTTTATTTGACAAATTTTAGGACAACTTTGTGGTCATTTGTCCTTGTGGCAACAACTTCCACCCATTTGGAAATATAATTCACTGCCACAAGAATGAAGTTAAAGCCCATGGAAGGAGGAAAGGAGCCCATGAAATCTATCCCCATATGTCAAATAGCTCCACAACAAGGATTAGTTGCAGTGGCATTGAGTCTCTCTTTGATATGTCACCCATCCTTTGACATCTTAAACTGGTTTTATAGTGTACATGGCCATCCTTAAACAAAGAAGGCTAGTAAAATCCACATTGCAACACTTTTACTGCTATCTTTTTCCCACTAAAGTGGTCCCCCTGATCGGCTTAAAAAGAACTTGATCTGCTCTATATATATTAATTCTAATTTCAAGTCTTAATCTACTGCAAGCGCACAATGGAAATCATAGTACTAGCATAGGATCGTTCACACGAGGATGTTCATTTATCTCTTATTTCTTTTTTATACCTTCTAGTTAAACTCTTATCTTAAAAATTTCTATTTATCTTTAAGATCTAATCTACTGGAGAAATATAAATAAAATAATATCTTTTTATAAACTAAATTGCATTAAAATAAATCCTAATCCTCCTTTAGATCGAGGTCGTCAATTCCAATCTTAAGCTATTGGATGTTTATGAAATTAAACAGTACCATTATACTATATCTCTAGTTTCCTAGCATTAGGCGTCAATCAATACTAAAATCTTATCAATATAGATTTAATCTAATCAACAACTTCCTAAAATCTGGGCGTCAATCAAACTTTAGAAAACTGATGATGGAAAATAAAATACCATTACACTAATCTGCAAATTCTAACCTGAGTCGTCAAGTCAAATCAAAACTTGGAAATGTTTACGAAGCAATAAAAATTTTATACTAGAAAGCAAAGTAAAATATATCCTTCACCCCTCAGTCGGAGTCGTCAATTCCTTCTGAGAAACTACGAATATCTATACTAATCTTCAACACTCAATTGCTGTCGTCAATTGCTCTTGAGAAACTTCGCATTTCTAAACTATTCTAACTATGATACACTACTTTGATCAGAAGAAAATCCAATCTTAGGCGTCAATTGATGCTGAATTCTTCTTCGATGATTTACTCCTATACTGGGCTCTCTTATTTATAGATCATAAGGAGTCGGTTTATAAAGTTCTAATTCTAATAAAAGAAATAAAAACTATCCTAATATTACTTTAATTCTAATTTTATCTTTTCGTCTTTCTTTAGTCTGATGCGCTTCTAGAATGTTCTTTAATCTTCAGTAGCAGAGTCCTTCGGAGTCTTCTTCATCAATCTTCCATATCCATAATCAGTAGAACTTCTAATTGTAGAATTCTTCTAATTCTGTATATGGTGGTGATAGTTCTTACTCACATGATCAGCAGCAATAGTTATGTCAGTAGGAAAGCTTCTATAATCGTATATAACGATTATCTACTCTTTTTTTCTGGAAAATCGTAAATCACGATTTTCTATCCTTTGACTTTCAAACTGGACTATCAACAAACGATCGCTTTTCTTTGTATCATCTTTTACTCTTTTGTCGCTTAATGAAAAATCGCCTTTTAAAGAATCATAATTTCTCTCTTTACTTCATTTTAGTCAGTAGCGCATAATCGTAAATTATAAATTTTTATCTTTCAGTAGCTGCGAATCGTCTTTAACGTTTATTCGTCCTTCTTACTGCTCTTTGGGTTCACTTTAACAAAGATTATCATTAGAGCTCTCTTTTACTGCTTATTTTAAATATCTGCATATCTATAACTTATTAGTAACAGACTAAGTCCTAGCATTACTAAGTTAAGGGTGATAAAATGATAAATTATGTGAATGATCACACCCCCAAACTTAATCTTTGATAGTCCCTAGCAAACAAGGAAAGATAAAATATTCTAAAACTAAAAATTTAAATGCCGCTTTCGTAGGGAGCACGATTGCATTTAGCAGATGCAACAAGCCTTTAAACCCCTAGGTGATCCCTAGTAGAGGAGTTGTAGTCTCATAAAGGTTTTCAGAAAAAGTTACCTACAAACTTCAATTATTTTTGGAGTTTTCAAAATATTAATTTTCAAAACTAAAATATAAAATATAAATACTCAGTCATTCATTATATATTCATTATTTATCAAAAAAATTTAAATCTTTACCCTTAACTTTCCATCATCGCAATTATCCTCTTATCAGAACTCAACAATTTCAATTCAGTATCACTTGGAGTGTGTGCATATCAGTGAAAAGTTTACTTATCATAGACTTTTCTAAACTATAATTTTTAGAAAATACTTTCATTTCAACTCTCACTTATCGGCATACTCTCAAAAATAATTAAAATTTTGGGTTCTCACAATAATATATGTTCATGAATTTCTAAGGACAATAACTAATAAATCTCATAGAAGGGATAATCAATTCTATTCATATAACTCTTTATTTATTCATAGTATCTAGTTCATATATCTCTACTAGACTCATATTTTTGCAAATCGTAAATCACAAAGGTCTTTCCTTCGGCTTATAATGGGGCTTTGAGTTTTAAGAAGGTTTTATAAGAATAGGTAAAGAGGATTCAAAAGTATTTATGAGAATTTAGTTCTTCATTTTCTTCTTCTTTTTTCATATCAACATGAGTAAGTATCTAAAAAGTTGAATAACTTCTTCTGAATTTTTTCTTGTATATCCCATTTTTTTTTCATTTTCATTTTGGAAGCTTTTTGCTTCTCTTTTTCATAGAATCATATATTTCATTCCTTTTCCCATACAAATATATTTCTTCTCTATTGTACCCTTTTTCAGCAGATCCTTTAGCTGTTAATTGCGTACTCCTTTCACTCCCTCTTCTTTCCTTCTTTAGCATTCTAAACTCTCAGAAATTGTAAGGGTTAATGATAGAAAGTTTTGGGCAGTACATATGGTTAAAGGTTCATATAATTCTGGTACAAAGAAATTCTGTTCTAGGCTTCTAATATGGGTTCAAGGGATAAAATGTTCTGGGATTTTTGGCTTTTTTTTTGTCTCTGGTTTACAAAAGATGGCCTTTGATCATTTTCACAATTTACTAATATGGATGTCTTATTGCTTTGATATATTCACTAGACAATTCTAAATAAATAAATAATCATATTTCTAGAATATTTTGATTCTAAGTTCAACAATATGAGATTAACAGTAGTAAAGAAGTTCAAAGAAAATTTCAGCATGAATAAAAACAGTCTCTCTTTCTCATAATAAAAGAGGAAATTCCGCTCTATAACTCACTGATTATATAATTTTGAAACTATAATCTAAAATAATTGCAATTCAGATCAATCTTATAATTTCAAACATTCATCTGATAGTGTTCTAGAGATGCTTTACTTTGAATTGCAACTATTTCTATTTTGATAATTTAAATTACTACTATGATGGATTGCTAATAATTTCAGATTTTCACATTTTTCATTATAAATCACATATAATAATTAACTTAAAAAGAAAAACTATACTAATAAAAAAAAAAAAATTTTAAATTGAAAAGTTAGAAAATTAAAAGTTAGTTAGTATATCCCCCCAAAACTTAAATAGGACAATGTCCTCATTGTGCAAAATAGGGGACATAATAAAAATTTACCCAGTATACTACTCCAGTACCGGGTTTATAATCTGTAAAAATATTCAAAAATCTTTCCCCCAAACTTAGGAGAAAAACACTTCCAGTATAAGTAAAAAAAAAAAGAAGACTTTATGTATATATGGGACTAATTATAGAAAAATGAAAAAAGTACTAATTACATCAAAGAAATTCCTAAGAAAAAGCTAGATACACACTAGGCTAAGATGCTGGTGGCAACATCTAAGATGAAAGGTCTTTGAAAAAGATCGGTCCTCAGCTTCTAACCACTTTCAATTAGATTCTCGACATCCTTACAGCAAAGGAGCTCCAACCTTTGGATGGTTGCCACTCCAAGAGCTGTCGAAGCACTCCCCACTGCCCTTCAAAATCCCTCCCCCGAACATAGCACATCTCAGAGAGTCATTGTAGACACTCCCATTTTGCCCTCTCAGAATATACAAATCTGTTTGATCAACATTTGACCTCGCCAGTGACTTTTCGGAAAGGACTTACCTTCTCTGGAAGTTCCATATCCCTAACATGAGAACCATGCATTGAAACAATAGTATATGGCTGAATACAGGTTGAAACAATAGCTCTGTGGCTCAGATCCTGACGTAGGGAGACTATATACTGAAATAATAGTATATAGCAGAAATACAAACTGAAATAATAACTTGGCATTTTAGACCTTTTAACCCTAATGTGGGACCATATACTGAAATAATAGTATATGACTGGACACAAGCTGAAATAATAGCTCTGTGGATCAGGCCCCATGACCCTAACGTGGGGACCATGCATTGAAACAATAGTACATGGCTAAACATAGGCTGAAATAATAGCTCTGTGGCTCAGATCCCAACGTAGAGAGACTATATATTGAAACAATAGTATATAGTTGGAATATAGGCTGAAATAATAGTCTAGCATCTCAGACCCGGTCCGGACCCGAACAATCTTGAATTACGTGCCCAAAATCACACGCTCAATTTGATTGCACGTAAAATCACAAACGTGCAATCAACCCCTCTTCAGACCAGACTTCCTTTCCCCAGACCACCTCGAGATTCGATTATGCGCCACACATGAGACGCGCGATCGAGTTGAGACCCCCACCACCGGCGCGCAATTGGCCTACGCTCGACCTAGCCTCATAGTCCTTGACCCCTAAGATTCCCATATTAAGCGCTTCGAATGAAGTATTTAATAGGATTACGCACTCCGCACCACGCGCGCAATTAGTCCTAACGTAGTTTGGACTAGGAAACTCAGCTGAACTAGTCAGCCGGTAACTCATTGAGTCGGTGACCGACTCAAAGCGATTAAGCATCGAAAGCTGGCACACAATTCAGTTAAGCACCTGAAATAAGGTATGTAATTAGAGAAAAACCTATAAAATCTTTTTTTATTTTCGACCTAGAAACCCTGGGGCAAATTTCGAGAGAGACAGAAAAATTGGCAAAGAATTTTAGGATTTTCGAGGCTGGAGAATTTCAAGAACGAACACAGAGAGAATCGAGCCATGACTTCGAGAATCAAGCTTCGAATTTTGAGATTCCTCTCCGCAGTCCTGGTCTTAGGTAAGAATTTAGTTTAGTTTCTGACCTTAGTTTTAGTTCTTAGGTTTAGTTAGTGTTTTTAGTTTTTAATTAATATTAATATTTTCAGTCTTAGACTTGTGTAACCATGAGATTTTTGACAATCCCGTCGCGATAATACGCTCTCTAATAAAAAAAATAGAGTCGCCACCCAGAGCTTTTGGTGTCCCAAGAGACCTAGTTCATTTTATGAGCACTGAAGTGCTAAAAATATGATTCTGAATCCGGTTCACACCAAAGGTTCTTGGGTAGGGGCTTCGGTTATCGATCTGGAAGGTGTTAGGCACCCAATCAACCCACTTAACGCGGTCTCTACTAAAGGCTAAAACAAAAATGATGTAAAAGAAAAGAAAGTGGCTTCCTCTTGCCTAAATGGGTCTTAAATCCTATTTGTGCCCCTCCGTTCCTACCGAAAATTTGATAGCATAACTGCACAAATGGGAGGATGGAGGAATAACTGAGAAGGTAGAGGAATAGAGGGGAGAGCTGGAGCTCTCAAGCCCTTGTTGCACTGTTGGGGAGTCTTGCGTTGGCTTGCTTCGGTAAGCTTTTGAAGGCTTGTATGATATGGAATGGGGGGTTCTAGCTCCTAAGGCTTGAAGCTAAGAGGTAGAGGAAGAAAGCTAGGGGATAACACACACCTAGCCTAGAGGTTTTTAGTGAAATGCTAAGGTCTAAAGGAGTTTTTTGAAATCTGAAATTTGTATAGGAATGGTGCACCAAAGGGAGAAAGATCTTCTTACTTTAAGCTCTTTCTCTCTTAGGCAAAATTCTCAAACCCCTAAACCAAGGGGTGGGGGGCTCTATTTATAGGAAATGGGTGGGTTAGGAGGATGTTTAAATGCTAATCAAGATTATGAATTAGGTAATCTAACATCTATGGTTTCCTAGAATTTTTGGAGCCTTGAAATATGTGAGAAGGTGCTCTAATGGTGGATGATTGGATGAGGCTTTAATCCAGTTAAGGGGTTGCAAATAGGGTGTAAAAGGTGCAACAGAAATATCAAAGCACACCCCAAAGACATAGGTGGTCAACAAGTCAAACCCCAATTACGAATTTTGAGGCAAAACCAGAGATTACTGTTCATATGCCTGGAGCAACTATTAGTTGCACCAGGCATATGTACAGTAAAACAATGTCTGCACAGTGCCTGGAAGTTGGCTCCCCGAGGTGGGGTCCACAGTTTAAACTGGAGCAACTAATAGTTGCGACAAAACCCTTGGGGGTTCTAGTCTATTTTTACAATTTTACCCCCGCACTTCGGATTGTGATATCTTTTCATACACAACTTCGATTGGGGTGATTCTTGGCTCGTTGGAAAGCTAAGGACCTCTTATTTCCAATGGTATGAGATTTGATTGGAGTAGATGGTCACAGCTAGTCCTATGCACCCCTCTTTAGCCACCACTGGGAAAGCTAGGTTTAGGTTCGAAATGGGCTCTAAGGGTCAGGATTGGTTCCTAAGGGTTAGGGAAGGTTCCTAAGGGTTAGAGAAGGTTTCTAGAGTGATTCCTAAGGGTTCCATACATTCCATCAAAAGCTCAGAGATGTGCCTCTCTCAAAGTGTGTTTCGATCGGGCCTTGGGCCGAATTTGGGTGTCTACAGATGTCCCTCTTTGATATCCGATCACTAATAATCGCATGCCAAAGAAAAGAGACATCCGAAGAGGCCTAAGGTGTTACTAGCAAGTTCGTTATATTTAGAAAGGACTTCAAACATCAGATGAGTATCATGGTGAGAAAACGAAAGCCCTGTATGATAGGCCAAACATTCGTTTCTCAAGGTAAACGGTCCTCAAGCGCTTAGCGACATTACTAGGCATAATCGAGGTGGAACGAGTTGCGAAAGCCCTGTATGCCAGGCCAAACATTCACTTCCCGAGATGATTTGAAGGTAACTAAGGTTTGAGATCCATTCTGAATTCAACAGCTTCGCGAGTAAGAGAGATGATCGACCCATACTTAAAGATAGGCACTAAGCAAAAATACGCAAGGCTCCACAGTTTGCGTCCAATCCTACAAGGCATTTGATTGCCTCATCCGACTGTTCGCGGGTGCCCCTGCTTGAAGCAGGGTTTGAGGCCTTTGGGCGAATCCATCGATCCTGAAATTTATTTAGCATGACTACTTGAGCAGAGTGAATAGAGGTCGCAATGCTTTTTGGGGAGTACGTGCTATTTTTGAAAATGTGCCCCGGATCTACATGACCTAGAGCCAGTCTCAACTACCTTGATTAGGTCCAACCAAACATTGGGTATCTCAAAAAGAGACATCTAATCCTGGTCTCTACCAACAATGATCATAAATATCAATTAACTATGAATAATCATGCACCCACTAGGGGCGATAAGCAACAAAGGCGATAGAAGCCCCGAAACGGACTTGCCCGGGTATAATTTACGGGAACAAATGACTATCATACGGATACCCAGATGCATGACATACACTTTATAGAAATACCGGTGCCTATACAAGTTTTAAGCCTGTAGGAAATAAATGAGAAATGAACCCTTCTGGATGCATGGTTGCACATAGTTTGATTGATACGTAATCTCATTCTCAATAGGTTGGTCTTAACCAACGATTGACCTTTTCCAACGGAGAATCTGAAGCTTAAGACACTTAAGTTCATATGAATCTAAATAGAGCGCTCATCGCAAAGATTTAGCAGTGGAGTCAACTCGATCGAAACATTGACTGTTTGAACGGATTGACACCATTGCTCCTGTTTTGAAGCAGGACCTAGAGATCTAAGGCAAACCTTAAATTCTGGACTTTAATATAGCACAGCTGCATTTTCGATAAAATGCTATCCTTTTACCGCATTATGCATGTGTGTATCTCTGTGGGGAAACACAAACAGGTTATTATTTTATGTATTTTTATTTTTATGATTTTTCTGTTATTTTATGTGATTTTTTTGGATTTTCAAAGTTATTATTTTATGTGAATTTTTAAAGTTACTATTTTATGGATTTTTTTAGTTTTTTGAAATTATTATTTCTTGCTTGGTTTTTAAAGTTATTATTTTATGGATTTTTTGGTTTTTATTATTTTATGCGAATTTTTGGGTTTTTCAAAGTTATTATTTTATGGATTTTTTGGTTTTTCTGTGGGGAGTTTTTTCATCATTTTTTAGACTTTTTTTTTTTTTTTTTTTTGTAGGATCGGGACGCCTATTGCTCTCGGTCCACTTTATTCTTAGCACGGATTCCCGGGTAGGTTAAATGAGGGTCGACATACCGCTTGGGAGCACGTGCATCTACCAAGAGTAAACAAAACGAAGAGAGGGGGGACCGGGTTACACATCTGACCTGTACTAGGACCAAGACCCGATCTACTAATGGTTGGCGCAACTAATAGTTACGCCAGGCCAAAAGAAGGCCCAAAATTTCCTGGTGCAACTATTAGTTGCGCCAAGCCAAAAATGCTCCAAGATTGCCTGGCGCAACTAATAGTTGCGCCAAGCTTGGCTAGGGAGCGATTTAAACAGCCCGGGTTTGGGCTGTGGGGTATTTTTTTCAAAATTTTTCTCCCCCCTTCTCCTTAAAAACCGAAAACCAATCCTCTTAGGATTCTTATACATTGCCTCTTTGCGTGCCTTATTGCCGTTGCTCGGTTGTGCCTATCGATTGCCGGCTTGCGCTAGATCAAACATCGTGCTTCCTTCACAAGGTAAACATTTTAAACTCCTTTTTCTTGATTTTTCTTGTAAATATGATCATGATCTTGTATTTTTTGATGAGCAATGGTTTCTTTCTTTTGTATGCATGCTTATCGATGATAGGTTGATGGCTTATCATGAATGATGCCCTATTTTTGTTGTTTTATGGGTTTTATTAATGCCTAATATATATATATTTTTTGTTTTCTTTTGTGTTTATAGAAAGGTCTCAATTTTGGGGATTTTGTTTTTGTTGTTTTTTTTTTAACATAAAGCAAGGATTTTTTTGGTCTTTATTTTTGAAAACTAACCGAAGGAAAGGATTTTGTTTTATTTTTCGTTTTTGTGATTTTGTTGTTTTTGTTTTGTTTTGTTTTTTTTTTTTTTTTGTTTTTGAAAACTAACTAAGGTGTTTATATATATATTTGTTTGGTTTTTGGTTGTATGGATATAAAAAGAAGGAATTTTTGTATAAACATAAAGGAAGGATTTCTTTTTCCTTTTTTTTTTTCTCTCTTTTTTTATTTTTTATTATAGAAGCATAAAGAAGGAAATTTTTTTTTGTTTTTCGTTGCTACAATTTAAAGTAAGTTTTTTTTTTTGTTTTCATCATCATTTTTTTGCAAAATGGCAAAGGGATTTTTTTTGTTGTTGTTTTTTTTTTTTAATTTTGCAGAATAGTAAAGGGATTTTTTTTGTTTGTTTTTGTTGTTTTTTTTTTTTTTTTTTTTTTTTTTTGCTCTTTTCTTCTTTTTTTGCCTGTGTAACTTGGCTTATGGAAATGATAAAAAAAAGAGCGAAGAGGTGAGCACTACTTACCTTCCTTTATAGCATAGCATAACATGGTTGTTTATCACTGATTTGCCCTAATGTGATTGCTTTTTGTTGCCCCTCGAATGTCGGGTGATGATGCGCATGTTCCTGAGGTGGGCCAGGAGGAGGAGCCCGAGGTAGTATACGGTCCGCGGGGGGAGCAGTTCCTTTGGGTAGAGCGGAAAGCGGGCCCTTGGCTCGAAATGCAAGGCGAGGCTACCCGAGTCGGCCTCCTGCATCAACAGAATATCCATATTTCTAATTTTGGCATAGCAGGCAGGGTAAGAGACAGGTTCAATTTCTTTCTTTTATGCAGTTATGCTTCTTTTCCATGATCTGATGCGCTTTTCTTTGGATGCAGGACCTTCCCTCTATCGTATTTCGCGGGGGATGGCTGGATTTTCAAAACTTCTACCTCTATGTCCCGCCAGTGGTGAAGCTCTTGCTGGCACAGGTGGGCTTTGGGGAGTTCCTGACCTGCCCCACTATGAGTCGACCTTGGCGTATCTAAAAGTGCGATTGGCGATTACGCCCGAGGCGATGACCTTTCACTCAGAGATTGGGCCATGATTACCGGTAGGATGGGGGGTATACCGATAGCTAATCTCACAGTGCCGAGTAGAGAAGACATCATTCGACTGATAGGGGCGTATCCTCCCCGTGGGCAGATGCATGGTGCTGAGGTTAAGATGGGGTGGCTCTCTACGCTTTACACGATCGATGAGCTAGTGGATCTGGGCCAGCCAGATAGGGTGCTTTATATCACGCCCGAGAGGGCGATCATCTTGGCTCGCATCACTCTCCTTCTCCTGGTGGGCATGACCCTATTTACCAATGCCAGCAGTGGTCGAGTTAGCCTGGAGTTGCTGAGTGTCATGGACAATTGGGGTGACGTCCATAGGTATGACTGGGGCGGGGCTGGCTATGCGTGGTTGATGTACAACGTAGCTCAGGTTACCACTGGAGATTCCAAATCCGTTGTCAGCTTTTGGGCGGCCTTGGAGGTGATCCCTAACTCCCTTTTTGTTCATGCCAGT
The DNA here is from genome assembly GCA_021018995.1 of Chloranthus sessilifolius. Lineage (NCBI taxonomy): Eukaryota > Viridiplantae > Streptophyta > Magnoliopsida > Chloranthales > Chloranthaceae > Chloranthus > Chloranthus sessilifolius. The sequence continues at coordinate 149,881,940 of CM037589.1, forward strand.
TTCACTTGAATGGTCTCCTATGCTACTGACTTATTCTTTTTGTGCATTGTTCTTCTCAGGTATGGGGGTACCACTACTTTTACCTTGGGCGCCTGCTTCTCCATTCGGATGCACTCACCTACCCTCTCCTTAGCAACTGGAATCAAGCTCAGTGCCACGATGTGGGCATGAAGCACCTGGAGATGGGCTTGAGGTCCCAACTTGATCTCATGGTTCATGAGCAGGTAAAGTCCCTTTTTAGCTCTTATTTATTTTAGCTTGGAAATCCCCCTTGATTGATGTGCTACCCGTTTGATTGACTGACCACCTTTTGTCTTGGACAGATCCTCCACGACCTATACCTTACGTCCCCCTTCTGGGATCAGGAAGCTATAGGCCAATCACGCTTGTTTAACATCCGCCGCGTTGTTTTCTTTTATGGGGAGTGGGCCAGGATTTACTATTTGGGAGAGCGAGTGGTGCACCAGTACCAGGGCTACCATGCCATACCCATGGACCCTCTTGTGGATGTTTGGGATCCTGTTGGCAGTGTCGAGAAGCTCACAGCGGCCCTTCTCCATAATGGGCTCCCTATCCATGCTCTTCTTGTGCCTGGAGACTATCACCCTTGGTATGAGTGCCTGCCCTATCGGTTTATCCTATCGCGCTTCATGCCTAGCGCCAATTTCCTTGCATTTGGTAGCCCACGTGGGCAGGTGTTTCCCTTTTTTCTTTCAAATTAGTCTCTTTTTAGCTTGGCTTTTGTTCTTTCTAAGTAGATTTCTATTTTGTTCACAATTTGCTTCAGGGGATGGCTCGAAAAATGAAGGCGGGGCGACGATGGGCACAGCTGATACCTCAGGGGCAGGTCCTTCAGGTGCTGGCCCTTTTGGTGTGGGTCCTTTGGGAGAGGGCTCCTCTGGTGCCGGTTCATCTGGTGTCTCTCATGCGGGTGCCCTTGGTGGTGATCCGCCCATAGTCTATGGGACCTTTCAGCGTTTGGATGATAGCTTCCTTTCGGGCCTCTACGCCGATGTGGATAGGCAAGCGTGACTCTCTGCTGAAGCAGCCCGGGTCCCTCCTCCTGAGGTGATCCCAGGGGTAAGCCTCTGTACGATTGTTTTTCTCGGCTCCTTATGTATATGCTTTGTATCTGACCTGGTAATTGACATCCTACCCCTTTGAATGCAGAACTTTGACTCGGCTATGGAGTTGGCGGCGTATCATCGTAACCTTGCGGAGCTTTGGGATGTGGAGACAGTGAGTATTCTGCTGCTTTGTCTTTTCCTGTAGGTTCCATCATTTCCCATATCCCCTAATTGGTTTTGATTACTAATTCCGGCTATGACTTGCAGCGTGCACGTGCCAAGGAGTCACGATCATTGCTTAGCAGGATTTCTCAGGCCTAGTCCTTGGTGGGAGATATGTGGACTTACCAGGGCTCCTCACGCTGGCGGAAGAAGTCAAAGGGTGCGGAAAAAGATTAGGCCTTAGTTTCTGCATTTGAACAAATCAGTCATTTTAGCATTTTTCGAGACAACTTTTATTGGGATTTTTTTTTGAAAAGTTTTGTAAGAGATATTGGTGGCATTGGCTAGATGATTTTATATTTGGATATGTTTAGTGCTTTCTTTTGGTTGCAATGCTATCTCTTTCTTGTATATGTCTGATTGCTTGCGGGAAGGTCTTTGATGATCGTTTGTAATCGTGGCCCTTGATGCCGCACGCCTTGGTGTGGGTTCCTCCTGCACAAGAGTCAAATTAACTGCTACTGTTAGAGGCCTTTTTAACTCTCTTAGGTGCAACCATTTTTATAAAGCAGGTAAAACAGGTCAGCAGGCTGTGGGGGCCAGCAATGTCTCACAAAAATTCCAAAAATTCGAAGGAAAGAAAGGTGTGGGGGGGATTTTTGTGCTGGCGCAACTATTAGTTGCGCTAAGTGAATTTTTAGGACAAAATATATTAGTTGCGCCAGGCAAATATTTGGGGCAAAAAGCACTGGCGCAACTACGTCTTGACCTGGGGAGTTGTGGGGCCTTATATACCTGAGCCAGTCCAGAATCCTTCTCTTTTCTGTTTGACTTGGTCTTTTGGATTGATCTTTTTTGTTTTTGCTTTCCTAGGGGTGGGTCCATCAACATATATTGAATTTTGTATTCTAAAAAAAAAACTTTGTATGTCTATGGACCCGCTTTCCAATCCACCCTTACATGGAGGGCTTGGAGCCAATTTACCCCTCTGTTTGGGCTTGGGGTCCAATTTTCTTAAAAGTTGGCTTGGGAGCCTGAATGAGAGCGAACTCACTGAACTTGAGTGGCTTGGCCTGTCGCGCCTCCCCTTCTTCCTAGAGGTTCTTCCACAGTGGGACCTACTTCATGCGACCACATCATTTTGGGATGCAACCGCCCATGTGTTCCATTTTGGGAAGCGGGAGCTACTCCAACCCTTGAGGAACTATCCAATTTATCCAGTCTGAAGCTTCACAGAGGTCTTGCGAGGGTCACGCCGAGGTTGGGCTACTCTAAATCCGTTCACCCTACCCTTGGCTTGAAGAACTTTTCGGCGACGAAAGTCTTCACAAATTAATAGTTAGGAACGTCTTCAATGTGAAAGCCTTTGCCCTCAGTCTCATTTCTGAAGCCCTTTTCTTTATTGGGGGGGACAACTTCTCTTTGGCTCTTTGTGACGTTTTGCTCAAGTGGGTGGAGGACCGATCCGTGATACATTTGGTTCTTGCTGAACTATACCGATGCCTTGACGCATTTGCTCTGGGCAAGGTGGCGAGCCTCAGGGGATGCCCTTTGCTGCTTCAGGTCTGGTTGGACGAGCATCTCGCTATTTTGGGACTCGTGCCACACTTTTATATTGCTCGGGGTGAGGCGGCTCGATGCTTTTCGGGTAGGTGTCACGTGCTTTCGCGTGGAGATTTTTCGGCTTTGAAGATTTGTTGATTGACGCCGAGCTGATATGGAAGCTTCCTTGGTTGGACCAGACCTTCCCAATAGTTTGTTCCTGGGATCATGAGGGTATCACCCTTCTAGGATTGACTGGCAGCACCTTCTACTTCCCATTCCGGGTGTTGCGTCAGTTCGGCTGCTCTCAGCAGGTGCCTTGCGAGGCAAAACCTCTTCTATGTGACTTAATCTTCTCCAGGGGGTCCTCTGGGGATATAGACCGGATTGCTGCTCTTTGGGAGATGCGTCAGTTGACGCTGATGTGTGACATGGAGCAGGGAGATTTGGTTCGATCTTCTCCTGAGTATGAGGCTTGACTATTAGTTGAGCGGCCTGTTGCTGATCATCTGGATCAGACGGAGAGTGCTAATATGGGAGCCCCTTGGCCGAGAAAGGAGATGACGCTTCGAGCTCGTATTGAGCTATTGGTAGATGAGAAGAGGGTCCTGTAAGAGCTTTTGGCACAAGAAAAAGTTAGAGCAGAGATAGCAGGGAGTGAGGTCCTCCGTCTGAAAGGATCCTTGAGTGTTTCCCTTAGAGCCACAAATACTTCTCGGAAGAGGTATAAGAGTTTGTATGGTCGTTGGTTGACTGAACAGAATGTCCGGGATTGGCGCCTTGAAGCACGAGCTGGGCCGTTGATCCCTTCTTGCACACATAACTTTTTGCACAGATCAGATACACAGAAAAAAGGGGCGTAAGAAACCCCTTTATAGATACACACATCTTTTTGGTACACATATTTTCTTTATGTTTTTTTGTTTTTTTGTTGTTTGTAAAAAAGGAAAGAAAGAAAGCCAGACATCACACCAGTTATTTTTTGGGATGTGGTGTGAGCGGTTCATTTGTAAGAGAAGGGAAGTTATTATATATACCTAGACTTTTTATTCTTTTTGTTTTGTGTATTTTTTTTGGGTGTGGTGCCTTAATCACTGGGTGAGATCTCGGGTCCTCTTTTTGAGGATGGTCGAACCCCTTTTTAAATGGTTGGGTCAGAGAGAGTTTCAATAGCTTTACCAGCACTGGAACGTACTATCCCTTTGGACTGATTCACACCTTTCTCCTTACCTTGGGTCATACGTTTGACATAGCGGTTCTAAAGACATTCTTGGTCGGGACTTGATTCGATCTAGTATGAGCGGCCCCAGAAAAAATGGATCAGGGAGAGTAACCAAGCGGGCTGCTCCAGTGTCAATCATATCAATCAATCATAAAGAAAACCTCCTTCAAATTTTCTTTTTAATTCTTTTTACTCACAACGGCCAAGGTGGGTTCGTCACGCTCGTTTTGCCCCCTTTTTTTTTACCTGTGGCGCCCTTTCGGGTTTTCACCACATCCATGGGTTTAGCTCTCTTACCCCAAGCGCCCTTTCGAGTTTTCACCTGGTTCGCACAAACTCGCTGTTTTTACCCGTAGCGCCCTTTCGGGTTTTCACCATATCCATTTTGCTTTGAGCTTGTATATATATATTTTAATTTTCTTTTTATTTCTTTTTATTTTTCTTTTATTTTTCTTTTATTTTTCAAAAGCTACGATATAGACGTCAATTCTGTCATAGCCGGCCGGATGGGGTTCAGGTGTCATCTCAAAACTCGGCTTGTGTTGACTTAATAGATATTATGACTGCTTGTGAACCTAAAAAGAGGGCTTCCCTCAGGGCGTAGCTTGGCCGTGAGTTAGGTTAGGATTTGAAGGTATGCTAGGCTAAAAGTGTTTCCTTGATATGACTCCAGTTTTCTCAACATATTTTCTTTCTTGGGGGTTTTTACTGTACATGCCCCATGATTCTTCTACATTTTTTCTTTTTCTTTTTGCTCCATTTCAGGCAAACTCTTTTTGAGGTTTTGCTTTTCCGATTTATTTTTTTTTGGATTTTGATAGTAACTTTACTTCCCCCTTTTTTGTAAATTACATACACATTTTTTTTTTTGGGAAGGGATTTATTGAAAGAAAGGCCCAGGCTCAAATGGGGCAACAAAGGATATCATTATTTTTAAGGATGCTTTCTGGCCACTGTGTTTGGAATGATGGCCTCTTTTGGGTGGTTCTTAAGCAGTCACGTATCTATTTCACCAATACTTACCTTATCACGATAGACTAAGCGTAGAATCATCAGATGTATCCAGCATTAATGGGCTCAGGAAGATAACCTCCGTCCATGGTGGCGAGGTGGATGGCGTATCCAGGTAGCACTTCTCGGACGACGTAAGGTCCTTCCCAGTTTGACTTGAACTTTCCTCTCTGATCGGCGTGAAGGGATGGGAAGATCTTCTTCCACACAGTGTCCCCTATCTTCAGATCTCGACCACGGACACGTTTATTATAAGCACGTGTGATTCGCCCTTGATAAACTTGATTATGGCACAAGGCTAGGAGTCTTTTCTCATCTAATAAATTCAACTGTTTAAAGCGGGATCTCTCTCTCTGCTTTGGGTAAGCTTGATTCCATGAGGATTCAGAGCGAGGGTACTTCGACCTCTACCGGTAGGACGGCCTCGGTTCCATACACAAGGGAGAATGATGTTGCCCCTGTAGTGGTATGGATCGACATTCTGTAGGCCCATAAAGCAAATGGCAGCATTTCGCTCTAATCTCAGTAAGTGACGACCATTTTCTCAAGGATGCAGATGACCGTCTTATTGGCAGCTTCCACGGCTCCATTAGTTTGAGGCTGATAAGGTGACGAGCGATGGTGGTTGATCTTGTATTGCTCGCAAAAGGCTCGGATGCGCTTATTCACAAAGTTTGTGTCATTGTCCGTGATGATATCCTTGGATACTCCAAATCGGTACACAATATTACTCTTGAGAAACTTCTCGACATGGTTGGATGTGATGTTGGCATATGATGCTGCTTCTATCCACTTGGTGAAGTATTCAATGGCGACGGGGATGAACTGATGTCCGTTTGATGCTTTTAGATTAATCATTCCGACGACGTCAAGCCCCAGGTAGAAAATGGCCAAGGAGTGGTCATTCAGTAAAGATCAATGGCAGGAGCGTGTATTTGACTGAAGTGTTCCTGACACTTGTAGCATTTCTGATTATGTTTGCAGCAATCTAATTCCATAGTGGTATAAAAGTATCCTTGCCACAGAATTTTCTTGGCGAGCATGTGATCGTTGACGTGGGCTCCGCATACTCCTTCGTGAATCTCCTTCATAATATTGACCGCTTCACTTTCTATTAGGCACCTGAGCAAGATGTTATTGTAGGATCGCTTGTAAAGGCATTCCCCACAAATGACGTAGCCTGTTGCTAAATGTTGAATGGTTCGTCGATCCGTCTTGGACGTACCCTCAGGGAAAGTTAGTGTCTCGAGGAAATTTTTGATATCTAAGAACCGAGGTGGCTCATCATCGGGCTTTATAGGTTCCTCAATCTGGAGGTAGAAGGCCTGCTCATTCCTTTGCTCGATCATGATCGGCTTCATCTCAGCACCATACGGGATTTCTATCATTGATACCAATGTCGCTAGTGCGTCGGCGAAGTGATTCCTTATCCTAAGGACATATGAGAATGTTACATCTTGGAAGCAAGCTATCAGATCCTCGAGGTGCACATGGTAAGGGATTAGCTTCTCATCTTTTGTCTTCCAGTCACCATTCGTCTGACATATGATTAACTGCGAATCACCAAACACTCGAAGGTGAGATACATTTAGATCGAGAGCCGCCTGCAGACCAGTGGCACATGCTTCGTACTCAGCCATGTTGTTAGTGTAAGGAAAGTTGAGCTTGATAGAGACTGGTACATGGGATCCTTTCGGCAAAATCAGAATGGCGCCAATTTCCTGACCCTCGACATTTGCTGCCCCGTCAAAGTGCATTACCCAAGATTCTTCTACTTCCTCAGTATCGTCTTCCGTCATGAACAGGATGTCCTCATCAGGGAACTCAGTTCTCAAAAGCTCATAATCTGACAAAGGATTGTCGGCGAGATGATCGACAAGTGCCTGCCCCTTGATCGACTTCTGAGTAATGTACGTGATGCCAAACTCAGACAATAAAAGTCGCCAACATGTAATTTGTCCAGTAAGAGCCGACTTCTCAAACAGGTATTTCAATTGGTCCATTCGGGACAAAAGTAGAATGGCTTGAGATAGCGAGTAATGGAAAAATCTCTGAGTAGCCCATACAAGAGTCAGGCATGCTTTCTCCAGATGAGAATATCGCATCTCATAATCAGTGAACTTCTTACTTAGATAGTAGATGGCCTGCTCTGTTCTTCCCGTCTCGTCATGCTGCCCTAAGACGCATCCCATTGAAACTTCTATTGTGGAGAGATACATCAACAATGCTCTCCCTGGCTCGGGTGGTACCAAAATAGGTGGATTGAGGAGGTAGCCTTTGATTTTATCGAACGCTACCTGACAATCGTCGTTCCATTCAACGGGCGAGTTCTTCCTTAGTAACTTGAAGATCGGCGTGCAGATTAATGTTAGCTATGCAATAAACCGACTGATATATTGTATTCTGCCCAAGAACCCTCTAACTTCTTTCTTAGTAGATGGTGGTGGCATTTCAGTGATAGCTTTAACTTTGACTGGGTCAACCTCGATCCCTCTCTTGTTGACGATGAACCCTAACAGTTTCCCGGACATAGCACTGAACGCATACTTCTGTGGATTCAAACGTAGTTGATACTTTCTTAACCTCTTAAACAACTTCTAAAGGTTTACCAAATGATCGCTTCGCTCTGGTGACTTGGCAATCATGTCGTCGACATACACCTCAATTTCTCGATGTATCATGTCATGGAATAGTACCGTCATTGCTCTCTGATATGTTACACCGACATTCTTCAACCCAAATGGCATGACCCTATAGCAGAAAGTGCCCCAAGGAGTGATGAGCGTTGTCTTCTCTCGGTTTGCCTCTGCCATCTTAATCTGATTATATCCGAAGAATCCGTCCATGAATGAAAGCATCTCGTGCTTAGCAGTGTTATCGAACAAGGTGTCAATTTGCGATAATGGGAAGTCGCCCTTCGGGCTTGTCCTGTTCAGATTGCAGAAATTGATGCACATGTGGACCTTTCCATCTTTCTTTAGTACAAGCACAATATTGGCTAGCCACTGCAGGTATTTGGATACCATGAGGAATCCCACATCATACTGCTTGATGACTTCGTCTTTGACTTTCAACATCCACTTGGGTCAGAGACGTCTCAGCTTCTATTTAATTGGCTTCATATCAGGGTAGAGAGGCAACTCATGCTCCACCAAATCGATGTCCAGACTAGGCATGTCCTCGTACGATCAGGAAAAAACGTCTTGGTATGACCGAAGGAAATCGATCATGCTTTTTCTTTCTTCGTGAGACAGCGATGTTCCGATTTTGGTAATTCGGAGAATCTCCTCAGTCCCTAGATTAACGTCCTCAGTTTCTACGACAATGGGGGTAGGGCCATGCTCAAATTCTGCAAATCGATCAAGGAGCTCGTTGGGGAGCTCCTCATCCAAACTCGTAACACCTACCTCTTCTTGTATTTTTACAGGAAAGGGGTCGATTTTACGTGGGACGGGTATTTCAATTAAGGCATCTTTTTATGGGATTTTATTTAGAATTTTAAATGACAATGTTTTTGGACTTTATGTTTTTTCAATGTTTTTGAGATTTTGCATTTTTCCAATGTTTTTGAGATTTTTGTTTTCTTCGGAGATGGACCCTTGATAGTACGAGTCTGTGTATATACAAGGAATTGCCTGTCAAGGGCTTATCTCACTTTTTATAAGTTATTTTTTTTTAGAAAAGGGTGCCAAATGTTAGGCCACTCCCCGCTTCTAGGGTTTGGGGCAAAGATGACCAGTTGCGTACCTGAGAGGCCGCTTCTTTACTTGTTCTGATGGAGGATACTGATTGATATGGTTCTTTGGAGTCAGCCTCCATCATGTTGATCCCCATTTCGTCTGAGATCATGCCCTCAAATATTAACACAATTTTATGGTGATTTACCATAGAGGGAGACTGTGCAGGTAGGGGACCTCGCTCTTCAAATAAGGATAGAGCGGCTAGGTCTATTTCCAATCTCGGTAGGGTGATCTGGGGATTGGTGGGATGGATTGGTGCTGCTGGCTTGTGTGGGGTTAATCAGGTTTTCCCATTCTGATCAATCTAGGACCTTCTCTATTGCATCTTTAGTGATATGTTGCATGTGTTATGATGTACCATAGGTGGTACATGTGAGAGCAAGCATAAGGAGCCATGTGGGACCTTGATGCTTGGACCTTGAGAGACTTGAGGTAGGGAACACCTTGAACATGTACTTTAATTGTAAGAGCATGTATGCAGTGATATAGAAATCAAATTGAAATTATTTTAACTGTGTAAATCTTTGTAAAAAGGGTGCGTGTGTAACACCAAGAAAGCAAATGAGAATGAGACATCCCTAGGGGATGAGAAAGTGATAAAGGCATCAGTGTGATACGAGTAATTTAGACATCCCAGGGGTGTAAGTAAGATTGGATAACCACTGATGAAGCCTAACTGATATAAGGTAGCACTTTTACACGGTGAATAACTATATATAAAGCATATGTTATTTTTGTTATTTAAGGTTTGAATAGAATACCCCACCGATGTGACAGAATACCACGACTGACTCGTTAGGATATCCGTGGCCGGTACATAGTAAGCCAATCTGTACATCAGTACGGAGGTTTATCCATACATAGTAAGCACATCCTAGGGATGTTGAGATGAGATTTAACCCCGCCGCCTATGAGAAAGGGGCTTGGATAGTATTCCCAGGGAATACATATAACAACTGTCTATTTAGACGACGATGACGGGTATTCCATCGGGGCTCGATGCTATATTGATCAGGGATTACTTAAGTTGAAGATTTAAGTTTTGCTTTAGGCCTAATCAGTGTAATTCATGAACAGTTAAGAATAAATGAAACATGCAAACTACCAGTAAACTTAAATGCATAATTGTCATCTTTTAAACTGTTTTTCCAGTAAATGCATAGATACATCATGCTTAGAATATCATAGAATATATGTGAGATTTTAACTTATATGTTCATTGTGTCATCTCCCTATTGAGATAGGATGTAGCTCACCCTTTAGACTATACGTCGCAGGTCCAGTGCTAGCAGCAACCGAGGCTTCGGGGGACGTGGATCCCGGTGATTCGGATTATGTGCCTGGGGACGAGTTGGAGCCCCCTCCTGAGGACTTCTTCTAGGAGACTCCGCTGAGTACTTTGAGAGAGTAGTTTTAAGAACTCATTTGTATGGCTTGGTATGTCAAGCCTTTATTTTGATAAATAATGTAATTTCTTGATATATTCTTTTTGGCAAACCATCTGGGGTGATCTGTTTATCACCGATGGTTCGGATCGGTTCTCTGTTCATACAGTGGCATGAAAGTAGAACTGTCTTTTGAGTTTATACTTAGAATAGTATTTTACTTTTGCATCATGTAGTTATTGTTCCATTTTGTCTTAATATTGCTTGTTATACCAATGTTTCGTATAGAGCCATGGGGCACGATCTAGAGGATCGTGCTGACGGCATGGATTTCAGGGTGCTGAAATTTAGGCTGTCGCAGTTGGTATCAGAACATTTTCTTTTAGAAATTTTGACAATCGTTACATTTGTCAGAACGTAGGGATTTCTGCTAACGAGACTTTAGTTTCATGTGCAAACCGTTATGTCTTCTAGAGGAAGGGGCCGACCCAGGGGTGGCCATAGTAGAAGTTTGTATAGTCGAGATGATTTTATCTCAGATACTAATAGAGTGCCTGTAGGAGATAGAGGGGCTTCAGACAGTGGTGGCCAAGGGAGCAAAGATCAGGCAGAAACTCAGGATCGCGATCGTCAGGATCGAGATCAAAGAGAGCAAGAGAGAGTCAGAGAAAGAAACGAAGATAGAGATGAGCGTCAGAGGATGATGCACACTATGGAAACCATGGCGGCTGCCATGGTACATGACAAGACATCTTTGGCGCCCATCGCCTACTTCTAGCAACATCAACCACCGACACTCTCTAGTGGCTAGTGTCTTCGGATGAGACCGCCTAGATTTTTGGGACAGGCAGAGCCCATGGTAGCTGAGAACTTGCTGAGTGAGATGGAAAAAGTATTTAGTGTGCTCACGTGCACAGAGGACGAGAGCGTCAGTTGGGCAGCCTACATGTTAGATGGGGAGGCTAGGCCTTGGTGGAAGTCCGTTTCATGGACGAGGGCTCAGGAGACCTCCAATTTGCCCTGGACGTGGGATGAATTCATTGAGGAGTTCAACAAACAGTACTTCCCAAAAGTTGTGAGGAATCAGATGGAGATCCAGTTTTTACAACTCGTGGAAGGGAAGATGACTGTTCAAGTATGGAGTGGAGTTCATGCGACTCGCTCGCTTCGTGCCTGACTATGTCATCACAGAGATGATGAGAGCGAAGAGGTTTCAGCAAGGGTTGAGATCGGATGTGAGGGGAGGAGTGGCACCATTCCAGATGAGGACGTATGGAGATGTCATGAGCAAGGTGCTCGTAGTAGAGGAAGAAAATAATAATAAATACCGTTAGAGGGAACAACAAGGAAGGTGGAATGTGGATCAGAGTAGAACGGGAAACTACGAGCCGGTGAACAAAAAGCCGAGATTCGTAATGAATAATCAAAGACCACCGTTCCAAGGAGGGTATCAAAGATCGGCGCAGCAGACCAACCAGCAGAAATTTCCATTGCTTGCATCAGGGAGGCCGATACGATACGAGAGCCCTGCTATCACTACCGGAGCTACAGTTACATAGGGGTTCTGGTGAGCAGCTTCTTCCACACCTCGTGAGACTTGTGCCAAGTGTGGAAAGTCTCACAAGACAGCGGACTATAGGATGGGTACTCGGGGTTATTTTCGATGTGGCAAGGTGGGCCACTTGATCAAAGATTACCTCGAGGTGAATAAAGGGAAGACGGCTTCAGTTTCCATGCCACGACCGATACAAGCAAGGAAGCCGATCGTCTAGGGGAGAGCCTATGCGGTCACAGCTCAAGAAGCCGAAAATACAAACGACGTGATCCAAGGTGAGATTCCTTTTAAATAAAGAATTTCAATTCTTAAAAGAATTTTAGGTGGTAAAGGTGCATTTATAACAAAAATTGGATAGATTAACTCTCTTGCAAGAAATAGAAAATTCTAATATATATAGTGTGTGATATATGTATATATATGTATGTGGGTGCTATAGGTATCTTATATTTGTATGAGAAGGGGAGTGACGTGAAGTATGAAGCTCGAGTGTTGGTAGACCTGGGGTCTACCCACTCATTTATTACCCCTCGCTTCACGAAGAAGATGAAGGTCAACTCAAGGGAGTTGAACTTCGTGTTGACCATGCCTATCCCAACGGGGAAATCGGTCGATACAGAAAGGGTTTGTAAGTTCGTGATCGGGAGCATCATGGATGGAGACGTCTTTGAACTATCGACGAACCTAATTTTATTGGACATGCAAGGATTCGATGTAATCCCTGGCATGGATTGGTTATCAACACACTGTGCGATGGTAGATTGCAAGAACAAGGTCGTCATCTTCAGACCCAATACGAGGAGATCATTCCGATATTGAGGAGTGAGAACGAAGTATATGCCGCTTATCTTTGCAGTCAGGGCCAAGCGTTTGATCAGAAAAGGGTGCAGTGGATACTTAGCATTCTTGAAGGAAGATAAGGAGGAGAATGTTATTTCTGAAATAGCAGTTGTGCGAGACTTCGCTGATGTATTTTCAGAGGAGTTACCAGGATTACCTCCAGAAAGGGAAGTGGAATTCGCCATCGACTTAGAAACAGGAATGGAGCCTGTTTCGAAAGCACCATACAGGATGGCTCCCGCTGAGTTGAAAGAGAAGTTACAAGAGCTAATGGACAAGGGGTTTGTGAGACCGAGCGTGTCTCCATGGGGAGCGCCGGTCTTGTTTGTAAAGAAAAAGGATGGGCCAATGCGGCTATGCATTGACTATCGGCAATTGAGCAAACTCACTATTAAGAATCAATACCCTTTGCCTAGGATAGATGACTTATTTGATCAACTGTAAGGAGCGAAGTACTTTTCCAAGATCGATCTGAGATCTGGATACCATCAGTTGAGAGTCAAGGCAGAGGATGTTTAGAAGACTGCATTCAGGACTCGGTACGAATACTATGAATTCCTAGTGATGCCGTTTGGGTTGACGAATGCCCCGATGTCATTCATGGATCTGATGAATAGGGTGTTTAAACCACACCTAGACTCTTGTGTCGTAGTGTTTGTTGACGACATCCTGATCTATTCAAAATCAGAGGAAGAGCATGAGAAGCACTTGAGAATAGCCCTACAGACTTTACGTGAACAACAGCTGTATGCCAAGCTCAATAAATGTGAGTTTTGGTTAGAGGAAGTTAGCTTTTTGAGACATGTTGACTCAAAAGAGGGGGTCACAATAGATCCAACAAAGATCGAAGTTGTGGTGAATTGGGAGCAACCAAAGACCGTGACCGACATCCGGAGTTTCCTTGGATTAGCGGGTTACTATCAATGTTTTGTTGAGGGGTTTTCAAAGATATCAGGACCACTCACGAGACTTACACGGAAAGGCGCAAGGTTCGAATGGAGTGAGGCATGCGAGAAGAGTTTTCAAGAACTCAAGAAGAGACTCACTTCAGCTCCAGTGTTAGCGATTCCTTCAGGCAGTGGAGGGTTCGCAGTATACAATGATGCTTCGTATAGTGGTTTGGGTAGTGTGCTTAATCAACACAGAAAGGTGATAGCGTATAGATCGAGACTGCTGAAAGAGCATGAGAAGAATTATCCGACACATGACCTGGAATTAGTAGCGGTCATTTTTGCACTGAAGATTTAAAGACATTACCTGTACGGTGAGACCTTTGAGATCTTCATCGATCATAAAAGCCTCAGATATCTGTTTACACAGAAAGATCTAAACATGAGGTAGCGTAGATGGATGGAGTTCCTCAAGGACTATGACTGTTCCATACAGTACCATCCAGGCAAGGCTAATACAGTTGCCGATGCCTTGAGTCGGAAGGGTTCAACCCAGTTGGCTAGTTTGATTTTGGGTATGCACAGATGGAAGTTATTTGATGATCTGGCACTGTAAGATGTGAACATCGAGTTGCAAGCTACAGGAGCCTTCTTGGCTATTATATCAGTGACACTGGTGATATTTGAGCATATCCACAAGCTACAGATGAAAGACCCGGTGCTAAATAAGATTCGTCAAGATGTAACTGAAGGCATCAGATCTGAGTTCTCAGTCAAGGAGGATGGTTCCTTATTGTTCAAGGGCCATCTTTGCATTCTAGACAATGCCGATCTGCGGCGAACTATCCTTGATGAGGCTCACAAGTCAAGCTATGCTATCCACACGGGTGGCACGAAGATGTATCAAGATTTGAAAAAGAATTATTGGTGGAGAGGTTTGAAACCAAACGTGGCAGAGTACGTGTCGCGGTGTTTGACGTGCCAATAAGTGAGGATCGATCATAGACACATCGCAGGGTTATTGCAGCCTCTACCTATACCAGAGTGGAAGTGGGAATCAATCTCTATGGACTTTATTGTTGGGCTACCGCGTACTGCAAAGAGGTACAATGCCATTTGAGTAGTGGTCGATCGATTGACTAAGTCAGCGCATTTCTTGTCTTACAACACGATGTACACGGCGGGAAGACTTGCAGAGCTATATATGAAGGAGATCGTCCGTTTGCATGGGATTCCGAGCAGCATTGTTCTTGACCGTGACCCATTATATATATCAAAGTTTTGAAAGAAATTTCAAGAAGAAATGAGAACGCGTTTAGATTTCAGGTCAGCATTTCATCCACAAATTGATGGACAAACAGAGCAGGTCAATTAGATCATCGAGGACATGCTTAGGGCGTGAATGTTAGAACTGCAAGGATCATGAGATCAACACCTACCGTTGATTGAGTTTGCATACAACAACAGTTTTCAGACGAGCATTGGGATGGAACCGTATGAAGCTCTTTATGGACGACGATGTAGATCGCCCATCAATTGGAAAGAAACCGGTGAGAAATTTGTTTTAGGACCCAAGATACTTGAAGATAATGCCACCTATGTGCGGATGATAAGGGAAAAACTTAAAGTTGCTCAGAGTAGACAGAAAAGCTATGCCGATATCAAGTGGACGAGTGTAGACTTTAAAGTGGGTGAAAATGTATTTGTAAAGGTGTCGCCTATGAAGGGCATTATGAGATTTGGAAGGAGAGGGAAGTTAAGTCCCCGCTATCTTGGACCATTTGAGGTTCTGGGTCGCGTACGGGAAGTTGCTTACCGCATTGGATTACCACCATTATTTGATCGCGTACACAATATGTTCCACGTATCTATACTCAGGAAGTACCTTAATGGCCCTGTTTATGTGTTGAGCGGCCAATCATTTGAGATGCATGAGGATATGAGCATGATCGATGAGCCAGCGGAGATTTTGGACCGAAAAGAATAAGGGTTGCCGACAAAAGTGATTCCGTTAGTGCTTGTTCGATGGAAGAATCATCCGGCCGAAGAAGCTACGTGGGAACGAGAGGCCGACGTAAAGGAGCAATACCTGGACTTGTTTGCGACGAGTTGAGATTCAAATTGTATCACTGTAAGCATTTTTGCTAATTTCAACCATGTGTTGTAATCCAATGTGGACCTTTTGATCAATTGTTCAATAGAGAGAATGTTAATTGGAAATTGTGCTGTGTTGCCATATAGATTGCATATTTGGGATTTATCATACCACATTATGTTTAGGAAGACGTGCTTCAAAAATTAGTGACCAACTAGTAATGTATTATAAAGAAAACAAAGAAGACAAGAAACAACAAAGACTTCTGAAATCTGATCAAAACCGATTAATCAATTTTCAAATCGATTAATCGATTTGGAAATTCGATTAATCGATTTTGGTCGATTAGTCGACTGGCATACACCAGTGACTGAGGATTTAGTGGAGGTTCAGAAAATTACTAGAGTGAAATTTCGATTAATCAATTTGTGGATCGATTAATCGATTTTGGATTTCGATTAATCAGTATTGAAATTCGATTAATCGAGTTGGCTTGGGAGTTTTTAGAAAATTTTTAAAGGACATTACAATTTCGATTAATCAAGGTGAAATTCGATTAATCAATTTGGAGAATTGATTAATCGATTTGGTAAATCGATTAATCGACTGGCACACGCCAGCGAGCTGGAAAGCCTAGAAATTTTAAATGAAAACGAGTTCGATTAATTGAAATAATTTTGATTAATCGATTTTTAATTTCGATTAATTGATTTTCAAAATTGAATAATCAATTTCGCACGGCTTTGAATTTTTTTAAATATTGATTAATCGATTTTAGAAATCATTAATCGAATCGGGCCTATAAATATAAAACCGGGGGGGATTTCTCCCCATTCAAAATTTTTTAGGGTTTTATTCTTGCGTGTCTTTTTCATCTTCTTCCTTCAACCACATTGCGACCTAGGGTTTTGCGGTTTAGGATTGATTTCGGATCGAAATCGTTGCCGTTGGGATCAAATACCTAAGGTAAACCTTAGATCCGAGCTTTTTCTTAAATTTGAGCCATTACCCTAGTTTTTATTGATTTTTCACCAATATGCCATCGAATTCGCTTGACCACAAAGCAAGTGGCTTCGAAGCTTCCAGTTTGGCGTAAAAACGTCGCACTACCACCACCAACACCATCGCCCGTAAGAACCCCATCCACGTCTTCATCGGATACCACATCCGGTTCGACAAGTGCGTTTTTGCGTGAATCTTCACCTACACCACCACCACCCGTGAACCTGCTCCAACCAAACGAGTGGTGGGCAGCTAAGAAATTCGAAGATGAGTACATCATTGACGAAATCCTATTTACCGACCCGATAGTCGAGGGCGAGATCCAATGGGCCAGGCAATACCTCCAAAATGCGGGTCTCGACCGTCTTTTGAACCCATTACATGGGTCCTATTATCCCCGACTTGTGCGCCTTTTTTACCAACACTTAGAGAAGGGCCAAGTGGATGATACCGTTACGACCAAGATAGATGGTCGTAATTATACCTTCACCCGCCGCCATGTGCACAAGTCACTTGAGTGTTATTTAGATTTTTTGCCCGAGACCACCCTATTCCCACCTTTCCCTGAGGAGGTCAAATTTGAGGACATTATAGCTGACATGACTAACAGGAAAAAGGGATCGGGAAAGTCGATATGGAGGGTAGACCTACCTCCTTATATGTGGATGCTTGATTCGATAATCAAGTGTAATTTATACCCTATGCGCCATGACACCGAACGAATAGAATTGGTCCAACAAGCCCTCTATGCAGCTTACTGCGAGCGTTGGTTCGATGCTACCAAGATTATCATCGAGGGGATGACGTACATTAAGGGGAAATTGATGAAGGGTCTTTTAAGGCCCAAGGAGAAGATGCCTTATGCTCGCCTCATATCAAGCATGCTTGAATGCTACTCTGATGCCCCAGACTATGCGATTTCACCCTATGAGCAGAAAGCTACGGACTACATGAAGCATTACTCAGTCGCCTTGTGGGTCGTAGCTATAGACTATTGAAGAGGACCCTACCAGTTCATGGGGCAGCAGTGGCACCACCACCACCCCCACCACCACAGCAGGACCCTCCAGTAGGGGGAGCACCATTGTCATTCCAGCCGTTGAGGGAGCCCCCTCTCAGATCTTAGTGCCATCTAGGAGGCAACCCATAGTGCCACCTCCTACCACGTCTACCACGCCACTGTCGTAGTCAGGGATTGTCACACCTATCTCCTCCTACAGCCGCCAAGCAGCTCGCCCCGCGCCCACGATTGAGGATGTGTTGGCCTGGATGGAGGCCAACAATCAATAGATGAACCGACGCATGAACTTTTTGATGTACGACACCATGCGGTACATCTACCCGTTGGACTATCAGCAGAGCCTCGTGCAGGAGGAGGAGTGGTCTGCGGGCCAGACCCTTTCCACTCGGGTGCAGCTTTTCACGTGAGTACCTCTGCTGCCGATGCCTCTGGCTCAGTGCCACCACGGACCCAGATTTGTCACCACCTCCAC
The DNA here is from genome assembly GCA_021018995.1 of Chloranthus sessilifolius. Taxonomy (NCBI): domain Eukaryota; kingdom Viridiplantae; phylum Streptophyta; class Magnoliopsida; order Chloranthales; family Chloranthaceae; genus Chloranthus; species Chloranthus sessilifolius. Next base: position 149,899,944 of record CM037589.1, read on the forward strand.
CACTGCATCAGCCAGCAGCAGCCCATGAGACAAGGATGTTTCTTTTGTGGCTGATTTTTGGAGTTTTGAATATAATTAAAAAGATGTAAATGAGCAAATTGTAAATTTTGGAAACTGAATAGTGAAACATACATCATCATTTTGGAAATTTGCTTACATTAAGTTATATTCTTGCATTGTATGATGACTAGTTAATTTCTTGTGATCGGGTATGTAACACCACCGTGTGTGGGATACCCATGCGACGCACCTTTGAGTTCATTTTCGAGGATAAAAATTCCCAAGGTGGGGAGAATGTAATATCCCAAAATTTTGAGTGTTAAACAGTGACTTCGGGATCCGTGCCCGACTGGTCGTAGGTTTAACCAAGTGATGGTCAAACAGTGGACTCATGAAGTGATAAACTAATGTGAGGTAAATTGGACATAAGTGTAGTGTATAGTGTGAGTTAAGGTCACATACACCTATCTCGGGTGTATGTACTTAACACCGAAACTTGAGAGAGGATATAAGGGCTTTAATAACCTAGATTTCATGGTTTTGGTTGGTAAAGAGAGTTAAGAAGAGAAATAGAGAGAGAGAGAGAGAGAGAGAGAGAGAGAACCAAGGTGAGTTAATGAAAAAGGAATTAATGTGGCTGGATTGAAGGGCTGATTAGAGCATTGAATGCCGGATTCAATGCATGAAGAGTCGTTGAAGCAAAAGCTGGAGCCCTAGCTACTTAACCAACCAAATCCACCTTTGTAGGGATTGATTTGAGGTGAGTCCTTATTAGATTTAAATGCATATGTCTTGATGGTTAAAATTAGTCAAATGTAGTTAAGAAGATAGATTAAAGGCATAGAAAAAGGGAAAGAATTGATAAGGAAAAGATTTGGGAGAACAACCCAAAAAGGGGTTGAGTCTGGCCAAATTGATTAATCGATTTGGAAAATCGATTAATTGATTTTGGTCTGGAAGTTGAAAAAGCAAGGATGCCCGATTTTGATTAATCGATCTGGAAATTGATTAATCAATTTTAGAATTTGATTAATTGATTTAGAAATCGACTAATCGACTGGGTACCTCCAGTGGCTGGAGAAATGAAACTTGGGGAAATCGACTAATCAATTTGGGGAATCGATTAATCGATTTTGGATTTCGATTAATCGATTTGGGATCGACTAATCGATTGTGGATTTTCGACTACTCGATTTGAGAATCGATTTAACCATTTTGGGGAATTCGATTAATCGATTTTAGATTTTGATTAATCGATTTTGGGAAGCGATTAATCGATTTAGGGTTCAATTAATCAATTTTGGGAGTCGATTAATCGATTTTGGCAGTTTGACTTGACTTCTTAATCTGGACCTTGGGGTTCATGGAGGGTCTAGGACCTTCTCTATTGCATCTTTAGTGATATGTTGCATGTGTTATGATATACCATAGGTGGTACGTGTGAAAGCAAGCATAAGGAGCCGTGTGGGACCTTGATGCTTGGACCTTTAGAGACCTAAGGTAGGGAACACCTTGAACATGAACTTTAATTGCAAGAGCATGTATGCAGTGATATAGAAATCAAATTAAAATTATTTTAACTGTGTAAATCTTTGTAAAAAGGGTGCATGTGTGACACCAAGAAAGCAAATGAGAATGAGACATCCCCAGGGGATGAGAAAGTGATAAAGGCATCAGTGTGATGCGAGTAATTTAGACATCCCAGCGGTGCAAGTAAGATTAGATAACTACCGATGAGGCCTAACTGACATAAGGTAGCACTTTTATATGGTGAATAACTATATATAAAGCACATATTATTTTTGTTATTTAAGGTTTGAATAGAATACCCCACCGACGTGGCGAGATACCCACGATTGACTCGACAGGATATCCGTGACTGGTACGGCGGCCAATCCGTACACTGGTATGGAGGTTTATCCTTACATAGTAAGCACATCCCAGGGATGTTGAGATGAGATTTAACCCCGCCACCTATGAGAAAGGGGCTTGGATAGTATTCCTAGGGAATACATATAACAACTGTCTATTTACACGACGATGGCGGGTATTCCATCGAGGCTCGATACTATATTGCTCGAGGATTACTTAAGTTGAAGATTTAAGTTTTACTTTAGGCCTAATCAGTGTAATTCATGAACAATTAAGAATAAATAAAATATGCAAACTACCAGTAAACTTAAATGCATAGTTGTCATCTTTTAAACTGTTTTTCCAGTAAATGCATAGATACATCATGCTTAGAATATCATAGAATATATGTGAGATTTTAACTTATATGTTCATTGTGTCGTTTCCCTATTGAGCTAGGATGTAGCTCACCCTTTAGACTATACGTCGCAGGTCCAGTGCTAGCAGTGGCCGAGGCTTTGGAGGACGTGGATCCGGGTGATTCGGATTATGTGTCTGGGGACAAGTTTGAGCCCCCTCCTGAGGACTTTTTCTAGGAGACTCCGCTGAGTACTTTGAGAGAGTAGTTTTGAGAATTCATTTGTACGACTTGGTATGTCAAGCCTTTATTTTGATAAACAATGTAATTTCTTGATATATTCTTTTTGGCGAACCATCTGGGGTGATCTGTTTATCACCGATGGTTCGGATCGGTTCTCTGTTCATGCAGTGGCATGAAAGTAGAATTGTCTTTTGAGTTTATACTTAGAATAGTATTTTGCTTCTACATCATGTAGTTATTGTTCCATTTTGTCTTAATATTGCTTATTATACCAATGTTCCATACATAGCCATGGGGCACGGTCTAGAGGATCGTGCTGACGACACGGGTTTCAGGGTGCCGAAATCCGGGATGTCACAGTAATTTTTGATCTCTGATTCTAGTTCTCAATTTCTAGAACCAGTCCTTGATCTGACGACCTACTCACCCCCTTTGACTTTAATCTTGTTCTGAAATCTTAATCTCCAGTCCTCTCATTAATCTCTGGTTCTAGTTCTTAGTTTCTAGAACCAGTCTTTAATCATACGGTCTGGTTTTCTAATTTCGGACTCGAATTCAGTCCTTAGATTTTAAATTCTAGTTTTAATTCCGTAATTCAATATTTTTAAAATTCCCAATTCTTAATTTAGTTTTCTAAAATTCTAGTTTTATAATTTAATTTATAATTATAGCCTGAAATAATCGACTTTAAAAATCCAAGATACTATTTTATAATATGAAAATCCAATTATTTTAATCTCAGCCACCCGATTTGCCCAAGGGAGCTTACGGAGGGTACTCGAGAATGAGGCCAATCCTCTTTAGCATAGCGGGCCCAAAACCATTTTTTTTCTTAGAACTTTAGAATTAATTAATTGCTTTAATTAGTGTTTTTCTAGTATAATTAATTAGTCACTTTAATTAAATTTTAGTATAGTTAATTAATTGGTCTAATCAGATTTTTAGTCTAATTAATTTATTGCTTCAATTAAATTTCAGTATAATTAATTCATTGCTTCAGTTAGAATTTTAGTATAATTAATTAATTGCTTTAATTATATTTATAGCACCATTAATTCCTCGCTTTAATTAGAATTAGTAAAATCAATTCCGTTATTCTCCGGAATTTTAGTTTAATTAATTTACTGCTTTGATCATAATTCTAGAAAAATTAGTTCCATTATTTTAATTAGAATCTTAGCAAAATTAGTTTATTTGCTTCAATTATAATTTTAATAAAATTAGTTCTTTTGCTTTAATTAGAATCTTTAATATAATCAGTCCTCTATTTTAATTAGAATTGTAGTGGAATTAAGTATATTTGCTTCAATCAGAGTTTCAGTACGACTAGTATACTTGCTTTAATTAGAGTTTCATTATAATTACTGTATTTGCACTCCTAATACAATTAGGAAATTAATTAGATTCCTAATAGGATTAGGAAATTTAATTAATTAGACTTTTAATAAAATTAGAATATTAAATTAATTAGATTCCTAATAGAATTAGGAAATTTAAAACAATTAGACTCCTAATAGGAGTAGGAAACTTATATTAATTAGACTTCTAATAGGATTAGGACACCTAATCATAACAGACTTCTAATAGTATTAGAATACTTTGACCTAGTAGACTCACACTAGGATTAGGACACTAGAACATCAAATTAATTAATCACAATAAATTTACACAGTTAGACTCATAGTAAAATTAGGAAACTTAAACAAATTAGAATCACAGCAATAGGGAAAGAAAAGGAAAACTAAACTATCTACACTATAAAGAAGAGCCACAGTTGCTGACGTTCGTAGGCGGACGATTCAGTATAGAAGTAATCCACACTCGCTCTAAAGCGTGATCATTGATGTGTTGCAGCGTTGTTAAATATCTGTAGCTGACGATCGCAATAAACTAGGAATCTTCCTAAAAATCCCCTTATTTTAACACTCAAAACACCGCATTGACATAGTCCACTTGGACATAATTGGGCCACTGATTCACCGGGGACCGAAAGGAACCCAGAAAAAGCATGCACCAATAGTCATATAATGCCTAGGATGTGATTCTGTGAAGGGTGGGATGTGAACACTTCTCCAAGAAATCCCCCTCCTCTCCTACTACTTCTCGTGCAAAGAGATTGTAGTGCAAATAGGGAGGGAAGATGAGCAATGGAGATGGGTGGCGGGGAGATCAAGGATGGGATGAGAGATGACACTAGAAATTACAACCCATCCTCACGGTATAAGAAGTCGCATTGTGGGTTGTTGGTTAAGGTATAGGCTTTAGGAAGTGGGGGAAAATGGAGTATCAGGTTCGGGTTAGGTTTTGGGTCAAGGGTGGTTTCGGTGGATGATTCAGCATCTTGAGTAAGTTGCTGGTGCTTTAGATATTCTACTTTTTGTTCTACAGCCAGGAGCTCAACTCTAAAATTTTCAAGAATTCTATCTAATGTTTTGTTGGAATCATTGGGTTTATGCTCTTCCGTCATAGGGTTTTAGGGTTGAAGACGGAGGAAGAAGAAAGGTTGCGGAATGGGTTTGGTCTACGGATGTGTATGGATTTATAGGGAAAATGTAGGTTTTGAACCGTCACTTCGAATTAAATTCTTAGGTGTAGGTTCCTAGGTTAGGGCGGTTGGCAAGTGGTGGAATTGAATGTGATGCATGCCTGTTCCTTTACAAGTGTAAATGAGTTCGATTTCCAATGCAACCGATGAGACTTATCACCAGTTTCTCATGTTCCCTAGAATTGTTGTTTACAATTCTAGATAATGATCACGAGAATCTGTGACTCTATAAATTGTAATCGCTATGATTGGACTCATTATTCACAGGAAGTCATAAATCCATACTCTTCAAGTGAAAATAATAAAGAAAGGGTCTTTATGATTTAATAAATTGTTGAGAACCTTTATGACACACTACTGTTGTACATAATATACACGTGTTTTTGCTACTGGTGAGTCAGTAGCTCGACAGCTTCAGGAGAAGCTCAATAACGATCAAAGGGAGTTGATGTGTGTCCAATAAAAGTATTTCTTCTTGAGGTGCCAATTGGGCATGAGGAAGAATGATTACTCATTCTTAAGTTAGCCAAAATGGTTAATTGCTCCACTTGAGTGTCTAACCGTGTAATGGATTCCAAGAGATTATTGAGTAACTCCGTTTGAATCCTGCCATGATGTAGCCAGCTATCGACTATCTACATCAGGGCTTCCTCTATGTCCGTATGGTCTTGGATCTATGTGGGGCAACATATAGGAGACTGTGGTTAGGCTCACAGGCTTCTTCTCGTTGAGATGTTGGGTGCGATTTGCACTCAACATAGATTGAATTTTTGTCTTCCAATATTTTAATTTTGGAAAATAATTCATCATTGACTTTAATTTGTATAATCCTCTCTGCCTAAGAGGTATACTCCTTGTAGTCTCCGATTCATTCTCACCCAGTGCTTAGCATTGCACTGGTTCCTCTCAAAAGTTCATAAAGAATTCTCACACTGTCTCAGCAGACAACGTATGGAACATCCCTCCATAGGCAACATCAATTATGTGCCGCGTTGTGTCATTTAGACATTCATAGAAAGTGAGGACTATTTGTCATTTAGGGATCTCATGGTGAGGACAAGAATACAGAAGCTCGTTAAGGCGCATCCATCCCTCTTCAAGAGATTCATCCAGATATTGTTTGAAAATACTAATAAGATGTCGGATTTAATTCGTTCTGTGCATTGGGAATAATTTCATAAGAAATCCTCGTTCCAAGTCCTCCCAATTACTAAACGAATTCTAAGGCAAAGAATGTATCCACTTCAATGCTTCATCTCTAAGAGAATATGACAACAATCTCAACTGAATGGATGCATCTAGCAAATTTGTAATTTGAATAATGTTGCAGACTTCTATAAACTGGCTTAAATGAAAATAAGGGTTTCATTTATCAGCCCCCAAAATATTGGAATTAATTGAAGTATTTTGGTGTGATTTTAAAATCCTTTTCTCCGACAGTTTGGGGTATATAAATACAAGAGGGGGGGGGGGTGCATGAGGTGTCAAGGCATAGCACTCCCTCTTGGTCTTAGTAATGTTCTGACTGTTGTTTGCCATTATCAATGAAGTTAGAGGCAAAACATTGCAGGTAGAATAATTAATTTTTATTTTTAGTATTTTCTAATTATTATTTTAGCAAGCAAGGGGAGAAATAAATCTGAGTTTCTAATTTTGAGGCCCTCAGAAGTGTTGAAAATCTGATCTGATACTCTGAATAAACCTGCAAAAGACTAAGAAGTGATCAAAGAAAATTAAAAATATAAGGAAATATAAAAAGAGAAAGATAAATATAGTTCCTAAAAGAATAAAAATATTAGGTAAAAATAGAAATAAAGATAAATTCCGCTTCCCCGGCAGCGGCGCCAAAAACTTGTTTGGCTTAAAAAGAACTTGATCTGCTCTATATATATTAATTCTAATTCTAAGTCTTAACCTGTTGCAAGCGCACAATGGAAATCATAATACTAGCATAGGATCGTTCCCACGAGGAAGTTTATTTATCTCTTATTTCTTTTTTATACTTTCTAATTAAACTCTTATCTTAAAAACTTCTATTTATCTTTAAGATCTAAGCTACTGGAGAAATATAAATAAAAGAATGTTTTTTTATAAACTAAATTGCATAAAAATAAATCCTAATCCTCCTTCAGATCGAGGTTGTCAATCCCAATCTTTAGCTATTGGATATTTATGAAATTAAACAGTACCGTTACACTATATCTCTAGTTTCCTAGCATTGGGCGTCAATCAATACTAAAATCCTATCAATACAGATTTAATCAAATCAATAACTTCCTAAAATCTGGGTGTCAATCAAACTTTAGAAAACTGATGATGGAAAATAAAATACCATTACACTAATCTACAAATTCTAACCTGAGTCGTCAATTCCAATCAAAACTTGGAGATGTTTACAAAGCAATAAAAATTCTATACTAGAAAGTAAAGCAAAAATATATCCTTCACCCCTCAGTCAGAGTCGTCAATTCCTTCTGAAAAACTACGAATATCTATACTTATCTTCAACACTCAATTGCAGTCGTCAATTGCTCTTGAGAAACTTCTGATATCTAAGCTATTCTAACTATGATACACTACTTTGATCAGAAGAAAATCCAATCTCAAGCGTCAATTGATGCTGAATTCTTCTTCGATGATTTACTCCTATACCGGGCTCTCTCATTTATAGATCATAAGGAGTTGGTTTACAAATTCTAATTCTAATAAAAGAAATAAAAACTATCCTAATATAACTCTAATTCTAATTTTATCTTTCCTTCTTTCTTTAGTCTGATGCGCTTCTAGAATGTTCTTTAATCTTCAGTAGTAGAGTCCTTCGGAGTCTTGTTCATTAATCTTCGAGATTCGTAATCAGTAGAACTTCTAATTATAGAATTCTTCTAATTCTGTATATGGCGGTGATAGTTCTTACTTACATGATTAGCAACAGCAGTTATGCCAGTAGGAAGGCTTCTATAATCGTAGATAGCGATTATCTACTCTTTTTTTTTTGAAAAATCGCAAATAACGATTTTCTATCCTTTGACTTTCATACTAGACTATCAACGAATGATTGCTTTTCTTTATATCAACTTTTACTCTTTTGTCGCCTTCTGAAGAATCGTCTTTTAAAGAATTGTAATTTCTCTTTACTTCATTTCAGCCAGTAGCGCATGATCGTAAATTATAATTTTTTATCTTTCAGTAGCTGCGAATTGTCTTTAACGTTTATTCGTCTTTCTTAGTACTCTTTGGATTCACTTTAACAAAGATTATCATTAGGGGTCTCTTTTACTACTTAACTTAAATATCTGCACATCTGCAACTTATTAGCAACAAACCAAGTCCTATCATCACTAAGTTAAGGGTGATAAAATGGTAAATTATGTGAACAATCACCCCCACTGGCATATTCATGACACATTGTTAGAATACTGCAGGTGTCACTTTCAGAGACACATCCTTCTAATGACCTAGTCTGCACAATACTTATACAGGTATGGATCTTTCAAGGAAAAATATTTGACTTGTGAGAAGAACAAGTCCTTGTCCATTTTGGACTAGTGGGAAGGAATCCTACCTACAGCAAGGTAGTTCACTATATTGGCAAACCAAGGAACAACAGACTGGATGACAAATAATTGCTCATCAGGGAAGGTATCTTTCAATGGTGTGGCAGCACAATCCTCACTTAGGATCCTTAACAAGTGGTCAGCAACCACATTTTCTACCCCTTTTTTATCTTTGATTTCGAGATCAAACTCCTTTAGCAGGAGGATCCATCGAATCAGTCTTGACATAACATCTTTCTTTGCCAGTAGGTACTTTAGGGCAGAGTGGTCAATGATGATCACAATTTTAGACCCCAATAAATAGGATCTAAATTTGTCCACAGCAAACACCACTGCCAGAAGCTCTTTCTTAGTTATTGAGTAATTGAGCTAAGCCTCTGTCAGTGACTTACTGGCATAATAAATCATAGAAGGCAGTTTTTCTTTCCTCTGGCCTAACACAGCTCCCACAGCAAAGTCTGATGCATCACACATTAGTTCGAAGGGTAGGGCATAATCAAGGGCTTGGATCACTGGGGCAGAGGTTAAGCATTTCTTCAACACCTCAAATGCTTCAAGACATTCAACATCAAAATTAAATAGCACATCTTGACAAAGCAAGTGGCACAAAGGTTTGGAAATTTTGCTAAAGTCCTTGATACACCTCCAGTAAAATCCTGCATGTCCTAAAAAAGTACTGATTTGCTTGATCATTTTTGGTGGGGGAAAATGTGAAATCAAGTTAATTTTAGCTTTATCAACCTCAATGCCCTTATGAGAGACCACATGGCCAAGGACAATGCCTTGGGTAACCATGAAATAGATTTTCTCTCAGCTCAAGACCAGGTTGGTCTCTTCACATCTTTGAAGAACCAGGCTGAGGTGATGTAAGCATTGATTGAAATTGTCCCCAAACACAGAGAAATCATCTATGAAAATCTTTAAAAATTTATCTAGCATATCAGAAAAGATTGTATACGTGCACCTTTGGAAGGTGGCAAAAGCATTACATAGTCCAAATGGCATTCTCCAATAAGCAAAAGTACGAAAAGGACAAGTAAAAGTGGTCTTTTCCTGATCCTGTGGATACATTGTTATCTGATTGTAACCAGAGTATCCATCCAAGAAACAGTAATTCTCTTCCTGCAAGCTTATCCAAAATTTGATCAATGAAGGGTAATGAAAAGTGGTCTTTTCTTGTTTTGGAGTTCAGTTTCCTATAGTCTATGCACACTCTCCAATCAGTGGTCTCCCTAGTTCGTACTAACTCCCCAGACTCAGTGGTTATAACTGTGGTGCCAGACTTTTTGGGGACCACCTGGATAGGTGAGATCCACTCAGAGTTTGAAATGGGGTAAATCACCCCAGCATCCAACAGTTTCACAACTTCTTTCAAGACAACCTCCTGCATATGAGGGTTTAATTTCCTCTGCATTTCCCTTGAGGGCTTGGAACCCTCTTCCAAATGGATCTTGTGCATATACACTAATGGGTCTATCCCCTCCAAATCTGCAATAGTCCAACCAATTGCTCTTCTATGTTTCCTAAGGACAGACAATAATTCCTCTTCTTGCTCCATAGTAAGGGAGGAAGAGATAATTACAGGAAGTTTTTTTTATCCTGTCCTAGGAAGGCCTATTTCAATGTCTCTGGCAGCTGCTTGGGCTCCAGATCAGGTGGACTAACTACTGAAGGCAGCAATGGTGCCTTGGAGGATTGAGGTAGGGGTAACAATTTGGGTCTCCATATGGAGTGCTGCACTAGGCCCACTGAAGAATTTGATGTGTAGCTTTCTTCAGCAATGTAAGTTGGGGCCTCCTGCTCAGTCACCTCAGTCCACACATCTTCAAAATCATCACAAATTTTATCCCAATCCAGCAGATTCAATAAATTTTCTTCCACTAATTCCTCTAATACATCAACTACAAAACATTCATCATTGTCCAGCTGAGGCTGCTTTGCAGCATTGTACACATTTAACTTCACCTTCATGTTCCCAAATATGACCTCCATCACTCCAGACCTGCATTGAATACAGGCATTGGCTGAAGCCAGAAATGGCCTGCCCAAGATCACAAGAATTGGGGTGCTACTCTTGGAAGGTTCCATGTCCAATACCAGAAAATCAGTAGTGTAGAAGAATTTATCCACTCCCACCAACACATCTTCAACCATTCCCATAGGCCTTCTCTCAGACCTGTCAGCCAGCTAAAGCACAACAGGTATTGGTTTCAGCTTCCCCAAACCTAGCTATTCATACACTAAATATGGCAATAGGTTAATACTGGCCCCCAAGTCTAAGAGAGCTCTGCCTATGGTGTGATCACCAATAATGCAGGGGATAGTAGGTACCCTTGGGTCCTGAAGTTTGGCTGGTGTGGTTATAGATAAAACTGACTTGACTTTTTTGGCTGCAAAGACCTTCTTGGACAAATGGATTCTTGCCTTCCTTTTTTGGGTACATAAGTCCTTGAGGAACTTGGCATAGGCTGGGACCTATTTAATTGCATCAAACAGAGGTAAATTGATCTTAACTTGCTTGAAGGTCTCCAACATTTTCTCCATTCTAGCATTCCCCTTGTCAAAAAGAGAGGGGCCTTTTAGAGCATGAGGAAATGACAACTGTGGTACTGTTGGTACCTCAGCTGCTAGCCTAGCTGTATCATCATCATCAATTTTTTACTTTTTTTTTTTTTTTTTTTTGTAGGGGCTCAACATCAGCCCCATTATTGTGCTCTTGCTGCACAACAGTAGGAAATGAGTCCTCTTTCTCTTCTGCCCTCTCCTCTTTCTCCATGCCCACCTAGTTGTCCACCAACCTACCACTCTTTAGGGTTGTGATTGCTTTAGCCTCCTCATGGGTTGAGGAGCCTTCGCCAATCATATATTGACCCTTAGGATTAGTCATAGGTTGGCTTGGAAGCCTGCCCTCTTCTCTCTTGGTCAGAGCATTAGAAATTTAATCAAGCTGATCCTCTATTTTTTTTATACTCTGACTGTGAGAGTTCACAGTCTGCTGTGACAAGGCGTTCATGTTTTACAGTGATGATAAAACCTGCTCCTCAAAAGAAGGGGCTTTAGGCTGTGGTGGGGGCAAAGTTAATTAGTTTGGGCGTGAGGCGGGGTCTAGGTACATAGCCCGATTATCTTGTTGTTGTGGTGCATATTGCAATGCATCTTTCTCTTCTTTGGGGTGACTAATAATTATCCTGTCTCTACCTCAGATTGGGGTGGTTTCTCCATGGGTACCCAGTAGGCTGCTGCCTATATGATTGGACAGTATTTGCATGCTCCATAACCAGTTCAGGGTATTGACCAGTTGATGGACAATCTTTAAGTGAGTGTGTTGGTGACTGGCATATCAGACATGCCTCTTGCACTTGTGTAGCCAATTTAGACTGCATGACACTCATTAACTTGTCAAATTTGTGGGTCAGACTGTCCACCTTTCTTTCCAGATCATTGTACACATTGACTTCATACATCTTTCCTCTAGAAGAGGACTCTTTTACTATTTTAGCAGGAGTCTCAATGTCATTTCTTGACAGAGACTCTTGCTGCATGGAATTTTCATTAATAACATCAAAAAGTTCCCAAGCTTCTTTAGCAATTTTACTAAGATAAGTACCACCACAAGAAGCATCCACCATATCCCTACTCTTGGGATCAATCCCTTGGTAGAAGCTCTGGAGAAGCTGCCACTTAGGGATTTGGTGGTGTGGACATTGCCTCAACAACTCTTTAAACCTTTCCCATACTTCATGGAAATCTTCAATTGAGAATTGAGCAAAAGAAATTATACTCTTCCTCAATTGGCTGGTTTTTTATATAGGGAAAAATTTAGCCAAAAACTGGCATTGGAGGTCATTCCAGGATGTAATGTTGTTTGGTGGGAGCATGTTAAGTAAATTCCCGACATTGTCCTTTAATGAAAAAGGAAAGAACCTCATTTTGGTGGCTTCATCTCCCAACCCAACAATGGTAAATATGGTGCATAAGGCAAGGAACTCATCTATATGCTTACAGGGGTCTTCTTTACTTAACCCATGAAATGATGGCAACATTTGGATGGTTGAGGCTTTGATTTCATAATTCCCTTCAGTTGCAGGGAATTGAATGTAAAAGGGGGATAAATATGCCCCTGGTGCATAGTATTCCCGCAGTGGTCTTGGTTGCTCTCCTATCATAACTGGCTCAATATTAACAGCAGGGGTTTGTGTGGTCTGCCTAAGTCTAAGAGCTCTTTCTATCTCAGGATTTAGAGGTTCTAAGTCAGGGTAAAGAGACCTTCTACCCAACATACACACACACAAAACAACAAATAAAGACAAGCACTTACAACAACTTAATGAATGACAACAATTACTACTGACTTTAAGGCATTTATAGAAAGGAAACATATAGCAAGGTAGAGGGGGTGCAAACTAAGGCAAACATGCTCTAGCTGCAGCTTCCACTCCTCCTTTTTACTACTGTTCCAGATCTGCAGAAAACCACAATAAATTTAGTAGTACTTTTATTAAAACACAAGAAATACAACAAATGAATTTATAAACACACAAATAAAAACTCAGATCTATTATTTAAATTAAAAATCCCAAGCAGCGGTGCCAAAAACTTGTTGGTTAAAAACTGTTGTCCTATTATTTTATTAAAAAGTGATGGTAAAAATAATGCGTAAAATCAAATTAAAAAGGGGAAGTGAAATGGAATGAATTAACATAAAACAACAATCTAAACACAGGCTACAAGATACAGGGCTGTTGTAGCAAGTTTTGATAAGTAAGAGTTTGTCCCACAGGGAAATTTGATCTAAGAACACTAGGTTGAATAGTAAACCTCCAGATCTAGCTACAGGTCTGGCAGTCCCAAGTTATAATAGAAAGCAAAGGTAAAGAAAGGGAGTTTTGGGTTGTCACTATCTACTAAAACAGAAAATAAAATAGCAGATCTACACTAAAAGAAAGGGGTTTAGAGAAGGCTGAAAATGGATTGAAAAAATAAAAGGGAAAATGGGTGAGAAGTAATAAAGTAGGGATTGATATTTTAGATTGAAACAGGGGTTGGTTAAGCAGAGTAAGGGATGAATCTACATCTTTCCTTCATTTGGCATCAAGCCTAATGCAAGGATAAAGAATCCAATCCAACCTTGAGATATGGAATGGTCTTAGGGTTATGATCTGTCCACTGAGTAGTCACAAATCATCCCAGAGATATCTCCAGTCAGGGGGTTAAAATCAGAACATTAAAATCACTGCAACCACTATGTATGCAAGGCTACAAGCTCTTGCATCCATAGGTGTATGCAATCCATGAAAATCTTAATGAGAAACATAAAGTCATCACAAATTAAATGAATCAATAAAAATAGCTTTGCATTGCATATAAAGGAACTTACAATGATCAACCCTCTAGGCTGTAGTGCATGCATAAATCTATGCCCCTTACAAGCTTACACAAGCCTTTATTACAACAGAAATGCACTCCTACCTACTACAAAAGGGCTTAGTCAACAAATGTTGAGCTAAGAAGGGAAGAAAAAGGGAAAAAGATGACCTAACCCTAGGTGACCTAAGCACAGAATATCCCCTGGCTCAGAGCAAAACTAGGTTATTGTTAGATGCCTATTTTTAGCTATCTTTACAGCTTATATACAATCCCCACAAAAATATCTTGTGTCTTGGCCAGTCAGAAAATAGAAGAGAAATGCCATTTTTGGAACTATTGTCATGGCCCATTTGTGGCCAAATGTTGCCTCGAGATGTGCGGAATAGCTCAACACCTCGGGATGTGTGCCCTAGAAGTTATGGAATCTCAAAAATACCCTTGAATGCTGAATGGGAAGTCTGGAACCTGAGCCTCGAGAGATTGAATGCTCCTATTTTGCATCTCGAGTAGATCTCAAGAGGTTGAATTGATTGTTGAAGGAGGCTCGACAGGTTCAATTTGTCTTTGAGGCTTGCTTCGACAGGTTCTCGACAGGATCAAGCTTCAGGTGTTTAAACTAGACAGGCTCTCGATAGGTTGAACTTCATCTCGACAGGATGAATTTTCTAGTGCTATTGCTCGACAGGTTGGCATTTTAACTACTCGAGTGGATGATTGCTGCAGCTCGAGAGGTTGGATTTAGCTTTAAAGTGCTTGAGAGCTAATCGAGAACTACTCGAGGAAATTTTTTGAAGCTGTATCTACTCGAGTGCTAATCGAGCAGATATTCTCTGGAGTGTTAGAACCTGCAAAGATGTGCTCGAGAAGGTCTTCTGGAGCTTCCCTGCAATTAACTGCTCGAGAACCATTCGAGCTATTAGTTTGCTGTAGGTCTAAGCCAATCGAGAGCTGTTCGAGGGAGCTTTCTGAGGCATTTCAACTGCTCGAGAACCACACAAGCTGATTTAAGCTAAACCTGAGCTACTCAAGAATTGATCGAGCCTTCATTTTTGATCTTCTGCAGCTGTGCATAGCCTACTGTAGCACTCTTCTCTGCTTAGGTTCATCCTTCTTTCTTCTGTTAGACTTACAAGGTCCCTTAGGCATGCAAAATGGTCACTATGGTGTGGACCACCATGGCGCACTCTTTGTTCTCCAATCAGCTTCAAGATTAATTTAGCTCCAAATTCTTTCTTCTTGGCCTCCAAAATATGAATTGTTGCACTAAGCTGTCATTTATTTCTAACTACAAAAACATGCTCAAAAGATAATTATTAGATGACTTAAAGGTGTAGTAAAGTCTAGGTTAGGAGGTGGAAAATGATATTTTTTAGTGATTAATAGAGATTTTCATGAAGACTTTATCCCCTTCAATCACATCCCAATTCCTACGCTTCAAATCAGCGTAGCTCTTATGTCTGCTCTGTGCGGCCTGCATTCATTCTCGGATTAACTGAACTTGCTTGGACGTGTCTTCAACAATTTTAGGTCCTAGCAAACTTCTCACACTGACCTCATCCCAACATAATAGAGTTCTGCAACTTCTCCCATACAAGGCTTCATAAGGGGCCATCTGTATAGTGGACTGGTAACTGTTGTTATAAGTGAACTCCGCAAGGGATAGATGTTCGTCCCAATTGCCTCCAAAGTCCAGTACACAAGTGAAAAGCATGTCTTCCAACACTTGATTTAGTCTTTCGGTCTGCCCATCCGTCTGGGGATGAAAAGCGAAGATAAATTTTACTTAGACCCCATTCCATCTTGAAATTTCTGTCAAAATCTCGACGTGAAACGGGAGTCTCTATTAGATATAATATCAGCAGGTATCCTATGTAATCTGACAATATCGCGAATGTAAATATCCTCCAATTGAGAAGTTGAATAGGTCATGCGGTACGAAATAAAATGAGCCGATTTAGTCAATCTATCGACCACAACCCAAATAGCATTATTCCTTTTCAAAGTCCTTAGCAAATCGGTGATGAAATCCATGCCGATACTTTCCCATTCCCAACTTGGAATCGATAGTGGCCGTAGTAACCCAGGTAGTTTCTGATGTTCAGCCTTGACTTGTTGGCATGTGAGACATCTTGCCACGTAGTCAGCGATCTCTCTTCATATCACTCCACCAATAGTTTTTCTTCAACCCTTTATACATTTTATTGTTCCTAGGGTGAATAGAGAATTTAGACTTATGGGCTTCGTCCAAGATCTCCCGTTTCAATTCTATATTATCAGGCACATAGTAGCGTCCCTGAAACAACATCAGCCTATCATCTTTGATAGAAATCTTCGGCTTCCAACTGTCCTTCAATTTCAAAAGGACATGATCTTTAAGTTGTAGTCCTTTGATTCGATCAAGTAATGAAGAGGTGATAATAATGTGCAACAACAATGCCCTCGATCGAATCACTTGCTCTGAAACAAACCTGCTGAGGGCATCAACAATAATATTAGCCTTCTCCGAATGATATTTGATCTCACAATCATAATCTATCAGGAATTCTAACCATCTCCTCTGTCTCATATTCAAGTCTTTCTGAGTAAAAATATATTTAAGATTTTGATGATCCGTAGAGATGATGAATTTCTCTCCATACAGGTAGAGTCTCTAGATCTTTAGCGCGAATATGATAGCAGCCAATTCTAGATTATGCGTAGGATAATTCTTTTCATGTTCTTTTAGTTGTTTGGATCCATAGGCTACAACTCTCTCATTCTGTATTAAGACGCCGCCTAGTCCTTTATACAACGCATTGGTATTAACGGTGAAGCCACCACTCCCAGAAGGTATCACTAGAATAGGAGCAGTAGTCAGTCTTTTCTTCAACTCAAGAAAGCTCTTCTCGCACTCATCGATCCAATTGAATTTCACATTTTTCTTAGTCAGCCTAATAAGAGGTCCTGAGATCTTTGAGAAATCTTCCATGAACCTTCTATAGTAACTTGCTAAGCCAAGGAAACTTCATACTTTAGTAACATTTTTGGGACTCGCCCAATTCAGAATAGTTTCAATTTTAGCAGGATCAACAGTAATCCCTGCCTTAGAAACCTGTGGCCCAAAAATGTCACTTCATGCATCTAGAATTCGCATTTACTCGTCTTAGCATACAATTGGTTGTCCAATAGGGTTTGTAAGAAGATCTTTAAGTACTCAGCGTGCTCTTCTTTGAACTTAGAGTAGATCAGGATGTCATCGACGAAAACTACCACAAACTAATCCAAGTAGGACTTGAAAATACGGATCATCAAGTCCATAAAGATAATAGGGGCATTAGTTAATCCGAAGGGCAATACTAAGAATTCAAACTGCCCATATCTCGTATTGAATGCCTTTTTTGCTAGGCCGGATTCTCTCACCTTCAACTGGTGCTATCCAGATCTCAGATCAATCTTAGAGAAGTATCGTGCACCTTGCAGTTGATCAAATAGAACATTGATCCGTGACAATAGATACTTGTTCTTAATCATTGCCGGATTCAACTGTTGGTAATCAATGCACAGTCTCTGAGAATAGTCCTTCTTCTTCACAAATAAAACAAGAGCATCCCATGGTGACTGACTCCTAATAAAGCCCTTATCTTACAGTTCCTGTAATTGTTTCTTCATTTTTGACAGTTCTGCAGGCGCCATCTTATAAGGAGTCTTGGCTATCGGTGCAGTGTCAGGTGCGAGCTCAATCTGAAATTCAACTTTCCTACTCGGCGGCAAACTCGTCACCTCATCAAGAAAAACTACTATAAATTCATTTACAACAGGAATCGAAGATATATCTCCTCGCTTTTCCTCGACTTTTAATAAAGTAAAGAGTTTTGGAATGACACCTTTCCGTGCTCCCTTGAATTTAAATGTTGGCCCATCAAAAGGGGTAAAAATCACAGTCTTAGCGAAACAATCAAGGGTCGCATGAGATTCAGCGAGCCAATCCATCCCTAGGATAACATCAAAATCTTTGAAGTCTAATTCAATTAGATAGACAACCAATGCATGGGTTCTAATCGGAATAGAACATCGGGGGTAGACTCTGTCAGTAAGCACACACTTTCCCAGTGAAGTTCCTATAGTCAAAGGAGTGTTCATTGGAGATGAATTCTTATCAAGACGCTTAGCGAAGTTCAAAGAGACGAATGAATGGGAAGCACCCGAGTCGAAAAGTACATGAGTGAAAAGCCCATCAATCAACATTAAACCTGGGCATCCAAGACACACCACGATTTAAATTATTCAACATAAAGATTACCTTTCAATTTAAAAGTCAATTTTCATTTATGAAAACATGTTCATTCATTTTATTTTTTATTTGAAAACATTTTTAAAAAAATCGATCAAACCCACATTAGACTTTAGTTTCACATATTCCAGACATAAGAATCAACCTTAGGCTCTGATACCAATTGTAGCGACCCAAAATCTTATAACCTCTTGATTGTAAGATTTTAGATCGTACCTTCATATCATGAACCATAGAAATATAATAAGGCAATAAAAGCTCCCTAAACAGCGAAAGATAAAATTTCTTTAAAATATTAATTAATCAAAATAAAATACATGATAATATTCTTATTCCAATAATAAAGTCCAACATGATTAAAGCTTAAATAGTCTCAGTAAAATACTAACTAATCAATGTCTCATTTATTTAAGAAAAACAATAATAATAACTAGAAAAGAAAATAGATAATTAGGCCATGAAGCATTCATTGCCATTCATTTCGGGTTCTTGAGCACCACGTGCAGTCTCATCACCATAGACCTATATGTTGTCCTCAGCTACACCTGTTTCATCTCGCCACTCACATCAATAAGGGGTGTAAGTTTACACTTGTATGGACCAGACATGCAATCCATTGAAGCATGAAAATAATAATCATAATAATATGAATATTTCTGTATATTTCATGTGTGTGTGTGTGTTTGTGATATGTATAATCTCAATAAGTTAAATGAACTGAACATAAACATGGATATTAATGTTGCATGAATGCCTCCCTCCTTTTAATTTCATCTTTCTTATCATTTGATGCACGTTAGATTTCATCCCGCTCAAGACGTTGGGTCTTAATCATGCTTATCACTTGTTTAGTTACACTCCATCATGCTCAAGACGTTGGGTCTAATCATTCATGTCATTTATTACACGTCAAACTCCGTCCCGCTCAAGACGTCGGGTTTAATCATACTTATCATGTTCTTATTTAGTTAGACTCCATCATACACAAGATGTTGGGTCTCATACTTTCTTAGACTCTATCAGGTACAAGATATTGGGTCTAATATTTCTTAATCATATTTAGTTAAACACCATCAAGTATAAGAAGTTAGGTCTAATACCTTCTTAGACTCCATCATATACAAGATGTTGGGTCTAATGCTCATTAATCATGAGTTGACATTTTATCATATTTTACGTGTCTTGATTGTGCATTATATAGATCATCATAAAATATGAAAAGTGCATATGAGTAAGATCATAATACATAAACATATAAGTATATTTAGTCATGATACATAAACATTGAAGTGCATATAATATGATCATGGTACAAAAACATTGACATTTAATCATATTGTTAAGAGAAGAACTAAATATAGAACTTAACTGCCCATACTCAATCTACTGATTTCGGCTCAATCTATTGATGTCATGTTCAGGCTCAATCTACTGATGTTAGCTCAATCTATTGATTTTTGTTTGTGAGTATTTAATGTTCATACTCAATCTATTGAGTTCAGCTCAATCTATTGATATATGCTCAATCTATTGATTTCTGTCTGTGAGTATTTAATGTTCATACTCAATTTATTGATTCCTGTGTGTGAGTATTTAATGTTCATACTCAATCTATTGAGTTGGCTCAATCTATTAATGTCGGCTCAATCTATTGATTTCTGTCTTTGACTATTTAATGTTCATACTCAATCTCTTGAGTCGGCTCAATCTATTGAATTCTGTCTTTGACTATTTAATGTTCATACTCAATCTCTTGAGTCGGCTCAATCTATTGATGTCGGCTCAATCTATTAATTTCTGTCTGTGACTATTTAATATTCATACCCAATTGATTGATTTTCAAAAATCAATCAATTAACTCAAATCTATGCTTAGACTCAATCTATTGAGTTTGACTCATTCTATTGATTGATGTCTGTGACTATTTAATGGTCATACTCAATCGATTGATTCAAGAATCAATCGATTGACTCAAATCCATGCTCAGACTCAATCTATTGAGTTCGGCTTAATTTATTGATTTCTATCTATGACTGTTTAATATTCATACTCAATCTATTGATTTCCAAGAATCAATCGATTGACTCAAATATGTGCTTTGATTCAATCTATTGAGTTTGACTCAATCTATTGATGTTATGTTCAAACTCAATCTATTGATTTCTCAAAATCAATCTATTGATGTTGATCCTGAGCACGCCCCAACAGTGCTCAAACTCATGGTGAACTTTAACCCGTCTTCTTTTCAACCAAAATCGTCAACATTAAAAATCATTAATCATAGCATGCATCCATTTAATCATCCATTTATTATTCATAAAATAAACTCACTAATTTACATAAAAATCTATTTAAAAATTAATATTTTAAGTTTAATGAAAAGCATAATTTCTCCATACCTAGATCGAACGTATCCTCACGATTAGATCGAGATCCCAATAATGATAATGATTCTAGAAGGATGCAAAGGCCGCTTGAGAATATACACCAACGTCCTGTCAATCTTCCAAAAGAAAGGTTCTAGAAAGGTAGATCTAGAATTTCGTAAGACACTTATTTATAATATTTTTGGGATTATCCGGTATTAAACTAACACACCAAGAAAGAGTGTATAGAGTTTTATCTCAAAGTCTAAAATACAAATTTATAACACACATAACAAGGTTCGATCTATAAACTTGTTGTCTAGAATTCAAGCCTTTAACCAGCAGGCTATCACATAACTTGTGTCCATTAATGACAGAAATAAATATAAGACCTTGAAGAATCAAAACATGTATTTTTAGTTAAAACATTTAAAAAAGTCAAGACATGCGGTGAAAACGTTATTAAGCACATACACATAATTTAAGTGTATAAAAGACATGAAATTCCAATCACAACAATGGTACTTGCTAAAGCAGATAGCAGGATGTTAGCAAAGAGGATGAAAACCTACCAAAGCAGGTAAACTCTGCTATGACAGGTGCTAGCAAAGAGCTATACCATACGCAACTTTAATGCCCATGAATTCCATTGTGGAAGCTCCATGAATACTGTCTCCCTTAATATCTTCAATGTAGAGATTGGGGTGCAATAGAATCAATGGAAAAAATTCTTCAATCAAAAAGTTTCTATCCTCAATGAATATAGTAGTTCAACTGAGAAGCACCCAGATTACATGGAACCTTGGGTTTCAATATGAACAACAGTAGCTTAGATACGCCCATTTGTAGTGGTGGTAGCACCTATTTCTTCAATAACAAGTAGAGCCCCATTATCTACAACTGTTGATGGTCCATTATTTTATGCAATATGCTTTCTATTGGTGTTATGAACAGGTTTAGGTACTCCTCTAATGGGAGAAATTGCTATTCTCTGAATCGGGAAGCCCAAGGAGACATGGTTTATAAACATATAAAAGTGGTCTCTATGATTTCGGCCAGTGATATAAATGCTTTAGGCGAAATGGCAGAAGTCACTAAGAAGGAAGAATACGTATGGGTTTTTGTTTGACATGACAACTGATTTACAACTAAAGGGTATTTTAGACATTTTGCATGTCTAAAC
The DNA here is from genome assembly GCA_021018995.1 of Chloranthus sessilifolius. Taxonomy (NCBI): domain Eukaryota; kingdom Viridiplantae; phylum Streptophyta; class Magnoliopsida; order Chloranthales; family Chloranthaceae; genus Chloranthus; species Chloranthus sessilifolius. The sequence continues at coordinate 149,921,681 of CM037589.1, forward strand.
CATGGGTTACCATTCCAACCCAAACGGCAAGTAACAAGTCACAGTGAGGGGTTATTTGCGCACGGAACATCACTCCAGGGACTGCAAAGCAAATAGGCTTAAGTTAGGGGTTATCTATAATTTCAAGAGGGAAATTTGCATTTTCGGCGCTATAATTTTGCTTATTTGTAAAAACGACCCTATAGTTTCATTCCTTGTCAAATAGGCCTGCTCCAAGCCAAGCCGTTTCCATGTCACCGCCCACTTGCCAAGTCAGCATGGATTCCAAGCGTCTCCACAGTAGGGTAGCGTTGCGCTACAGCGCTGCCAAGTCAGCAGCGCCGATATTTAAAAAAATAAGAAACTATTTAAACTGTAGAACGACTTTTCACTTTTCACTTTTACCTTCTAAAAGAGAACATGGCCATTACTGCTTTCAAGGTAAATTTATTTTTTTTTCCAGATTTATTTTTAGGCGTTTCGCTATTCTGGAGTAACGTACCGCTATCTCGGGATAGCGATCCCAGGATAGCAGTCCGCCATCCTAGGATAGCAGTATGCTATAAGCTATTTATTAATTTTTTTTTTAAAATTAATAACTAAATTATGTTTATATATATTCTATGCAGTTTCTTTCATACATACTAAGATGTCGAAGTCGAAGCCGTTAAAGCCCTTTGAAAAGTGTACAGGTATTAGTGTTAGAAAATTTTACATGCATTGCAACAAAGAGAGGAAGAGGATACTGGAAGAATCAATTTTTGGTCATCTGTTTAAGATGTCTGAGAAATTAATCTTTATTGGAGACTTAATTGGGGCAATTTTAAGCTTTTGGGAGAAAGATAACATGTTTAAGGTGAAGAACACCAAGTTAGTTTTATAAGAGGCCGATATATCACTGATTTTAGGATTAAATATGTAAGAAAAATTTGAAGAAAATGAGTCTGAGCAAAGGACTATAAGAGAAGAGGAAACCATTTGGTACAAATTCTTTAGAGAACAGCCGGCTAGAAGATCTCGTATTGAAGAAGTCATAGATAGTGCCCATCTTTTTGAAGATGAATTTTTAAAATTATCGTTGTTGTTTCTTGTATGCTCTTTTCTATTTCCGGACACAAATCAGGAAGTTGATAGTAAATATTTAAAGTTAGTTGATAACTTAGAATGCTTCAACCAATATTCGTGGGGGCTTAAAGTTTATAATAATTTAGTTAATTGCATAAAAAAAGCAATTGGGAGAAGAAAATCGGCAAAAGTCTCAAAAAAAGGACAATACAACATATATGATTGCACTATAGCATTACAGATATGGGCGTTGGAGCACTTTCCTAGAATCGACACTCCTCGTACACAAATGAAAAATCCATTTCCGAAGCTAGTGAAATGGGAAGCTCTAAAAGTCAGCCGTACTCTAAATTATTATAGAGAAAAAATTCTTACGTCTCCGATAATTGTCGAACTTGATTATAAGAAACACGAACTACAATATCTATCAGTTCGACAATTCTTCAGTCATAAGGAGAGAGAAAGGGAACGGTTAGTTGAAGAATCGAGAAAAAAAAGAGATTACCCTACCAAAAAAGAGAATACCCATAAAAAGAAAAAGAGATAAGTAAAGAATATGATGAAGATAATGATGACGACAATGAATCTAACAGTGATGATAATAATGAATACGAATTTATATTATGTCATTAAAAGAATTAAAGGGGAAGCCAACAATTAGAGAACAACCGGCTAGACATCCCAAGCTCCTAAATAAAGTTAAGGAGCTTAGAAAAGAATGTTCGTCCCTACATAATGCTGTTAAAGAAATGAAGGGCGATTTCAAACGTGCTTTTACTGTGTTAAAAGGGCAGACATTCACAATTGAGCAGCAGGGAAGGGAGAATAAGAGTTTAAAAAAGGAAGTAGTGTCTTTAAAAGAAGAGTTAGAAAATTTAAAGAGTGAAAATATTATAATTAGGAACGAACTTGCAAAGGTAAAATCTCATTTGACAAAGGTATAAAACTAGTCTCATTTGTTATATTTATAATTATATTTTAATTTTATTTTGTTTAAATTTATTTAATATTATTTTTTAATAGTTTTATAGCGGACCGCTATCCTGACTCATTTTTAAAATATTTTTTTGTTTAACTTCTTTTTTTTTTTTTTACCTTATATAGGATGAAATTCTCTCTACAGTACTATTTGAAACCTTTGTTACTCCTAAATCTCACGCTTTAACTAGCCCCTCATTTCATCTAAACCCCCTTCTCCTCATCACCCTGCCCCAATCACTCAAACTTCTGAACCCCCTTCTCCTCATCACCCTGCCGCAATCACTCATCACCACCCTGCCCCAATCACTCAAACTTCTAATCCCCAATCGTCGATTGAAGATATAGATAAAGGGGTTGATTCACCAGTAATTCAGCCAACTATTGAGTCGCAATCGGCGTCTTTTAAACCCTTATTAGTGAAGATTCCTGCTTCTACTAAGGGCACGTTATGCAAGCTCTGAAATCGAATCAAAAGAAAGTCGCCAACGAAAAAAATCACTACAAATAAAAGAAAAAAAGTGAAAGAACAAGAAGAAGAGGTTCCAGAGTCATTGGAACAGAAATTTATGGGGAGCTTATGGAATCGGTCTGCGGAAGAAGATTTAGTGATCATTAATACTATCTACGGTCTAGACGACACCGTAGGACATTTAAAGCTTTTGAAGGAAAAATCGTGGCTCGATAACGAAGTTATCGATTTGTATTTGAAAGTTTTAGACAGTAAAAATGATAATATGTTCGTGGAAATGGCGGAGAAGAGCTGGTTTGCATCGGCCTCTGCATTGGTATCATTTTTATTTTTTATTATTTGATTTTATGATTTAATTTATTTATCTGCCTTTATTTACGTTATTAATAGATTTAAATAATGAGTTATTTTAATATTAAATTTCAGACCTTGATTATAGCGGACCATATAAAGTTTCAAAAATTCGTCCGTGATGAAAATTTGGAGCCACTGAATGAAAAAGGTAGATGGGAAGCCTATTGCGACAGGTGGCAGATTTGCCACCAGACCAAGCCGCTTGAGCCACTCCTTCGAAGTACCTCACGCGGTATTAACGCTATCGATTGTGAGACGGTAAGTTATTTTTTGATAGCGATCACACTTTTAAAGTTTATTAATTAACACATTACTAATTAGATTTACGATTGCACGCAGATATATTCCAATGCATAGCCAGAGACACCATCATTGGGCATTGGCTATCGTTTCCGTAACGGACCGCGTTATAAAATTGCTAGACCCTGCCGACCGAGAGTGTTCGAAGAAGTTTGATACGCACAAAGATTTGTTGATACATCACCTGCCGCGACTTCTTCACACTGTCGGATTGAATTCTGCTCTCGATCAACAGTGGCAACTTACTATCATTAATAGTGTTGATCCTCCCTTCCAAAAGAACGGTTGGGACTGTGGGGTTTTCGTGCTGAAATACGTTGAATACTTTTCTGAGCAGCGAAAATGATAGCCAATGCCCAATTTCGAGCTGAAATTGAACATTCATTGTCCATGTTTGGGACTTAGTTTTTATTTTTTCACTTATTTATTTAATTTTGTATATTATGATTCAAATTATTAGGATAATGAATGCATTTTTTGTATACTTTGAGGTCCAGCAAAAAAACTCATTACAATTTTAATCACAAATTGACACAACCTCAAGATCAAATCAAGTCAGGTTTGAGACTCTGAGTAGGTATTCACACTATTCAAATTTAACTCCCTAAATTATAATTCATGGTTAATGAAAAATTTTATTGACTAAAACAAACTAAAAAAAGTGATTTTATATTCTAACAATTTACAAGAGCGGCGGTTATGTCCATATTCATTACAATTTTTACACCGTAGTGGTCGAACTTCGCCTTTAGATCGTATCCTCCTTTCTTTGGGTGACCGACTTGACGTATATGGTGCGGAGGTAAAACTTCGATGTCTTCCCTTATAACTGCCCATTGGTGCTTATCAACGGTTGGAATAAATTGTTCTTTATAAGTTTCCCTAAATAAGGCACTGGTAAACTAATGATTACAAAATTGAGGAATCTCTTTATCCCTGTTCCTGCGCGATAATGCAGCGATTGCATGCGAACATGGTAATCCAAGGATAGCCCAATGTCTGCATGTACATGCTCATTTCTCTAGATCGACACTGTGAGTGTATTGCTCATGTTTAACTTGAAATATATCGCGACCATAGGAAATAATGTTATTTTGACGGGCCCACCCTGAATTTCGTGTTATGTGCTCTTCCGCCATCGGTATCAACTCGTGTGTCATTTTATTTCCTTCTTCCTGAGGTCAAAGGTAGAATTCGGCTACCTTCGTGTGAATGGTTTCTAATATTATCATAATCGGTTCCTCTCTAGCTATCTTCAACACACTGTTAATGGTTTGAGCTATATTTTTTGTCAGCATATCATAACGCTTTCCTGAAAAATATGAGCGCGCCCAAAAATGGTCACCGACTTCTTTAGTCCATGTTATACATTCCGGGGGGGCTTGGTCTTGTATTTTTTGTAAAATTCTTTTGAATTTTACCTCGGAGAATGCACAGGCAGCAATCCAAAACAATGGTCGAGAGATTGTATCCTTATATGTATAAAAAAGATTCAAAGTTAGGTGTCTCATACAGTAGCTGTGGAATGAATTAGGAAAAACATTATACACAACTTCCATCAACCCCTTTGCCAGTCTGATATCAATACAAATTGCTCTTCAAAGTCTCCGATTATGCGTCTCCCTAATAGATCAAGAAACCATGTCCAATGATCTTCATTTTCTTTGGGTACAACGCCGAACGCTATAGGGAATAAATGTCTATTACCGTCTATCCCCGTAGCTATTAACAACACTCCTTTGTATTATCCATGTAAATGCGCTCTATCTACCGTAATTATTCTTCGTAAAGTATTACGATAGCTCCTAACGCAAGGTCCAAATGCTACGAAGAGCCTCTGAAAGTCATTATCAGGCTCGCAACACAATTCGGTCTGTACGTCTGGAACGACTCACTGTAATTCGATAATATAGGACGATAACATCTTAAATTGCTCCTTTCAGCTACCTCGGATGTCGCTTAAAGCCATTTCTTTCCCTCTCCATGCTTTCCAATAACTTACTGTTACACCGTATTTTTTTTTAATATAAAAAATTATTGAAGCAGGAGTCTCGTCAAAGCCTTTTAACAATTTATCCCTCACAAAGGAAGCTATCTAAGAATTCGTACACTGGTGATGTCCTCTTCCGAAAGCTGGCATTCCGCATATATATTGTGGGCGAAATGTCTTCATGATAAACGTGCCGACACCCACCAATTTTGATGCATGTATTCGCCAAGCACACCCTAATTGAATACCACTCGCCATAATTCGAAGAGGACTGATTTTTATTGGTTTAATTTAAAAATTATTTGTCATTGCAAACTCTCTAAGGGCTTTTTCAAAGGTTTTTTTATTTCTGAATGCCTGACCAACAGTTAATGGTCCCCCTTCATACAGTTCTTCATCATTCGAATTCATATACTCTCCTTCCGAGTCATTAAGCTGATAGTCTTCGTCCACCATACGTTGATCAATTCTCCTATTAGTATGAACACGCGAAGTGGGTGAGGAGGGCAGTGCTTCAGTATTTTCAGGATCACTATCATCGTCATCGATTGGAATATTATTACGTGCTTTGGGTTGAGTTCATCGAGGTATGGTTAGTATTCGCTCCTATGCTCTGGCCTCGATTACCGTTTGCTCTGAAGTTATTGGTTCAGAAGGCCATTTGTATGGACTAATGCCTCCCAAAAATGTTTTCCACTGATTCCAATCGAATATGTTGTTTACCGCTTCATCGTTATGCTGACATGTGTTGTCCATTGGATTCATTTGAGGATAATATCTTTAATCTTTATCGTCTTCTCTCATTGGAACGTATGAAGACGCTATTGGTTCCATGACATGAGTGATTAATGTATTGTCCATCGGATTCATTTTAGGACAATATCCTTGATCTTCATCGTCTTGTCTCATTGGAATGTCTGAAGACGCTATTGGTTCGATGACATGAGTGATTAATGATTTCTCGATATAAACATTTATCACACCATCACCAATATGATATGCTCTAAATAAGTTCGCAAGATCATTAAAGTCCACAATTCAGCAAACACCAACTCCTTCCCAATACGTAATGAAACAGATAGCAAAATTGAAGGCTCTTTCTGTTGAGTCCTACTAATATTGTACATTTTCTGCTTAAATTGATCAAATAGTATATTGTCTTTGATAACAACAATCTTCTGATGTCTACCGTTGTAAGTATCATCTCTAACACGGACCCTATCGAAATGACAAAGAATAGGAACATCCATTTCAATCTACAAATATTAAAAAAAAATAGAAATTAAACCCTAAACTCTAAATTGATTAATGTAATGGAAAAAATAATAGAAATTTAAACACTAAATTGATAATAATAAAATTAGTCAAGGTAGCTAGCGGGCCGCTACCTTACTATAGCGTCCCGCTATAGTGGGCCGCCCATTTTTTGCTTTTCTAGCTAAAACTACTGCTTGCTAAAAATTCATTCTTACCAGTTATCCTTGTCATTGATAGGGTTGATCTGAACAGGTAAAAGGGACGATGTTAGGGTTGTCTTAACTCTGAACTACTAATGGGAGACGGAATATAGAAAATAAGTAGTGGGGAATGAATTCATATTATATTATATATATAAATAATATAAATAAATAAATTATACTGTGTTGACTTGGCAAGTGGACGGTGACGTGGAAACGACTTGGCTTGGAGCGGGCCTATTCTGCAAGGAATGAAACTATAGGGCCGTTTTTGTAATTAAGCAAAATTATAGGGCCGAAAATACAAATTTCCCATTTCAAGATAAGCCGCGTGTGTGTGTGGGGGGGTTAGTATTGGCAAAAATCCCCATATTTATACTGCAACCCCTGCTTTTGTGTTTCCTTTACTTATTACCCCCTACAGTGACGAATCAACTGTTGACTATTAGAAAACTAAACTTTGACTATTTTGAATCAGAAGATGGGGATTATTTTTCACCATAATATTCTACCCAATAAATCTTGAGAAAAAAAATTTACCATCTGGCAGTCAAATTTTGATTTCACATGGTAGACAATGCAAAAACTGAACATGATCGTGGGTGTACATCAAACATGGTTCTTGGATCACTTTTCAAAATGTGTGTCATGTGAATCAGAATTTGACTGCCTGATGGTAAACACACGATCTCAAGATTCATTGGGTAAAAAAATTACGATGAAAAATGATCTCCATCATCTAATTTTTAAGCAATCAAAGTTTAGTTTTCTAAAAGTCAACGATTGATTCGTTATTGTAGGGGGCAAAATGCAAAGGAAACACAAAAGCAAGGACGACAGGGTAAATAGGTGAAACACAAGGGGGAGTGTAAATATACGACATATCTTAGGAGGGTAAATGTAAAAAGGGAGTCATTACTTGCACTCGGAAATTTGGCCCTTGCACCGAAGTTAAAGAAAGACTTTTCATTTTAGAGACATGTGACATGTGCAAATGCAATCTGGGCCGTCTGATTTAAAGTTCATGGTCTACAGATCCTTAGGGCATAAGATTGGGGCAAAACATGTTATTTGTCATATGATCTATTGTAGTCAATCATTGAATCAAATAATAGCCTTTGACTATGTTTAATCATAAGATGAAGATTATATTTTGTGCTAATCTTTTGCACTTAATATCTTTAAATGACGGGCTCCAAGTCAAACAGTTTAGATGATGTTTTCATATAGCAAAGGTCGCCAAACTTGCAAGTCTCTGTTTTAAACTCGGTGCAAAAGCCAAATTTCCGAGTGCAAGTAATGGCTTCCATACAAAAATCCCAAAATTATTTTTAAACTATCGACCACCTTGGATTGAAATTTCAAGGAAATCAATCCCATGTGGTATTTAAAGGTTCAAAATAAGTAGCTATTTAAAGGTTCAAAATAAGAGAAGAGAAACGATTTGGCATGCATCAATTTACCAAATTCCACTTACATTATACAATATGGCATAGCACAAATTACAACAAATCTCAAACATCAGTGTTACAAGAGACTTTTAAGAAGCTCGCCCAAAGATAGCAACCTGCAAGTCATCTTTTCAGCTTTTATTGGGTTGTTTTTCTATCTATTCTGTCTTGTTAATCAATTGGTTTCTCTTGCATTATTTTATTTTGATGGGTGAGTTGGGTTTGATCGTTTTGAACATCAGAACATGCTATTATTAATATATTATATAACATTTCAACTTTACCTTTAAGTCTTTAACATCTCAACTTCTGTGTTTAGATGGGATCATAGGATAAAAGATTTATGCACATTAGAGGTTATATAGTGTTCCGCTTGCTCTCTCTCTCTCCCACGCCTGAGCACTCCCCCAGGCTGCTGACTCGCGGACGATCATCCGATAAGCCCTTTTTCTTATTCTTTTTTTTTTTGAAAACAAGATTTGTTGATTAATTTATAATTTAGTTTTGATAGAAATTTTGATGGTTTTGTTGCTTGATTTGCTGGCTTTGTTACTAAATTTTGATAGTTTTGCTTGATTTGCTGGTTTTGATAGAAGTGTGTGTTGTTGTTGCTAAATTTCTAGTGGTTAATTAGTAATTTCTGATTAGCAAGTATTGAGCAAATGTGTATTTGATAGGGAAAAAGGTAGAACAGTGGCAGTTAAAAAAATGAGATAAATTAGGGCAAAAAGGTAGAACAGTGACAATTTGAGCTATATAATAGCTTTTTTGGTGGCATGGTTTCACCACATTTTGCATCATAAAAGAAATTACTGAAAGCAACCCATTGTTTAGTCTATAATAGCCTAGCATTGCTAGCCAAATAACACTAGCAAATTAGACTATTGACTATCATATGTTGATTGGTGAATGGGTGAATGATGATTTAATCAATTGTTTTTTTATCAGTATATTATAATAAATTGTTAATATTATGATTCATCATAAGTCCTGCAATGTTTGATATTATGATGGATGAAGAGTTATTTATATTTATATATATGGTATTAACAACTTAGTGCCCTTATTTTTATTTAGAAAGTTATTTATTATGTCGATAATTAAATGATAGACATTGATGTTTCTTTAAGAAATATTCATTTATTTGAGAAATGAATCTTTTTTCTTCGAATGCATTATTATATATTTCGTATTAGTAACTTATCCTTGTCTTAAACTCATGTTTGTAGTTGAGAAGCATCGCACTTAAATCATATCTAATAGAAGCTGTCCTTCTACAGCTGAGAAAAGAAGGAAGAAGCAAAAGACAGAAAAATTTATTCTGTTTCAAGAAGGAGCCATTTACAAGTTCTTTGGAAGTAGTAAACAAATAGAGCTCGAAAACTTAAGCAATGAGGAAAAATACAAGAATAATGAAGAACATGAAGGCTAAGACTTGGTGAATGAAAGGAAAGAGGATAGTAAAGAAGAAAATATAAATGAGAATGAGATTGATAATAGCAAATGTTGGCCTTTAAATATATATAATCCGAACAATTGGAACAATGTCCAACAGAGTCTTAGAGACTTCTTAGAAGAGAAGGGTCCTTTGAGAGATGAAAATGAAAAAATTTCGAGAAATATTTATAGTAGGAAGTTCTCATTTTCTCATTACATGCGACAATTAACAAATGGAGATAATAATGATAGAAAATGATTAGTATATTCAAATACTAGCCAAAGAGTTTATTGTTTCAGTTGTAAGTTATTTTTCACTGAAGGAATGACTACTCAATTGGCTAAAGAAGGATTCAATGATTGGAAGAATATAAGCAAAAGATTGAAAAGTTATGAAAAAACTAGGGAACATATTACAAGCATGAGCAAAGGGATTGAGTTGAGTTTGAGATTGAAAAAGAATGAGACAATTGATCAAGAGGTCCAAAAAAAAATTAAGAAAGAGAAAGAGCATTGAAGGCGTGTATTAATAAGGATTGTTTTTATCGTGAAGACACTTGCATCCAAGAATATAACATTCCGAAGGATAATAAAAAGATTTATCAAGAGAGGAATGAAATCTTTTTGAGTATAGTTGAAATGATAACCGAACTTGATCCAATAATGTAAGAGCACCTTCGACGAGTCCAAAATAAAGAAATTTATTATCATAATCTAAGTCACAAAATTTAGAATGAGTTGATACAAATGATGGGGGATACGATCAAAAGTACGATTATTCAGAAAATCAAAGTAGCGAAATACTATTCGATAATACTTGATTGCACTCAAGATATTAGCCATGTAGAGCAATATCTCTTGTTATAAGATGTGTTGATGAGTCACCAAGTCAAAGACAAGTGAAAGAGTTCTTTCTAGAATTCTTGAAAGTCAGTAATACTTCTGAACAATGGCTTTTTAATATTCTTGTAGAAATTTTAAAGACTCTTGAACTCAATATTGATAATATAAGAGGACAAGGATATGATAATAGATCCAATATGAAAGGAAAACATAAAGGCGTATAAAAAAATTGCTTGAAATAAATCCTAGAGCATTTTACACTCCATGTGGTTGTCATAGTCTAAACCTTGTACTTTCTGACATGGCGAACTCTTGTTCTAAAGCTTCAATATTTTTGGGCGTACTGTAACATATATACACACTCTTTTCATCTTCTACAAAGCAGTGACAAATTTTAACGGATAATGTGAAAGATTTTACAGTTAAGGGGTTATCACAAACACGTTGGGAGAGTCGTGTTGAAAGTATTAAAGCAATAAGTATCAAGCTTTAGAAATAAGAGATGCTCTACTTATCATGGAAAAGTCTACTTGCAAAAATGATAACAAAAGTTCTAGTGAAGCACAATCCCTTGCAACAAATGAACTTGAGAGTTATGAGTTCGTAATAGCTATGATTATTCGACACAATGTATTATTTGCTATGAATACTATTAGCAAGTTTCTTCAACAAGAAAGTATGAATATTAATATTATTATCCAATAATTAGGACTCATTACGTATTTTAAAAGGTATAGAGAAAGTGGGTTTGCAGAGGCCCTAATTGAAGTTAAAGAAGTTGCGACTCAAATGAGAATTGAGCCTATATTTCATGAAAAACGCATTGTTCGGAGAAAGAGACAGTTTGATAAGGATGCAAGTGAAGAAGTGTCACAGTCAGCTGAAGAATCTTTCAGAATTAATTACTTTACTTATATTATTGATCAAGGTCTTTCATCAACTAATCATAGGTTTGAATAATTTAAAACATATGAGCAACATTTTGAACTTTTGTTTGATTTGAAGAAGTTACGTTCGATCAGTGAAGAATGTTTGAAGACTTTTTGCGTAAATCTTGAACATGTTCTCAAACATGAACAACATATTGATATTGATGGGCTAGATTTATCTTCAGAATTGAACATCTTGAAAGATATTTTGCCAAAAGAAGTGAAAACGCCGATTAAAGTGCGAAATTATTTGAAGCAAATGGAAGGTTGTTACCCAAATGCCCGGATTGCTTATGATATTGCTGATTATACCAATTACTGTTGCCTCTGTTGAAAGAAGTTTTTCCAAATTGAAGTTGACCAAATCATATCTTCGGTCAACGATGTTACAAGAAAGATTAAATGGATTAGTTATGCTATCCATTGAAAATGAAATGGTGGATAAGATTGACTATACAACTTTAATCAGTGATTTTACCGCTAAAAATGCAAGAAGAGAAATATTTAAATAAAATTTTTTAGTATTGCATTTACAAGTATTGCATTTTCTTTTAATATTTACTTGTATTAAATTTTAGTTACATTTTCAAATTACATATAGTAAAATAGAATATGAGTATTATTTTATTTGTCAAAAAAAATTTGTGGGGAATTTTGTATATATTATAAAGTAATATGAAATAGGGGCCCGTTTTAGGAACTCGCTTTGGGCTCCCAAAATGTTAGGGCCGGCCCTGAGTAGAGAACTACTGAATAGCTAAATCTTGTATAAAATCTTAGTATGTAAGGAGTTATCAAGGAGAATGGTACCTGCTAAAGCAGGTAGCGAAATGTTAGCAAAGAGGATGGGAACCTACTAAAGCAGGTGAACTCTGCTATGACAGAAGCTAGCAAAGAACTATGCCATACGCACCCTTAATGCCCATGAATTCCGTTGTGGAAGCTCCATAAATACTGTCTCCCTTAATATCTTTAATGTAGAGATTGGGGTGCAATAGAACCAATGGAAAACATTCTTCAATCAAAAAGTTTCGAGCCTCAATGAATATAGTTCATTTCATCTAAGAAGCACCCAGATTACATGGAACCTTGATTTCATTATGAACAATAGTAGCTTAGATACTTCCATATGTAGTGGTGGTAGCACCTATTTCTTTATCATCAAGCAAAACCCCGTTTTCTACAACTGTTGGTGCTCCATTTTATGCAATATGCTTTCTTTTGGTGTTATGAACAGGTGTAGGAACTGCCCTAATGGGAGAAACTGCCAATCTCCAAATCGGGAGGCCCAACATGGTTTATAAGTAGATAGAAGTGGCTTCGATGATTTCGGCTAGTGATTTCGATGATTTAGGCGAAATGGCGGAATTAACAAGGAAGAAGACGTATGGATTTTTGTTTTACATCACAGCTGATTGACAACTAAACAACTAAAGGGCATTTTAGACATTTTGTATGTCTAAATATAGTGACGAATCAACTGTTGACTATTAGAAAACTAAAATTTTATTACTTTGAATTAAAAGATGGAGATTATTTTTCACCATAACATTCTACCCAATAAATCTTGAGATTAGGAATTTAACATCTGGCGGTTGGATTTTGATTTCACATGGCAGACAATGCAAAACCTTAACATGGTCGTGGATGTACATCAAACATGATTCTTGGATCATTTTTCAAAATGGGTGTCAGATGAAACAAAATTTGACTCTCTGATAGTAAACTCATGATCTTAAGATTTATTGGGTAAAAAATTACGATAAAAAATGATCTCCATCATCTAATTTTTAAGCAGTCAAAGTTTAGTTTTCTAATAGTCAACAATTGATTCGTTAGTGTAGGGGGTAAAATGTAAAGGAAACACAAAAACAAGGACGGCAGTGTAAATAGGTGAAACACAAGGGGGGAATGTAAATACGACATATCTTAGGAGGGTAAATGCAAAAAGGGAGCCATTACTTGCACTTTGAAATTTGGCTCTTACACCGAAGTTAAAGAAAGACTTTATATCTTAGAGACATGTGACATATGAAAATGCAATCTAGGCCATCTGATTTAAAGTTCATGATGCATAGATCATTAATGCATAAGATTGGAGCAAAACACTATATTTATCATATGATCTATTGTAGTCAACCAGTGAATCAAATAATAGCCTTTGACTATGTTTAATCATATGATGAAGATTATATTTCGTGCTATTCTTTTGTACTTAATATCTTTAAATGACGGGCACCAAATCAAACGCCAAACTTGTAAGTCTATTATAAACTCGGTGTAATAGCCAAAGTTCCGAGTGCAAGTAATGGCTCCCATACAAAAATCCCAAAATTATTTTTAAACTATCGACCACCTTTTGGATTGAAATTTCAAGGAAATCAATCCCATGTGCCATATATTAGAAATTGCATATATTTGAGGCATCAAGCCTTTTTATCATATTTCTATTCGACCAAGCCAATGAATCACTTGATCAGATGGTTAGAATCCTAGGCGGAGCTGCATTAGGGCATGGGGGGAGCTTTCCCTCCTTTAACCTTAAATGTTTTTTGCAAGAGTGTTTACATTTACAACTCAATTCTTCTTTCTAAACCCTTCTCAATTTCAACTATTGATTACCTTAAATTAGATGATAGGGATCGGTTTTTAGCTCAATCATCAACCAATTAGGCTAAAATGAACATGATCATGGGCATGAGGTAGAGTCAGGTTTGGAGTGGGAAAAATCGGGTCATGTCGCGAGTCAACCCGATCCGACCAGATAATTTATATACCAAAACAATATGAACACTGAGTTGGATCGGCTCGAGTCGAGTATATGCCGTTTTTCCAATGGGCAGCCAAAAATTTCGCTCAATCCTGCCTGACCTATTGATAGTTCTGTGTGGCCATAAGCATAAATCTCACTCCCTAGTCTAATTGAACTCAACAAACTCGACATATATATATATATATATATATATATATATATATATATATATATATATATATATATATACACACGCACACACTAGTAAGAGGCATGCGCGGTACCCAGTTTCTGGTACCATCTAGAAAGTTGACACTGTTTTAAGAGTGTTGGCATTAGGTATCTGTCACGACCCGAAATTCGGGTTGTTACAGTATCCGACCACACTTAGATCAACCTTCTGCCCAAATGGCCAAGCATGGGGTGGTATCCAAGTTTTATGAGTGCAAGAAGACTTTAGTTTGACATTGAGTAAGAGATAAGAGTGATTTGGGCAGTTGATGCAAATGAGCTTCTGATTGAATATATAATTGGTAAAAGCAGTTGAAGCAATATTGAGTTATATCTTGATTAGGTATAGGCTCATTATTGTATATAACAAGTCTTAAATAATAATAATTAGCTATTTAAAGGTTCAAAAGAAGAGAAGAGAAACGATTTGAATGCATGGATCAATTTACCAAATTCCACTTACATTATACAATATGGCATAGTACAAATTACAACAAATCTCAAACCACATCATAGGGTTACAGAAGCCTTTTACGAAGATTGCCAAAAGATAGCAACCTGCAAGTTATCTTTCCACAAAATGGACATGGTATATATATACACTCTTTGAGCTGGATGTGGTCTTATGACAAGCTTGCAGATGGTTTTTAGATGCAATCACTAGTCTAAATGATCACTTCATACACCACATTGATTACAAGGGCCTGCTGTAATAGCTTTCTATACCAAAAGCTAACACTTCTCCATCCTCACTTCCTTTAACTTGCTTATTAGCATACTTATTCCTTCTTGTCTTGGAAAAAAAACCGCTATCATCATCTAAGACATCAAAATGAAATAACTCATGTTAGCAATTCACTAATTCAAATTCCATAAGTCTTACATAAAATGAGTAAACGCCACTACAAGAGATATACCTAATAAATCTTTACCATTCATTGCTCCTCTAACAAGAGATACCTAATGCCAACACTCTTTTGGAAAAGTTGGGGTTAACACTGACATCTGAGAAATAACCATTCAGCTTCGAGGTTCGCAACACTCACTCTTTTGGGTCTATTTGCATTAGACCAAACATTGGAGTGTAACAAAGAAGCAATAACATTTAGAAGAATACCTTGACAATATAAACTCATCTGACTAAGTAAAGATTGCTTGAGAAATGTTACCAGATATCTATAAATTAAGAATGCATAATAATCGTGGAACATGCTAACAAAAGAAGAATTGAAAATCCCAATTTGTTTGGAGAAAGAACTGATATCCAATCACATCTTTAATTTTGTAGAATAGAAATTTTGTAGGACCTATGAAGCTCTTAATTACCTTGCCCAAATCAGTCAACTTTTCTGTATAAATCCTTAATCAGTCATCATTTTTTATTAATTTGAAAAAAGTAGGAGAAACAAAGAAGCTACTAAGATGGATCCCTAAGTAGGAAGTTTGCACTCAAAAATATAGAAAAAGATTATATTAATCAAGTCAGCCCAAATTACAGACCTCTATTATATATATATATATACTTTTCACATGATGTGCAGAATCTGCTTTCTTAATCTCTTCTAACCAGTGGATTCAAGGTGATATGATTGCAATTATGCAAATCTATGTTTTTCCTCCCAATGAACTCAACAACCTCGTTAACTTTTTGTCCCTTATATATCTGGAAACTTTTAGTAGTTATTCAATCATCCTAATTTTCATTTCCCAAAGTCAATAATCACTACAGAATATGCCCAATGCCCAAAGTCTTTTTTTTTGTTTTTTTTGTTTTTTTTGAGACGGAAACAAAGAAGTATATTAAAAAGTAAAATGAGATACAAGCGCAAAAGAAGATCGAACCTTGGCGGGTAGTAAGAGACTACCCGATCAAAGCAGCGAAAGACAAATACCCTCACCCGAAAGCTTGCAGCCCCGGGTCAGCAACGGGTCCGAACCAGCAGGAAAACAGACCCCATTGCCCCCCAAAAATCAACTCGCGGACACACAACAATCTTCCCAAATAGCTAAGTGTCCCAGCCCCTCGTTGAAACTCGCCATATCACACTACGTGAAAAAGCCCAAAAAACCACTGCCTTAAATAGTGGTTTTTTCAAAAAACTACTGTCTTTGACAGTGGTTTTTTTTCAAAAAACCACTGCCCTAAACAATTGTAAAAAAAGGAGTGGTTTTTTTTTACCACTATACAAGACAGTGGTTTATGAAGTTCATAAACCACTGTCTTGTATAGTGGTAAAATAAAACTCACCTTTTTTACAACTAGGGCGTTTTTTTTATACAAAATTTTTAAAAAAAATTACGAATTTTTATGCAAATTTTTTAAAATAATATTTTTTATGCTTTTTAATGCAATATTTTTTATTCTTTTTGTAATACTTTTTATTAATGTAATTTTTAATGCTTTAAAAAAAATTATATAAAGAAAAAAAAGCTATTAATCTCATATTCAAGCACATCCATAAATAAAATAGATGCCAAATTCTTTTATTCAAACAAAATATTGCATTTCAACCTATGATCCAACCTTTAAAATCAATCAAATATTTTAAACTTTACATGCTCAATCCTTTTATTCCAAAAAAAAAAAAGAGTTAACAATCTAAGGACCCCATGACCTAGTTTCATAATTAAAAATATATATATGTCGCCTCTCACCAAATATCCCGTCCCCTAGTGATCCGTTTGAGGTGGGCTTCAAATCGAAAAGTTTTGCCTGAAATCAAAAGGAGAACGTAATTAAATATTTATGATATTAAGCAATTAAATTGAGATATTGATGACTTCTCACTACAAAATGGTATCAAAGACTTGCGTGTTTGTGGAGAAGAGGAAGAAACTATAGAACACCTTTTCCTTTCATGCCCGTGAGACAAGTATGTGCCTCATTTCTCACTGGTTTTGGGATAAACATGTCGGTGATCATCACGCAAAAGCTCATGTCGATTATGACAAATTAAGCATGCAAGCATCTTAGAACACGGAATCAACAAATTGATGCAACTTAGATAATGATGTTTCGATGTCACGAATGACACAAGAACCACATGCTCATAGTTGCATCTTTTTTTTTACCGACTTTCAATTGTAGCCTCTGTTCTTTATGCATCATTTTTATTCACCTCTCTTCAATAACCAATTAAAGAAAAATAAAGAGATGCATATAAGGCAAAAAATTGTTCATAAATCTCATATGACAATTTTCACATTGAGTACATAAAAATATCGCCTACACATTTCCAAGTCACCAACGAGATTTTTACGCTATGCAAAGGTGCCCTCATCTCGCTTTAAAAGAAAGAAACAAAAATTGATAACGAGATGCATAAAGCAACAAAGTCAAATTGACCCTTTTTATGCCCCATACAATGGGCAAACATAAATAAAATATATTATCAATCCTATTTCAGATTTTTAAACGAAAAAAATCATTAAAACAGTATATACCAATTCAAACAAGATTTAGACCATGTGATATATAAAGATGCCCATCGAAAAGGTAAAGTGACGTTATATAGCATTTATATTTGAGCTAGATACGAACGAATCAAACACCATCCAATCTGATATCAGAAAGCATTCTGAAGTAAAGACAGTAAGTGCCATCAGCTTTCAAAATGTGATTAGACATAAGCCCCAACGGCCCAAAATACTCTCAATACCAACAGAATGATGTTGAATCCATCCATATATATGGTAGATGTAAATATACAGTAACAAAATTTTCTCATACTACAAATGAGAAGTTCTAGGAGGAAGGAAAATGGATAAAAGTCAAATAGACCTTGTATAGCGAAGCTGCAGACTCAGACTCTACTGTTTGAATGGGAATATGCCTTGCCAACTTGAGTCACCTCGTCTGTGCAAAGAAACAGAGACTTTCTCAGTAATAGAAACAACAAGAATTTTTTTTTTTGAGAGGTAATAGTTATAGGGAGGGAAGCACCAAAAAAAAAACTTTTAGATTTAAATCTCATCTGTGCAATGGTGGATGGCTGGCCATGGATTCGTGATGACTTGTTTGCTGGTGATCTGTGGTTATGGCTACAAAATTAGTTGTTAATAGAGCCAATAAATTAGTAATGAGGGGGGATAAACAAGTTTTAGTAATAAGAGACGAAGTTTTTTAATTTAATTTATTTATTTTTAATTTATTTATGCTCATATATCCTATGACGATGCACTTGTGTTGCCTTACTCCAACCATTGATAACCCAAGAGACTTTACAAACCTGTTATCCATTTATTTCTTTTTAGCTTTTTGCAAAGCCAGATCATCCGGTCCTATACACAATTGTCATCAATTTAACTATCAGTGTTTTGTACAACTGCTATCCTTTTTTTTTTCTTTTGATAGATAAAAGAATATATAGCCAGAAAGATATACAGACCTGTACAAGAAAGGCCAAGACTAGCAAGGAGCAGGGAACAAGGACAAACTCAACACCCAAGAGTATATATGTAGTTCTATAATTTACCATCTCAGTTGTAATATATCAGACACAAAAAAAGTAAAACTACTAATTCCTTTACTAAACATTGCATCAGTTCAAAGAAATTTACTCCCTTTACCATCTTAACAAAACACATAATCTCTTTACTCCCCTGCCATAAATCAATAATATCAAAATTGATATTTTTCACGCTAAATTTAAACAAAGAAACTATGAAGTGTGATTGGCAACAAAAAGTATAAAGTAATTACATGCATACAAACTTCTTGTTTGATTTAGTTTGTACTCGCTCTATCATGTAATTACACCTTGTTTCCATACTTGCTAAAAGGGTGAGGACCTTACAAGCTCGGTAACTTAACTACCTTAAAACAATGTGTTGGCAAATGCTATACAAGAAAAAATTTCGAGAGAAGGCCAAGAGCTCGTGTGTTTCAAGTAAGGATGCAAGTTTTGAACCCAAAAAACCGGACCGAAACCGCCCCAAAACGATTTAGCATGAGAAAGGCCATATGGCAAATAAAAAGGAGTTGAAGGACCGAGAACTTACAAATACCATAATCCAGTTAACTGGCACATGCCAGGAGAGAGATTCCCTACCAAATTGTTTCTTCACAGTCCTCTGAATTACAAGACATGCATTAGAAATAATTGGAATTGGGCTTTATACATTATCCAGGCATAAATAAATTTACAGAATAGTTCAAAAGCAAAAGAAAAATATAGTAACATAGAAAAGCAAATGAACACTTACAGGTACTGCAGAACCTCATTCCAGTAAATGAGCCGAGGTATTTCACCACCAAGTTTATTTTGGGCCAGGTCCCTGGACAGGCATTGGCATTGTTAAACCGATGTATTGGTAAGCAAAACTCAGGAAAAAAAAATTCATAAAAAACTTACAAAACTTTCAGGTTCGGGTTCTAAGACAAGGTTGAAAGAATGGGTCCCATCAAACAGACCCTTACATACCATGGCAGCATAGGCATCAATTTTCCCTTGGCGAGCAGACTTGTTAAGGCCCCTAAAAGAAAACAAAAAAAAAGGCTGACATGTTAGCCATCAAGGTGATTTAAGTAGACAAGTTCAAAGATCTATTGCTTCTCTCTCTGTTTTAATTGGTACCCTGTTTGGGCCCCTCCATGGCTTATGATCACCCTACCCTCCTGAGAAATACTTGTTTTCTATTTTCATTATTGAACGAGTAGATGAGGTTTGCATTTAAAAAATGAAAAAAAAATCATAAGCATCATTAATGATGTTGTGATAGAGGAATTACATATTAATCATAAAGTCAACAGCCTCTGTTGATGTCCCATGTTCGTCCTGCAGATACACTCTCCAACCCCTGTGAGATTAAGAAAGATTGAAATTAGCAAAAGGGCATTAGAGGTACACTACATTGGAATTTTTGCAAGAAGATCAGGTAATTTTGGTTTAATTTAAGGTAACTCCTATGTTACCCATCTCAAGTACATTTGACCATTGCAGGTACCTACCAAATACCTAAGATTCTTTTCACTGCATAAATCTATAATAATAACTGGATTGGAATGAAACCACACCAAGGAGGCCATAAAGTCATTAGAGGCTACCCTAGGGCCTACAAATCAGTAATCAATCATTTCAGATTCTAAGGGTTTCTGGATATATTCCACTGATGTAAATAATTGTGTTAGCGACAAACACAGAATTTGTTTTAAGACTTTTTAGTGAGTATTCAAAAAATTGCTAGCTTCTTATTTATCTTAATTAGGTTGAGAGGGCTCAAATTCTAGGTACAACTTCGGTAATTAACTTGACTCTTCCCCCCAATAGAAAACGATTAAACGAATACCAAGAACAATTGAATACTCAAATAACTCAGTAATTTTTCTATCAACTTGACATGTGAGTAGTAATTGGATATGCGAAGAAAGTACTGAAAATAGACTGTAACATAGTTGTCTCAGCTTTAAGGATCCATAGGAAGAACAAAGTGATAGACTTTTCACGGATGTTGAAGCAGCAGTTTTGGGGTTTATAGAGGTTAATAATCCTGCAATTTCTTAGACTCTTCAAGAGGAATTGCAAGGCATTAGCAGAAAATCTGATAAAAGACTAGAAGACAGCAGTCTTAAGTGCATTGAACAGATAGCAATCATGGGGAAAATGAAAAAGCTAACGAGTGGCTCAACTTATAGAAGAAATTAATCGACAATTAAAATATGGATACTTATATGAGCATGCCATTTTTTAAGAATTACACACCACTAAAAAATTTCAAATTTTTCATCTTTTTTTTAAATCAATCACCATTGATTGTACATGATCAAAATATTGATCATGAGTTTTAAAAAATTTGAAAACTTATCTAAATTTTAATCAATCTAGACCATTCAATGTAACAATCTATCTTTTTCTATGATGACACTCAAGGAAGGAAGGCATAGTCTACGGTATCCTACCCTATCATTTCTAACACTTATCATCTATCACTATTGATTTTATATGATCAAAACGGTGAGCATATACTTTAAACTTTTGAAATTTAAATAAAGTATAATCAATCAATCTCAGGCATGTAATATGATCATTTTCTATAATACTATAACAAACAAGCAAGACATAGTCTACAATACCGTATGCTTATCATTTCTAACACATGCATCTAGCACCATTGATTTTATATGATCAAAACAGTAATAAAAAATTTAAAAAAATCTTGAATTTAAATTAAATAATCAATCAATCACAGCCATGCAATGTTAGCATTTTCTATAATATAATGAGAAAAAAGTATGTGAAGTAAAAATATAATGAGAACTTGAGAAAAAAACATAATACAAAAAATAAAATTAGTAAAAAAGTGAACCGTGCTAGTTCAGATTAAACTGGATGGACCGGCCGGTTTTATAAAAAACTAAATCCCTTGGTTGACTATATACATTAGCGGTATCAGCCAATACTAACTAATACAGATACCAATGAGGTATTGAAATCGGATCAATCTATAACCAATAAATATCGATATTGGCTAAGTTTTGAAACCATGGGGAAAAAAATCCATGCCCTGCTCATTGGTCTGTAATTAATTGTCTCCAACAAGGATCTTCTGGTACAATTGGAAGGAAATTCATGGAATGTTCTATGATGGCCTAGTACTAGCTTGGCATTCATGGAGGTTAAGTGATTGGCTTAAGGAGATACTGACCATGGATCAAAATTTCGTCTGATATGGTACTTTCCCATACATTTACTGGACGATACATTGAATGTATCGTCCGGTACCGATACGTATCGGTTTTGGGCTCAGACGATACGCATCGGTTTTCCGAAATTTTAATCCTTGATACTGACCACAGACGTGTTAAAACTGTTGACATTTGCAAGAACATTCATTGAGAAGTTAATCGTAAAGCGGATTTAGTAGCTAAGAAGCAGGTTCATCAGCGAAACAATGTTTTCAAAGAGCGACTTCGCCTTTGCAACTCTTCTGTTCTCCTTTACTTTTTACCTATTCTTCTGTGTTTTTTTTGATAATTTCCTCACTAGGGTGTAAATTGGCCACTTTTAATTCTTTTGCATACAGTGCATTATTTTACATTATTGCACTCACAGTTTCATAATATTCCCCATCACTCTCGTAAGGCTGAAAATCTTATTGGATAGGTTTGCCCAGAATGTCTCCAATCTCTTCTTTACTTTAGTTTTCAACAATAATAAAGCTATTGAAGATGATAGCCACATATTCTATCGCTCCACAAACACCACAAAGCCAGCAATATTCACTAATTTTTTGCCATTAATCCTTCCAATCTGCTCATTACTTTAGTATTCAACAATAATAGAGCTATTGATGGTTATAGCCATTTCTATTCCTTACAAACACTACAAATCCGAATGTTTACTCTTTTTGCCTTTAATCCTCTATGATCGCATGAATTTTTTGGCTATAACCACCCCATGCATCTTCTTGAAAATATATGCATGTTACAAACAATACTCAGTCAAAAAGCAATTATCTCGGTAAAACAGACGCTAACAGATGCAACAAGCAGTGTTCAAAAAGTAAATATTATATATGTTCTGATCATATTAGACGCCAAAACTAACATCTAAATCATTCGTCAGAATTCCTTAGAGTAGATAATGTATCCAGAGGAGACACAAAAGAGATCTTGAAAAGCAAACCTCTCACTGCCTTGTAGCTGAAGTTGCTTCAGATATTCGATGGCCTCATCGAGCATCGAAGCCTTATCGGTCTACCAACAAAACCAAGAAAATCAAACCCAAAACTCAAATACCACAGTCCAACTCCAATTCAAAGCCAATTGAAAGTAGAACTAACAACAAAGTATACCTTGTTAGAATTCGGGATGAGATTCTGCAATGCTTTCATTTTCTCATTAATTCTGCTCCTCCTCCTCTGTTCATCAATTCCACAGATAGATAGTTACACCAATCGACAAACAAAAAATAAAACCCAAACCCAAAACTAATTAATTGAAAAAAGTATCCATCACAAATTTGGCTCGGAGCCTTCTGCCGCAAAAGGTGAAACTATAGGTCCTCTGCTTCAAAAAATGAAACTTTCAAGTCCATCTTTGTTCCACTCTAAATTGAAATCTAGCTCTCTATCACCCATTAAAGCAGGCTGTCAATTATTCAAGCTAACACCAATCGTTATATTGATAAAGGCGACCAAGAATACAGCATTTACAGAATCAGATCAGTAACAAAATAAATAATATTTTTATCTATATTAAATGTAATTTCTAATATATATTTTTTGTTCTACCCAAAATTTATCCGAAAGTTATCCGAAATGAACTGAAATGACCCCCGACTAAAATATTGCCGAAACTGAAATTTGTCAGTATGCTCATAGGGTACCTATGTTTGCGCCTCAGGTTTGCTGAAAACGTCTGCATCCGAAACCCCATCAAACCCATTGACGATTCGAAATCAGACAATGGAGATCATTTCTCATGTCAATTTTCCATACAATGGATTGAGACCATGAATTTAATATTGAAGGTTAAATTTTTTATTCTGCGCGACACATATCTCAAATCAAGGCCCTAGATTGAGTGTGATGTTGCCATGTGATTTTAGAGACACATATTGGGGATCGGTGTCACATGGAAAAAAATCAGGAAGGTCAGCGTATGTAAGAAAATCTTGATGCAATATATTACCTGTTTTGGCATATGTAAGAAAATGCGTTGTCATAGTAGTTTAGAAGATATTACCTGTTTTGGCATCTCATTGTTTTTTAATTCATGGATATTTTATGAATATATGGGGTTGGAAAAGATGATGCAATATATTCAATATAGCAACACCTCTCTCGAATCGGGTCCGAGATAAGGAAGAACATAAGTTTTCTTCCTAAATGAGGCTTTCCTTCATTTAATGTAGAAGCAATCTTCCACTTAAAAATCTACAATCTACTCGAGTGATTTGAATGTCTCCGCCTGAATAAATTTGGAGTCATAATGAATAGCTTCTAATATTAAAAAGCAGAAGGGCAAAAAGTAATGCATTAGAACATAGGATGAAAGAGGGTTGGGCCTCTAGCTCAATTGGAATTTTGCAACGTTGAGGTGTTCAATCGATGCTTACACATGAAGAAAAAAAGAAGATGAAGGATGGGATCCTGACTCCTAGTACAGGTTAAATTTCTTTTAAATTTTTTTCTGTAGTTCATAAGGCTCAACAATTTTTTTGGTTCTCCTTGTGTCTTATTTATTTGAATAACTGTCATTCCCTGATTATCAATGATCATATCCAGGCAGCATAGCATCATAAGCTAACCCAGCCTATTGGGCCATAAAAGGTCCATTTAAGCTGAAACGGAACCTCGATACATTAGGAAGAAGGTTTATCACTTCCTAATGTATATATATATACACACACACACACACACAAAAGGTTTATCACTTCTTCATAGTAAATAGAAGTACGAGAATGATGAATGCAATACTATCAAAATATTCATAAAACAGGATATGAGAAGTAACATACCAAAAGAATGCATGAAGTCCAACTTACCAAACAAGAGCACCACACTCCAACACAATTGCAATAAGTGTTAAGAGCTTGTTATGAACCTGGCAAAAGTTGAAAACTACATGATCACAGATCCCAAGATGATAGTCTACTTTAAAACAAAACAAATAATTGGATTTACAATATATATATAAAAAATACGCCGAAACTTACATAAAGAGTACAAAAAAGAGCAATTATAACTATGACCAATTTTGGCATTTTTACAAGTTTCTAAAAAAACTAGGCCTAACTATGACCAAAATTTCATACCACCAGATGATGGTCCTTACTAATTTAATATTTTGGCTATACAAGATGGTCCCATCAATTGAATCTTGCTCAATCGATGAGCACATGCATTGATTGCAGAGTTGAGTAATCGATTTTTCGAGAACCAAGTAACATTTATGACCAAAAAAAAGTTTTGGACTATATGAAAAAATAAATACCAGCACAGATCACTGGAGAAAGAAAAAAGCCAAGGGAAAAAAAAAGAAGCCATAATGGTATAGGGAATGATGAAGAAATGGAGGAAAGTTTTGAGGCAAAAACAAGAAGGAATAAAAAAATAAAGACTGTCAGATACCCACAAGGAAATCTACTCTAACCATAAAGGAAACCAAATCTCAGATTTGATAAGGGGAAGGGGAAACAAAAGATGTACCAAAAAGTCATAGCTTTAGCAGAGGAAGACATTATATTTTGTATCAATTATGATAAAATTTTGTAGAAGCAATGTTACGGCAAAAAATGCACACAAACTCCTATACTAAATGTTATGGGAAACAAGGAATAGCAAAGTAGAGGCAAAAAGATTGGCTCTCCTTCACTTCATCATTCAAGTGGTACAACTTTTGAGGCACCAATTCTATAACTAGATGACTCGCACATTTGAGGCCCTAATATGAATACCTTGCACAAATATTATTATCTTTTAACGGACCTACACTAAAATACATATATTCATTTACTTGTTAGATTAATTCACTTGCAGCTTGCATATTTTAATGAACAAGAGAATCTTATTCCTGGCATACAAAATCTATTTAAAGTGAAATATTTGTGCAAGGTACCTTTAAAAATAAATTAATATTCTGAATTGTCTTGATAGATTCTTTTGTTGGCGTTTTAACATGGTTTTATAATTTCTGGGAGGTTAAAGTCGATGACTATTCCAGAGTGTTGTCATGACAGTCTAAACAGAATATCACAACACCATGGTTGGAATGACCCAATTACATAATCAGTAATAAAAAAAACTGAGAACAGAGAATTCTTGTTGGGTATAGATGCTCCAACATATATTGGAAATATACAAGACCATCCTCATTGATTACTAATATTATACTATTATAATTATTGTTATTATAACTGTTATGTATTCTTTGTCTTTTTGTTCTTATTGATATTCTTATAATTATTTATCACTGTCATCTTTGGTATTAAAAGGATTCCATTAATCAAGCGAAGAGGAACAAAAAAGATGAGGTATGCCCACTTGCGAGATACAAATGGACGTCTACCTGAAATAAAAAGGCAAAGCTCGGCGTGACTCAAGCGGCGACACATAAAGAGAAAAAACAATGACACCAAAAGAATGGGCAGTGGTCACTGCAAATTGACGCCTACTGCAACCCACTTAAATGCGAGAGAGCAAAAAACAAAAGGATTACATAAAGCTACTAATACCACGCCAGAAACAAAAAACATGGCAATCCCCACTAAGCCAGAAACAAAAATCTGATGCAACCTATAAATTGAAATCCCAAAAGGATCCATTATAGAAGAACATATATTTAGCTCCTAGATCTGCTTTCAGGTCCAAACTTAATTCAAAAGCCCACAACTCCACAAAAAAAATGGCAATCCCCACTATGCCAGAAACAAAAATCAGATGCAACCTATAAATTGAAATCCCAAAATCCTAGATCTGTTTTCAGGTCCGAAATTAATTGAAGACCCACAACTCCACAAAAAACAGATAAGAGAAATGATTTATATTGCTGATATATTGAACCCTAGCCAATGAAATAGAATAATAAGTATAGATACAAGGAATTAACAAGAAAATGTAAGATATTAATAGATCTGAAAGAAGAGATTTACCTTTACCCTAAAACTCCATTGATGAAGCTGCGAAGAGTTTCAGTAGAGTTTTAGAGGAGAGAAGCTAGAGGAGGCAGCAACAGAAAATGAAAAATGAACTCGACCCTACCAGAATAAAGGAAATGGCCAGGAGTAAAAATCAACATTGAAAGGCTGTTGATTTTAATGCTTCGGCGTCGAATCTGCCTCTAATATATATCAAGAATTAGGACATAAAAGTCAAACCAATGAGGTCATCAATTTGACTACGACTTGCACAACAAAAAAGAGATACAGAATAAAACCTAAACAATTAGGCATTCACCATCATCTCCGCTCCCTTAAAACCCAACTTTTTAAAAATGGCAAACAAGAACACATTCAATTAAAAAAATTAGCATAAAAAAGGCAATCATCATAGAGAAGTCGAATCAAATTGGGAAACACCATCCAGATCCTCGATTGCAGATTCGCACTTTGTCCATATATATATGAAGCTTGGATGAATCATGGGCATCGCTATCTCTAAGCTATCTGGTTTAGAGATCCGAATGGTGTAACGTCTATCAGAAACCCTAGAATTTAATAAATGAAGTAAAAATAAAATAAAAAAATTATTAAGAGATTAAGGAGATCGGGATCTGACCTTCAATTGATGAAGAACCCTAGCTCATACATCAAACACCACTGACAACCCTAACCAAAACATGTGAAGCGTACATTTACGAAATCAAAGCCTTAAATAATCGAAAAATAGGTGAATCGTTCACTTACAAAATCAGAATCATCGGGGACTGCTTCGGCCTGAAATCCCTACCCAATCAGCGAACAATCTGATCCATTTCACCAAAATTTATGCCAAATTGCAAGGAAAATTGCTGAAGAACTAAGATAAATCAGGCCAAGAAATAAAACATTAGATCTCGTAGATAAAGAGATGATGAGATGACCTTTGACGACCTTTGACGCTATCCGATTTGGGTGCCATCACTTGATTGGATCCCTAAATCACGATTTCGATCTACCAAATGGTAAGCGGGGCTCCAAAACTCGATCTCGATTAAGAGAAAACCTTAAATGCTGATTTATGCTTCAATGGAATCGTCTCCAACCTTAAACATATATCTCCATCGTCTCTAACCATCAATGGACGTGATTTCTCTGATCTTGAGCTTCCAATCGAAGATCGGATCAATTTTCCTCATCAACGCTTATCCGTTTTTTGCATACAAGGGGAATCCGACGCAAGTCCCTCTGAATTTTGTTTTGTTTCAGCCGAACCAAGGGGTTTTGGATCCGATCTCAAATCTCCGCTACGACAACATGCTGTTCGCGCAGATCAACACTATTTACTCAGCGTTGGCGGAGCTAGAATTTTCGCACCTCTTGGTGCAGAGCTCGGAGACGGGGTGGCCATCGAAGGGCGACGACGAGGACGAGGCTAGGGTTTGAGATGGATTGGACGAACTCGTGCGGATTGTCGAGAGAGAGGAAGAGGAGAGAGGCTACGGTTTGAGAGAGAAAGAAAATAGATGAATATGGAGACGGCAGATTTGTTTGCATAATAAAGGGGGAAAGTTTAGAAGTACGATCACGATAGATATGGCACGTGATGGCGATTAGAGTTGCACATGATAAGGATTAACTAGTTAAACCACTGTTTTATTATAATAAACCACCGATTTTAGCAATGGATTATTATACTATTGCTTGGGTAGTAGTTCTTTATATATTTGGAGGTGTGGTTTATGTGCCATTTTCACGTAGTGTGATCAGCAGCTTTCCAACTGATCACCATCTCTCTGGCATCCTTGATGACCAGCGCGAAAGGTTTAGCCTTCCGTCTAAAAATTCTGTTATTCCTTTCGAGCCATATGGCCCATAGAACCGCATAGACAGTTAGGGGCCATAGATCCCTCCTCTAGTGTAACGACCCTAAAATTCTAAAAACTTTCTAACTGCTTTGGTATGCACACCTGGCATGGAAATCGAGGCAAATTTAAATTTTGGTAATGTAATTATTAATACCAAGATTTTCAATCCGTGAGCGTGTGAAGTGATATGTCACTTACGACACAAATCCGAGACCCGATTGGACCTTTGTGGAATGTTATCCATGTGAGTGTGTGTGTGTGTGCTCAACACCGTAGCGAAGGATTTAGACAAGGGGAAATATCAAAGATATTTCTCTGTTTTAACTTATAAGAGAAGGAAGAGATTGAAACTTCACCTCTCTTCATCTCCTTCCTCTGATCTGGTCTGGTCTCTGCTTGCAAAAAATCCCAAGGTGTATGTGATTCGAGTTCTAGAGAAACTCCTTCTGTGAAACCTGTGAGAGAAAACCTCTGTGTTAGCGTAGAGTTGTGCCTTTGGTTCTTCGGAGAGCTCAAAGCGGCAAACCCTTCGATTCGATCGGAAAACCCACGGGGGATCACAATGTCGTGAACTAAGAAGCAGCCGTCAAAAGAGGTGAGTTATTACAGGTTTCGTAAGAGTTTAGATGTCATTAATATACATTTATGTGTGCGTGATTGATTCGTGGAGAATCATAAGTTTCATGGAGGAATTAGGTTAAAAATCAATGAAAGTCATTAATGGCATTTGCTATCATTTTTTATCGATCAAATTAGATATTTGATCGATTAAATTTTAATCCGATCGATCGAATTGTATATACCTCCTATAGAACAGGAGGGTGTTTTTTTTGAAAAAGTTGAAGCCCGATAAGATTGATTGATCAAATTAGTGATTTAATCAATCAAATTTGGAACTGATCGATCAAATGTGATCTGATCGATCAATGGAGAATTGATTGATTGAGCAGTAAGATTGATCGATCAAATAGGGGATTTGATCGATTGAATTTTGTAATTAATGTATAGAACAGGAGGCCTATTTTTCTGAATTTTGAACTTAAAAATCTGATAAATCAAACATGAGGATTGATCGATCAAATTTAGGATCCAATCGATCAAATAGGGAATTGATCGATCAGATTGCCTCTGTTATGTAGGTGTAAATTGTTGGTTTCCGATCGATCAAACATGGGAATTGATCGATCAAACAAGGAGTTGATCGATCAGATTTCCTCTTATATGTCTGTACAGGAGTTAGACATCCGATCGATCAAATGATGAGTTGATCGATCATATGTGAATCCGATCGATCAAACATGAAGATTGATCGATCGAATTCCCTATTTTACTTGTTTTGGTTTTTTGTGAAAATTGAGGCTGGACTCTGTACCAGTTATTGTTCTGACACTTCTAACACTTAGTACACTATATGTATGGTTTAGGTCATGATCATGGCACTTTAAAAAGCTTTGGATTTGCTTAGAAAGACCTGATCTGAGATAGAGGAAATTCAACTTAACTTGTATCCGATTTTGACTGCATGGTTTCCTAGCATCTGCATCTATTTCCTTTTGTTTCAAAAACATGCCTTGCATACGATAAAAGCTTTGTTATCTAATTCTGCCATTTGATTCTGCCATCTGATTCTGCTATCTGATTTTGAGGTCTTTATGTGTATTGATTTAAAGTCCATGTGATGAATCTCCCTGACATGGCAGGATATCTACGACTGGCACAACGGGATATCCGTGTATCTGATTTGTAAACCTCCTTAGCACAAGTTGCTCTCCTTTGAAGAGGCTTCATGCAATTATCTACAATTATTCATTAAACGACGATGGTTGGGGTTACCCATCGGCACACATTTGGCTACCACATGTTATATTCATGGGAGTTATTTAAGTATAGAAATTAAGTCATTAAATACTGTATGCATCTGAAAACTCGAAGGACATAGTCTGTGTCTGACAATTCTGCATATGTTATCTAATTCATCTGTCTGTATCTATTCTGTTATGTCTGCACTATCTGATTTAATCATCTGTTCTGAGATATGTTCTGCAAACCATGTTTTATATTTTAGATGTAATTTACTTGAGTTTCTTCTATTGAGCTTAGATGGATAACTCACCCTGCTTTCATATAATAGGTTCTGGGGCTAGGGCTCCTGGTACTAAGAGTGATCCCGATTATCAGCCAGAGCCAGAGGCTGAGGAGGAGGACACTGACACTCTGCTGACGAGTTTTATTAGCAGCATGGGTATTAGTCTTATTTTGGGTCTTGTATTAGTATTTTAGATTATCCGTGTGCCTGGTGGCCACCTTTCTATATTATTTATTGTAGATGTTACTTATAGCTCTATGCATTCTGTAGGAACCATTGTTTTGGATGATGGATGCCCATCACCAGTAGTTCTTCTTGGTTCCTTTTTGAGGATGTATATTCTTTTCATTATATATATAGTCTTGTTTCTTTTCTTTTCTTTTAGAGTCTTATATGATGACTCGATCTGCCCCATGGACAGTGTCTGCTCTAATTTCCGCTAGACGAGCAGACACTCTTTGATTTGTTTTAGGGATCATCTAGAGTATGATCCTGATGGCACGGGTTTCCGAGTATGAAAATCTGGGCTATCAAATCTAGTCCTCAAACGTCATTTCTCTCCACATTTTCATCATTTGTCCCGACCCTCTTGGGACAACCCACTCAACCCTGAATATCTTGAAAATCTTGTGCCAAATGTATCTTGCAAACGAGCAATGAAGAAATATGTGCTCAATCGACTCTCTCCCCCGCATACACATAATGCATCTATCCGTCACTTGGATACTTCTCCAAATCAGAAGGTCCCTAGTTTGCACTTTCTTTTTAACAACTAGCCATGCAAAAAATCTGATCTTCGGCGGTATCTTCATTTTCCAAACACCACACCAGCTCTTTGTTCCCCCCATCCCTCTGAGCTGCGATTTGATCAAATTATAATATGATTTAATAGTGAGAATCCCTTTGCTCGAGTGTTTCCAAAGCCTCTTATCCCTGTTCATACCATTTGGGGTAGCCTCCCCAAGAAGCATGAGAAGATTATTGAATTCTTCCTCTTCCCAATCTCTTAGATGGCACCATAATTGCAAGTTCCATGTGACAGCCGCCTAATTATTGTTCTCAAAGGACCGCACTATCGCCTCCTTGTCCTATGAAAGGTTAAAAATCGTAGGGAACCTCTGAGATAGAGGTTGATCTCCCACCCAGTGGTCCTGCCAGAATCTGATTGTCTGGCCGTCCCCCCAACTAAACCTGATACCGTCAATAATGGCCTGCTTCTCAATGTCTATGGCCTTCCACTAGTTGGAGCCTAGGTTGGGTCTCGTCACCCTCTCAGTCGAAACCCCATATTTGGCCGTGACAATCTGATTCCACAGGTTGTTATTTCCACTGTCCTCTCCAACTCTCCATCTCCACTTGGCGAGAAGAGCTTTGTTTTCCAAACTTAGGTTCCTGATTTCGAGACCCCCGTAGCCTTTCGCCTCACAACATTGTTCCCATCTAATTTGATGCATCCTCTTTCGCTCTCCAGCCCCGTCCCATAGGAAGTCCGTCACTATTTTCCCTAATCTCTTAATGACTCCGGCAGGAGCCTTGAGGTGTAACAGGAAGAAAACCAGGATGGAAGAAAAGGTGGATTTTATGAGAGTGAGCCATCCCCCATAGCTTAACAGTTTGCTCTTCCATGTCACCAACCTCTTTTGGAATCTGTGAATAGTATTGTCCTATACCCGAATCGTATTCCTACCTACCCCCAAGGGAATCCCAAGGTAGATAAAAGGGAGGTTAGCCACAGTGCATCCAACCAATCTTGCTGCCCTTTCGGTTACTTGTGGTTGCAAATTTATCCCTACTAAGCTAGATTTGTGCATATTTATTTTTTGCCTCGAGACGACTTCAAAATTTGTGAGGATATCTATCGTGTGCCTGAGCTCCGTGTCCCCATTGTTATTATTGCAAAAAACGGTGTGTCGTCAGCATATTGCAGATGAGTTATCGAAGGTCTGGATGACGCCGTACAGAAACCTTTAATCAAGTTGTGTCCTTCCGCCCTTTTAAAAAGGTTGTACAGAGCGTCCCCCACGCAATTGAACAGCAGAGGCGATAACGGGTCTCCTTGTCTAAGCCCTTTCTTCGATCTGAAATACCCCATTCATCAAAATAGAAAAATGGACCGAAACGTAGCACCCTCTCATCCACTTTCTCCACTTACCTCCGAATCCCATCCTCGTCAGCACATAATCCAAGAACTCCCATTGGACTATATCGTAAGCTTTTTCCATATCAATCTTGAAGATCCATCCTTTGCCTTTCCGTTTGTTGGCCGAATGAATCGTTTCAACCGCTGCAACGACTATGTCCATGAGTTGCCTTCCTGGGATGAAGGATCCTTGAACATTGGAAATAATAAGATCCATTACCCCTTTCAGGCGGTTGGCCAACACTTTGGCAATGATTTTGTAGGCACACCCAATTAGACTTATTGGGTGAAAATCCGTTAGAGCCGTGCCCCCTTCCTGTTTGGGAATGAGCACAATAAAAGCTGAGTTGAGGCTCTTAGCCACTTTCCTCGTTCTGTGAAACTCTTGGATCATGGCCATGAAGTCCATACTAATTGTCGCTTAGCAGCTCCGAAAAAATTCTGTTGTAAACCCATCCGGTCCCGGTGACTTGTTGGATCCCAAGCTATTAAGAGCCGTCTTGACCTCATCTTCATCGAAATTTCTTTCCATCTCTGTAGCTTGCCTTGGACTGATGTGATTAAAGGATATGCCATCCATTGTCGGACCTCCTCCGTGGAGTAGAAATGCTCGAAAGACTGCACAATTCTATTAGGAACCTGCGTCGGATCCGTATACAAAACCCCGTCAATGGAGATGGACGATATGTGGTTTTTTTTTTCTTTCTTCCGTTTGCAACTAAATGGAAAATTTTGTTGTTCCCATCGCCTTCCCGTAGCCAATGAGCTTTCGACTTCTGTCGCCATAGCTGCTCCTCTGCAAGAATTTGCCGATTATACTCAGCTTTAAACCCAGTCCTGAGTTCCC
Source organism: Chloranthus sessilifolius (assembly GCA_021018995.1). Lineage (NCBI taxonomy): Eukaryota > Viridiplantae > Streptophyta > Magnoliopsida > Chloranthales > Chloranthaceae > Chloranthus > Chloranthus sessilifolius. The sequence continues at coordinate 149,955,438 of CM037589.1, forward strand.
TGTCATGGTCAGATAGGGGAGCCATCTCTTCGACCTTATCAATAGTCCGAATTTCCACCATTACCCTCTCTTTTTCCTCTGCAGCTTTGCCATACACCTCTTTGTTCCAATCCTTGATTTTCAGCTTCATATTCTTGATTTTAGTAGTGAATATGAATGACGGGGATCCCTCCGAATTGTCAGAATTCCACCACTCATGAATCAGATCCTTAAAGCCCTCCTTTTGCAGCCATGCGTTATTAAACCTGAACGGGCCGGCTTATGCATCGCTCTTCGATGACCCTCATCTGACAAAACAATCATTTTGTGATCCAAGACCATCCTTGACTCGCTTTTGACTGAAGGTTCTGCCACAACATCGAGAAAACCCACTAAACACAGGAAACGATCCAGTCTGCACATCGTTGGATCTTCTTGACCGTTCGACCAGGTAAACCTGCACCCTATAATTCTGAGATCCATTAACCCCCCCTTGCGATATAAATTCCGCGAACATATCCCTTGTCATGATATCAATGTTACCCCTATTCTTCTCCTCGTCGATGAGGATAACATTGAAATCCCGTCCGATGCACACTGGAACATCCCATCTTCCTCTCATCGTGCTAATTGCAAAGAAAAACTCCTCCCTCCGTCTGTTATCATTCGACCCAGATACCGATATCGCAACCCACTCCTTCCCATTTCTACAATCTTGGACATGCGCAACCACGGTGTAGTTTCCAATCTCCGAATCAATCAGATTATAGCAATCAGCGTCCCACGCTAGAAGGATACCCCACCTAGATCCTTCAGCTTCCAGCACCCTCCACCCCCTAGAACCTCTCAGAATCACCGATCTAATCATTGTGGCGTCCTCGTCACCCCACTTCGTCTCTTGAAGGCCAATGATATCTAGACGATGAAGGGCCAGAGACACCTTGACCAATGCCCTTTTGTCTGCGAGATCTAAACCTCGCACATTCCAACAAATGAACTTCATTACAACACCAACAAAAGCAAACCATGCCCCGAGCAAAAAAAGATCTGCCAAAACCCCTTATCTCCCCCCCTCCGAAGGAGGCCCTTTCTATTCAGAAATTTCTTCTGGCCTTCCTTAATCTAGTGTAGAATAAGCCCCATTTGGATTTGGCCCGACCCTTCTTCCCTTTTTGTCTTTCTGTCCTCCCTAGGTGTCTTCCCCATTGAAGGATTTCATTGTATAATTTGAGGAGCCTTTCTCGGTCTGCTTTGAAGGTTATCCCTAAATTCGTACCCAAATTCGCCAATCTTTTAGCTGCCCTGGTAGGCTCTACAGATTTAGGGCATTGTCTTTCACCTACCTCCTTATCTTTGCCATTGAAGATGCTATCCTCACCCTCTGATAGCATTTTTCGAGCTCGAAACTGGGCTTTTGAGAGCAATGGGGACCCATGTTGTTCTTCAGACCTGTTACTTGGCCCTATACAATTACACTCCAAACCCAAAACAGAGTTAGTAACACAAGGGACGAACCTGGGTCTTGAAGACTCAGGTTCCCTAAAAACATAAGTACATTTTGAAGGCCCATTAAAGTGTCATTTATGGATATCAAAAGCACGGGACCCCTCCTTCTGTGGTAGAGACTCGTCATGCTGGTCTAAGCCTGATTATGTCTCCATGTTGATGAGAGCACTGGGTCCGGATGCTGTTGTTTGTATCCTTTGGTTGATAGGTCTTGATGGGCCCGGTGCGCTTAACCTTCGAAAGTTTTGGGACCGTGATTGGTCCGTTGGGCAGGCCCTTTGCAGATCCTATAGTTTGAAAGTCAATATGCTCATATGACCCGATCTCGTTGGTATGCCCCGTGGACTTGATCTCAGTGTAGTCGGTATTGCTAACGTGAGAGGTAGAGTCCCCTTGTGACCCGCCAAATATTGTAAGACCCGTCTTACAACTCACCTAAATTTCCTTTTGGGCATCTCCGCTGACCACTACCCCCTTCCCCATAGCAAACCTAGTTGGATTTTGACTAGTCAGTTGTCGTCCCTTTCCATGTTGGCGATAGATGAGCATGACTTTTTTGTGTCAGCTATCCCGTTGTATCCCCAATTAAGGAAGCTGCACATCGGTTCTGTGGAGGATAGCTCCAGGTTTCTGACATTGCCACGTGTCTTGAGTTGGTGTGGCGGAAAGCCCATCCGCTCCTCGATTTTGTCATTTTGTCCAACACGGAAGCCATCCCCGTTAAATGTCGATGTCCCTTTTCCCTTATAATCTGACGTGTGTCTTGCCTTCCAGAAGTCTCTCTACGCAACCTTATACGACCTCTTCTCTTTTCTCTTCTTTTGTATCTCATCGCTATCGGCAACCTAGAAATTCTCTTTCCACCATTCGAAAGCTTCCTTGTCCTTTCTCCACCTCAGCATGCCTCCTCGCCCCCTCCCCCATTGGACCCTCCTCCTAAGGTCTTTCGAGAGCGCGGTTGGGTGTCCCACTGGCAGGAGCCCGATCCTCAAGCTCTTGAGTTTTGGGAGATTTGTCGGTTGCCTTCCCTTCATTACCTCGTCAACTCCTTCCGGTTGATCGAGAATTATACCGTCAGTCCCCGACAGGTCCTGTATATGACCGGGGTCTTATCCATCAGAATCTTTCTATGCAGTGGTCTCCAATCACTACCCGTTTGTGCTGATCCACTTCCACCCACGACCGATACTGCCGATCATTGACAAGGATGTCTCCCCTCCTCGGTATGTCGTCAACATTCGAGGATCGAACTACAATCCTGGCATACCATATCTCTACCCTTTGACCAGTGGGAGTGTCAATGCCAAGGAACATCCTACAGTGTCTTCCGATACTGCTAAGAATCGTGTTAGACCAGAGGAACAGTGGGATGTCGTAGATGCGTAACCAGTAGCCATCTTCTTCTTCTTTTCGAAAGCTAGTAGTAAAGAAGTTTTCATCTCAACGGTGGCAAGTGATGGCATTTTCCCCTTCCAACCAGAACCTCTTTTTGAGCAGCATTTCGATCGCCTCCTTCTCCTCTTCGAAGAAGACAACAATGAAATTTTTTTTGTAACTTTTGATATTGTAAATCTGTCTATGAAATGGTGCCCCAGAATAAGTGTTATATTTTTGTAAATACACTCCTTGCTTTGAAAGCGGTTGTTGGCTTCAATGAATACGAGTGTGTTACTATTGCCCTCTTTCCTTTTGTTATATATATCTCCTTCTACTTTAATAATATGCGTTTTCTACGTCTCCGGTGTACGATGAATAATCGTAGGTCTCTCCTGAAATGCCTCGTGCAAAGGTTCTTTACCATCACCACCTCGAACACTGATAGTACTTCTCATCCCCTCTGACATTCTATGGTTTGCCACGAGATCTAACATGCCTTGAAGTCGTGTGATGACGAAAAAGCGGGTTGACGTGTCTATATCGTTGACCCATAATATACTGTCCATTTGTCATATCTCTTTCTTGTCTTCAAGAAATCAGATGTTAGTATTTGTAGTCTCCCTGTAACTTTCTCTCCCAGCTTAGGGGCGTCGATTCCCCCACCGTGTTGCCTGTGCTCCAGTGTGCATCGCAGTTCTTGGTGTGGCACTGGATCCTCCTTCTAAAGTTTAGGTTACCACATGTAACAACCCTGAAAATCTAGAACATGAACCAACTGTTTCGATCTACGTGCCCGGCACGGAAATTGAGGTTGACTTAAAACTTTAAAATTAATATTAATTAAGATAAGGTTGCACTGTGATTAGATGAGTTCACACGTGCGTTTTCGTTCAAGTCTGAGTTGTGTAAAGGGTCAATGTGACACATTGCGCAGTAGCGACTGTATTTGTGCTCCACACCGGAACATAAGCTAGGGGCAAATAGAAATATCTATTTAGTAACTTATGAGTGAAGGAAAGAAGACTTAGAGAGAGAGACCCCTTCTTCTTCTTCTTCTTCTTCCTTCCCATGACCTAGTTGCTCCAGTAGCTAAAGGATCTGTAGCTAGGTTAGTTTCAAGAGGTTGTGGAGAGAAAATAGGGTTAACAAGAGTGAGATGATGAGTTTCCTAAGCTAGGGTAGGTAGAGTTCAAAGAGATGAGCTTAGGTATGGTCTAAGCTGTGTGTGTGAAGTCTCTGCATGCTAAACCGGAGCTAAAGGGTTGCTCGTCGGGCTCGGATCGGTGATGAACTCCGAGAGCTAGATCCGAAACCCTCATTCGAGTCGATTTGCCGAAACCCCGTAAGGGCCCAAACAAAGGTGAGTCTGTGTGTTTAAATAGGGGCAAATGAGATGCCCAGGTATGGGCATTGATGTTGTGATAAAGGTTGTTGAGAACCATTAAAGAGAAATAGGAAAAATAGGGTTGGAGATGAACTCCATTAATGACAGAGTTCCTGTCATTATTGATCGATCAATGAGTGTATTGATCGATCAATGACAGTGGTGATCGATCAATGAAGACCATTGATCGATCAATCTGTATAAGACAGAATGGGGGAACAGAAGCCCCAAAATTTTGGAAGTTCAATGCCCGAAGGGCATTGATCGATCAATGAGGGCATTGATCGATCAATCCTGGGCATTGATCGATCAACAAGAGAGTGATCGATCAATGACATTTGGTGATCGATCAACATAGGTATTGATCGATCACTGTAGGGTGTTGATCGATCAATGAAGACATTGATCGATCAATCTGTATAAAAAAATTAATGAGAACAGAAGGTGGGAATTTTTGAAAAAGGGTTGGTGATCGATCAATGAGGGCATTGATCGATCAATAGGAGGCATTGATCGATCAACCCAAGTGGTGATCGATCAATTTAAACTGTGTTAAATGTGAGTAGAAGAGAGGTTATTGATCGATCAATGAGTGTATTGATCGATCAATGATGATAGGTGATCGATCAATAAGGTGTATTGATCGATCAATTGGCTTGTTGCAGAGTGAGAGCTAAGAGGGTGGTGATCGATCAACAATGGGTATTGATCGATCAATAAGGGGTATTGATCGATCAATAAGGATAGTGATCGATCAATCACCCCTGTTTTGTTGAGTTTTGGTTTTATGGATTAAACACCACCGGACATTGTGCCGATTAACTTTCGGGCATCCCTAACACTTAAAGTACTATGTTTATGATCTAGGATTAGACCCTGATACCTTGAAAGGGCTTTGGATTTGCTTAGAAGATAAAGTGACCTGAGGTAGGGGAAAACCAACCTAAACTGTTTTTGAGTATGATTTCATGTTTATTTTATATCTGTGCCCTGATTTCTGTTTTTTAACAAGCATGTATGCATATCATAAATTCCTGCTATCTTTGATTTCTGTTTCCTGATTCGTATCCTGAAATTTGCTTCTGATTTCTGCTATCTGATCTGTGAGGTATATATGTATGTGATTTGATGATTTAAACCAGATGATCCCCACTGACCCGGCGGTATATCCGATGCCTGGCACACTTGTGCACCTGCTTTCAATCCTCGGCACAATTGCACTCCGTAGATGAGGCATTGTTGTACTTTCAAAATTGTTCATGTGAACGACGATTGGTTGGGGTTTCCTATCGGACATTCCTGTTTACTCCGTGCTATATAGTCACGGGAGTTTCTTAAGTTAAATACACACAATTTAAGTACTATTTGCATAACATCCGATTCTTGCATAAAATCCCGGTTTTAGTTTGATTTGTCATGATTATCGTTCGATTTGATTTACATTATGAGATAGCATGATCGCATATTCAATTCGTTTAGTTGGAATTCTTCTATTGAGCTATGATGTAGCTCACCACTTTCTAAATAATTTTTTTAGGTTACGAAAGTTGTAGTTCCCGAGAGTGACCTACTGACTGACCAAGGACCTTGAGGCGAAACGCGAGATGTAGACATTCAAAGTGACGAAGTTCTATCCTTTTGGATTATTGTGTGCCTGGTGGCCACTTTTGTATATATTTTAGTAGGATCACTTGTTGTATTATTTATGCGCTCTATCCGGAACCACTATCGGGAACCATTGTTTGGGTGATGGATGTCCATCACCAATGGTTCTTCTTGGTTCCTTTTTGAGAATGCATTTTTTTTGGGTTATATAGAATTAATTGTTTTATAATTATTGTTCTTTATGATTAAAAGCGTTGATAAATGACTGACTCGATCTACCACTGCTGGATGGTGTCTGCTTGGCTTCCGCTTTGCGGGCAGACACTTATGATTTGTCCCGAGGATCATCCAGAGCATGATCCTGATGGCACGGATTTCTGGGTGCAGAAATTCGGGCTGTTACACCACACCTCGTGCATAGCCAATCCCCGTTTCGGACGACTATTGGTAACCCTCGAGGCTTGAATCTTCCGTATCGATCTTCCAGTGAGGCCATGACTATTTTTTTATTTTTTGAATCTACAATCCCCGATAATCATTGTTGCATCACTTTTTTTTCTCCAAAAAAGTGACATGTGGTATGTTGTTGTTCAAAATGCCCAAAGTCAATAATCAAACGGCACTCTCTACACAACAACTCAATGAGTTAAAGGAGAATTGTAAGGACAAGAAAGCATTATTTTTCATCTGTCAAGCGGTGGATGGAGTCATCTTTGAGCGAATATCATCTGTGACAACAACAAAGCAAGCATGGGACACTCTTTATACGTCCTATAGAGTTTCATCTATCAAGCGGTGGATGTAGTCATCTTTGAGTGAATATCATTCGTTACAATAGAAAAGCGAGCATGGGATACTCTTTATACGTCATACAGAGGTGAAGACAAAGTTAAAATGGTATGTCTTCAAACTCTTCAAAGTGAGTTTGATACTATAAGGATGAAAGATTCTAAGACGCTCGGAGATTATTTCAATTGTGTATTTGCTCTTGTTAATTAACTAAGAGTGAATGGCGAAAAACTTGAAGATCAAACGTTAGTAGAGAAAATCCTTAGAAACTTGACTCGCAAATTCAAGTATATTGTAGTTGCAATTGAAGAATCTAAAGATTTATCTACGTTATCTATTGCTAATTGATTGGGATCTCTTCAATCCCATGAACTTCACATAAAGCAATTTGATTCTTTTCCTCTAGAGCAAACTTTTAAAACTCAAGTTTCCTTTAAGGAAAGTTCTCGAGGTGGAAGAGGAAGGCATTCTAATCGCAGACGAGGAAGAAATCAAGCAAATGAAAGAGATGAGAATGATTCATCTACTTCATCAAGATGAAGAGGAAGAGGAAGAGGCCGCTCTTCTCTTTCTAATGTTCAATGTTACCATTGTCAAAAATATGGACACACCATCAAGTTTTGCAAAAAATAATTTTCGGAAGAAAATAAAAAAGAATTAAATGTTATGCATGAAAATGAGGAAAGTAAGGAAGACGATACTCTCTTTCTTGCTTGTAATGTTTAAGAAGTTGCACTCAATGAGGATTGGTATCTTGATAATGGTTGTAGTAACCACATGACGGGAAACAAAGGCGCATTTGTTACTTTGAAAGTTTGGATGAATCCATTCAAAGTGAAGTATGAATTGAAGATGATAAAAGACTTTTCATTAAGGGAAGTAATATTCTTATCAAGACGAAGAAAGGTGTCAAATGTATTCCTAATAGTGTTCATGTTCCAGGACTCAAACATAATCTACTTAGTGTTGGACAACTTCTATTGAAGGGACATACTGTTCATTTCAAGGAAGTGACATGTAAAATCAAGGATGAGAATAATGTTCTTCTCGCAAAGGTATTGATGACAACTAACAAGATATTTTCCATAAAATTTAAAGTGAATCACTTCCATGTTTGAGTACCATCATCAAAGATAGTTCATGGCTATGGCATCTTTGCTACGGCTACTTGAGTTTTAGCACATTGTCTCTCATGTACAAGATGTGTATGGTACGAGAGATGCCTAACATCAATCATCAAGATCAAATTTGTGAAGCTTGTGCACTCGGAAAATATCAAAGAAATTATTTTCCACTTGGGAAAGCTTGGAGGGAATCAAACACTCTTGAGCTTATTCATTCGGATTTGTACAGGCTTGTGCATTGCACTTCAATTGGAGGTAATCGGTACTTTTCATCTTCGTCGATGATTATAGTAGAAATACATGGGTTTATTGTCTCAAAGAGAAATCAGAGGTGTTTGCATACTTCAAATCTTTTAAGCCTTGGTTGAAAAACAAAGTGGTTTCATGTTGAAGACTTTGTGTTCCGATCAAGGTGGTGAATACGCCTCTCATGAATTTGAAGACTTTCTCAAAGAAAATGAAATTCGACATCAATTTATTACTCGCTACATACCTCAAAAAAATGGGATAGTTGAAAGGAAGAATCAAACAATCATGGAATTGGTTAGAAGCCTGTTATATGCCAAAGGGATGCCTAATACATTTTGGGCGGAAGCCGTTGTATGTGTCATCTATCTTTTGAATCATGCCTCATCCAAAGGCGTCCAAGGCACAACTCCTCAAGCAACTTGGAGTGGATAAAAATCATGTGTTTCTCATTTGAGAGTAATTGGTAGCATTACCAACTGTCATGTGTCGGATGAGAGAAGAAGCAAGTTAGATGCTAAATCTGAAAAAATGTATCCTTGTTAGATATAGCAAAAATTAAAAGGAGTACAAGTTGTTTAATCCCACCACCAAAAAAATTATCATATGTAGAGAGATAATATTCAATGAAGAAGAAGCATGGGATTGGAGTGAAAATGAGAAGAAGTCCACATTGTTAGATTGGGAATCGGAAAAATAAAATAAAGTCATAACCCTTAATTCTCACCATCTAGTGGGAATGAAGAACATATCAATGATAATGAAGAATCATCTCAAGCACCAGTAAGTAGATCTAGTTGGCCACATCAACCTTCTAAAAGGTATTCATCTAGTGATTTTGCCTTATTTGGAAATCTGATTCAATCTCTTTTGAAGAAGTATCTCATGAAGAAAAATGGAGGCATGCAATAGATCAAAAAATTGATTCTATTGAAAAAAATGATACGTGGGAGCTAACGGAGCTTCCAAATGTGCCCAAATCAATTGGTGTCAAATGGATATATAAAATAAAATTGAATGAAAAGGCGAAATTGAAAAATACAAAGCTCGTTTAGTGGTCAAAGTCTATAAGTGAAAACATGGAATTGATTACAATGAAGTTTTTGCTTCTGTTGTTCGTCTTGAAACTATTCAAATGGACTTATGTAATACCTAACTTCTAAAGATCAGTCAAACATTGACTGAGATATGGCAGGCGTTTACTGCACCAGGAGGTAGCCTGACTCAAGGGCCTTCCAAAAATGTGAAGCCCCCACATCAAGTCACATGTTTAGGGGCATTGAGGAGCACTTACTAGGGGCACCCTCAAACCCTAGAACAATTAATTGGGGGGGGGGGATTACTAATTCCACCCACACCACATCTTAAACCCCATAAATAGACCTAACTGTACACAGTTAGGGAGCTAACATAAGATTTTGACCTGAGCAGGACCAAAAGAAAGAGGACTGCTCAAAGATCATTTTATATGGTCTAAAATTTGAGAGGCCACCTGTGCAGTGCCCTGGAAAACAAGGTCAAAATTTGACCTCGAAATCCAATGGTCCACATTGGCTAACACATGAAAGCATGCGTTAATGCCTCACTTAATGGCAATGCCTTGTGGTAATTAACCTTTAAACCCAAGGGTATTAGTTAGGATTTTAATTTCTTTAGAAATTAAGAAAACTCATGATTATCAAATCCTAACAAATCTCAACCACTAATAACGTTGACCACATCTCTCACCATTGGATCCATTAAACTAAATGGATGGTGTGAGATGAGGCCTAACCCATCCACAACAAAATCTTAAAAATCATGGGACTTTCATTTAAATCAAGGGCTAAGAGTACTAGGGAGGTCAAGATGAGACCTCATCTTGTGGTGAGGAGACCATCAAGGTGAGTCCCACATCTCATGCGCATAAGAGAAGGTGACACAAGGGGGGGGGTGTGTTATGTAGGAGCTTGAGAGCGCTTGGGCTAGACACAAGTCTAGAGAGAGAGAGAGCCAAGGCTTTAAGCCACTCTCCTCTCTCTCCTCCAACTTCATCTTCTCTAAGCTCTAGCTCCATTAGATCTCCTTGAAGCTCTCTTCTCTACCTCCTTCATCCCACCCTTAGAATCTTAATCCAACACCACCAAACTCTTCCCCCCTGCATCCTAGTTACACATAGTCTAAACTTATTCTAAACCACACGCTCTTTGAGCTTCTTCTAGCCTAAAAATAGCCCTTTAAAAGTTTGAAGATTTGAAAGTTAGCTAAGGTAAAGTGATGGTAAGATGTGTGTAGGAATTGTTGTGGTTTATTTGTTAGGTTTTGATTTTTAAGAATACATGCTCTTTTTTGAAGTTTTGGCCATAGATGGTGTTAAAGATGATCATGTGTGTGATGAAAGTGATCACACATGGCCATGAACAACTACTGTAGTTTTGGATTTTGAAAACTAGGAGTGTTAGAGCCAAGTCTCACACTTAGAAAATTCGAAAATTTGAAGGTTTTTCCTTGAATTTTTATTTGTACTTTTTTAGCACATGATCTTCGTGACCGTGTGTGTGATGTTGATGATCACACATGATCATCTAGGTGCTCCTTTGATGGTCTCAAAGTGATCTTATGGATGGGTTCTTCAAGTCACCTGTGATTGAAAGCATGGTAGGTTTGAGTAAGGGTTGTGTGCCACAAGATGGCTTATCCTCTATACCTCCAACACTTGATTAAGTGAGGAATCCTTAATTTAAAGAGTCCATAGAACTCTTAAAATTGATCCTTGCTTGATGTTAAACATGAAATTTTTGAAAGAAAAGATTGAGTTTTTTAACTTTTGAAATGATTCACCAAAATTATTGATGATTAAAAAGTGTTAAAACTGGTGTTAGAACACCTCTTGAGTGGATTAGATCCGGAAATATGTGAGAAAACAGATTTCTGTTTCTGATTGTGTACACCAAATTCATAAGTTAAATAATCATAACAATTCTGTAAAAAATCATGGTGGTACTTTATGAGTCCATCAGGACTCAGTCAAATTTGAGCTACAGATATTCTGTAGTTTGACTGGCACAGCTCTCGAGGCAAGCAGATGCAAATCTGTCATTTTGTGCCTGAAAATAGGGTTGTGTGTGATCACCATTTGAATGGTGTATCCACTCTAAACAAATTATAGAAAAAAATCTGGGCACCGACGGACTAGTTAGTGACCACTTTGCAAAATTTCAAGTCCTAATTCAATCAGGACAGTCCGATGTAAAATCCAGAAGTTTACGGCAAAAGATCATTGTCACATGGCACCAAAGGCGAGCACTTTTATTTTTGGCCTTATCAATGTGCACAGAAGTTGTAGAAGGCTTTAAAAGCTTTCCAACGAGATATACATTGCCCGATTTTGATATCCGAGCAAAACGTTATGGGCCGAATATCAGAACCTTGAAATCTGGCCAGAGGAACAGATTTCTGAAATTTGTGAACAGTAAATCTGTGGCTGTGATCACATCAGATGGAAAATTTGAGTGCCATTACTTGTAAAAGATGAAGTTACCAGTTTTCTTTCACTGAGTTTTGGAATCATCTGAAAATTCAACCGGGAGAGAAAATGACAACCGATTTACAGGTAAAGGTTCATAACTTGAGCTTTAAAATCTGCATACGGCATCGATTAAGTCAAAAATTGACTTGAATCTCGAGATCCGCGGTATCCGAGATCAGGACCAGATCGAGTTATGATCTGTAAACAATTAAAAATAATTGGTTAAATAAAAATGTTGATTGACTTACTTGACCCAATCAAACTTTGACCAGCAAGCCCCTGAACCCCTAAAATGAGGGAATTATGAAAAATCTAAGCTTTGTAAGGAAGCCAAGTAAATTTGACCCTGGATACTGGAATTTGTGAAGGAATCCAGGTTACCTGACAAATGACCAGGATCAGACTTGAGTCATATTATTAATGACACCGTGAGTTAAAAGTCAGAAAAACTCATAAAAGAATAAAAAACTAAAAAAATTTGGAATTTTGCCAAGCTGGAAATAAGACTTTGAGTCGTGAGAGAAGTGAACTAAATCAAGGTGATGGGTCTAGTACCAATACTTGGAGAAATTTTAATATGGGATACTGCTAATGGTACCCAGTTAATTAAAAAGGAATAAACTCTGGGAAAACTGGGAAAAACTGTCGGAAAGTAAACTATTAGAAAACCTGAAGAAATCCTTGGAAATTGAATTTGAACTAATGAGAATCCTACAGATTGAAATAATCTGGAGTATATAAACTCTGGAGTCTCTGTTGACTCTTAATGGCAGCACAACATGTATTGTGTAAACTGACATGAAATGGGCAGTATGCCAACCCTTCTATGTAGAATTTAATTGGAGAGGTATTCAAATAGGATCGTACCTGATATTGATACTGAAACTGATACTGATATTGATATAAAAACTGATATTGAAATTGATAAAGATATTGATAAGGAAACTGAGATTGATAAGGATACTAATAAAAGAACAGAAACTGATAAGTCATTGAAATTGAAACTCATAATGAAAAGGAAATTGAAACTGATAATGAACCTGAAATTGATAAGGAAACTTAAACTGATAATGAAACTGGAATTGATAATGATATTGATAAAAGAATAGAAACTGATAAGTTATTGAGATTGAAATTGATAATGAAAAGGAAATTGAAACTGATAATAAACCTGAAATTGATAAGGATATTGATAAGGAAACTGAAATTGATAATGAAACTGGAATTGATAAGGATACTGATCAAAGAATAGAAACTGATAAGCTATAGAAATAGAAACTGATAATGAAAAGGAAATTGAAAATGATAATGAACCTAAAATTGATAAAGATATCGATAAGGAAACTGAATTTGTTAATGAAATTGGAATTGATTAAATGATATTGAAAATAATATTAAAATTGATATTAGAATATTGAAAATGATATTGAAATTGATGTGAGACTGTTGTAAATGATATTAAAATTGACATTAGGATATTGAAAATGATATTAAAATTGATATTATAATATTGAAAATGACATTAAAATTGATATTAGAATATTGAAAATGATATTGAAATTGATTAAGTAATATCGAAAATGGTATTGATTGAATACTGATATTGATTGACCACTGATATTGATTGAATACTGATATTGATTGACCACTGATATTGATTGAGTATTGATATTGATTGAACATTGAACTTGTAGGAATGAATCCAAAACATTTGTATTAATCCCTTGTACTGATAGAATATTGAATATCTGATATGATTGAATTTCTTATTTGAAAATGTTTGGCAAACAAAAAAGTCAAAATATTGTTGAAAATTGGTATAGACTGCCAAAACTGAACTATTGAATGATTGGACTTGAAATCGAATTATCGAATCATGGAAATTGGAATTCTAAACTATTGAATATTCAAAACTGAAAACTTGCATATCGAATACCGAATATTGAAATTGAATATTGAATTCTGAATATGGAGTACTGAATATCGAATATTGATATTGAATATTGAAACTCGGACATCGAAGATCGAATACCGAGCATTGATTATTGAACAACTGACTTCGAATATTGAAAGTGAATATGATACTGATTATTGAACCTCACACACTAATCACTGTTCTTACGAACATGCTCGCAAGAGTAACTCATATTTAAAAGAGTTTGCATATTACTAGAGGATTGGGTCTAGTTAGACTAACAGGGTCTTCGGATCCTTGTCTTCATTGGCTAAACGGCATAGAGTGTTGGCCCTTGCAGCGCAGGCTTGGGAATTGATATCAATATCGATATCGGACCATAGTTGGTGTTAGTATCGCACCGTATTAATAATAAAAATCTTTAATAAAAACCTTATTTAATTCTAATAATAGTAATAAAACTTATTACCTTAAAAGTTAGTAATTATTTGATAAATTAATAAACTTACTCATGCTATTTAACGATTCTTCTCAATTATTATTCAAATACTGAATGCTGATAACTGCTTAGTTAAAAGTTAACTGTAAATTTTTAGATCTGATTGTTGTAGAGTTAACTTAGTTGGCTTGCTAGTTGTTTTGTTACTTGTTTTTGTTGCCTTGATGTTTTGCCCGAGGTGAAAGTTGAATCTTCGCCAAACCTTCACAATAATTTAGCTCCTTCACAATAACGTAGCCCTTCACAATAATATTAGCCCCTTTCAACCCTTCACAGTAATCTTAGCTACTTTTGATCACCGTTACAATGCATGATCAGAACTATTGTCTACTATAGGAGAATAATAGAGATTGATTGCTACTTAAGGAATTGATTCATTGAAATTATTACCTAAGAAATTAACTCTGTCAATTGCTACAACATGAATCATCATAACCATGACTTTATTAAGCTTCATAGCTTATGGTCCTTTCATGACCCAAGAAATCCAGAACCAGGTCAGCAACTGCCCAACCGAGGTTAGGAGCGGGGAAGAGGGGGATTTCACGAGCATTCTACTGAGCTGACAGTTATAGCTTATTTTGTCTACGAGCTACCAGCCTACTCATGAGATTAAATCCTGTGATAACTTTACACTAGATTTCTTGAAAGGTTTTGAATAGGACCAGTTACTGCTTTAAAGTTATCTTTGTAACTGAACTTCCCCATCATTTTGAATATATATATATATATATATATATATATATATATATATATATATTTCCTTTGGTTTGAAAAAAGTTTTGCCTTTCAGTTTATTTATGATTCCACATTTAGAAAAGTTTTAAATTTACCCATTATTCCTAAGATAGGAATGATTTACTGATAATTGGATAGGTTAATGAGACTGTGATTTCCGTAATATAAACAAAATGCTTATTAAATCGAATGGTATCTAAGCAAACATCGTATTGAATAAACAATCGATTGGTTTTGAGGCGTATATGTAGCGTCGACCCGGTTCGTGGATCGAAACGTGGGGGTGCAAGAGTCGCCTGACGTACAAGGCCAAGGGCTGGTGGCCTGACATGTCAGGAGTGGTATCAGAGAGACACAAAAGATACTACCAAAGATTATTTGAAATTTGACATTTTCAAAGATTGAATATTTGGAATCGATATTTTGGAAACATCGAACAATTAACTAAAAAAATTTGCACACTCTAAAATCTTGGACTAAATAAGTCTACGATGGATGAGAATAGAAGGAATTCCTATAGATGCAATGACTAAAAGCTCGATTGGCATGGTTGGATCTCTAAGATCCTTGGAAGATCAAAATACTTAATAAATTCTATCGACCCTGCGTAGCAGTAGATACAATTAAAATATAATATAACAATAAACAAAATTCAATTTTGTTTTTTTGTTGTAATGCATGGTTGAATTAGGAATTTAGATAGATTATTTGTGTTAGCTTATCTATTTGCTTTATTAGGAAAGGACCTTACGTGTTTTGAATTCGTTCATTATGAATGAAGATACTAGGTGAAATAGACAACCACCTTTGGAAGTACTGACTCCGAAAAGTCCGGAAGTATTTGCTTCAGAGAGTCTGAAAGTATCTGCTCTGGAAAACATCCACGCTGAAGTCCATCCAGCATGGGCTGGACTGTATCAACATATGGAAAACTTGACGACTGCGATGAATGAAAACCACAAGGGAAGCCGATCGCATGGTCACTCCATGATTGAGTGTTTTCAACAGA
This sequence comes from Chloranthus sessilifolius, assembly GCA_021018995.1. Classification (NCBI taxonomy): domain Eukaryota; kingdom Viridiplantae; phylum Streptophyta; class Magnoliopsida; order Chloranthales; family Chloranthaceae; genus Chloranthus; species Chloranthus sessilifolius. The sequence continues at coordinate 149,971,117 of CM037589.1, forward strand.
TGAAACCTCTTGCATTCATGGGCACTTGCGAACCAATGGCGGCTAATAGCTGGATGAAGAGGATAGAGAGGTTGTTGATCGTACTAAGATGCCCAGGAACCGAATGGATAGAATTTGCAACCTTCCTGTTCAATGGAGAAGTTCGTGACTGGTGGGCAACCATTAAAGAAGGAATTCTAGAGCACGAATTCCCGATACTCTGGCCTCGATTCAAGAATTTCTTCCATGAGGCCTACTTCATTAAGGCCCAATTGCAGAAAAAGGAAGACGAATTCCTGGAATTGGGTTAGGGAGCACTGGACGTAAGGAGATATAAGTTGTGTATGGCATAGCTCTTTGTTAACCCCTACCATAGCAGAGTTCACCTGCTTTAGCCGGATCCCATCCTCTTTGCTAACATCTTGCTACATGCTTTAGCAGGTACCCCTTCTCGTTGATAACTCCTTGCATAGCAAGATTTTATGCAAGATTTACCTATTCAGTAGTTCTACCCTCCTCTCTACTCACTCCTTGCCATTTGCTCTGGTAGGGATTTAGTAGAGAGTAGGGAGGTTGCTCCTAGAGTAGGTAAATCCTCCTTTGCAGGGAGTTAGAAAAGAGAATGGGAACCAACTAAGGCATGTGAACTCTGCTGTGATAGGGACTAGCAGAGAGTTATGCCATACACAACCATAGTATTCACTTTACCAAGCTTTTCCGATACTCAACTTGGTTGGTTGCAAATGAAGAATGGAAAACGAGAAGATTTGAAAGGGGATAGAAGCCAATGATTCGTATCCCCGTATCAGTTGGGCGCATATGCTGCCGTACTAGAGAAGACTCTTCTCATAGAAAGTGAGAATGCAGATTATAATGTGAATCGCAAATAGAAAGGCCAATACTGTATGCGGATGAATCAAAACCAGCACAAGAGAAAGATTCCATCAGGAAATTCTCAGCCCCAACAACAAAAGAATCTCCGAGATGGATTCAGAGGGAAGCATAAGGTACATGAGATAGTTCCTGTTGAGAAACTGTAAAGACCCAAAAATTTGATTTTCGAACCATTCGACTTGGAATGCATGCCCGATGGGTCATGCAATTCAAGGAGATAAATATGACTTAATAAGTGAAATAAGAATAAGAACTAAAGATGAAATGACCGTTAGATGGGATGTTGTGCACTAAGGTGTGGTATATACGTGTAAAACCCAAACTTAGACCTTAAGTATAAAAGTCAAGCTTAGAAGGGAAATTTGTTTCTTGCCATGTTGCTTGAGACCTAACTTGTAAAGAAGAGAGAAGAGAGGAGAAGATCTCTAGTGTGTGTGTGGAATCAATCGTGAGGAGATCAATTTGCAAAACCCTTTTATGCGTGGATAAGGAGAGCAAAGGATTTGAAGATTTGGACCGTTGAAGTGCAATGATCTGAGTTTAAGGTAAGCATTTATGATTTGAATCATGTGTATTTAAGAATTTAATTGGGCAATCAATGCCCTAAAGGAATCGAATTAAATAAGTGATTAGGTTAGATAATAAATGCCCTAGGGGAGTTGAATTAAATGTGTGAGGGTGTGTTGTGATTGGGAAAATAAATGCCCTAGGAAGTTAGCACTAAATGAAATGGGTTTTGGGTTTTCGAGAGAAACAAAACGTGAGGAGAAAAGCTCGAAGGGCTAAGAATCTGTCAAAACCTATCGATCAAAATTAGAATCGATCGATCAATTTTGATAAGAAAACTATATATATAGAACAGAGAGTTGTGGTCTCTGATGGGGAAACCGATCGATCGAATGGTATTTCGATCGATCGATTGGTGTCTCACGAGGATCTGAGCCCAGGTCGCCAGGTTATCACGTGGTTCGTACGGGTCCTGTGCAGAACCTCGCCAGGTTGTTTGGTGACCTCACGAAGATGCTCGCCAGGTTGCTTGGGGGGATCGCCAAGATGAATTGTGAAATCGATCGATCGGCTTGAGAACCAATCGATCGATTTTGAAGAAAGTTAGGCAAATAGAGAATTACATATTTTGAAGGAAACTGACTGAACGAAATGGATTTCGATCGATCAATTTTTGAAACCGATTGATCGGATTGGGATTTGATCGATCGATTTTGCCAGATTCTAGCATTTGTTAGTTTTGAGAGAAAGGAATTTTAAGACCTCTTTTGCTTCTTCAGTTTTGATGTGTAAGACACATATTGATGTGTTCTAGGTTCAGACGGTGAACGTGTGATGTGATAGTACCATTGTGAAGAAAAGACCTTCGTGTGGATCGCGCGTGAGGTAGGAACAATTCTATAGCATGTACCTTGTTACGAAAGGCATATGAATTATGATATGATCAGTGTGTGTGTATGTGTGTGAAAACTATGATGCCTTGTCATTTCAATTATATGAACTTATACCTTGATTCCATAGTGAAGAATGTGTGTGCGTGCGTGAGTGTGAACTCAACACGATTCGTGTATGTGTGTGTGATATATGTGTGTATGAACCCCAGTTCTTCAATTAAAAAACTAGCTATAGATTACCACAATTCACGGTGAATAACTATATGTAGATTTAGCATGTTGATTTAAGGTTTATATGTGAATACCAGACCGACACGGCGGGATATCCGTGACCGACACGGTGGGATATCTATACAACTTTGCGTGACATGTGGATCGAGAATGGTCAATATGAGTCAAGTGACCCTGGTAACGGAGTTCAGGGGCCCGACATTGTGAAAAAAGGGTTCATATGAACGACGATGGTGGGTATTTCATCGGGGGCTCGATGTTATAGATTGTCGAGGAACTATTTAAGTAATCGATTTAAGTTTTTCTTGTGTGAGATATGAAAAGCTTTTGAAGCCATGTGATATTTTAGAATTCAGTACTTGAATCAATTCACTTTCATTCGAATGCTTTGCAAATGTGTCATTCAATTATTTCAATTTCAGTCATGAGATATATGTGGAAGGTGATAAAATGAATGCTATGAATATTTTCTCTATTGAGCTTGGATGAAGCTCACCCTTCGACTATTCGTCACAGGTTTAGGTGAAGATGATGGTACCGAGGATATTGGATTAGAAGACTCCGAGTACATTTCGGGGGAGGAGTCAGAGCCTCCGCCTGAGGAGTTCTTCCAGCTGAGATAGTGACTTAGTTTGTGTGAGATTTTGTGTATATACGGCTTGGTACGTCCAGCCATTTTGTTGAGCAAATTTAGATACTTATAACTTATTTACATTATTGTTTTGTGAATTATGTTTCGGTGATGGATGGCCATCACTGGTGGTTCTTTTCGGTTCTTTTGTTCATGCACACTCGCATGGAGTTAGAAACGTTATTTTAAGCGCACTTTGATATTAGAAATGGAGATTTCCTTTGTTAGTATAGTTCGTGCTTTGTTTCCGCTTTGCGTGTGGATATGCCAAGTGTTCCGTTCGGTGTGTTCGGGGTTCGGTCTTACGGATCAACCTGAGGGCGCGGGTTTTCGGGGTCTGAAATCCAGGCTCTCACAAAAACTGAAACCCGTGTTTAAACTATGTTAGCAATGTGGAAAAGCAAGACACACCGCAATCACCTGCTACCTTACTCTAGGTGCCTATTTCAGCTATGGACCGAAAGGGCACATGATGAGAGACTGCCTGACATAGGGATGCAGATTCGGTGTACCGAATCGAACCGAAATTGAAATTTTTAGTTTTTGGTTCGGTACACTACAAACCGAAATCAAACCAAACTATGAATCGGTTCGGTTCGGCGTATCGATTTACAAGAATGTTCAAACTGAAACCAAATTTTTTTGATTTCCGGTTCGGTTCGAATAGGAGCGGTTTGATTGGTTTGGGTTCTAGAGAGAGAGGGATTTTAGAGAGATTTATAAGAATACCCAAAAAAATAATAACAACTTTAAAATAAAATTAACAAAATGGTAGTTTCTCCCTCAGGCTTAGCCTCCTCTCGCCAAATTTCTCCACTCCGCGCCGCCCATCAACGTCCTCTCGCTAGAGTTCTCTCCTCGAAGTTCTCTGCACCACCCATCACCAGATCTAATCATCTAAGCTCGAACGAGGTCACGAGGGTATTTGGGTCGGGTGAGGGTTTCACTTTTGTGATAAGGAGTGAAACCACCATTAAAGCTCGAGGAGAGTAAGCACTCTCTCTCTCACAGTCTCACTCTCTCTCTAAAGGTTAACTCTCTCTCTTCTCTCTCTCTCTTAGTCTCTCTCAAGAGACTTTTTTTCCTTTTGATGTGTCAATCGAGAGAAGTTTTTTCCTTTTGATGTGTCAGCTGACTGAGCCATCCCATCAAAGACTTAGATTAGTATCATACTATTATCATCAGTGCAAGTAATAGCTCCCAAAAACAAAAAGCAAAACAAAGGATTGGTTTAAATTTTAAAGGAGGCAATCAGGCCGTTCAGTTCGGTGTAGGTTCGATTTGGGGAGCCGGTTCGGGTTAGTTTGGGCCGGTTCGGGCTGGTTTTGAACCATTAATGGGTCGATTTACTCAACCTACCCAATCGGTTCTCGGTTTCCAGCCACCCAAACCAAAAACCGAACTGATTTCACTTCGGTTTGGTTCGATTCGGTTTTAAGTCAGTTTCGGGGCGGTTCGGGTCGGTTCGAGAGGGCTGGTTTTTGGTTCGATTTCGGTCTTCGGTTTAGGGTTTGCATCCCTAGCTTGACACGTCAGGATCTACAGGAGAAAGCATACGAGAAGAAACCAGTGACCCAGGGACGGGTCTATGCATTGACTAACACTGAGGCAAAGCGTCCCCTATTGTAATTGCATGTATGATGCTCATTTCCCAACAATTAGCTCAAGTATTGATAGATTCTAGTTCTTCACATTCATTTATTTCTCCATCTTTTGCAAGTAAGATAAGAGTAGAACCTGTGAAACTAGCAGAGAATTGGCATGTGATGATCCGACTGGAGAACAGGTTAAAACTCGATCCTTGTATCCTCTTGTTCCCTAGATTTGAACGAATTTTTGTTAGAAGCCAGCCTTTTTCTCTTAAACATGAAAGATTTTGATGCCCTTCTAGGAATGGATTAGATCTCATTCCATCGTGCTTGTCTGAATTTCCATGATAAAACTTTGACCATTAAAATTCCTGGTCGATCAGAAACCTTTCTATCGTTAGTCTAAGAGCCAGTGTCATCACATCATGCCTTCGTGATTGCGTCAATCAAAGTGAAGGAAGAATCAGAAATCACTATGGATGAAGTTCCTGTGATTAGAGATTTCCCATACATATTTCCTGAAGATTTGTCTAGACTACCACTTCCTAGAGAGATCGAGTTTAGAATAGAGCTAGTGCCCGGAACGAACCAGATATTTCAGCAACCCTATTGAATGCATCCAAGGAGATGGAAGATGAAGAAGCAAGTGCAAGATCTTGAAGACAAAGGATTCATTAGACAACGTTCCTCGCCTTGGGGAGTTCTTGTCCTCTTTGTTAAGAAGAAAGAGCGTACGTTGTGAATTTGTATCGACTATAGTAAATTGAACCAGATTATGATTAAGAACAAGTACCCGTTACCGAGAATCGACAATTTGTTTAATCAATTACAGACTGCTAGAGTCTTTTCCAAGATCGACTTGCATACTGGTTACCATCATATGTGAGTCAGAGAAGAAGATATACCCAAGACTACCTTTCGAACCCGATATGGTCATTGTGAGTTTAAGGTTATGTTGTTTGGTCTGACAAATGCGCTTGCAACATTTATAGATCTAATGAATACGGTTTTTAAACCATATCTCGACAAGTTTGTCTTAGTATTCATTGATGATATCCTCATCTATTCACCAAATAAGGAAGAACACAAAAAGCATTTGGGGATTACTCTTACGACCTTACGAGAGCATCATTTATATGCCAAGTTCTCAAAGTGTGAATTTTGGTTGACTCGAGTTGATTTCCTAGGACATGTAGTGTCAGGAAGCGGAGTCTCAGTAGACCCCGCAAAGGTCGAAGCAGTCATGAGTTCAAAGAGGCCGACTAATGTGACCGAGGTATGCAGTTTTCTTGGATTGACCAGATAATATCAAAGATTTGTAGAAGGAATTTCGAAATTGGCTAACCCTCTTACCGAATTGACCAAGAAGAAGGTCAACTCTGAATGGACACCTACTCGTGAAAACAACCTTCAAGAGTTGAAGAAGAGATTGACTACTGCTTCGATATTGATGATACCATCAGGAAGTGATAGTTATGATGTGTATTGTGATGCATCCCACCTGGGATTGGGGAGTGTACTGACACAGAAGGGGAAGGTAATAGCCTATGCTTCCCGACAGTTGAAAGATCATGAGAGGAATTATCTGATGCACAATTTAAAACTCACTGCTGCAGTGCTCGCCTTAAAGATTTGGAGACATTAGCTGTATGGTGAAAAGTTGGTGATCTTTACTGATCACAGGAGCTTGAAATATATATTCACTCAGAAAGAGTTGAATTGGCGGCAAAGATGTTGGATGGAAACTTTGAAGCACTTCGATTGCGTGATTGAGTATCATGAAGGAAAGGCTAACTTAGTGGCCGATACCTTAAGTAAAAAGATAGATCATGTATCTACGCTTGCTCATCTGTCCCTCAAAACCTCAAAATATCATAATAAAGTTGGTCAGAAGTTGTTAATGGCCAGCTTGAATCTGAAACCGTTGATGAGAAAAAAGTGATCAAAGTACAAGATTCGGACCCGCAATTGCGAGCCTACCAACAAAAAGTAGAAGGAACACTTTCAAAGATCTTTATCTGTTCAGATAAAGCCCTATGTTTTTGAGGAAGGATATGTGTTCCAATAGAAAGAAATTTTGACTGAAGCACATCATTCAAAATATGCGATCCACCCAAGCGGAACAAAGATGTATGATGACTTGAAGCAAACATACTAGTGGATTGGAATGAAGTAGGATGTTGCAAAGTTTATACACCGCGGTCTAATCTATCAACGTGTGAAAACAGAATAGCAGAAGCCTGCAGGAATGTTGCAACCATTAGACATTCTATAACGTCTCCATGTTTCGACTTGTGAACAGTAAGCCTCGATACGTGTGCCTAACTGTCCACACATCGAGGACCATACCGATAGACTTGGGAAAGTATATAGATTTGATCCTATGGTCTGGATCTGGTGTGAGAGACAGGAGATGTGATGTGTTAGATGGTTAGTGGACTTCGTACGCCTAACTTAGTGTAGGTGCTTAACACCTGAGTCTAGGCTTGCAATAAGGGGAAATAAATGCCCTTAATTAATTTTAGTATTTCCTATGATTAGGAGTTAAGAGGAGAGAGGGTGAATCGATGGCGTTGATTTTGGGTGAATGCGCAATCGATTCATTCGTGTGGTGTGAGGCGAAGGGTTTGATCGAATCGGAACAAACACAGCTCACTTACGAACTCTAGTTAGATTATAAGCAAAGATAGGAGAATCGGGTCAAATTAAGGTATGGAGTTTAGAGGGATATTGTAAGTTAATGTTAGGAAGAGTTAAATTTGTCTTCGATCAAGAGAAATCAAAAGAACTAGGGTTTGATCTAAGAGAGAGTGAAGATGAAATGCAAAAACCCAATTTTGGGCGAAATCTACATTTTTCGATCGATAGAAATTGACCCAAATCAAAAGAGTTCGAATTCTGAGGAAATTTGTTCGATCAAAATTAATTTGATCGAACGAAATGTATTTCGATTGATCAAATCTCACACTCGATCGATCGAAACGTATATAACAGAGATTTGTAAAAATTGTTGTGAGGACTCGATCGATTGAAATTCTTTTCGATTGATTGAATTTGTGATCCGATCGACCGAATATAATTCGATCGATCAAAAGTTCTAGACCAAGTTATAAGTTCTGAGGGATTCAACCGTTCGAAAATATTTTTGATCGATCGAATTGTAAATTCGATCGATCGAATTAAAATTCTTACGGTCGAGCTGTGTGTTAGTTAATTGACTTCTGTAGGATTCGACCGATCGAAAGTATTTTCGATCGATCGAATTTGTGATTCGTTCGATCGAAATGGAAAATCGTTCGATCGAACTGTGAAGTTGAGATGAGAGTTCTGAGGAGTTCGACCGATCAAAATTAGTTTGATCGATCAAAATTCTCATATTCGAGATTTTATTGTGTTTCAACTGTGAGATTTTGGGGGAATCTTTGGTAGTATGTTTAGCATTGTTCTGATGTATGAACCATGGATTTAATGTGTTTAGGTGACCTGGTGTTGTGTGATGTAAAGCAAACCCATACGGTGGATTGAGCGCATACGGGTTGAGATTTCGAGGTAGGGAAAACTTGATAACATGTGCATTTAAAACATTAGCATGTGTGTTATGTTATGATGTATTCCTTGATACAATCATGTGAATTTTGTTATAGTTCTGATTTGAGAAACCATATGCATAAAAATATTCCGAAAATACGTAAGAGATGTGAAATTTGTCAAGATTCGATCCGATACATGTGTGCGGATTCATTCAGATTTTCAAATTAAGCTATAATTATTACTTTACACAGAGATAAGCTATATGTATGCACTGTGATTTGAGGTTTATATGTGAATACTCGACTGACGCGGCGGTATAACCGTGACTGACGCGACAGGATATCCGTGACTGGTACGATGGCCAATCCATACACCCTTTGTGCTATGTGTGATTCGTGAATCCTACCGTTATATAGTAAATTATGTTCGGCCAAGTGTTCAACTTTATGAGACCTGGGATATATGTGAAATGGTTCATATGAACGACGATGGTGGGTATTCCATCTAGGGCTCGAGGCTATAGTTCCTCATGCAATAAATTAAGCAAAGCACTTTTAAGTTCCTTTCATATGTTGAGACAAAGATGTAAACAAAGCATCGTATATGTGTTTTATGCCATGACACTCACAACTGTGCATATGTTCTAATTTATTTTATTTCCATTATGCCATGAGATATATGTTAATTGTCTATGATACGCATGCTATGAGTTTTTCCTTGCTGAGCTTGGATGAAGCTCATTCCTCGACTAAATGTCACAGGTACAGGTTAAGGTGTTAGAGCGGAGAATTCTGAGCAGGAGGATCTTGATTACTCACCTGGTGAGGAATTGGAAGAAATTCCCCCTGAGGGTTGTTTTCTGTGTGCTAGGCCTAATATGCCAGGCCTTAAGTTGAAAGATTAGAATTGTTGAGTTATTGTAAAGGATGTGTAAAATTGAATGCTGATGGAAATTCTTTTTGGTGAACCATGTTTCGGTAAGGAAGGGTCCTTACCGGTGGTTCTTGTCGGTTCTTTTTTCATAGGCATTCATATGGAATTAGAATCGTCATTTTGAATTTTATGGGATGGTTCTAGTTCCTTTATTTTGTTATATTAGTTAGTTAGTTGTGGATCTACTTTGTTTCCACTCTACGAGGATATACCATGTGTCTCGTTTGGGGTTTGACCTTTGGGTCGACTCGCTGACGGCGCGGGTTTCGGGGTGTCAAAATCCAGGCTGTCACAGTTGGTATCAGAGCTCACGACTTTAGAGACGTTTGAAAAGTCTTAAATAGTTTTGAGATTTTGTTGGATACTAGGGATCGTATGTTACTGAGACCTTGTTTCATTGTAACAGATTCCAATGGATCAACGAAGTAGAGGTCGGCCTAGAGGAGGTCACCAGAGAAATGTGAGAAGGATAGACAATATTCCTTCAAGATCTAGTAGAGAGCAGAGATCACATCCTAGGGAGGAGAGAGGTTATCGAGATGAGCCCACTGATAGGATGGCTAGAGCTATGGAGGCCGTTGCTACTGCCATGACTCAACAGACGACATTATTGATAGAGCAGACTTCGTTGTTAGCCACGACCACCACCTCCTCCTGCACTACTGCCATCATCTTTCATGGACTTTAAGAGATTGAGACCTCCGAGTTTCCACAGGCAGACAGATCCGTTAGAGGCGAAGAAATGGTTGAAGCAAATGGAAAAGTTACTAGAAAGACTCCAGAGCTCAGAGAGTGAGAAAGTTGGTTGGGCTTCCTTCCAACTTGAAGGTGATGCTGACGCTTGGTGGAAGTCAGTGTTAAGGAAGAGGGAAGTTGAGGGTCCACAAGACCTGTGGGCCTGGGCTGAATTTGTAAGGGTGTTTAACAGGGAGTATTTTCTGAAACAAGTCAGAAATCAGTTGAAAAAGGATTATGCCAATCTTGTACAAGGGAGCATGACCGTAAGGGAGTACGACAATGAATTTATATAGTTATCAAGGTTTGCTCCCAAATTGGTACCTACAGAGGAAATGAAGGCTAAAAGATTTGAGGAAGGCCTGAGACCGAACATTCAGGATAGGGTGTCGATATTTGATCTTGAAACATATGCCGCGGTGATGGGGAAGGCCATCGTTGCCAAGAGGGATATAAGTAACATATATAAGAGGCGTAAATTAAAGAACAAGATCAATCAAGGGAGGATGAGTGACTATGACTACTCGGGGAACAAAAAACCGAGGTTATTAGCACTTGCTCCAACTCAAAGACCACCCTATAGGAGTTCTTAGAGGCCCACGACATCTGCTTCCATGAGACCGTTCCGCATAGAGGGCCCTGTTTATACCCAAACACCCGGAGCATCAATCACATAGGGATCTTCGAAAGCGGCGTCGAATAGTTCGCAAGTCAAATGTGCCCGTTGTGGCAAACCACATAAAACGTCGGACTATAGATGAGACACGGGAGGTTGTTAAAAGTGCGGTAAGATGGGCCACTTAATACGAGACTGTCCCGAGATGAGAAGAGAAGGTACAATGACGACTGCTATGTCACAGAGGCCTACGCATTCTACTTGGCCCGTAATCTAAGGCCGCGCTTTTACCATTACAGCCGAGGACGCCCGTACAATCAATGATGTCATCCAGGGTATAATTTCTTAGTATGTTTAAATTCATTTATTTTCTTTCTAGATGAAGAAAGTGCTTTGATAGAAAGATCTATATTCATTTTGATAATTGTGTGATCATGACATGCATGTCTGAACGTTAGTATATGTAAAAAAATATATAGGTACGTTACTATCGTATCAAGAAAATGACGGCGATCGTTGTGAAGCATGAGTTCTGATAGACCCAGGGTCTACCCACTCGTTTGTAACTCTAGAATTTGCTGAGAAATTGAAAATTGTCCCCGAGGAGTTAGATTTTATTCTGGACATGACAGTTCCTATGGGAAGTGTGGTAACCACAGACACCTGTTGCAGATCAGTCATTGTTCAAGTGGAAGATCAAGAGACCATCACGGACCTCATCTTGTTGAACATGCAAGAGTTCGACGTACTACTTGGCATGAATTGGCTATCCGCTTATCGTGTGAGTGTAGATTGCTTACGAAAAGTGGTTACTTTTTGTCCACCAAAACAAAAGTCCTTCCGATTTATCGACGACAACGGCAAGGTAGTGCCGATCGTCTCCGCAATGCAAGCTGAGCGGATGATAAAGAATGGATGCAAAGGATACCTGCCATTCTTACAAGAACAAAAGGAGATGGAGAATGTCATCACTGATATTCCTATTGCCTGTGAGTTTGAGGACGTATTTCCCGACGAGCTACCCGGATTACCACCTGATCGGGAGATTGAATTTGTAATAGACTTAGCTTCAGGCACAGAACCAGTCTCCAAAGCTCCCTATCGAATGGCTCCTGCCGAATTGAAAGAGTTAAAAGAGCAATTACAAGAGTTGTTGGATAAGGGCTTCATAAGACCCAGTGTGTCCCCTTGGAGAGCACCGGTCTTATTTGTGAAGAGAAGGACGGGTCGATGAGACTTTGCATCAACTATCGCCAACTAAACAAACTGACAATCAAGAACAAGTACCCATTACCTAGGATTGGCGATCTATTTGACCAGTTGCAAGGGGCAAAATTCTTTACGAAGATCGACTTGAGATCAGGATACCATCAACTGAAGTTGAAGGCCGAAGACGTTCAAAAGATGGCATTTAGAACTAGATACGGGCATTACGAGTTCTTAGTGATGCCTTTCTGCTTAACGAACACACCTGCTTCATTTATGGACCTCATGAATAGGGTCTTTAAGCAACATCAGGATACATGCGTAGTGGTGTTTGTGGACGATATTCTTATTTACTCCAAGACCAGAGAGGAACACGAACAACATTTGTGCGTAGCCTTGCAAACTCTACGTGAGCATCAATTATATGCCAAACTCAGCAAGTGTGAGTTATGACTAGAGCAAGTGAGTTTCCTCGGCCATGTAGTTTCAGAAGTAGGCGTGACAGTAGATCCGACAAAGATTGAGGCAGTAGTAGATTGAGAACAACCACGGACTGTGCCTGAGATTCGCAGTTTCCTTGGTCTAGCCGGGTATTATCGACGATTGGTGGAAGGATTCTCTAAAATTTCAGGACCACTCACGCGACTTACGAGGAAGAATGTTAAATTTGAGTGGACTAGTGAATGTGAAGAGAGCTTCCGAGAACTCAAGAAATGGCTTACCTCTGCTCCAGTGTTGGCTATTCCATCAGATAGTGGGGGATTTGCTGTTTATAGCGATGCATCATATGGTGGTTTAGGCTGTGTATTGAATCAAAACAGTAAAGTCATAGCCTACGGATCGTGACAGTTGAAAGAGCACAAGAAGAACTACCTGACGCATGATCTAGAGTTAGCCGTGGTGATTTTTGTGCTTAAAATTTGGAGACATTACCTATATGGTGAGACCTTTGAGATCTTCACGGACCACAAAAGCCTCAAGTACCTATTTATACAGAACAAATTGAATATGAGGCAGCGGCGGTGGATTGAATTTCTCAAGGACTACGACTGCACTATCCAGTATCACCCAGGTAAAGTAAACGTCATGGCGGACACGTTGAGTAGGAAGAATACAGCTCAGTTGCTTAGTCTCATTACGGGACTTCGACGATGGAAACTATTGGAAGATCTTTCCTTGTATGATAAAAATATAGAGGTCAAGGATTCTAGTGTGTTGTTGGCGAATGTCACGATAAAACCGACCATTTTTTATTGCATCTATGAATTATAGTTGAAAGACGCAGAGCTCGTAAAGATCTAACAAGCGGTGATTGTCGGTACAAGTGGGGATTTTTCTATCAAAGAGGATGGATCGTTGTTATTCCGTAGACGCTTATGCATACCAGTTGATGTTGAATTGAGGCAAACCATATTGGACAAAGCTCATAAGTCCAAGTATGCCATTTATCCTAGTGGCACTAAAATGTATCAGGATTTGCGAAAGAGCTATTGGTGGAGAGGACTGAAGAAAGACATTGCCAAATATGTGTCGAAGTGTCTGGTGTGTCAGCAAGTAAAGGTGGATCACAGACACAGCAGGGCTATTGCAACCTCTGCCAATACCGGAATGAAAATGGGAGTCTATCTCCATGGACTTCATTGTGGGATTACCGAGGATGATGAGGCGTCACAATGCTATATGGGTGATAGTGGATCGACTGACGAAGTAGGATCACTTCCTGCCCTACAACACAACGTACACTGTAAGCAAATTGGCAGAGTTATATATGCGAGAAATTGTCCGATTACACGATATTCCGACAAGCATCGTGTTCGATCGAGATCCGTTGTATACCTTGATATTCTGGAAAATATTCCAAGAAGGTATGGGCACGAGGCTGAACTTTAGTTCAGCATTCCATCCTTAGACTGATGGACAGACGAAGACAATCAATCAGGTTAATTAAGGATATGCTTCAAGCGTGCATGATTGATTTTCAGGGATCGTGGGATCAGCATCTCCCGTTGATTGAATTTGCGTATAATAATAGCTTTCAGCAGAGCATCGAGATGGCTTCGTATGAAGTAATATATGGACGGAGGTGTAGGTCTTCGATCAACCGGGAGGAATCAGGCAAAAAATTCATATTGGGACCGAAAGTCATAAAGAAAAATGTTGAGACCGTACGTATTATAAGAGAAAGAATCAAGACGACAAAGAGTCGACAAAAGAGCTATGCGGATAGTAAGCGAACGAGCATGGATTTTCAAGTGGGAGATCACGTGTGTGAAGATATCTCCAATGAAGGGTGTGATGCGCTTCGGCAAGCGCGGAAAGTTGAGTCCTCGCTATGTTGGACCGTTCGAGGTATTGGGAAGGGTTGGCAAAGTTGCATATAGGATCGCATTACCCCCGCATCTTGATAGAGTGCACGACATGTTCCACATTTCTATGTTACGAAAGTACGTGTGAGACCCAACTCATATCCTCGATGCGCCACCTGTGGAAGTCTACAAATATCTGATGATCATTGAGGAACCAATGCAAATTTTAGACCGAACCAAGCAAGTGTTGCGCATAAACTGGATTCCCTTGGTGTTAGTTCAATGGAAGAACCATTCTAAAGAAGAAGCGACGTGGGAGTTTGAAGCCGAGATTCACAACCAATACCCTTCATTGTTTGAGTGATCTAGAGAGAGAAAGGATTTTGTAAAGGTCCATTGTGACTTCAAGAATATGTAAATAATTTGGATGATGAGTAAGATGTATGAGTTTGAAGTCTAAAGCTTGAAATTGTTGAAGAAAACTCAAAAATACAAAGATTGAATGTTTTCTATCAATTTCGATCAATTGAATATGATTTCGATCGATCGAAGTGTAAGCCGACCGATCGAAATGACCAGACAGAAGGGTGGAGTTTTAGGACAAGGTTAATAAAAATTTGTTCGATCAAAATAGTTTTCGATCGATCGAAATGTAAACTCGTTCGATCGAACTGAAAATTCGTTCGATCGAATTTATTTTCGTTCGATTAAAATTTTTTAAAGGCCTGAGAAATTCGACCGATCGAAAATGTTTCGATCAATCAAATTTAGGTTTCGATCAATCGAATTAAAATTCGTTCAATCAAAATGTGGGGTTCAGTTTCATTTAAATCAATTTCGATCGATTGAAATTAACCTCGATCGATCAAAATCGTAGTGTATTCTTTATTAAGTGGATTTCGATCGATCGAAACCTATTCGATCGATCGAATTGCGTGATATATATATAGTAAACGACCTTTTTAGTTCAAAATTTTTCAGAAATTTGGGGGGGTTTCCGCTAGGGCTTTCGAAGGTTTTCTTCTGAAGGATCAAACGACCGATGGATTGCACATGGATCATCACGAAATCAAATCCAAATCTCTTCATGAGGTAATGCCCTAAATTTATCTTGTGATTTCACATTCAAATCCGTCTATTTCCATTTGATCTTAGAGAAAGCCTAGAATTGCTTGTTAAGCCATGGCCCCTAAGAAAAAGGTAGCATCCAAGCCTACCACGTCCAAGAAGCCTAAACCCACATCGGGTTCTTCACGACCACCACCGCAATCGCCACTAAACCCCCCACCACAACCCATACCCGAGCCACCATCTACTTCGCAAGCACCACAACCCGAGCAACCAAACGAGTGGTGGGCTGAGAAAGGGTTTGCATTGGAGTACACCATTGATCCAGCCTTGTTTGAGACGCCCAATGTGTCAGGCATAGATGCTTGGGCATTGGATTACTTGAGCAAGGCCGGCTTGGACAACCTTCTGAAGCCCCTCCATAAATACTACTATCCGTGCCTTGTGCACTTATTTTATCAGAACATGTTTGATGGCCCGAACCCTAAAACCACCATTTGCACCAAGATCTACAGGAAGACGTATGTCTTTACCCATCAAATGGCCTGTAACGCTTTAGAATGTTTCGACGGGTATGGTCCTGGAATCAATTTGTTGCCCCCAAACCCTCCAGATCTAACCCGTGATTTCATAGCGGAGATAAGGACTCAGGGACGGGTTGCACCGGGTTGAGCTATTAAACGAGCCAACTTTCCGAGCTATATGTGGATGCTCGACATTATTTTTAAGTGCAATCTATACCCGATTCGCCATAAGACCGAGCGACTAGGGGTACTCATGCAAGCTTTATTCGCCGCGTTTGAGGGTCGCTGGTTTGATCCGGTAGAAGTAGTTTTTGAGGGTATGAGGCATGGAAGAGTAAAGATGTTGGAGGGCGTCGATAAGCCTGAAGATTACATTCCATATGCGGGCCTTATTTCGGCTATGTTTGACGACCAGCGCATAAAATTTCTCCACGCGAGTGAAAATCCTCTGACAATGTAGAGTTCTACACTTTCAAACAATGGAGGAAGACTTACAATCGCTTGAAACCATGCCTCTAGCCTGCACCCCAGGTGCCTCCTGTCCCTCCTCAACCCCAAAATGTGCTTGCTCAAGACGCACCAGTGCATGACCAACAGGCTCCAGAGGTCCCTCTTCAAGATCAGCCAGATGTCATTCCCCCAGTGCATCAGCTAGCGTACGTACCGATACCACCACTTCATCGTCAAGCGGCTCCAATAACCAATGAGGAGTTGGCTGCTCTCATACAGGAGAATAATCACCAACTCAATCAGCGCCTTGACTACCACGAGCTACTCATGGAAGACACGTTACACGCCATGTACCCTACCGACTACCTCTAGAGGATGGCGATCATGCGTGCTCAAGTATTCGGTGCTTCTATGTCAGGCACTGCTACAGAGGACCCACAACCAGATGAGGCAGACGACGAGGGTCAAGCTAATGATGAGACAGCGGGTGCGGGCAATCCTACTAGAGCTGACGATCCTACCGGAGCCGAGGGAGGAGCAGATGCTTGATACACTTGGAGAGTTTTGTGAGCTTAAGGGCTTTTCTTTTTAAAAATTTAAATTGTTGGTGGTTATGTATAATTTTTACTATGATGGCATGGTTGCCAAATTTATTTTTGTTCGCTATAACTATTGTGGCATGGCTGCCATGCAGATATCTTTCTTTTGGATTTCATGTAAATATGCTAATCTTTGTATGTTCAATGATGTGTCTGCATAGAAATTGCTAGGATTTGTTATGAGTGGTTGGTGTGTGTGTGATGAGATTTTATTACAAAATGGCTTGTTTAGACATGTGTGGTGCCTTTCAAGGTCACCCTTCTTGTGTTCCATCTTTACACTTCATTCAATTTTCGAGGACAAAAATTCCTAAGGTGGGGAGAATGTAACGTCTCCAAGTTTCGACTTGTGAACAATAAGCCTCAGTATGTGCGCCAGACTGTCCGCATGTCGAGGACCATACCAATAGACTTGGGAAAATATATAGATTTGATCCTACAGTTTGGATCTGGTGTGAGAAACGAGAGATGTGATGTGTTAGACAGTTAGTGGACTTCGTACGCCTAACTTAGTGCAGGTGCTTAACACCTGAGTCTAGGCTTGTAATAAGGGGAAATAAATGCCCTTAAAAGATTGCATTTAATTTCAATATTTCCTATGATTAGGAGTTAAGAGGAGAGAGGGTGAATCAAGGGCGTTGATTTCGGGTGAATGCGCGATCGATTCGTTCGTGTGGTGTGAGGCGAAGGGTTTGATCGAATCGGAACAAACGCAGCTCACTTACGAACCCTAGTTAGATTGGAAGAAAAGATAGGAGAATCGGATCAAATTAAGGTATGGAGTCTAGAGGGATATTGTAAGTTCGTATTAGGAAGAGTTAAATTTGTCTTCGATCAAGAGAAATCAAAAGAACTAGGGTTTGATCTGAGAGAGAGTGAAGATGAAATGCAAAAACCCAATTTTAGGCAAAATATACATTTTTCGATTGATCGAAATATAATTCGATCGATCGAAATTGACCCAAATCAGAAGAGTTCGAATTCTGAGGAAATTCGTTCGATCGAAATTAATTCGATTGAACGAAATGTATTTCAATCGATCGATCGAAACATATATAACAGAGATTTGTAAAAATTGCTGTGAGGACTCGACTGATCGAAATTCTTTTCGTTCGATCAAATTTATGATCCGATTGATCAAAATATAATTTGATCAATCGAAAGTTCTAGACCAAGTTATAAGTTCTAAGGGATTCGATCGATCAAAAATATTTTCGATTGATCGAATTATAAATTTGATTGATCAAATTAAAATTCATTCGATCGAGCTGTGTGTTGGTTAATTGACTTTTGTAGGATTCGACCAATCGAAAGTATTTTCGATCGATCGAATTTGTGATTCGTTTGATCGAAATGGAAAATCGTTCGATCGAACTGTGAAGTTGAGATGAGAGTTCTGACGAGTTTGACCGATCGAAATTAGTTCGATCGATCGAAATTGGGTTTTGATCGATCGAAATTCCCAGATTCGAGATTTTTTTGTGTTTCAGCTGTGAGATTTTGGGGGAATCTTTGGTAGTATGTTTAGCATTGTTCTAATGTATGAACCATAGATTTAATGTGTTTAGGTGACCTGGTGTTGTGTGATGCAAAACAAACCCAAACGGAGGATTGAGAACGTGCGGGTTGAGATTTCGAGGTAGGGAAAACTTGATAACATGTGCATTTAAAATATTAGCATGTGTGTTATGTTATGATGCATTCCTTGATATAATCATGTTAATTTTGTTATAGTTCTGATTTGAGAAAGCATATGCATAAAAATGTTCCAAAAATACGTAAGAATTATCACTTTACATGGCGATAAGCTATATGTATGCAATGTAATTTGAGATATATATGTGAATACCTGACTGATGCGGCGGTATAACCATGACTGACGCGGCAGGATATCCGTGACCGGTATGGCGGCCAATCCGTACACCCTTTGTGTTATGTGTGATTTGTAAATCCTACCGTTATATGGCAAATTATGTTCAGTCAAGTTTCCAACTTTATGGGACCTTGGATATATGTGAAATGGTTCATATGAACGACGATGGTGGGTATTCCATCGGGGGCTCGAGGCTATAGTTCCTCATGTAATAAATTAAGCAAAGCACTTTTAAGTTCCTTTCATATGTTGAGATAAAGATGTAAACAAAGCATCG
The DNA here is from genome assembly GCA_021018995.1 of Chloranthus sessilifolius. Taxonomy (NCBI): domain Eukaryota; kingdom Viridiplantae; phylum Streptophyta; class Magnoliopsida; order Chloranthales; family Chloranthaceae; genus Chloranthus; species Chloranthus sessilifolius. The sequence goes on from CM037589.1 coordinate 149,989,959, forward strand.
TATATGTGTTTTATGTCATGATACTCACAATTGTTCATATATTCTGATTTATTTTATTTCTATTATGCCATGAGATATATGTTAATTGTCTATGATATACATGCTATGAGTTTTTCCCTGCTGAGCTTGGATGAAGCTCATTCCTCGACTAAATGTCACAAGTACAGGTGAAGGTGTTGCAGCAGAGAATTTTGAGCAGGAGGATCTTGATTACTCACTTGCTGAGGAATTGGAAGAAATTTTCCCTGAGGGTTATTTTCTGTGTGCTAGGCCTAATTTGCCAAGCCTTAAGTTGAAAGATTAGAATTGTTGAGTTATTGTGAAGGATATGTGTAAAATTGAATGACGATGGAAATTCTTAGTGGTGAACCATGTTTCAGTAAGGAAGGGTCCTTACCTGTGGTTCTTGTCGATTCTTTTTCCATAGGTATTCATATGGAATTAGAACCGTCATTTTGAGTTTTATGGGATGCTGCTAGTTCCTTTATTTGGTTATATTAGTTATTTAGTTGTGGATCTACTTTGTCTCTGCTGTGCGAGGATATACCATGTGTCTCGTTCGGGGTTCAGCCTTTGGGTCGACCCGTTGATGGCACGGGTTTCAGAGTGCTGAAATATGGGCTGTCACACATTCCTCAGTGGAAATGGGAGCATATCACCATGGACTTTGTAACTAGGTTACCAAGAACTAGAAGTGGTTACGGCAAGATTTGGATAATTGTCGATCGTCTCACGAAGAGATCACATTTTCTGGTTACGCAATTGACCGCATCGTTGGAACAACTGGCAAAGTTGTATATCATCGAGATAGTAAGATTACAAGGAATTCCCTTGCCAATAGTATCAAATAGAGACTCGCTTCTTACCTCAGAATTCTAAAGGTCATTTCAGAAAATGATGGGAACCAATATCAAGATGTGTACAACTTGTTGGTATGCAAATTCCGGGAATCCTCTCGGATTCAGGAAAATGATCCAACTTGGTCACGTGGGACTCGGTTTGTAGGAGGGCGAAGGTGAACTAGTAGCAAACAAACTTGCTAGTTTAAACATCAAGCAATAAATAGACTTGCTAGACTAATTGCTAATAACACACAATCTTATTAGCGAGAAAATAAAGGGGTTTTGTAGCACACAAACCTGCAAAATTGATTATTTGTGACAAACATACTAATAATTTAAGCAAAAAATAGACTTGCAAAACAGTATGTTAGTGACAGACAGACTCATTAACAAATAAAATATCCTGCAAAAAAAGAGTGTTAGTAGCAAATAGACCTACTAACAAATATATGATCAAATGTAATCGCCACCTACGGATGTTTATCAACGCCGTAGAATGTCACTGATCGCGAGGTTTAGGTGGGAGATTGTGGATTGGACTCCTATACTAAACACCGGTCTGCTGGTTTTAGCAGCTAAGTTTGCCTAATTTCATCTAATTCGTAAATCTAACCTAGATTATCTAAACTTAAAAGGATGTGTTGGCCCATGACGCGTGGGAGGATCGAACCCATTCACGAGTACCCTCCGTTGGCTCTCTTGGGCAAATCGGTTTAAAGGCTATGATGTTTTGAAATATGCAAGAGTGGTGTGGACCTAATTGGATCTAGGGTTAAAAAATTTAGAAAGGGTATTCTAAGGGAAAGGTTCTAGGGGTTAGCCTTATCTCTCTTTGGAGAGTACAAGAAGCAAAGTAGAGGGCCAACCCAAACTAGAATGCTTACTCAGTGAAAATTCTAGAAGAAGTTGAAGTTCTAAATCCGAAGGTTTAGAGTTCAACTTTTTTTAATTCGAAATTTCAGAGCCAACCTCGAAAATTCCAAAGAAAATAAGTGAATGAGTCTCTTAAAAATGAAAACCAGAGGGAGTTTATATATAGGGTATAAGTCAAATTATACACTAGAAAACTAGCATATAATTCGAATTGGCTTGTAATTATGCCTATAATTTTAATTATACGCTAGAATTCCAACGTATAATTGGAAGGTTGGCTAGGAACTCTGCTCCGCGAGCTAATCCTAGTCTAACTATAAGCCGGCTTCCCAAGGGACTCAGGCGAATTATAAGCATGAAACTATGCATATAATTCAATTATATGCATGGAAATATGCGTATAATTGCTAGATCAATCGAGTTTGGGTATTGGGTCGGTGCGAATTATACGTATATGAAGTTGTGTATAATTCAATTATAGGCATAACCTAATGCGTATAATTACAATTATACGCATATTCTTATGCATATAATTTTGAATTATATGCATACTTCTATGCGTATAATTCAATTATACGCATACTGATATGTGTATAGGTGGTAGAGAGTCAAGCAGGTTATAGATAGGGATAAACATGCACATATAGGGATAGACAGGCATGTATATTTACATATAATATCATTTAAGTAAATGTTTCTATTTACTTAAGATATTACATGTAAATAACGAAATATCTTCCATTTGATTCCAATAAAAATAGTCTCGGATCAAGAACAAAATCTGATTTTTTGCACTTTGGTCAAATTTTTAACTTTCAAATTTCTAACTTTCAAATCTGATTAAAGAATAAAAACTCAACTTTCCAGTTCAAGAACAAAATCTGATTTTTTGCATTGTGGTCAAATTTCTAACTTTCAAATGGCAAGCCTTTTTGCGAAACTTTAAAGCTCATAAATTCTATCATATTAAAACATTTCTAAAACACCAAAATCTGGTAAAAAAAGTTCACATCTGAGTTCCAAATGGGGAATATATTGTCAGGGTTCTGGCTCGACCTTTGACTCCCGATCAACAAGACTTGGGGCCTAAAATATAATAGTTATGATGTCACATATGATTTTGAAAGGTCAAAAATGGGGTGTCTACACAACTTATCACCCTTAGACTGATGGACTATTTGAAAGAACTATCCAAATATTAGAAGATATGTTGAGAGCATGCATCCTAAAATTTCAAGGAAGTTGGGATTGGTACTTACCTCTGTGTGAATTCACCTACAATAATAACTATCAGAGTAGTATCAAAATGGCACCATACGAAGCCTTGTACGGAAGACCGTGTCTTTCTCGTTGTGTTGGAGCGAAGTTGGCGAAAGACAAATACTTGGTCCCGAGATAGTTCAGGTAACGGTTGAGAAGATTAAAATTATCTGATCCCGATTGTTAGCTACTCAAAACCATTAAAAAAATTTGCCAATAAGAAACGATGAATCCTGGAGTTCATCATCGGAGAAAAAGGATTCATTAGAGTCTCCCCGACCAAAGGAATAGTCCGATTTGAAAAACAAGGTACATTGAAACCTCGTTACATTGGACCCTACTCAATAACCGAAAAAGTTGGAATTGTTGCTTACCGGCTACAACTTCTAGAGGAAATGGCTCGTGTACATAATGTCTTCCATGTATCAATGTTAAAAAGATATATTCCAGATCCTAGTGACATGTTTTCAGAAGAAGTATCGAATTGCGAGAAGACGTGACATATACTGAGAGGCCGATGCATATTTTTTATCAAAGGAACAGTTACGCACCAAGACGATTCCCTTAGTAAAGGTATTGTGACAAAACCAAGATATGGAAAGCGCTACCTGGGAATTAGAATCTAAGATGAGGAAGAATTACCCCCATCTATTTGAAAGTACAAAAGTTTAAAACTTCACCTGACTTGAATAAATTTCGTGATAGATTATGGCCTGATTACTTAATATATATGTATCGTTTGATTAATATGGATTGATAGTATATTGCTTGATATTAAATAAAATATTACCTGATTAATTGAAACTTGAATAAATTGTTGTGACTTGATAAAATTTCCTAATTCAAAATTTTCATAATTAGGCATAAGAATGTTGATTGTTGTATTGTTATCATATGCTTGAAATTGTCATTTAAATAATAGAATCATGCCAAATAAATTGTCATTGAAATTGTCATTTTGTGACTTGCATAACAAAATGTTGTCGTTTTTGACACACTATCAAAACTAATTGTCCATAGATGGCTGACCACCATGAACAGCTGATAGCTGAATTGGCTTGATTCACTACCAACCTTGAAAACAAGTTAATTGGCAGATTTGGAAATAGTTAATGTACTGCAAGCTAAGTCGGTACAGGAAGCCAACACCCTCTGCAAAGATTGAGTAATGCTCCAAAACATTTATGCTCTTACTCGCATGGCTCTGACCTCACGAGCTTCGTTGCTTAGAAATCTGCATGTTGTGGAAAAGTCGCTACGAACAGCTCATAAATTGACAAGGATGTTCGAAGACGGCATCGCATAAGCTGAATGCAAGATCGTGTATTATCTGAACTAGATTAACTTCAGCAATCTCCATCTTGCTGAACTAGGTTAGAAGGACACTTCTGTTTTGATGTCGCCTAAAATAGTATATCGGTTTGATGTCGACTAAAATAGTATATATATATATATATATATATATATATATATATATATATATATATATGGAAACCCTACAATTTTGTACCGATGTATGGGTTAAGAACTTTTGATATGAAATGAATGAAAAATTTCTACTGAATTGAAAAATTGATAATGAAGGATCGAAATATTGAAATTGACATTGTAATAAGAAAATCTACATAGATTGACATTTGAAAATTTTCTACATAGATTCCCAAGATGTGAAAATCTAACTAAAAGTTTGAAATTGTTCTTAGAATAATCAAGTACCACTACGTCAAAATGATAAGAAAATCACTTTTGCAATAAAAAAAAACAACACTGCCCAAGCAGTGGTATAACAATCCACTGTCACGTGCACTCCATCCTCTCGTCACGTGCAAAACTATCAGGGATCATACTTCTCTATTTATCTTGCAACTCTTCTCTCTTTATCTTGCTAACAAAACCGCCGTCTCCCCTCTCTCCCACTCCATCTCCCTCTTCCAAACCCTAGCCTCTATCTCCATCTTCCAAACCTAGCTAGAGATTTAAATTACATAATCTCAAAAGAGATTTGTGTTGAAGATTGGAGATGACGCCATTGAAGAAGAGATCAGCGTTGAAGGTTGGAGACGACGCCATTGAAGTAGAGATCCGTGTCGAAGGTTTTCTTTTGATCAATATAGAGTTTTGGAGACGTCGTTTCACCATTTAGCCGATGGAAATCAAGTTTTGGAGCCCTCTGTAGACACCCCCATTTTGCCTTCTCGGAATATATTTCTTGTTCGATCAACCTTTGACCTTTTTAACCCTGATATGGGACCATGTAATAGTACATGGCTGAACACAGGCTGAAATAATAGCTTTGTGGCTTAGATCCCGAAATGGGTAAACTATATACTAAGCAACAGTATATAGTCGAAACGCAAACTGAAACAATAGCTTTGTGGCTCAGATCCCGAAATGGGTAAACTATATACTAAGAAACAGTATATAGTCGGAACGCAGACTGAAACAATAGTCTTGCATTCTAGAGACCATACTCGGATAACCCCGAATTACGCACTAGAAACCCAACGCGTAATTCGATTGCGCGCAAAACTACAAGTGCGTGATTAGTCCACCTTTCAGACCAAACTTCCTTTCCCAGACCGATTCGAGACTCGATTATGCGCCTGAAACAGGACGCGTGATCGGATTGAGCGCTTCACCACCACCGCGCAATTGGCCTACACCCGACCTAGTCTTACCACCCTTGACCCTTACGTTTCCTTAATTAAACGTTTCAGGTTAAAATCTTAATCCGATTGAGCGTATGATAACATATGCGCAATTAGTCCTAATTTGTTAGGACCAGGAGACTCGCTGAGCAAGCCAGTCGATCGCTCACTGAGTTGGTGACCGACTCAAAGTGATTAAGTGCCAGGAGACAGGCGCACAATTCAATTAAACGCCTATAAATAGGCGCGTAATTGAAGAAAAACCTATAAAATATTTTTTTGTTAATTTGCATGAGAGGTTGGATGAAAAAAGGCTAGAATTTTTGAGAGAGAACAAGTTTCGAAACTAGAACACCCCAAGAATCAACCCATAGAGCATATTAATCATGGTTTCGAGATTCAAGCTTCTTATTTTCGATATTTCTCTCCACCACCCCAACCCTTAGGTAAGGATTTAATCTTTTAATTCGCAATCGTAGCTTCTAATCTCTAGATCTAAGAAATCAATTAATTTTTTATTTTTAGTCTTAAGATCGTAACACCCTTTGTGGATCGAAATTCTATATATCTGGTTCTAGTTCTCTGTTTCTAGAACCAGTCATTAATCCATCGGTCCAATATACCGATCCTAGACTTTAATTCAATTCTAAAATCTCGATTTACAGTCCTATCGTTAATTTCTAGTTCTAATCCTTCGATTCAGAACCAGTCCTTAACCATACGGCCTGATTTCTCGATTTCATACTCGAATTCAGTCTTAAAAATTTAGTCTTAGTTTCTTATTTCAATACCTTCAAAAATTCCAAATATAAATTATAGATTCATAATTCTAGTTCACAATTCAATTAACAATTGCTACTCTGAAATTAATATTGAAAAACCTAAAAATATTACTTTACTATCCGAAATTAATTTTTTTTCTCTTTAATCTCAGCCAGTCGATTTGCCCAAGGGAACTTATGGAGGGTACTCAGGAACGAGGCCAATCCTCCTTAGCATAGTGGGCCCAAAAACCTTTTTCTTTAGAGTTTTTTTTTTAGAATTAATAAATTGCTTCAATTGATTTATATCTGAATATAATTGAATATTTGCATTAGTTAGGCTTTGATAGAATTATTAGAGTGTTAAATCAAAATTTCCTCTTTATTAGTTTAGTTAAATGATTATTCTAAATCCGAATTCTAGGAAACTTAGTTTATTCATGATTAGTTATATTTTGTCATCATTAATCTATCAATAATTAGGGTCGTAGAAGAATCAGTCTTTTTATTTTGTTGATATTTGAATAGAAAAATTAAATTTGTTGCAATAATTAGGGTTGTAGAAAAATCAGTCTTTCTGTTTGGTTGATATTTGAATAGAAAAATTAAATTTGTTGCTTTAATTAGACCCGTAGAAAAATCAGTCTTTTTTTTTTTAATTAGAATTATAGTAAAATTGTCATGAGTATTTTAGTTAGAATTATAGTAGAATTACTGCAATTGCTTTAATTAGAATCCTAGTATAACTAGTATGCTTAATTTTAGTTGGAATATTATTGGAATTGATACAAGTGCCCTCCTAGTATCAATAGGAGATTGAGATTGACTGGACTCTTAGTAATACTATAACCTTGATGCTCACTGAACTCTTTACAGCATCAGAACACTAAAATAACTCACCTTAATAAGCTCATACAATCAGAGCATAATCGTAATAAAATTGGGAAACTTAAACTGATCGGAATTATAATCATAAAGGGAAATAAAAAGAGAATTAAACTAATTAAGCTAAGGAGAAGCACTGTTGCTGACGTTTGCAAGCGGACGATTCAGTATAGAAGTAACCTACCCCTGCTTCATAGCGTGATCACTGATGTTGTGCAACGTCGTTAAATATCTGCAGCTGGTGATCACAATCAAACTAGAAACCTTCCTAGAAAAATTCTCCTTTTTTTATTTATCTTTGTCATTCCAAACACCACATCGCTAGAGTCCACCTAGACAGAATTGGATCCACTGATTCAACAGGAATCGAGGGAACCCAGAAAAAGTACGCACCAACAGCCTGACGATCGCGATGGGATACTTTTGTAAACTTTTCGTAGATAGTTTTATTTTATTATTTCCTTTCCCGTCAGGTCGTTTAGATTCCTTTTTAGATATATGAGTCTTCGTCAAAGACTTCAGATGTCTGGTATACGTAGAGTAAGTTTAGGAGACCCTCCGCTATAGGGACTTCATGACAATCCCACATACGAGGAAGAACCATCTTATACTTTTAGTCGACGGCAACCCGAAGTCAACATGGCTGGTGAACAAGAGAACCCCTTCTCTACACCACACGCTGGTAATAGCCATAACGATAGAAATAATAGCTCTGGACAAAACCTCACCACTCAACAAATCGTAGAACTTAGCATCCAAAGAATACAAAGAGGAGGCGATGATTCCAAAGAGTTGCTTCAAGGATTAGCCGCTGCATACGAAACCATTAGGGGACAACAAAATTTGGAAGAGCAGGAGCGACAAGAAAGACCACCACCTACCCTGAGTACGGTGTCAGCCCGCAACGCGTCATTGAGGCAGCATGCTCACACATTCTTTAATGATGACACACTAGATAGGGCTAGCTTGCGGCTCGCCCCAAAGGATAATACCATTAAGATCAAAGATCTCCCTAAAATGCTTGACGAATACTTGGCCAAGAGGAAGTGCCCTGGTCATGCATTTGAGTTCGATAAATTTTGCAGGGATGTTGAATTTAACCTGCCTATAGGATTCAAACCACCAAAATTTACCAAATATAATACCACAGGAAATCTGAACCACCACTTAGCACTCTTTTGCAACGACTGTCGGCCTATACGCGAAACCAAGGACTTCTCATTCACTACTTCTAATGCTCATTAGAAGGAGAAGCTCTAGACTGGTTTACGGGACTCCCGCTCTATAAGATTGAAACCTTTGATAATTTAGTTGGTCAGTTCTTAGACCAATATAAACACTTGATCCAAGAGACAGTCAGCCTCAGCGATTTGATGGCTGCCAAGTAAGGACCTGATGAAGAATTTGTTGACTTCGTCGCCCGATGGAGGAAACTTGCAACGAGGATCGACACTTTAATGAAAGAGAAGGACTCGGTCGACATTATCATCGACAATACTAGGAAACCGTTAAAGACCGCACTGGTCATAAGTGATAGCCCTGACTTCACTGCACTTCATTCCCGAGCATCCCAACTAGCACGACACATTAAGGGCAGAGACCTCGTCCTATCTATCGTTACATCCAAAATAGGCTCCTTCAGCGAATCCAAGTCGAAAAGTAATAAGAAAACCTTAGGGACTGAACAGGTCAATATCGTTGTCAACCAAGGACAAAATTCTAATAACAGTAACTTCCAACCGCGCAACTTCGGACAAAATCAAAGTCAACAATGGTATACCAATTAGAATCTTGGCGCTAATCAATCCAGATATGTAAATCAGAGCACAGGCCAAAACTAGGGTTAAGGCCAATACCAAAATAGAAATCAATACCCCAACACCTATCAGAACCAAAACACAACACAAAACCGACCGGCCCATGCGCCGAACTATAATAATGTCCCCCCACCGCAAAACTTTAATCCAACTAAAGGCCCCTACCAACCGAGGCGAGAATATTATCCCCCTCTACCTGATACAATTCTCAATATCTTTCGATTTCTTAGCACTCAAAACATCCTCTGATTCTAGCCAGAAAAACCTCGCCCATGGCCTGCAAATATAGATTATAGTAAATAATGTGCCTTTCATCGGTATGCGGGACATGATTTAGAAGATTGTTGGGTCCTTAGAGACGTGATTTATGATATGAACGACCGAAATAAAATTGATTGGGGAGCGCTTAGAAATCCCAATCCTATACTAACCAACCCCAACAAAATTTAGGGATCATAAACAACCTCGTGCCCAACCACAACCAAGCAACACCTGCCCAAGTCACTACTGTGGATCTCTCTAGTCGACCCTCTTTCCAACCCTCTACTTTAATCACTCGCATCCAACCCTCCCACATTTCTGCGACCACTGTGAGAGTCTTTTCACCCCTACTCCTTTAGGGCCAGGAGACCATTCATCCATCATCCCCCACCAGAACCTTCGACCCCTCCAAACTCTGAACTGACACTCTCACCACCTCCCTAGTCTGATTCTGAACCCGAGTTTGGAGATCACGTTCTTCAAACCACAACCCAAGTTACCGCATGGGTAGAAAGTGTCACTCGAAAGACTCTAAATCTAGAAAATGAAATGAAGACTGAGTGCTCACTAAACATAAAGGAAGGCGAGCGAGAAAAACTCTCCGACCTGCATGAGACCCTAGTCTCAACTTTCTTAGAAGAAGAGGATTACACACAGTACCTCCCACCTTGGAATGGCACTGTGCAGGCCCGCGCTCCGATCTCTAATTTTAATCGCTTCGCAAATATATCGACGTTGAGACACGTTAGGTCCAGTCAACAGCCGACTTGCCCAATTCTCAAATATGGAACCAATTACCCACCTCCTCCTTTCCCTCGAAACAAGGATTTCACGAATGCACCACAACTAGATGGGAACGCAAGAGAAAGAGAGGTTCACTTGTCGTCCCCATCCCACATCATTCCTCTGCTAATTGCTACACCTCAACCACTTCAACCACCCACACCTAAGGCTCATCGGCCATGCAAAGAGATTACGCTCGAGCTAGGGTAAGAATACAACCTACTACGACACCTTCAAAAGATCCCAGCTCAGATATCCATATTAGAGCTTATCAAGAAATCACCGGATCATCACCGACTGTTGATAAGGACACTTGAGGACACACAGATAGATGAGGACACGACCTTAGATGAGCTTCATCAAAGCACCTCGGTCGTGGTGCAACCTCTAGCACTCACGTTCACCAATGGGGACATGCGTAAGGAGTCACTCTATGGGAGTGTCGCTCCTATATATCTCACGGTCATCATTAGAGGATTCTCCGTACCTCATGCGTTAGTGGATACTGAAGCAGGACTCAATATTTGCCCGCTCACGACGTTAAAGACGCTTGAATACATGGAACAAGACGTCAACCCCTCCGCCCTGTCACTTATAGCTTATGACGACTCATGTCACTTTGTTAAAGGGACTATTAAACTCCAGGTTCACCTCGGACCTATGACAAAGGATGCCACCTTCCACGTTTCTGATTCCGCTAGCATCTACAATCTCATCTTAGGAAGAAAATGGTTGGAATTGATAAAGGTCGTTGTATCTACGTATCATCAATGCGTCAAGTTCCCATATGAGGACTCCATCGTCCGTATATACATTGATGCACCCCTCCAAGTGATAGACACTGATTATGCGGCAAGCATACCAACGGCTCATGATTATGTGTTGAACACAAGTCATATTCAAAGGACTCGAATCCCAAAAGAGACAGCCGTAGCGGAAGTCTTCCCCCCTACCCATCCTAGTTCTCCGCTAACGTGTCGACGAGAATTGACGGGCAGAGAGGTTGGTCCAGAGCTCACCAAGCTTTATGACATCAACCCCACCGCGACAAAGGGATGGGATCTTTTGTATCAACTTGGATACATTCCCCACACCAGACTTGGAAAGAATAAGCAAGGTCATGTAGGACCTGTCGTCCCAACGAAAACACGCAAGCATATAGGGCTAGGTTATCAATCGGACGGCTCACAAGCCGAATTGTTCCCTACCTCACCAAAATGGTCTATATATGATCACTTCATATACGGGACCACTGAGAAAGCCAATATACCTAAGCAGAAGGAGGTATCCTTCACTAAACCCTAAGAAGCGAAAATTGAACAAATGACTAAAGCATTCAATGATTTGATGAACCTAAAAGATGACATTGATAAACCCCTTGAAGGAGTCAAACCTTTGTTTGATCTCGAAGAGGAGAGGAAGGAAGAACCTCCTGAGCTCGACCTACAAGTAAAATATTATGACTCCATTGATTATGAGGACTTTCACATAGCCGCCTTGCAAGAGGATGAAGAGCACCTATACCCATCGTGGGAAGAAGATGATGCCTCACAAGCAGGGCTTAACTCATTTAGCATCGGCATCTGTCTTAGCCTTAAAGGATGGGAATGCCCGTGGGACTCACCTTGTATCTCTCACCCATATCAACCCCATTGTAAGGCATGCACTCACATATTAGAGCAATTCGCTAGGTGCGATCTGATTTTCTGCGATGATAAAAGTGAACAATTCTGACCTTGTAATGATGGAAACAAGCAACAGCTCACTGGCTCCTCTATCGACGCAAGAAGAAGAAAATTCTGACGGCCAGTTGACTGACCTAGGAGGAAATATCCACATCGCACTCTTGGGGTTTGAGGAAGAGTTTGAATTAGACACTCCTTCATCCCCAGATGCACCGTAACTCTAAATATTTTAGAAATAGCTCGAGGAAGAGTGGCGACCTCTGCCAAGTGATGATGAGGACTACTGGCTAGACCTCCCCACACTCGAATTAGTAGAACAAGCCAACCTAGGACTTCAAGCCTTATCAGATCAAGAAAGTGAATTCGATAGTATCATCGATCCTAAACTTGAAGGATGGGAATGCCCATGGGAATCTGCTTGCATGTCTTACCATTACCAACCTCGTTGCCGAATGTGTGTACTCATCCCAATGTATTATGAAGATCAAGAGAAAGAACTCCCTGCCCTTGGGGATCCTTTAGGAGATCCCCCTTCGCAGGAAGAGCAACCGTATCATATCTTCGAGGATGATAGTTCAATCGAATACGACCTCCAAAGATTCTTTGAGGAAGAGACAATCAATATGATAGAGGGGAGCCAAACTACGATACCCCTGCCGCTCACGTCATTTATTTAGAAGATCTCATTAGATGAGGACTCCAAGAGAAAAAATGCCAATTTTAGAACAAATCCATGCCTCCCGAAGAATCACTCGAACGGCTCCAGTGGCCGTCTCGCTCCCTCAATTAGAGGAAGCAGCTCTCCAGGCGCCTCTTGAGGTGACCGACCCTGTACCATATCTACTATCAAAAATTAAAAAAATAGAAAAAGTAGAAAACCCTAAAAAATTAAAAATATAAAATCCAAAAAAATTAGAAAACCTCGAAAAAGAAAGGCAACCCTTCATCCCGAATCCATCGTCCGATCAACAAGGAGACTTTTCTCCTGAGACTATTATCCCATCTCCAGCACTAGGACGTAAAGCATCCTGACTAAACAACAAGCCAGTGAGTATAGCTGACGAGATACTTTATGACTTTGAGAGGAGAATCAATAGCCTTGACCTTCACCTTACCAAAGATCTCATTGTCATAAATTGCATCGATGAAGGGTTACTTCTCGCAAAATCGAATCTCTAGTGTAGTAATTTCACAGTATACGAGCTTACCGATGAGGAGGAAGGAACACCAGTCGCCGAGGGGGCATAGGACTTCCAATGGGTTATCAAGCGTTTTGATGAGCAAACTCAAGCTACTGTGGAATAGACAGAAGAAATTAACTTAGGCACCGAAGAGAAGCCTAAGAAATTGCTAGTTAACGCAACGCTTAACTCTAATGAACGCCAACATATTGTGCAAGTCTTGCAAGAGCACCTGGACTCTTTCGCATGGTCCTATGAAGATATGCCTGGTTTAGACCATAGCTTGGTAGAACACCAGCTCGTCTTGGAACCCAACGCGAAACCCGTAAAGGAGAAACTCCATAGGATGCACCCACAAACAGCTTGAAAGTCAAAGAGGAAGTTGACAAGTTACATAAAGCAAAATTCATCAATGTCATCCTCTACCTTAAATGGGTCGCCAACATAGTACCTGTCGCTAAGAAGGATGGCAGAGTACGGGTTTGCATTGACTTTCGAAACCTCAACCAAGCATGCTCAAAAGATGACATTTCACTTCCACACATTGACACTCTCGTCGATAATACTTTTGGGCATGAGATGTTGTCCTTTATGGACGGTTTCTCAGGATATAATCAAATCAAATTAGCTGAGTCTGACCAAGAGAAGACTTCTTTCACCACACCCTAGGGAACTTATTGTTACGTCGTTATGCCTTTTGGGCTCAAGAACGCAAGAGCTACATATCAACACGTCATGATGGCTATTTTTTATGACATGATGCATAAATGCGTAGAGGTCTATGTCGATGACATATTAGTGAAGTCCCAAATGCGAGGAGGACATGTTGAAGCACTCCGACTGGTACTACAAAGAGCTAAGAAATATCAGCTGAAATGAACCCACATAAATGTGTCTTCGGAGTCACTTCCGAAAAGTTACTTGATTTTATAGTTAGCAAGCAAGGGATTGAAGTCAACCCTGCTAAAGTTAGAGCCATCCTTGAGATGCCACCTCCTCGTGATATCAAAGAATTACAAGGCCTGATAGAAAGATTACAGTTCATCAGGAGATTCATCTCCCAGCATTCAGACAGATGCGATCCTTTCTACAGACTGCTTAAAGGAGGAACCGAGTACAAGTGGGATGACCAGTGCCAACAAGCCTTCAATAACATTAAAAGGTACCTCTTTAACCCGCCAATACTATCGCCCCAGTTCCTGGAAGGCCCCTAATCCTTTATCTCTCAACAAATGACAAAGCAATGGGAGTAATTCTGAGATAATATCAAGAAGACGATATGAAAGAGAAGGCTATCTACTACCTTAGTAGGACGATGGTCGAATAGAAATGGAAATACACTCCCATGGAAAAGACCTGCCTCACACTAGTATGGGCTTCGACCAAGTTGCGATACTACTTCGGAGCACATAAGATACTAGTACTAGCCCGAATAGACTCTCTGAAGTATGTATTCAAAAAGCCCGCAACATCAGGAAAGATCGCTCGCTGGCACATGCTATTACAAGAATTTGACATCACTTATGTCACACAGAAATCGATCAAAGGGCAGGCAATTGCCGATTACCTCACAAACCTCCCACTCCCGAATGCCAAACTTATACACTTGGATTTTCCCGATGAAGACCTATTCACGATTCATAACGAAGAACCCGATAAGACCTCATGGACCCTCTTTTTTTACGGTGCTCTAAACCACAAAGGAAAAGGCATCGGGATAGTCCTCCTGAGCCCAGAAGGAGTTATCATACCTAAAGTTTTTCAGCTAAACTTCCCTGTCACTAACAACGTCACGAAATACGAAGCCTTCATAGCTGGACTACGAGCAACACTACAATTAGGAGTAAAATAATTGAAAACCATCGGTGATTCTAAGCTAGTAATCTCACAAGTCATAGGAGAATGAAAAATTAAGGAAAGGAGACTAATGGCATATTTAGAAACCGCTCAATATCTAATAAACAAATTTGAAAGGATCTCATTTACGCACATCCCTAGATTAGAAAATGAGCTCGTAGACTCCCTAGCTACGCTAGCCTCGATCATTCAGATACCCCTTGGATAAACTATCAAAACCTTCATCATAGAAAAATTAACAGTACCCGCCCATGAGGTGGCATGGACCGTCAAGAGAGAATTACCAATCCTTCCCACGAGCACAACATCAAAGGAAGCAATTACTTCGAAAAAGCACGACAAGTCAGGAGCAAAGGTCGTTATGTTTAGATTTGAAAAATCACCAACCGACGACGGACAACCATGGTACTTCGATGTTTGGAATTTCTTAAAATATCAGCACATTCCCCTCCACGCTACAAAGATCGAACGGAAGACTATAAGAAACTGATGCGCCAAATTTTGCATACTTGGCGAAACACTATACAAAGAAGCCTTCACTAAAGGAGTACTGTTACGATGCGTTACAACCGCCGAAGGACAATACTTTTTCTAAGAAGCATACGCCAGCGCCTGCGGTGCCCATGCCGGTAGACAAAGACTCGTGGATCAAATTGCACGACAATGCTACTTCTGGCCGACAATGATAAGAGACTACCACCTCTACGTCCAATTCTGCAAGCAATGCCAAGAACACGTCGCACTCATCAAATCTCCATCAGTTGCATTGAATAGCATGACCTCACCATGGTTGTTCTCGATGTGGACCTTTGACGTCATCGGACCTTTCATAAACATAATTGGGAAAACTCACAAGCACGCGTTTATACTCACAGCAACCGAATACTATACTAAATGGGCACGCGTTTATCATGCGCAATATCATCACTAGGTTTAGAGTACCCAGAATGCTCATCACCAACAATGGACCGCAGTTCATTGCAGAGAAGACAAAGAAGTTATGTAAGAAATTCAGCATCAATCTATGCCACTCCTCACCGTTCTACCCTCAAGGAAATAGACAAGCAGAAGTGTTATTCACTGAAAAGTACCACTTTTCACCTCTTAGCTTAGCCTTTGATAGACCTTAAAGTAGATTAATAATCATCTGTTGAGTGTGTTTTGTAGTTAGCAATAATCTGTGCAGCTTAAAACAAAATCCATCCTTATTGGCCCAAAGAAGAGGAAGAAGACATGCAAAAATGACAGCTGAACCAAAGCCTTATGGAACACCCTGGTAGTGCTCACCATGGTGACTCATGTGCTGATCATCATTGACTAAAAGCCTAGCAGATGAATGAAGTTGGTCGAGAGTGGAGAAACTGCAAAAATAGTAAGTGCAATGCATCGAAATATAGAAAGACAAATCTCACAGAGTTGAGAAGCTCCTTCACGAAGCTAAGGATGCGATGGAAGATGCCCTCGCGCAGATAGGACATGCAGTTAAGAGGAGAGCTGTAAAGACATCGCAAAGATCTCGCAGATTAAAACCCTCAGAATTTGTGGTCGCAAAGCTCTCGCGGAGACAAAGCCTTAAAGCAGTCGCACGAAGAACATAGTGAGTCCATGTGTGTACTGAACTAAAATTTACCTCGCGGACTTCATGCGTGGCCCTGGAAGAGAGAGATGCCCAAAATTCTCCTAGCGCAGATCTTGCGCACTCTGAAACCTTACCAATTACTGTGCGAGTGCATGAGCATAACTGCGCGAGTACCTAGAGAGAGAGAGCTTTTGAAGCTCTACTGCACGAGAAATCTAGGCACTCCATATCATCTTCGTGATTGAATTGCAGCACAAAGGAACTAAGCGATTAATTAAAGATTAACTACGTGAGTGAGCACTTCCCACCAACCAAAAGCTACTTCGCGAAGGCCCTGCAACTGTGTGAATAAGTAAATGCATATGTTAGCCCTGCAAAGCACGGGCTCCCCACTTCTCAGTTTAATTCAAGGACCTTTTAGAAATTTCTAAAGGCTAGGGCACACATCCCGAGGCATAGATTTTGAGGTGCACATCTCAAAGCATTCAAGGGATGTAATAGTGCCACATTTGCTAGAAAAATTAGGGTCAATCCTTTCAGAGCCAAGGCAGTATGGACAAAGTATATAAGCTATACTTAGAGTTTAGTTTTATCATCAACCCTTCTTTTCATCCTCTGTAGGCTGCGAGCTCCAGCAGGCTAGGGTTAGAGTTTGATCACCTCTTTTTCTCCTTCTTCTTCTATCTTAGCTCAGCACTTGCTGGCTAATCCCCCTGTAAGCAGCTAGGTTTAGTTTTATTTCAGTTTGTAATAGGTTTTATATATATATTGGGACTGTGGATGAGCAGTTGTGTACAAGCTACAGCCTGGAGACAGTTCATTGTAATTTGTGTTCATCAATGGATTGCTATTTTAATGCCTAATTGAACCTAAAGATGTTATGGTTTCTTTAGATGTCTATAGGATCCATGTATTTGGGACTAGCCCATTCAGTTTCTAATAAATATATTGTCTACCATCTGATTTCCCTTGGTTTGATAGCCCCATGAAAAGCAATGCTAGATCTATAGTGAGATCTAGGGAGCTCGGAGGCCTGTGGACCATGGTGGTTGCAGCAATTTTTATGCCCTTTCTCAGGCCTTTGTGGTATGGACAGACCAATGAGATATCCTGTGACCATTCGAGTGGACAGAGTATAGCCCTAAGGTTGTGTCCATTCACATGTTTGAGATGGATTCTTCTCCCCTGCACATGAGCTTCTAGAGCCTTGTGAGGAGGTTTGTACAGGAGCTGGCTCCCCTCTGTTTTACCTAGCCAACATCAGATGTTAGATCTGATCTCTCTGTAGTAATTGCAGCTTGAGGCTGAGTCATTATAGTCTATTTGTAGCAATGACTAGCTGAATCTAAAACCCTATTCAACCTGTTGCATGGTCTTTTTTATGGGCACTAGTGAGTCGTTGGCCTTAGCAAAGTATTGAGGATCTTATGGGTTGGAATACCTATGGATGTCAGCCAGATCTGTGCGTAGATCTGGAGAGCTTGTAGCACTGGGATTACATAGTGCTGCAATAGTATTCATGGCTTGATCTGATCTAGTGGCTAGGAAATGATCAGTCCACTCCTCTAAATTAGTTTGGCAATTTTTAGTTTAAATAATGAGATTTGACAGACTCTATAGGATAGGCTGTGACTATTTGAGTGGACAGTCTATAGCCTTAAGAGCACCCCAAATGGCATGGGTTTCTACCTTGTTGAGGCTTTTTATAGCGTCTCAACAAGGAGCACTGTAGAGACAGACTAAATCTGAGTTACATTACTGCTCTAAATCTGAACTTAACCTGCTTACTTCTCACCATTTTGTATATTTTATTTTGGTACACGCCATCACCACCTTCTTCTTGACCCCTTTCTTTAGGATAGGGCTACATTTTATTTCTCTGTTGTTAGGATTAATGTAGTGTAGTCGTGACACTCAACTCCCTTTCTCTAGGATTGTCAAATCTGTAGCCAGAGCTGGAGGCCTACTATTATAGCCCATTTTAGGTTCTAGATCAATTTCTCTGTGGGATAAACTCTTACTGATCAAAACTTGCTACAATAGGCCCTGTATCTTGCAAGTCTATTGTGTTGAATCCATTCTTTTATTTTACTTTGTTTTTAATTGGTTTCCACCACACAATAACACAAGCACACTAGGTAGCAAATAACAATTTTTTGGCACCGTTGCTAGGGATATTGATCTTTTTAGTAGACCTGAGTTGTACTAGAATGTAGATGTTCAAATTCTTTATAGCTATACCTAAACTAGAATAAAAGTACTACTAATTCTTTGTGAAATTTTACAGAAATGGACAACAGATGAAGGGAAAAGCTAGAGTTGTAGTTGGAGTGTAGCTAGCTCTGTTTGCACTTTCTTTCCCCTCAATCTCACTCCATTTATGTTGAATCCCCTATTATTTTATTTAGTGTAAATTTGTGTAGTTATTATTTTTCATTTGAAATTCTTTCTGTGTGCTTGTAAGCATTTTCATTACTGTTGGTGAGTGTATGCTCGGTAGAAGGCCCTTAAACCCTGACTTGGAACCCCCAAATCCAGAGGTGGAAAGGATCCTTAGACCTAGACACACCACACAAAGCCCTGCTGTTGAAACTGAACCAGCTATCATGGCTGAGAGGCAGAAAATATTAAAGGAGTATAATGCACCTGGGGAGTACACCTCTCCCTTCTGCATTCAATTCCCCTCTGTTAAAGGGAATTATGAGATTAAATCCTCCACCATCAATATGCTACCTTCGTTTCATGGGCTTAGTAAAGAAGATCCCTACAAGCATATAAACTAATTTTTAGCCCTTTGCACTACCTTCAATATTGCTGGCTTGGGACCTGAGGCCACCAAACTGAGGCTTTTTTCTTTCTCATTAAAGGACAAAGCCAGAACATGGCTATCAATGCTCCCATCCAACAGCATACAGTCATGGAGTGACCTTCAAACCAAGTTCTAGGCCAAATTCTTTCCCATGAATAAAACCAGCCAGATGAGGACAAATATTTTGTCATTTACTCAGTCCGTAACTGAGGATTTTTATGAAGCTTGGGAAAGATTCCAAGAGATGTTAAAACAATGCCCTCACCACCAATTCCCAATGTGGCAGCTTGTCCAAGTATTTTATTAAAGAATTAATGCCAAGAGTAGCGATATGATGGATGCTTCCTGTGGTGATAGTTACCTCCACAAGACAACTGAGGAAGCATGAGAGTTGTTTGACGTAATAGGAGAAAATTCCATGCAGCAGGAGTCTCTGTCACGCAATGATACCCAGACTCCAGCTAAGATGGTAAAAGAGGCCACCCCTAGAGGTGGAATATTTGAAGTGAAGGTACAAGGTGATCTGGAGAGGAAGGTGGACAACCTAAGCTTGATATTTGACAAACTCATGAATGTGATGCAGCCCCGAGTGGTTGCACAGGTGGAGGAAGCATGTCTGATACGCCAGTCTCCCACACATTCTATTCATGATTGTCCATCTGCCACCCAGTTTCTAGATTTTATTATGGAGCAAGCCAATGTTGCTCAAACTTTTGGGCAACAGCCTGCTGGGTATTCTTGGAGGAACCACCCAAATCTGAGGTGGAGATAAGATTCTTATCCTCAACCTCAGCAGCAGCAGATGGTAGCTCCTTACAGACCCCAGCACCAGTTTAATCAAGGTTACCCACTAAGGAAAAATTTTCTGTTACCTGCCCCACAATCTAAAAAGTTGGCCCTGCCCCCACAATAGCCTAGACCCTTTTCATTTGAAGAGCAGATGCTGGCTTCAATGCAGAATTTAGAGAGCTTGGTGCAAATTGTCAATTCTCATGGATAAAGCATCAAGAAGATTGAGGACTAGCTGGGCCAGATTTGCAATACTCTGAATAGGAGGGAAGAAGAAAAACTTCCTAGTCAGCTCCTAACAAATCCGAAAAGTCAGTATATGATTGGTGATGCATCCTCTACAGCAGAGGAAGCTAGTGCTCAGTGATCCAAACATTGGTAATAAGTGTATCATATGTATGAAATTTTTGTGTTAATTTATGTTCTTTAGACTTCTGTCAGTTAAGTTTTTAGTGTGATGTTGATTGTGTTGTTTGTCTATGTTTGCATTTCGTTGCTGAATACATGTGCATATTTGTCCAATGAATTTGCTGTGTGTCGTTGTTGATGAATGGTTGAGAGGCCCTTATCATAATTTGCATGAAGTTGAGCTGAAAAACTATTTTTAGAATCCTGCAATGTTGATGAACTGTTGATTTAAATGGGCATATGTGTTTCATGATTGAAATGAATTATCTGTCTGAGGGTTGAGGCTCATGCACAGTGGTTGGATGCACAACAACATGAATGCACTAACCACTGTGCTGCACTGAGCTAACTGAGTAAAGGTTGAGAAGTTATGCTGTCCCACAGAGCTAGAAGTCTTAAATTTACTACGCGAGCCATCACTTGGCTTCCTTTCTCACTAAAATCCTGAGCAATGGCCATAAAAATGCCTCGTGGAGCTGCCTTTCTGCTCCGCGAGCTCAAACTGTAAGAAAAGCATGGCTCAGTGTTGTTCTGCGCGAGCACCATGCGAGATAAATTTCTGAGGCAACACAAGGACTCGCACACTAATGATAAAAGATTCAGCTCCACGAGTTTTCAATGTGAGGCAATTTGTTCTTCTGCACGACAGAACGCCTCGCAGTCTTAAATGCCAACTACGCGAGAATTTTACTCCGCGAGCTCCTATTGCCAACTCCACGAACCGCGGGATTTGCTCTATAAACTCAGCGAAGCCCCTCATTTTCTTCATTTCCTCTGTCTGCCCTAGTTTTTTAGCACAAGAACCGATGTCTACTTCGTTCCAGTTGCATTATAGGGACCTTATCACGACTAGTTGTAGGAAGTGATCGACCACATCCCCAGAACTTATTGACTGTCGTTTGCAAGACAGTTTGCTACTAACCAAGGACATCATCACGGAGCTCCTTGCGGTATAGTCTTCATTAAACTTAAAGAACATGCTTTCACTTGTTCTCTTCTTCTTAGTTACTAACTACATTTATAGAAAATTTAAGCTTTGTGCTTAGTTGGAGTGAGTAGTATTTTCTCAAAGCTGTAAACCCAAATTTTGATAATTTGAGCACCTATGGCCACGGGTTCAAAATTTGTAGATACCCTCGCTGTGATGCTGAACCCGTCCGTCAGTGGCAGCCCTGTGGCCACTAGAAAATCGGCTAAGATTACAGAGGCCTCCACTTTGGAGACCTCTGAAGCTCCCTCACCTATTGTTGATCCCTCCATTCCAAAAGAAAAGAAGAAATCTACTCCAAAGAAGAGGGCCAGAGTGCACCCACCTACTATAAACCCTAAAAAATCATAGAAGAAGTAGAAAAATGGCAAAGCTATGGCCCCTGCAACCCTGAGGTTGAGGAGGAAGCAACTACTGATTGCCTCAAGGTCGCTTCTGAGTTTGTACAATCAATCCAGCTGGAGGCTGAAACCATTTTCGATAAAGCCTTCTTTGAGGAGCTACCTGAGACTTCTACCTCCATAGAATATTTGGCAAAGGCATCTCTGTTGCCCCTGTTGCGACCCTCAATGCAACTGGTTTTCCCATGATTGGTAAGGTTATTTTATCAGAATATGAAGTTAAAAACTGGTGATGATGGGAACTCAGCACAGCCAGGCAGACATTGCAAGGATACTAGGGATACTATTAAACACTGGTTTTAATTGATGATTTTGAGATGCTATTCAGCCAGGCAGACATTGCAAGGATACTAGGGATACCAGCCAGGTATAACCCTGAGTGGGGCTTGGGTCCTCCTTTGACTGCCACCATTACTGAGATAGCCAAGGACTTAACTAGAGGGATCACTGCCTCAGGTGACTCAATCAGAAAGAGGGATCTGCACCCCAACCTCAGGCTAATGGATGCTGTGTTGCGCAAAAATGTATATTGCTCTAGGCATGAGCAGGAGAGGAGGTACCCTATAGCTGATGCCCTCTTATCTTTTCACAGAAACTACTACTTGGATGCAGCCAAGTTAGTTTTTGAGGGGATTATAGATTTATGAGAGAAGGTGAAGATAATGAAGAAATTTCATGCCCTTCCCTACTGTAGATTGATTACTACATTGTTGAAGGGAGGAGGAGACTTTGGCACTGAACCCCAAACAGAGTGGAAAGAAGCAATGGGGAATCAGTGGCACCATGATGGCAAGAAAGAAGAAGAGGAGGGAGGAGTTACTGAGAGATGCAACCCCCACCATTCAAGAAGCAGCTGCTGCTGCAACCTCTCCCTCACTTGTGCCAGCCAGCACCACACTCACCACCTCGTCCATTACGCCTACCTCCATGCCTGCTACACCTTCCACCCAGACATCACAGCCCATCACAAGCCCACTACCCTTTCCTGACCCTACATCACTAACCACCATAGCCACAGCCACCTTACCTATTCCTACACCCATACTTATTTTTTCAGCCCACCCTAGCCCACCTGTCAAGACCCCATACCAAAAGAAAAGAAAAACTTCCAAAACCCCTGCTACACCCCAACCCACCTATATAACCCAACCAATTCCAATCCCTGAAACCCCAACCATTCCAGACCCCATACCTACACCCTATGAACCTGAAGCCCATACCTTTGAAACCATACATTATTCCATTGAGACTTCCCCACCTTTTGTACCTATCCCTAATGTGCCTGTAGACCAATCCATTCCCTTATCCCATGATGTGAGTCATTTTCAGGAGAAAATTTTTTCACTATGATGTCTACTATCCTAAGAGACATCAGCCTTAAGTATACACCTCTCTCAGACTCACCTCACCCTCCAAACTTTACCCCTCCACATCAGACACCACCACAGGCTACTACCTTTCACTCATAGACCCACATCTCCCTTCCAACTAGTTTCACCTATCCAACCCACACCCAATACCATACCAGTCCTCTTACCCTAAATCCTACACCTCTTACTTTCCTTACAGTCCGAAATGCTTGCTAACACTCAAAACCAAGCCTCCATTGAGACATACATTAAATCCCTAACCTCCACTCTCCAGAACCAGGCCTACCTAGAAACTTGCCTCCAAGCCATCCAATCAACTTTAGCTACTTTACCCCAACCCTTATCCTTAGCAGTCACTACACCCCCTCCTGCTTACACTGAAGCCTCTACATTAACTGACCCAGATACTCCCCCTGTTGTAGCCACCTCCGATGCTGCAATAGATGTGGATGACCTCATACCCACCTCTTCCAAGTCAATCTAAATAGAACCAGATCTGGAACCCCAACCTGAGCTTCAATCTGAAATTCCCCAAACCACTCCTTTTTCGTTCCTGGTTGGCCCTTCTTCAAGTGAGGACCAGCCTTTGATTCCTGTCTCTTCTTTTTCAATCCCCCTACTCCACCCTCCTTCAGGCAATAAAATCTAACCCTTACCTCAAAAAGGATGTCATTCCAGGGATGGCTACCATTAGAACATCCATCAGGATTCCCTATGAAGAGAGGATCCATCGAATAAAGTTGGATAACGAGATGCAGCTCAAGAACATAGTCAAAGGGTGGAGACAAATGTTGCATTTATATAAAGCCCAAGAGAGTATAGCTGCCCAAGGGAAGCAGAATGCTGAACATGAAAAAATGGCTGCTGCAATAGAGAAGCTGCGAGTTGATGGATTAGAGAAGAGGTTGACTGCTTCAAAGGAGATCAAGCAGCTCCTTATCTCCCGAGCTGAATTGGCATAACGGAAAGCTGAAATCCTAGAAAGGCAATTAGCTCTAGCAACTGAGAGAAAACCTCCACCTGCTGTTGGAGAGTCCGAGAAAGGGAAAGGAGCCAAAATTAAAGATGAACCAGCAAATATTTAGCCAAGGACTCTGATGATTAAATTGTACACATCTATTTAGTTAGGAAATAGTGTGTCAATTTTTTTGTGTAGTTTACTTCCACATACTTTGTACATACTTTAGCTTTTATAATAACATTGCTCTTTGTTTTGTTTTATTTAGTTTCCAATCTATGTGTTTTTTTTTATATTATTTGTTATGTGTTTTTCATTCTTGAAGTTTCAGTTCTGTTAATCTCTAGGTCTTGACCCTGCTGCACATTCACCTTTGAATCAGTGAGGACACTGCTCCTCATAGGTTTGGGGGTGTGGCAGAGTAGGTCTACCAATAGAACAATTAACCTTAGTGCAACAGTGTTGGTTTAATTGAAATGAATAAAATCAATTCCCACCTAACTTGTTAGAATGAGTAAATTTGTGAAAAAATAAAAATTTTTGTAGACAGTTTGAAAATAAAATTTTAAAATCTGTGCACCACCATGAAGCTAACATCAGAAAATTTTTTAGTTGGTACTTAATGAACCTAAGAGGAGAGAAAAAGGTGAAAATATACCCCATGGGTTAATTTGAGGACCATACCTAGTGAGATTTGGGCCCATCATTTTCTTGTAAAGAGTGTTTTTGACATTATTTCTGCTCTGAGGACTGATTGAATCAATACCTTTTCACTAGAAGTTAGGTACCTCCAAATCAAAACTAATTGACAGCACTCAGGATATTAAGAAAATGATCCAAGGCCTTCATTTAGACAGTTTGAGCCTAAAAATCCAACCTTTTAAAACTGCCTTTTTGCATACACTCGTTGAGGCTTTAAAATCCTACTTTTCTTTGACAAACACTGGAGTACTTGCACCTTAACGTCTTGACCTGATTCAACTGTACCCTCACTCTGAGAATTCAGAAGGTAAAGGAGGAGTTGAAGATAGTGAGAGTGGTCCAACATTTGGTGGAAGGAGAAGAAAAGCAACATATGAGTAGCAGTGTATTAGTGGTTTTTGTGTGGCAGTTCATCCTAAAAAAAATAAAAAAAATAAAAAAAAATAATAATAATAAATAAATAAAAGAGAAAAAGAAAGAGAAGTCTAGAGAAGGACATCATCTGAAAATTGAAAAGAAGAGGAAAAGCTGGCCACTTTGATTCTGAAATATATCAAGTAAGATGAAGTTGTGTTGTAATGAAGGTAGTGAAGTCATCAATCACTCCTTACCTTGCTGATTTCTCAGTTTTGAATCCCTTTTTACCCCTTCATTTTTTATATCCCTCACCCATAAGCCACATTAGAATCCATTCAAAAAAGACCTTGTAGATCCAAAGTAAAATGAGCTGTCATGTGGAGATGAGGAGTTGCCTAATCTATGGTGAAAAGTCATGAGGATGTCAGAAATCAGAAGCTTTGCCTATGCTCATGCTTGCAGGCCCATTTGGGGTCTGTAACTGCTTTTGAAATAATGAGAATGTAACCACCCTTTTGACTTTCATTGTTGAGCTAATGAGAATGTAACCACCCTAGTAAGAATTGGGTCTGAATTTTAACTTCTTTAGAGTTGTATCCGACCTGATTTTTGAATTTAAGGCAAGCTTTGTACTGATTATATGCATATTGTATTCTTGATATGAACTAATTGGTGGTGATGCACATGCATGTTGATTTTGAGTTTTAAATGGCTGCATTACTGCTGTAATTTTCTCTGATTTTAAAGGATAGGTGTGGACTGAGGCTTTATTCATTGAAATTTGTTTTGTCATTGGCATCACTATTTTAAACTGTTTTAATGGTGAAGTTTATGGGCACCTTCACTGAAAACCCTCAAAAGACTTCACTCCTCCACTAGGGATCACCTAGGGGTTTAAAAGGCTTGGTACATATGCTAAATGTATCCGTGCTCCCTACGAAAGTGGCATTTAAATTCTTAGAATAGTTGTCTTAAGTTATCCTTTGCTCAGGGACTAGCAAAGATTAGGTTTGGGGGTTTGTTATTCACTGAAAAGTATCACTTTTCACCTCTTAACTTAGCTTTTGATAGACCTTGAAGTAGACTAATAATCATCTGTTGAGTGTGTTTTGTAGTTAGCAATAATCTGTGCAGCTTAACACAAAATCCATCCTTATTGGCCCAAAGAAGAGGAAGAAGATGATGAGTAGTGAAATATGATGATATGTCACTCCTAAATACCTATATTTAGCTATCCGATGAAGGATATTTGATGAGAATTACTAGATTTGAAGTGTTTCAGATAAATACAATTCAAGTGCATAAAACAGCCCAAGAATTCCGGAAATAATATCAAAACACTGCAACTTTGGGTCATTAGGAACTTGGTGTTACTTGCAGCTCAATTTGGACCTTCCAGAAGTCCGACTCATGAAATTATCAAAACCCAAAAGTTATAGAGCTTTTTGTCAGCTTTCCAACGCCGTAAGAATCATGTCAATTCAAGTTTGGAGTAGAAAGTTATGGCTGAAACACCGAGGTAGTATTTGATGAAAAAGTGGGCGAGAATTCACGAAAATTTGGGAAGGTCGATTAATCGACCTTATACTCGATTAATCGAGGACAGTGACGGAGTCTGACACAAAAAGGCACTTTTTGCCTAAAAAACTAAAGGAAGGTCGATTAATCGACCATACACTCGATTAATCGAGTAAGATAATTCTATTTGAGACGGAACTGACTCCTATTGCAGATTTTTACGATGCATTGACCCCCCGGAGTCGATTAATCGACCATGACTTTTCGAGCCAAGGAACCTACGCGACTTTGAGACTATTTAAAGCCGAACAAACAACTCGGAAAGGGATATTAGGGATTAGAGATTAGAGCTAGATTAGAGATTATAATTTATAATTTTTAGAAGTAGAGACAGAAAAATTTATTATTCTTTTTTAGAGCTTTGTTCCTTTAATCTTTTCAGTATTCCTTTCTTCAATTTAGTATTTTTATTCAGTTGATTCCTAATTTAAATTTAAAGATTAGTAAAGATCATTGTTAATTTCGTTTCTGAAGATCATCGTACTTGTGGATCAAAGAATTTCTATTGAAGGCTGAGGTATTTTTAATTAATTAAATTGATGTTATTTTTCATTATTTATTTATTTATGTCATTTAATTACAGCATGTGTGACTAATTTCTTAGGGATAGGGATCTAATGATTCCCATCCGAGGGATGTACTTCTAATAATATGAATCTAGGATTAAAATATAAGATCTTATTTTATGGTTATTATGTTATCACGAATGGATGAAATCCCCGCCACTAACTAGGATCGAGTGTGCCGAGTCATGCCCTGGATCTCAGATCTGTGACGGTAATTTTACCCCAATCATTGTTATATGGTCTTTTTGCTTTTATCGTGTGGATCGACTTATGATTATGATCCGGGATCGAGTGTGCCGAGCCATGCCCTGGATCTTGGATCTGTAATGGCAAGTTTATCTTAATTACTCCCTAATCTGAAATCAAGTGTGTCGAGCCATGCCTTTGATCTCAGATCTTGTTGCTTCCCCAGCTGTGCTTTCTTTATTTGTTTGTGGTAAAAGAAATCAAAATAAAACAGGGGATGAAATCAGCACAACTGAGAAGTCCTAGACCTGCAAGATACAGGGTCCATTGTGGCAAGTTTTGATAAGTAAGAGTTTGTCCCACAGGGAAAGATGATCTACAGCTCCAAGGGAGCCATCTCTAGTAGTCCCTCCAGATCTAACTACAGATCTGGCAATCCTTAAGGGAAGGGAGTTTAAGGTCACTTAGTTTATAGATCCTAAGGAAGCCTAATGTCTAAACTACAGAAAGGGTTGAGAGGATGGATGGAGTGTGGAAAATAAATATAAAAGGGTGAGAAGTATGTTATTGAGCCTAGATCAGAGGAGTTTTGTAACTCAGATTCAGATCTGATGTTATAGAAATCCTGTCCAATGGCTACGTTATCACCACTGAGGAGAAAGGATCCAACCCATCTCTCTGCCATGATTCAATCCCTTAAGGTTATAACCTGTCCACTCAAATGGTCACAGACTATCCCATAAGAGAACCACAATCCAGGGATGGGTAAAAACAAGTTAATCATTGTAGGCACTATTTCATCTAGGCTACCAGCTCAAGAATCCATAGGGAACCTCAACCTCTAAAGCACTATGTGTGGGGCTAAGGCTGTATAGGACCATGATAGCCCAGACACATAGAACCAGCAAGAGATTGAGTACAACCTTCGATCTAGCTGTCCATTGCTTGAGTGATGCTACAATGGTCCTGTCACAAGCCTACAATATCTATAACCAGATCAGATCTAACATCTGATAGCGGATCTATACAAATATAGGGGAGTCTGCCTCTGTACAATCTCCCACCAGGCTAATACAAGCTCAGGTGCAAAGAAGAAGGATCCATCTTGGATCGGTGGATTAGAATCACCCTAAGGCTATAACCTGTCCACTTGAATGGTCACAGACTATCCCAGAGGCTATCCTCCTCACGGAGCCCAAGACAAAACAAGAATATCGCTGCCACCATCATGGTCACAAGGCTACCAGCTCAAGCTCCCATGGGGATTTCAGATCTAGTGGGTCATGTGGTGGGGCTAAGGCTGTATATGGCCGTGATAGCCCAGGCACACAGGTCACTTGGATCTGAGTGGCCCTTAGAATCAGTCCTCCATTGCTTTGAATCACAACCTAAGCAATGGCGGATCACAAGGCAGCAGCCTTGCACAGAGCAGATCACATTCAAACACAAATCCCATAAAGTACAAATCCTATTACAAAACTTCCATTAAACTAGTTCAAAATGCATACAAAGACATAGCCAACAAGTGCTGGACTATGGAGAGAAGGAAAAAGAAAAAGAAAACTACTTACAGCTACAAAAGAAAAGAAAAACGATCTCAGATCAAATCTCCAAGAGATGAGACGTGTTCCCAGATTTGTTCCAAGATTTTCCAGGATGTCTAAACCTAAGCTAAGTATGGGTTTATATAGCAGTGGTGTGGCGGCACATTAGAGTTAGGAAACCCTAATTTTAATGATGCCACATGGCCTAATAGTGATCCATGGATGCCTCGAGGTGCGTGCACAGAGATTTAAGCGTGAGAGTGCGTGCCCTAATCGCTGGAAATTCCCAGAAGGTCCTTTGCTGAAGAGATGGAAGTTAAAGTTCAGAGCTTTGCTAGGTAGCTATTATTTCCCAGACTTGTCGCGTGGTAGCTCTTGCTGTTTGCGAGGATGGTTTGACATTGAAGCTTCAACCGTCGCAAGGTTGCCTTAGTTTTCTCTTCAGGCAGTCGCGCGATAGAGAATTGTGCTCTCACTGGATTGGGCTTCGCGAGGTTGAGTAGACATCAAAGCCTCAGATGTCGCGAGGTTGGAGTTCACGCAGTCGTGAGGTAGCTGCGCATTCGCTGGGTTGATCTTCGTGAGGATGGATTTGAATAGCGCTAGCACTTCTATTCAATGGACTTCACGAGTTTCCTCGTGAGGCTCTAATGAGTTCTGAACTGCGCGAGGTTCTATGTCTTAATTGATCTATGCGAGGATGGCTCTGTCTTTGTGAGGATGCTTTCTTCTTGAATAGCGCGAGAACTGTGCGAGGAGTTCTCTTTTGATATTTGCATCTCGTGGCTACTGCGCGACAGCTGCCTGAAGCGTCTTCTGAAGCTCTCTCTCCTCAGCCGTTCTGAGCGAACTGCGCAAGGTTGAGAGAGGTCTACTTTGAACTGTGTGAGACTGCGTGATGTGTTCTACTCTTGAGCTTTGCGAGAGCTGCGCGAGTTTGTACTTCTGAAGCTCTTCAGTCACTCAACTGCGCGAGGAGTTGTTGTAAAGTCTTGGAAAGCTCAGTTGGACTGTGCGAGCCATATTTCTCTTGAATCCTCTAAAGCTTGGGTCAGCTGCGCAAGGCTCATTTCATGTCTGGATTCAGAGTTCATCCTTCTGAGGGACTTCTGGTGCCAAAATAGGCTCCTTAGTAGAATTCCTGGCCTTATTTCACTGCTGATTATTACCTACATAAAACACTTAACAAGAACTTATTAGATGGCTAAGGGTCTAATCAAAGGTTAAGGGGTGAAAAGTGGTACTTTTCAGGTCTTAACACACCTCCAAACCTAATCCTTGCTAGTCCCTTAGCAAAGCTACATTAAATCTACTATAAAAATTAATTGCCACTTTCGTAGGGAGCACGGATACATTTAGCATATGTACCAAGCCTTTTAAACCCCTAGGTGATCCTTAGTGGAGGAGTGAAGTCTCCTGAGGGTTTTTAGTAAAGATACCCACAAACTTCTCAATGAAACAGTTAACAAAAGTGCAATATCATCAAGTGAGCAGTCAAGGAGCAGACTTAGTTTACTCTTGAATCAGTAAACATAAAAGAAATTTAATCCATTGGTTGCATAGTAATTTAAACAGCATAAACTTCTCATGAATGCACAACATTTCCAATCAGTTTACAACCATAAAAAACTGCACAAGTGTGTGCCAACACTGAGCTCATCATCAGATCAAAAATTAGGTTATATGTCATACATAATACATTCAAGATCAGACCCAAAAACTTTCTAGGGCATACTCTCATAAGGGTCTTGTTGAGGGGTTCATTTTCTCTCAGGTGCAAGAGCAGTTACATCCCCCAAATGGGTCTGTAAGCGTGAGCATAGGCAGAGTTCTTAAGTGCTGACATCATTGACACATCCTCACCATAGATTGGATAACTCTTTATCCCCACTTGACAGCTCACTCAACTTTGGATCACAAGGGCTTTTAACTGGGCTGAAATGTGGCTTATGGAGTGGGGTTAAAAAGAATGGAAGGTTGAAAAGGGGTTCAAAATTGAGAAATCAGTAAGTGAAGGAGGTGGTTCATGACTTCACCTTCTTGAATTCAGCTCCTTTCTTCTTCTTTGAGATTTTCAGATTTGAAGAGATCAGTTTCTCTTCTTGGTTTCGATTTTTCAAAAGAAAGTTCCTCTTGACTCCTCTTCATTATTAATGTTGTTTCTTTTTTATGGAATTTTCTTCTTTTTATTTTTGTTGTTGCTTTTCTGAAATGCCACCATGTTCTCAGTTACCATACTGCCAGAATTTTGAGATACTTCTTCTCCATTCACCTAATGTTGACCATAGCTAGTCCATCTTCAACTCTTTCTCCTTTACCTTCTGAATTCTCAGAGCGAGGGTAGACTGAATCAGGTTCATAGGTTCAGGTACAAGTACTCAGGTGTATTTTGAAGAAGTTCAGGATTTAAAGCTCAAAGGGGGTATGGACAAGGGCAGTTGCTTTAGGGTTGGTATTATTAGGCTCAAACTGTCCAAGAGAAGGCCTTGATCCTTTCCTAAGTCTCATGAGTGCTTTCAGTTGTTTCAACTTGGAGTTGCCTAACTTCTAGTGAGCACAGTGACTCAGCCAGTCCTTAGAACTAGAAGAAATTGCCTTAGTCACTCCTCAAAGGATGGAAAAAAAAAATTTATAGGCCCAATTCCCACTGGTTATGGTCTTCCTTTGAACTTTTAAGTATGTCCTCACCTTTTTCTCTCTCTAATGATTCACTAAGTGCTGATACAAGTGAGTTTCCTTGGTGATATCATCATGGAAATGTAAAATATTAAAAGTTTATAATGTCTAAAGTTTGCAGAAATTTTAAATTTCTTATTTGCCATGATTCTTAAGTGAACATAGATCCATTTCCATATTACTCAGATGACTCTGCTGCACATAGGTTAACTATTCCATGGGCAGGGTCTGCCTGCCACACCCCCAAACCTATGAGGAGCAGTGTCCTCACTGATTCAAAGTGAATTTGCAGCAGATTTATTGAGGGTAAAAAGAAAAGAAAATAACATGGAACAAAACACACAACAGACAAAGCAAAATAGTAATGACAAAAGAGGAAAATCTATTAAAAATGAGAAATGTACAAACTAAAAGAAAACAGAAGCAAAAGAGTGCAGAAACAGAAAAAATCCTAGGTACAATCTAATCAGAGTCTGGATCAAAACTTGTCCCAACCCATCTTCTTGGCATGCTCTTGAAGGTAAGCCTCTTCCTCTTTTTTCTTTCGTTCCCTCTCTTCCTTTCTTTGGGCCGCAGTTTTGGGTATGGTTGGTGCCCTGACCCTCATTTTTCTGGTCTTTGGTTGAGGAGGGATCTCTGAAGATTTATCTGTGATTGGCTCAGGGGATTTGATAGGACTTTTTCCTTTGGGACTCTTCCCTTTTGGGCCCTTCCTTGGCTGAGGCGGAGGGGTAATGAGAGGGGATTGGGCTTGTTCTGGCTCAGGAGGGACAACAGGGGATTTATCTTTTTCTTTCACCTGAGGCAGGAGAGGACTTTTCCCTTTGTCAAGCTTAGGGGGAGCCACAGAAGACTTTTCTTGTTCCTTTACTGCAGGAATGGCAGGGCTCTTCCCCTTCACTGGCTGGCTCATTGGTGGTGCCTCCTCATACTGGGCAGATGTTTCTTTTCTAATTTTTAGAGAGGCAACAGTGTGAGAAGTTCTTTGAGCTGTAACTTTCCTTCTCTGAGGATAGGTTTTTTCAGCAAGGCTTGATGATGGAGCAGCAATAGGAGTCTTGGCACTGGGATCCATAGGTGGTGCAGAATCAGAGTCTAAGTCAGAAGAAAAAAGCTCAGTGGGATCCAATCCAAGGGCTGCAGCAGCCTGTCTGCGTTCCTCTTTGGAAAGTAGGCGACCATGGGGATCATCCTGACAGGATGCTGGAGGAGAGAGATTGATAGGAGTAGGAGCTAGGGTTTCGCTGGCAGGAGAAGAAAGAGAAAGCAGTAAAGAAAAATACCTGCTCGCTGGATAGGATTTTAAATATCGCGAGGCTTGACGTGCTTTAAAAATACCTGCTCGCTGGATAGGCATGAATGGGTGACGAGATTGGATGTTCATTTAAACTGCGCGAGGAAGCCCACACAACTATATCTGAAACTCGCGACAGCAAAGCAAAGTAATTCTTTATGAACTGCGCGAGAGGAAACCAAACCAAATTTTCAGAACCTCGCGATGGCTTAACAGAGTCAGAATTCACACACCCACTAGTCAGCCTTTTGACCTTTGTTTTGTGGGAGGATTCTCTCACAGGCTCTCTTCCAGGGACACCCATAAGCATTATAAAACATTCAAAAATTCCCATATTCTCAAAGCATTAAATTCACATATCATGAAAAGCATTCAAACAATACCATCATTATTCAATCACTTGAAATTATCAAACAAAGGGAACAGGAATAAAAGTATGCATAAAGCACTAAACTCAGATTCCAACAAGATCACTAAAAATTCCTATAAACTGTAAAGCACATAACATACAAAGTGCACAGTTCTTAGCATCAATTCAATGAAAGATCCCCTTCAGGGTTTGAGGATCCTTCACCAATAAAAAATTGGCCCTTGGGATTAACCACTGGTTGACTGGGCAACCTTCCCTCTTCTCTTTTGGCTAAGGTATTCGCTAGTTGGCCAAACTGTTCTTCCATCTTCTAGATGCTCTGACCATGAGAATTCACAGTCTGAGCCAAGGAACCCAGGTTTTGCAGTGAGGTCAAGACCTGGTCCTCAAAAGAAGTATTTTTGGGTTGAGATGGGGGTAAGACCAATTGATTTTGTTGCTGATGGGGCTGCTGATGGTGCTGGAAGTTAGACCTAGGGGCATTCCCTTGATTGAACTGTTGCTGTGGCCTTTGAGGTACAGCCAACATCTGCTGGGACTGCATATAAATTTCTTGCCTCCACTTCAGATTTGGGTGGTCTCTCCATTGGTAACCAGCATTTTGGTGTTGGTATCCATATGGTTGTCTATTATAGCCCCCAGATTATTGCTGGCCATAAGATTGAGCAGTAGCAGCATGTTCCAAAACTAATTCAGGATATTGCCCTGCAGATGGACATTCCTCCACTATGTGCTGTGGGGACTGGCATATCAGACATGCCTCCGCCACATGAGCAGCCCTTCTGGGTTGCATCACAGTCAATAATTTGTCAAACTTCATAGAGAGGTTTACCATCTGCAGCTACAGGTCATTGTTCCCAGACACCTCACAAACTTTTCCTCTTGTCAATGCAGCAGGCCCCACTTTTGACTCAGACTCCTGACTAGTTCTTTCCAAGGATAGCTTTTGAAAAGCATTTTCACTAATCACCTCAAACAATTCCCATGCCTCATCAGCAGTTTTGTGCATGTAAGTGCCACCACAAGAGGCATCAACCATATCTCTACTTTTTTGATCAATCCCATTGAAGAAACTTTGAACAAGCTGCCAGTCTAGGATCTTGTGGTGGGGGCATTGTTTGAGCATTTCCTTAAACCTTTCCCAGGCTTGATTAAAATCCTCAGTTGGGGCTTGGGCAAAAGCAAGAATTGCCTTCTTCAACTGGCTAGTTTAGGTCTCAGGGAAGAACTTGGTCAGGAACTTGGTCTGCAAGTCTTTCCATGAAGCAATGCTATTGTTGGGAAGAGTGGTCAACCAGGTACTGGCCTTATCCTTCAGAGAGAAGGGAAAGAGTCTGAGCCTAGTAGCCTCAGGTCCCAAACTAGTGATATTAAAAGTGGCGCACAAGGCCAAGAACTGGTCAATATGCTTGTACGGGTCCTCCTTGCTAAGCCCATGGAAAGAGGGCAGCATCTGGATGATTGAAGTTTTTATTTCATAATTCCCCTGAACATTAGGGAATTGAATGCTAAAAGGGGAGTTATAGTCATCCGGAGCATTCAACTCCTTGAGAGTTCTGGGTTGTTCTTCACCCATATTTGCTGTCACAGATTCACTTGGGGGCTCTCCTGTGGTGTGCCTGTCTCTTCTAAGTCTCCTTCCCCTTTCTAACTCAGGGTTAAGAGGCTCTAAAGTAGGGCTGAGAGATTTCCTCCCTAGCATACAAGCACACCAACAGCAAAGAGAGCTTCTTGCAGGCACATTGCAAATGAATAACTTTACAATTAACAAATTTATCTAACTAATTTATAGCTATTCAAAGAATACATTTACAACTATCCTAGATACTGCTAGAGAATTTTCAAGAAAGATAGACAGAGTTTTAAAAGTTAGAGAGTTTGCAAATAGAGGTAGCTAAGCTCCAATTGCAGTCCAACAGTCCTTCACTGCTGCTGTCTAGATCTGTAAAAAAAAATTCACAAATACATCAGCAGTATCAATTATTCTTCACTACCAAGGAATAATAAAACTATAAAAACTTAGGGTCTACTAATAGATCAACTCTCCACGGCAACGGTGCCAAAAACTTGTTGCTTCCCCAGCTGTGCTTTCTTTATTTGTTTGTGGTAAAAGAAATCAAAATAAAACAGGGGATGAAATCAGCATAACTGAGAAGTCCTAGACCTGCAAGATACAGGGTCCATTGTGGCAAGTTTTGATAAGTAAGAGTTTGTCCCACAGGGAAAGATGATCTACAGCTCCAAGGGAACCATCTCTAGTAGTCCCTCCAGATCTAACTACAGATCTGGCAATCCTTAAGGGAAGGGAGTTTAAGGTCACTTAGTTTATAGATCCTAAGGTAGCCTAATGTCTAAACTACAGAAAGGGTTGAGAGGATGGATGGAGTGTGGAAAATAAATATAAAAGGGTGAGAAGTATGTTATTGAGCCTAGATCAGAGGAGTTTTGTAACTTCAGTTCAGATCGATGTTATAGAAATCTGTCCAATGGCTACGTTATCACCACCGAGAGAAAGGATCCAACCCATCTCTCTGCCGATTCAATCCCTTAAGGTTATAACACATCCACTCAAATGGTCACAGACTATCCCATAAGGAACCACAATCCGAGGAATAGGTAAAACAAGTTAATCATTGTAGGCACTATTTCATCCAGCTAACTCAAGAATCCATAGGGAACCTCAACCTCTAAAGCTCTATGTGTGGGGCTAAGGCTGTATAGGACCATGATAGCCCAGACACATAGAACCAGCAAGAGATTGAGTACAACCTTCGATCTAGCTGTCCATTGCTTGAGTGATGCTACAATGGTCCTGTCACAAGCCTACATTCTCTATAACCAGATCAGATCTAACATCTGATAGCGGATCTATACAAATATAGGGGAGTCTGCCTCTGTACAATCTCCCACCAGGCTAATACAAGCTCAGGTGCAAAGAAGATGGATCCATCTTGGATCGGTGGATTAGAATCACCCTAAGGCTATAACCTGTCCACTTGAATGGTCATAGACTATCCCAGAGGATATCCTCCTCACGGAGCCCAAGACAAAACAAGAATATCGCTGCCACCATCATGGTCACAAGGCTACCAGCTCAAGCTCCCATGGGGATTTCAGATCTAGTGGGTCATGTGGTGGGGCTAAGGCTGTATATGACCGTGATACCCCAGACACACAGGTCACTTGGATCTGAGTGGCGCTTAGAATCAGTCCTCCATTGCTTTGAATCACAGCCTAAGCAATGGCAGATCACAAGGCAGCAGCCTTGCACAGAGCAGATCGCATTCAAACACAAATCCCATAAAGTACAAATCCTATTACAAAACTTCCATTAAACTAGTTCAAAATGCATACAAAGACATAGCCAGCAAGTGCTGGACTATGGAGAGAAGGAAAAAGAAAAAGAAAACTACTTACAGCTACAAAAGAAAAGAAAAACGATCTCAGATCAAATCTCCAAGAGATGAGACGTGTTCCCAGATTTGTTCCAAGATTTTCCAGGATGTCTAAACCTAAGCTAAGTATGGGTTTATATAGCAGTGGTGTGGCGGCGCATTAGAGTTAGGAAACCCTAATTTTAACGATGGCACGTGGCCTAATAGTGATCCATGGATGCCTCGGGGTGCGTGCACAGAGATTTAAGCGTGAGAGTGCGTGCCCTAATCGCTGGAAATTCCCAGAAGGTCCTCTACTGAAGAGATGGAAGTTGAAGTTCAGAGCTTCGCTAGGTAGCTATTATTTCCCAGACTTGTCGCGTGGTAGCTCTTGCTCTTTGTGAGGATGGTTTGACATTGAAGCTTCAAC
This sequence comes from Chloranthus sessilifolius, assembly GCA_021018995.1. Classification (NCBI taxonomy): domain Eukaryota; kingdom Viridiplantae; phylum Streptophyta; class Magnoliopsida; order Chloranthales; family Chloranthaceae; genus Chloranthus; species Chloranthus sessilifolius. Next base: position 150,027,191 of record CM037589.1, read on the forward strand.
CGTCGCAAGGTTGCCTTGGTTTGCTCTTCAGGCAGTCGCGCGGTAGAGAATTGTGCTCTCACTGGATTGGGCTTCGCGAGGTTGAGTAGACATCAAAGCCTCAGATGTCGCGAGGTTGGAGTTCATGCAGTCGTGAGGTAGCTGCGCATTCGCTGGGTTGATCTTCGTGAGGATGGATTTGAATAGCGCGAGCAATTCTATTCAATGGACTTCCCGAGTTTCCTCGTGAGGCTCTAATGAGTTTTGAACTGCGTGAGGTTCTATGTCCTAATTGATCTTCGCGAGGATGGCTCTGTCTTCGCGAGGATGCTTTCTTCTTGAATAGCGCGAGAACTGCACGAGGAGTTCTCTTTTGATATTTGCATCCCGCGGCTACTGCGCGGCAGCTGCGTGAAGTGTCTTCTGAAGCTCTCTCTCCTCAGCCGTTCTGAGTGAACTGCGCGAGGTTGAGAGAGGTCTGCTTTGAACTGCGCGAGACTGCGCGATGTGTTCTACTCTTGAGCTTTGCGAGAGCTGCACGAGTTTGTACTTCTGAAGCTCTTCAGTCACTCAACTGCGCGAGAAGTTGTTGTAAAGTCTTGGAAAGATCAGTTGGACTGCGCGAGGCATATTTCTCCTGAATCCTCTAAAGCTTGGGTCAGCTGCGCAAGGCTCATTTCATGTCTGGATTCAGAGTTCATCCTTCTGAGGGACTTCTGGTGCCAAAATAGGCTCCTTAGTAGAATTCCTGGCCTTATTTCACTGCTGATTATTACCTACATAAAACACTTAACAAGAACTTATTAGATGGCTAAGGGTCTAATCAAAGGTTAAGGGGTGAAAAGTGGTACGTTTCAGGTCATAACACACCTCCAAACCTAATCCTTGCTAGTCCCTTAGCAAAGCTACATTAAATCTACTATAAAAATTAATTGCCACTTTCGTAGGGAGCACGGATACATTTAGCATATGTACCAATCCTTTTAAACCCCTAGGTGATCCCTAGTGGAGGAGTGAAGTCTCCTGAGGGTTTTTAGTGAAGATACCCACAAACTTCTCAATGAAACAGTTAACAAAAGTGCAATATCATCAAGTGAGCAGTCAAGGAGCAGACTTAGTTTACTCTTGAATCAGTAAACATAAAAGAAATTTAATCCATTGGTTGCATAGTAATTTAAACAGCATAAACTTCTCATGAATGCACAACATTTCCAATCAGTTTACAACCATAAAAAAATGCACAAGTCTGTGCCAGCACTGAGCTCATCATCAGATCAAAAATTAGGTTATATGTCATACATAATACATTCAAGATCAGACCCAAAAACTTTCTAGGGCATACTCTCATAAGGGTCTTGTTGAGGGGTTCATTTTCTCTCAGGTGCAAGAGCAGTTACATCCCCCAAATGGGTCTGTAAGCATGAGCATAGGCAGAGTTCTTAAGTGCTGACATCATTGACACATCCTCACCATAGATTGGATAACTCTTTATCTCCACATGACAGCTCACTCAACTTTGGATCACAAGGGCTTTTAACTGGGCTGAAATGTGGCTTATGGAGTGGGGTTAAAAAGAATGGAAGGTTGAAAAGGGGTTCAAAATTGAGAAATCAGTAAGTGAAGGAGGTGGTTCATGACTTCACCTTCTTGAATTCAGCTCCTTTCTTCTTCTTTGAGATTTTCAGATTTGAAGAGATCAGTTTCTCTTCTTGATTTCGATTTTTCGAAAGAAAGTTCCTCTTGACTCCTCTTCATTATTATTTTTGTTTCTTTTTTATGGAATTTTCTTATTTTTATTTTTGTTGTTGCTTTTCTGAAATGCCACCATGTTCTCAGTTGCCATACTGCCAGAATTTTGAGATACTTCTTCTCCATTCACCTAATGTTGACCATAACTAGTCCATCTTCAACTCTTTCTCCTTTACCTTCTGAATTCTCAGAGGGAGGGTAGACTGAATCAGGTTCATAGGTTCAGGTACAAGTACTCAGGTGTATTTTGAAGAAGTTCAGGATTTAAAGCTCAAAGGGGTTATGGACAAGGGCAGTTGCTTTAGGGTTGGTATTATTAGGCTCAAACTGTCCAAGAGAAGGCCTATATCCTTTCCTAAGTCTCATGAGTGCTGTCAGTTGTTTCAACTTGGAGTTGCCTAACTTCTAGTGAGCACAGTGACTCAGCCAGTCCTTAGAACTAGAAGAAATTGCCTTAGTCACTCCTTAAAGGATGGAAATTTTTTTTTTTATAGGCCCAATTCTCACTGGTTATGGTCTTCCTTTGAACTTTTAAGTATGTCCTCACCTTTTTCTCTCTCTAATGATTCACTAAGTGCTGATACAAGTGAGTTTCCTTGGTGACATCATCATGGAAATGTGAAATATTAAAAGTTTGTAATGTCTAAAGTTTGCAGAAATTTTAAATTTCTTATTTGCCATGATTCTTAAGTGAACATAGATACATTTCCATATTACTCAGATGACTCTGCTGCACTTAGGTTAACTATTCCATGGGCAGGGTCTGCCTGCCACACCTCCAAACCTATGAGGAGCAGTGTCCTCACTGATTCAAAGCGAATTTGCTGTAGATTTATTGAGGGTAAAAAGAAAAGAAAATAACATGAAACAAAACACACAACAGACAAAGCAAAATAGTAATGACAAAAGAGGAAAATCTATTAAAAATGAGAAATGTACAAACTAAAAGAAAACATAAGCAAAAGAGTGCAGAAACAGAAAGAGTGCCTCCTCATACTGGGCAGATGTTTCTTTTCTAATTTTTAGAGAGGCAGCAGTGTGAGAAGTTCTTTGAGCTGTAACTTTCCTTCTCTGAGGATAGGTTTTTTCAGCAGGGCTTGATGAAGGAGCAGCAATAGGAGTCTTGGCACTGGGATCCATAGGTGGTGCAGAATCAGAGTCTAAGTCAGAAGAAAAAAGCTCAGTGGGATCCAATCCAAGGGCAGCAACAGCCTGTCTGTGTTCCTCTTTGGAAAGTAGGCGACCATGGGGATCATCCTGACAGGATGCTGGAGGAGAGAGATTGATAGGAGTAGGAGCTAGGGTTTCGCTGGCAGGAGAGGAAAGAGAAAGCAGTAAAGAAAACCAGTGCGGGGTGGGATTTTAAATATCGCGAGGCTTGACGTGCTTTAAAAATACCCGCTCGCTGGATAGGCATGAATGGGTCACGAGATTGGATGTTCATTTAAACTGCGCGAGGAATCCCACACAACTATATCTGAAACTCGTGACAGCAAAGCAAAGTAATTCTTTATGAACTACACGAGAGGAAACCAAACCAAATTTTCAGAACCTCGCGATGGCTTAACAGAGTCAGAATTCACACACCCACTAGTCAGCCTTTTGACCTTTGTTTTGTGGGTGGATTCTCTCACGGGCTCTCTTCCAGGGACACCCATAAGCATTATAAAACATTCAAAAATTCTCATACACTCAAAGCATTAAATTCACACATCATGAAAAGCATTCAAACAATACCATCATCATTCAATCACTTGAAATTATCAAACAAAGAGAACAGGAATAAAAGTAGGCATAAATCACTAAACTCAGACTCCAACAAGATCACTAAAAATTCCTATAAACTGTAAAGTACATAACATACAAAGTGCACAGTTCTTAGCATCAATTCAATGAAAGATCCCCTTCAGGGTTTGAGGATCCTTCATCAATAAAAAATTGGCCCTTGGGATTAACCACTAGTTGACTGGGCAACCTTCCCTCTTCTCTTTTGGCTAAGGTATTCGCTAATTAGCCAATCAGTTCTTCCATCTTCTTGATGCTCTGACCATGAGAATTCACGATGCAGAGCCAAGGAACCGAGTTTTGATGAGGTCAAGACACGGTCCTCAAAGAAGTATTTTTGGGTTGAGATGGGGTAAGACCAATTGATTTTGTTCTTGATGGGGCTCTTGATGGTCTTTGGAAGTTAGACCTAGGGCATTCCTTGATTGAGCTGCTTCTTTGTGGCCTTTGAGGTCTGACCAACATCTCTGGGCGCATATAATTGTCTTGCCTCCACTTGATTTGGGTGGTCTCTCCATTGGTAACTTGACATTTTGGTGTTGGTATCCATATGGTATATCTGTAGCCCCAGTTATTCTTGCCATAAGATTGACGATGTGACATGTTCCAAAACTAATTGAGGATATTGCCTGCGGATGGACATTCCTCCACTATGTCTTTGTGGGGATGGCATATCGGACATGCCTCATACATGAGCAGCCCTTCTGGGTTGCATCACAGTCAGTAATTTGTCAAACTTCATAGAGAGGTTTGCCATCTGCAGCTGCAGGTCATTGTTCCCAGACACCTCACAAACATTTTCTCTTGTCAATGCAGCAGGCCCCACTTTTGACTCAAACTCCTAACTAGTTCTTTCCAAGGATAGCTTTTGAAAAGCATTTCCACTAATCACCTCAAACAATTCCCATGCCTCATCAGCAGTTTTGTGCATGTAAGTGCCACCACAAGAGGCATCAACCATATCTCTACTTTTTTCATCAATCCCATTGTAGAGGCTTTGAACAATTTGGCCGATGCGGGATCTTGTGGTGGGGGCATTGTTTGAGCATTTCCTTAAACCTATCTCAGGCTTGATTAAAATCCTCAGTTGGGGCTTGGGCAAAAGCAAGAATTGCCTTCCTCAACTGTCTAGTTTTGGTCTCAGGGAAGAACTTGGTCAGGAACTTGGTCTGCAGGTCTTTCCATGAAGCAATGCTATTGTTGGGAAGAGTGGTCAACCAGGTATTGGCCTTATCCTTCAGAGAGAAGGGAAAGAGTCTGAGCCTAGTAGCCTCAGGTCCCAAACTAGTGATATTAAAAGTGGCGCACAAGGCCAAGAACTGGTCAATATGCTTGTACGGGCCCTCCTTGCTAAGCCCATGGAAAGAGGGCAGCATCTGGATGATTGAAGTTTTTATTTCATAATTCTCCTGAACATCAGGGAATTGAATGCTAAAAGGGAAGTTATAGTCATCCGGAGCATTCAACTCCTTGAGAGTTCTGGGTTGTTCTTCACCCATATTTGCTGTCACAGATTCACTTGGGGGCTCTCCTGTGGTGTGCCTGTCTCTTCTAAGTCTCCTTCCCCTTTCTAACTCAGGGTTAAGAGGCTCTAAAGTAGGGCTGAGAGATTTCCTCCCTAGCATACAAGCACACCAACAGCAAGGAGAGCTTCTTGCAGGCACATTGCAAATGAATAACTTTACAATTAACAAATTTATCTAACTAATTTACAGCTATTCAAAGAATATATTTACAACTATCCTAGATACTGCTAGAGAATTTTCAAGAAAGATAGACAGAGTTTTATAAGTTAGAGAGTTTGCAAACAAAGGTAGCTAAGCTCCAATTGCAGTCCAACTGTCCTTCACTGCTGCTGTCAAGATCTGCAAAAAAAAATTCACAAATACATCAGCAGTATCAATTATTCTTCACTACCAAAGAATAATAAAACTATAAAAACTTAGGGTCTACTAATAGATCAACTCTCCACGGCAACGGCGCCAAAAACTTGTTGCTTCCCCAGCTGTGCTTTCTTTATTTGTTTGTGGTAAAAGAAATCAAAATAAAACAGGGGATGAAATCAGCATAACTGAGAAGTCCTAGACCTGCAAGATACAGGGTCCATTGTGGAAAGTTTTGATAAGTAAGAGTTTATCCCATAGGAAAAGATGATCTACAATTCCAAGGGAGCCATCTCCAGTAGTCCCTCCAGATCTGACTACAGATCTGGCAATCCTTAAGGGAAGGGAGTTTAAGGTCACTTAGTTTATAGATCCTAAGGTAGCGTAATATCTAAACTATAGAAAGGGTTGAGAGGATGGATGGAGTGTGGAAAATAAATATAAAAGGGTGAGAAGTATGTTATTGAGCCTAGATCAGAGGAATTTTGTAACTCAGATTCAGATCTGATGTTATAGAAATCCTATCCAATGGCTACGTTATCACCACTGAGGAGAAAGGATCCAACCCATCTCTCTACCATGATTCAATCCCTTAAGGTTATAACCTGTCCACTCAAATGGTCACAGACTATCCCATAGGGGAACCACAATCCAGGGATGGGTCAAAACAAGTTAATCATTGTAGGCACTATTTCATCCAGGCTACCAGCTCAAGAAATCATAGGGAACCTCAACCTTTAAAGCTCTATGTGTGGGGCTAAGGCTGTATAGGACCATGATAGCCCAGACACATAGAACTAGCAAGAGATTGAGTACAACCTTCGATCTAACTGTCCATTGCTTGAGTGAGGGTACATTGGTCCAGTCACAAGCCTACAATCTCTATAACCAGATCAGATCTAACATCTGGTAGCGGATCTATACAAATATAGGGGAGTCTGCCTCTGTACAATCTCCCACCAGGCTAATACAAGCTCAGGTGCAAAGAAGAAGGATCCATCTTGGATCGGTGGATTAGAATCACCCTAAGGCTATAACCTGTCCACTTGAATGGTCACAGACTATCCCAGAGGCTATCCTCCTCACGGAGCCCAAGACAAAACAAGAATATCGCTGCCACCACCATGGTCACAAGGTTACCAGCTCAAGCTCCCATGAGGATTTCAAATCTAGTGGGTCCTGTGGTGGGGCTAAGGCTGTATATGACCATGATAGCCCAGACACACAGGTCACTTGGATCTGAGTGGCCCTTAGAGTCAGTCCTCCATTGCTTTGAATCATAGCCTAAGTAATGGCGGATCACAAGGCAGCAACCTTACACAGAGCAGATCACATTCAAACACAAATCCCATAAAGTACAAATCCTATTGCAAAACTTTCATTAAACTAGTTCAAAATGCATATAAAGACATAGCCAGCAAGTGCTGGACTACGGAGAGAAGGAAATAGAAAAAGAAAACTACTTACAGCTATAAAAGAAAAGAAAAACGATCTCAGATCAAATCTCCAAGAGATGAGACGTGTTCCCAGATTTGTTCCAAGATTTTCCAGGATGTCTAAACCTAAGCTAAGTATGGGTTTATATAGCAGTGGTGTGGCGGCGCATTAGGGTTAGAAAACCCTAATTTTAACGATGCCACATGGCCTAATAGTGATCCTTGGATGCCTTGGGGTATGTGTGCGGAGATTTAAGCATGGGAGTGCGTGCCCTAATCGCTGGAAATTCTCAGAAGGTCATCTGCTGAAGAGATGGAAGTTGAAGTTCAGAGCTTTGCTAGGTAGCTATTGTTTCCCAGACTTGTCGCGTGATAGCTCTTGCGCCATTGCCGGGGATTAAATTAAGAAAATTTGAATTTTTAGGAAATAGACAGTAAATTTTAGGAATTTTCGAGGATTAAAATAGTATTTATGCTAATTAAAAAAAATAAAAAATAATAATAATAATAAAATAAAATTTTCTGCCCTTTGTCAATTAATCGAGTATATTACTCGATTAATCGACTCTGTCTCGATCGATCAAGACTCCTACTCGATCAATCGAGATTCAAAAAAAAAATTATTATTTTTGAAAAAATAATAATAATAAAAATTCAGAAATTTTAATTTTAAAATTTGAAATTTGAAAAAAAAAATAAAAAAATTCTCTTGAGGTTTTCCTGCCTGAAACCTCCACTATGTGCGTCATTTGCATGTATACTAGGTCTTCTAAAGAAAGAACTTTAGAGCCTTTAAATTCTGAGATCGAACGTGCTTGCCAGTCAAATCGTAAGGACGCTAGATCAAGGCAAAAATTCTCTAGTGAATTATCCACTGAAGTCAATATGGCTGACAACATGAATGGGCAACTCGAACAAGAACAAGAGTGTGCAACCGTGGGATCCGTGACGGTCCCATCGCGACGATGCGCTCTCTGATAAAAAATATAGAGTCGCCACCCGGAGCTTTCGGTGTCCCGGGATACCTAGTTCATTTTTATGAGCACCTAAGTGCTAAAAATATGACTCTTAATCCAGTCCACACCAAAGGCTCTTGGGTAGGGGCTTCGGTTATCGATCGGGAAGGTGTTAGGCACCCGATCAACCAGCTTAACGCGGTCTCTACTAATGGCCAACAATAAAATAAAGTAGAAGCAAGAAAAATAGCTTCCTCTTGCCCAAAAGGGCTTAGAATCCTATTTGTGCCCCTCTACTCCTACCGAAAAATCGGCGGCGTAACGATACAAATGAGAGGATGGAGGGAGCTAGAAAGAGATAGGAGAAGAAAGGGGAGAGCCGGAGCCCTCGGGCCCTTGTAGCACCATAGAGGAGCCTTGCGTGGCTTGCTTTGATGAGCTTTTGAAGGCTTGAATGGTAGAGAAATGGGTTCTAACCGCTTAGGACTTAAAGCTAAGAGGTAGGGAATGGAGGCTAGGGGATCACACACACCTAGGCTAAGGGTTTTGGATGCAAGAATAAGCTTGAAATCAGGTTTTAGAATTCTGGAATTTTGATGAAAATAGTGCACAAAAGGGAGGAAGAACTTCTCACTTTGAGCTCTTTCTCTCTTAAGCAATTTTCTCAACCCTTAAACCAAGGGGAGGGGGGCTCTATTTATAGGAAAAAGGTGGATTAGGAGATCACTTAGATGTTAATTGGGGTTAGCAATTAGGTAATCTCAAATCTAAGGTTTCCTAAGATTTTAAGAGCTTAGAAAGGTGTGAAGATGGTTCTAATGGTGGATGATGGGGTGAGGCCTTAAGCCACTTAAAGGGTTGCAAATAGGCATGGAATGGGTGCAATAGAACTATCAAAATACACCCCAAAGGTCGAGGTGGTCAACAAGTCAAACCCCAATCACGAATTTCGGGGAAAAGTGAATAGCTATCGTTTCATATACTGGCAACTAATAGTTGCGCCCGTGCCATGAAATACCTGGCACAACTATTAGTTGCGCCAGGAAAATCCAGGGGGAAAATGGCCTGGCGCAACTATTAGTTGCGCAGGCAAAAATCCCTCAAAAAAAGCCCAATTTTTAAATGGCCATAACTTTTGATGTACAGCTTTGATTGAGGTGATTCTTAGCTCGTTGGAAAGCTGGAGAAGTCCTCTTTCCAATGGTATATGATTTGATATTATTAGAAGACTTTAGACAGCCTTGGTGAACCACTCTTCATCTATTGCCCAAGAAGGTTAGGTTTAGGGTTCGAAATGGGTTCTAAGGGTTGGGATTGGTTTCTAAAGGTTTGGAGTAGGTTCCTAAAGGATCTAGGGTGACTCCTAAGGGTTTGAGGTGATTCTTAAGGGTTTCATACATGCTATCAAAAGCTCAAAATTGTACCTCTCTCAAAAGGTGTTTCGATCGGGCCTTGGGCCAAATTTAGGTGTCTACAAAGAGGAAGAACCAATATTGAGAGAACTGCTTTCTCCAATCACTACAAATACCTCATCATGCATTGTATACCTCGCCACACTTGGAGGCCGGTTTGAAATTCGTACAAATGTCATCCAAATTCTTCCAATCTTTCATGGCATGGAGAGAGAAGACCCATACCAGCACGTCAAAGACTTCGTCGAAGTCTGCTCATCTGTATACCAAAATTTCAGCGAAAAATCTGTTAGACTGCGCTTGTTTCCTTTCTCTATAAAGGATAAAGCAAAAGCCTGGTTAAATTCTCTACCATCGAGATCCATAACCACCTGGGATCAGATGGTCAAAAAGTTTCTGTCAAAGTTCTTCCCTATTAGTTTTTGATGGATTTCTTAAATTACTGTCTCATCTTTTTAGATCTTCCAAAATAGTCCTCGTGGGAACGATCTCGTACTCCGCACCCACTATATACAATCTGATTCGTGCGCTTGCGAGTAAAACATCACAATTAATTTCAACATCAGAAGACATGCAAAGATGATAGCTAAACCAAAGCCTTATGGAACACCGTGATAGTGCTCACCATGGTGACTCATGTGCTGATCATCATTGACCAAAAGCCTAGCAGATGAATGAAGTTGGCCGAGAGTGGAGAAACTGCAAAAGCAGCAAGTGCAATGTAACAGAGCATAGAAAGACAGATCTCGCAGAGTTGAGAAGCTCCTTCACGAAGCTAATGATGCAGTGGAAGATGCCATTGTGCAGATAGGACGTGCAGTTAAGAGGAGAGCTATAAAGACATCGCAAAGATCTTACGAATTAAAACCCTCAGAATTTGTGGTCGCGAAGCTCTCGCGGAGATAAAGCCTTAATGCAGTCACGTGAGGAATATAGCGAGTCCATGTGTGTACTGAACTAAAATTCACTTCGCGGAGTTGGCCCTGGAAGAGAGAGATGCCCAGAATTCTCCTCGGGTAGATCTCTCGCACTCTGAAGCCTTGCCAATTACTGTGCGAGAATAGGAGCATAACTGCGCGAGTACCTAGTGAGAGAGAACTTATGAAGCTCTACTGCATGAGAAGTCTAGGCACTCTAGATCATCTCTGAAATAGAATTGTAGCGCAAAGGAACTACGCGATTAACTGCGCGAGTGAGCACTTCCCACCAACCAAAAGCTACACCGCGCAGGCTGTGCAACTATGCGAATAAGTAAATGCATATGCCAGCCCCGCAAAGCACGGGCTCCCCACTTCTCAGTTTAACTCATGGACCTTTTGGGAATTTTCCAAGGCTAAGGCACACCTCCTGAGGCATGGATTTCGACGCGCACATCTTAAAGCATTCAAGGGATGTAATAGTGCCACGTTTGCTAGAAAAATTAGGGTTAATCCCTTCAGAGCCAAAGCAGTATGGACAGAGTATATAAGCTACACTTAGAGTTTAGTTTTATCATCAACCCTTCTTTTCATCCTCTGTCGGCTGCGAGCTCCAGCAGGCTAGGGTTAGGGTTTGGTCACCTCTTTTTCCCATTTTTCTTCTCTCTTAGCCCCGCACTTGCTGGTTAATCCCCCTGTAAGCAGCTAGGTTTAGTTTTATTTCAGTTTGTAATAAGTTTTGTATACATTAGGACTGTGGATGAGCAGTTATGTATAGGCTGTAACCTGGAGACAGTTCATTGTAAGTTTTGTGTTCATCAATGGATTGCTGTTTTAATGCCTAATTGAATCTAAAGATCTTATGGTTTCTTTAGATGTCTATAGGATCCATGTATTTGGGACTAGCCCATTCAATTTCTCGTAGATCTATTGTTTACCATCTAATTTTTCTTGGCTTGATAGCCCCATGGAAAGTAATGTTGGATCTGTAGTGAGATCTAGGGAGCTCGGAGGCCTGTGGACCATGGTGGTTGTAGCAATTTTCATGTTCTCTCTCAGGCCTCTATGGTATGGACAGACCAATAGGATATCCTGTGACCATTTGAGTGGACAGAGTATACCCCTAAGGTTGTTTTCATTCATATATTTGAGAAGAATTCTTCTCCCATGCACATGAGCTTCTAGAACCTTGTGAGGTGGTTTGTACAGGAACTGGCTCCCCTTTATTTTCCCTAGCCGACATCAGATGTTAGATATGATCTCTCCGTAGTAATTGCAGCTTGAGGTTGAGTCATTGCAGGTCATTTATAGTAATGACCTGCTGAATCTAAAGCCCTATTCAACCTGTTGCATGGTCCTTTTTGTGGGCACTAGTGAGTCGTTGGCCTTAGCAAAGTACTTAGGATCTTATGGATTGGAATACCTATGGATGTCAGCCAGATCTGTGTGTAGATCTGGGGAGCTTGTAGCACTGGCATTGCATAGTGCTACAATAGTATTCATGGCTTGATCTGGTCCAGTGGCTGGGAAATGATTAGTCCACTCCTCTAGATTAGTTTGGCAATTTCTGGTTTAACTAATGGAATTTGACCGACTCTATAGGATAAGCTGTGACCATTTGAGTGGACAGCCTATAGCCTTAAGAGCACCCCAAATGGCATGGGTTAAACTAGATATTTCTACCTTGTTGAGGCTTTTTATAGCGTCTCAGCAAGGAGCACTGCAAAGATAGACTAAATCTGAGTTACATTACTGCTCTAAATCTGAACTTAACATGCTTACTTCTCACCATTTTGTATATTTTATTTTGGTACACGCCATCACCACCTTCTTCTTGACCCCTTTCTTTAGGATAGGGCTACATTTTATTTCTCTGTTATTAGGATTAATATAGTGTAGTCGTGACACTCAACTCCCTTTCTCTAGGATTGTCAGATATGTAGCCAGATCTGGAGGCCTACTATTCTTGAGATCTCCCATTTATCGCCCACCTTCTTATTCGGGCAATCTGACCAAAGGACTAGTGATCTACCTAAACTCTCCCAAAAGCATAAGTAACACCTAACCCTCATTCCCCTTCCCCCACTATTGGAGGAGACGTTAGAGCAAAAAAAAATGAAGATGCTAGGTTCAATCAAAACTCATTATTCTTGCGCTAGCAGGATTCTTTCAAAATATATCTACATATCAAAAGTTAAGCAAGAGCATTACAACGAATGAACAAGTCAATGAGCTCAGGGAAGTAGAAGCAGGCCGTGAGGACATCTCTGGTAATTTCACCAGAAGTGTATAGGCAAGCTGCAAGGATACCCCTGAGGTCCCTATACTACTAAATGTCGTCGTAAGGTGGCGGGAGGAGGAAAAACTCCTGCTAACCATAGAATGTGAGATTTTGATGGTATCGAAATATGACGGAGAGCTCAATCATGGCACCCCACATTCCCCAGAAAAAAAAACTGTTACCCATCTCTTTTGCAGAGTATTAAGTACAAGCTACTCCCCACGTCATTGAGCCTTATCCTTCTTCTACTTCCCTTTTTTTATATTTTGGATGATAAGTTGGAAGCCTCGCAGGATATTCCAATGAATGAAACTGAAAACTCATGAATGACGACTGATGCAATCACCTTCTATACTTACCATACTTTCCCCTAATAACCACTAGATAGGATGACCACTACCCTAAGATAGACCCCGTATGCAACTGACCCGATCAAAGAGACCTCCCCCCAGTTTGATGACAATATTGATGAATGCTCTTTTCAAGACTAACTTACCTAATACCCACGACTTCACATAGACTCACAGTGCTCATCGGAAGCCCAAAAAAGCTCCATTGCATCTACACGTGGGGGCATTTTTTTTCAATCAAAAGGAGAGTCATATCAAAATCGCTAATTCATCCACCAAAAGATGAAGAACATCAAAGTTACTGCGCAAAGAAAGCTACCGAAGACACTATACTATCGATACAATCACGCCCTTACACTGGGGCATTTTATTTTATTTTTATTTTTATTTTTAATTCTTGTTGCTACGATAGTTATTTGCTTTCCCTGTTGCATTACTTTCAAAAGAAAAAAAGAAGTAAAAAAAAGAGAAAAAAAAAGAGAAAAGAAGGAAAAAGAGCATATATCTACCTTTGTTACCAAGCTCCGATCTGAGATACTTACCCCCTTGACAACTAGCAAGGGGGAGAACAAAAACTACTAATGGCGTTACCTTCACATATGCAAATGTAAAGCAAGCTTCAACCACCACTGAGCCAGCTCGCAAGGCATCCAAGTCCCGATGATGATTGACGGCACCAGGAACAAAAGCAAAAGGAGATGCAAGAGGTAACTAAAGGAAAAGCAGCAGATAAGAAAATCTCAATATATATGTGTCAAATTTTTCTTTCCTGTTTTATTTTCTTTACAATTATCACCGGGGGCATTCCCCCCTATATATACAATGCGCACTCATAATGGACAAAACATACACATGCACACACCTACTCCCTATGCTACCATTGGGACAGTGGAGCACCACTGCCCCCAGTATCATCAGCTCGAAGGTCTGTAGACTGGTCCTCCAAAAAAATAATCTCGGCATCCGGAGTCGGCGGAACCTCTAAAAGATGAGGTCCTGCCACAGATCCCCCCTCACTCGCCTGACTGATAGTCCGCCTCAATCGAGAATGAGGAGGATACCCACCTGGATACACACGAGTGACAGAATCCTTATGAGTATTGCTCCTGACACGATCACGCGACGTGTGATGAGACTGCCCAGACGAAGACCTCATAGCCCTCGACTCTGATCCCTCAAGCTGACTAGCTGATCTACGCCTCCTCGCTCCCTCACAAGAAGATATTGCATCCAACCCAGGGCCACCTGCATCTCTGCCTGTGCCGATCGACACACAGCCTCCAACACCTCGGCATGAGTCTTCTGTGTAACCATCATCTCCACCACCACATCCTCACGACTCTCCACCTCTCTGAGGACCTGTCTCGCCTCTGGAGTGGCGCGTGCTCGCGTTACCTCTAGCCGCTCCTCCTCAAGCTGGCAAACCTGCATATTCATACCAAGTCAAAGAGAGATAACCTATACATATTTGAATAAATAAAAAAAAGAAAAAAAAACTTTGAATAAGAAAAGACCATACTTGATCCGCTTTCTCCCTCAGAAGGCGCTCGACCGTCTCAGCGGTCACAAGATCGGCAGGCGGCACGGAAGGGATGGCGAAACTAGGCGGCTACAACTAGAATAAACAAATACATTAGATTACTGTATGATGACTAATAAACTATGAATACATCAACTAAAACATACTCGATTAGGAATAGGAATGGACCCCTGAGGAGCAGCATCGGGAGCGGAATCCGGAACAGCCTGCATGAAAAACCAAGCAAACCAACGCAAAATATGTCGGAAACAAACAGGACAAAACAACCTAAATAGAATCACATCAAGAATCATAAATTATACCTGACTCTCTGGGCGTAAAGAGGCAGCAGTCTCCTCCCTCAACCAGAGGTCCTCAGTAACCTTGCGCTGAGACACCAACGCGACATTGATAAATTATGAAGAAAACACAATAATAACACTTAACAAACTGCCACGATGACACAAGTAAACTGAAAGAGCGACGAAACTCACCCAATGATGTAACTCAGCCCGAAGCTGAGCCATCACTGGATCCTCCCGACTAGAGGAAGCAACTAAAAATGGATCAAACGCCGGAATGGGACATCCTACAGCCAGCTCGGCTCTCTACAAATAATAATAAATATATCAGTCAATGAACCCACAATACTAACAAGTAAGCAGAACCATACTTGAGAAAACACTTACCAATCGGTCAATCTCATATCGTAGACCAGCCGTTGTCTCCCAGTCAGCTCGCTCTTGACGGCGGTAAACATCCAACATAACCACCTGAAGAGCAACCTCACCCTCCCTCTCAGACTGTTCAAGATAAAATGAGAGCAAGACACCACAACCTTGTTAGAATGTCCAAAAAACTAAGTCCATGTCATAATAATAAAAAGGAAACATAAATTAACTCACCAGGAGCTGTCGAGCCTCCGCTAATCAAACTCCTAACTCATCCTCTGCCGCCCTGGCCCTAACAACAGAGTCGGTCAAAGAGTGCAACATCTCCTTATCAGGACGAGAAGCATGCCCCATCTACTCCATCGCCCTATGGAGAGCATCCAATGCTCCTCGCACACTCGCCGTGAGGTGACGCTCCTCCAATGCGGCCAACCTCTCCCTCAATGCCGATGCTGACTCAGGCCCACCGATCGTGAAAGAGTCGATGCCATGAAAGAGACGTGTGAAGAGGTGCCCACCACCCAACCCACTAAACCACCTCCTATACTTTGGTACATCCGCCTCGTCACGTGCCCCCGTGACTCTGGTCCCCCCAGCACTAAAATCGGCTATCTGGAGTGCCATCCGCTCTGCAAAATTTTGGCCTAGAGGGCTGGTCATCCTCTTCGCCACTCTGTGGCTAACCTCTGGAGGGACTCCTTGAGCGAGCCCTAACTGTCGTGCCGCTCGAGAGGTGTGAATCCTCTCTACCCTCTCAAAACAGTCGACCCATATGTCCACATCGAAGAAGGGCCGGTCAGACTCAATCACTGCCTCACCCGCATCCTCCTCATCGTCGTAGGGCCTCCAGATCACCTATACAATTGAACAAATCGACCCATTAACAAAGCCTAAGAACCTCAAAACAAGACAAAGCCAAACGAAAACATGACGATATATACCTGCCCCGCATGTATATCCTCGAAGAGGCCTTGCGCGGTCTGAAGATTAGTAGACCACCGACGACCCTTCAATGCCTCTCTCCACACGTGTATCCATGGAAATGTGAACCCAACCCCTACCGAAACCCTCGAACACAGAAAAGAGAAATGATCATACACCCAAAACTGAAAAAAAAAGCAGCAATGACACACAAAAGGACCATTAAAAGTCGCCAAGACCAAAAATTAGCAAAACTAAAGGACCACCATGGTACCAATTATACTAAAACTCATCTGGAGGAATGGAAGGAAACCTCCGATCGACAAGATGCCCTGGCCTCGACAGTATAACTGCTCATAGAGATGCGCCAACGCTATCTCACCCCACGCATAGGTAGGGACCCGATCTAGATCCCTGAGAACCATAAAAAACAACTCGGTGATGCATCCCCGAGTCAAAGATGAAAAGAGTACTGCACCCAAGAAGTGCATCAGAAACACTAGGAGCACTCTATCTGCAGCCAACCCTAGCTCGGTCATGGGCTCTCGACCCGCCATTATCGCACACCGTGCCTCATAGGGTGCCCTTGCCTCCGAATGACGTCTCGGAGGGACGAAGCCACTCGCAAATGTATCAAAGAACCAAGTAACCCGAACCACACTAGACCCCAATCCACTTGACCTATAAGGGATGCCCAAAATCTCCTCACACACCTCCAAATATTGTCCTACCATCCGCCCTGTGATCGGCTCACCCTCAAAATGAAGATCGGTGATGTAGACCCAGTCCTCTGGAGTCGGAAGCAACATACCAACTGGAAAGAGAAGCGCCTGATGCGTCTCGCTTCACCTCTCTATGACCGCTGCGATCAGGCCTCAATCGACCTGAACGGGCTCCAACCCTAAAATTTTTCCAAAACTAAAAGACACCAATCGCTCCCACTGAAACTTTGGTAAGGCACTGTACCAGACATGCCGAGCTGATAGCCAGCTGCAGAGGCTCCTATCGACCACAATGAACAAAAAGAATGACAATAATAATAAGATTAACATATACTTATGATGAAAGATAAATGAATTCAGGATTTGAAAATGAATAAAGCATGTCTTAAACGCTATGACAACTTATAATAGGCCCACAAAACATTATGAGAATATTGAGTATAAACATGACCTATCTCTAGATGCAAGCATGATGCATGAGTGAGCACGCAATAAATAATCAATGCAGGTTTGATGTAAATTAGAAAGGTTCACGGATCCTGATAAGGCCTATGTCATAACCTGAATGCCTAGGAAAATGGAAGAACTCTTACTCATGAGTGCTTACCTGGCCTCGAGCAAATAAATCCTCCAACGGATAGTGCTTGCGATCCCGAGGCTCCGCGTCTGGCTGCTCCTCTCCCTGCTCACCCTCAGCCCTCTCGCCCGCCTCCTCCGCTACCCCTGGCTCAACCTCTGGTACCTCCTCCTTGACCACCATCTGGTCACCCTCAGGGACCTCCTCTACGATCATCTCTTCAATATCCTCCTCCATGGCGATAACGCCAGCCTAAACCTCAGAAGTCTCACCCACATCCATCATCAACATCCTCTCCAACTCAAAAATAGTGACCTCACACCTAACACTACCCTCACCCTCCATATTGGAATAAAGAACTCGAAAAACTGAAGTAAATGGAAGAAACGGCACCTCAAACGGACGATCAGATCATGAGATATCGCGAAAAGACGAAAACCCGAGCACAAGAAAACTAGGAAACTAGAGAATCGACAACTAAAATGGATAATGCAACAAAAAATGAAAGGTTTTAGCTATTTATAGAATTCGCTCGAATCGCACACCTAAATCCCGACGCTCAATCCAATCACGCGCAGTAAAATATGCATTTAATTCAGATCAAACGCTTTATCCTGAGTGCACAATCTAATCGTCGCCCGCTCGCTGTATCCCGATCACTTGGTTGTGCGTTTCCCACTAGGCGCGCAATCACATTTAGCGCCCACAAAGTTGTGCGTGAATTCCAAGGGTCAGCCGATCTTGCACATCAAACCTAGCGCTTAATTCGTTTAAGTGTGACTGAACCGAGGCTTAATAACCTCCTGCATCTTTGAGTGCACGTTTACGCCCGAGCGCGCAATTCATTCAAACTCCCAGACTGAAACGCGTAATTTCTCATAAAACGAAAATTTCCACATGCCCAGAACAGTAAACTCAAACCTGAAATAAAGACATTCTGACGCTCACTACTAACAGTAAACGCGTAATTTCCACCCGATTTGCCCAAGCGAGCTTATGGAGGGTACTCGGGAACGAGGCCAATCCTCCTTAACATAGCGGGCCCAAAAACTTTTTCCTTTAGAGTTTTTTTGTAAGAATTAATAAATTGCTTCAATTGGTTTATATCTAGATATAATTAAATATTTGCATTAGTTAGGCTTTGATACAATTATTAGAGTGTTAAATCAAAATTTTCTCTTCATTAGTTTAGTTAATGATTATTCTAAATCCGAATTCTAGGAAACTTAGTTTATTCATGATTAGTTATATTTTGCCATCATTAATCTGTCAATAATTAGGGTCGTAGAAGAATCAGTCTTTTTATTTTGTTGATATTTGAATAGAAAAATTAAATTTGTTGCAATAATTAGGGTCGTAAAAAAATCAGTCTTTTTGTTTGGTTGATATTTGAATAGAAAAATTAAATTTGTTGCTTTAATTAGACCCGTAGAAAAATCAGTCTTTTTATTTTAATTAGAATTATAATAGAATTGTCATGAGTATTTTAGTTAGAATTATAGTAGAATTACTGCAATCGCTTTAATTAGAATCCCAGTATAACTAGTATGCTTAATTTTAGTTGGAATATTATTGGAATTGATACATGTGCACTTCTAGTTTCAATAGGAGATTGAGATTGACTGGACTCTTAGTAGTACTATAACCTTGATGTTCACTGAACTCTTGACAGCATCAGAACACTAAAATAACTCACCTTAATAAGCTCATACAATTAGAGCATAAACGTAATAAAATTGGAAAACTTAAACTAATTGGAATTATAATCATAAAGGGAAATAAGAAGAGAATTAAACTAACGAAGCTAAAGAGAAGCACTGCTGCTGACGTTCGCAAGCGGACGATTCAGTATAGAAGTAACCTACCCCTGCTTTATAGCGTGATCACTGACGTGTTGCAGCGTCGTTAAATATCTGCAGCTGGCGATCGCAATCAAACTAGGAACCTTCCTAGAAAAATTTTCCTTTTTTTATTTATCTTTGTCATTCCAAACACCGCATCACTAGAGTTCACCTTGACAGAATTGGAGCCACTGATTCAACGGGAACCGAGAGGAACCCTAAAAAAGCGCACACCAATACTCTCACCCTATGATCGCCTCTCGTCGTTCCCTAATTCCAATCACTATACCCTAGCCTCTTCTCGCGGCTCCCCCCACGCGACATCTGTGATCGCCTCTCGCTGTTCCACTCTCTCCATTCCCCAATTACAATCACCAAACCCTAATCTCTTCGATTTGAATTCGACCTCGAAATCTCCACGGTTTGTGTATATTCAGATCTTCAATAAAAATTTGCAAAGGCGAGGATTTGCAGGCTTTGGTAAGCGATTGTTCAAACAGATCTGGATCATCTCAGAGCATCACCGCTCGTATACATTGTTTTACTGCTATCTCTTGTTCTTATTTTTGTAAATATCTTATTCTTATTATTTTTAAATGCAAAAACCTCACTGATCTGAATTTTTCTTTGTAATTTTTTGAATATTATTCTCAGTTTATATGGCTATTCTATAGTTCAATATTTATCAATACTATTGATTGATTCCAAAAAAAATCCTGATTTGGAACACCTGGAGTGAAAATTTATCTTTTATCTTCTCAAACACTTTGGTATTTGAGCCTCTGGGTAATATACTAAACAGAAATGCAATTTCTTTTATGGATTTCAGGTCTTATTTGATATTGTGTTGCAGTGCCAAATCCGGCTTTTAGACGTAGAAAGGAGAAACACAGTCAAAAATCAAAATTACCATTTGGTAATGCCAAGTTTCTCGCCCATCAAATTCCTTAAAATGCTAAAAAATACTAAATTGGGCAAGAATCCAACAACAATTAAAACCTGCTTCCGGATTCTCGCTTTTGTAGGAATCAGTTCACAGAAGTGCGACGTTCTGTTGTGGACAAAGCAGGAAAGTATCCCAGCTAAGTGTTTTATTGCCCATGATTTCAATTATTTGAAAGCATTAAAGAAGTTTCCCTAACAAAGTCGACATCCAAGCTAAGTGCAAGGTATCAATATCGGTATCGGGTATCGGTCCATCTTGGACCGATATTTATCGGCCGATTTTTACCAGTATTGGTCCGACACCACCTGGATACCTATATCGGGGTGTTGTCGGTCTCGCTTCTTGACGAAACCGATATGTATCGGTATTGGCAGAGTTTTGATACCATGGCTAAGTGTTTCATTTCCATGATTTCAATTATTTGAAACCATTAAAGAAGTTTCTCTAACAAAGACAACTTTTGCTACGTACTCCTATCCCTAGGACATTTGCTACAGACTGTTATTATATATCCTATCCATAGGCTTTAAATTTCAATCTCATGACACTTATGGATATCAAAACTCGACTGTAACTAAAATGAAGCAAATTTACATTGGGGGTGTTTGAAGTTTCACAAGCTTCGGTGCTAGTATACTAATTTGAGAACAAATTATTGAGAGAACTTGATGTGGGATATCTCAAGGGCTAAAGATTTTGACAAAATTCATTCTTTGACACATTGATAAAATTGTGACCTCTATACACTTTAGCAACTTACATTTTCATCATTTTGAACCAAATGCAAAGTTTACAAGTACAGAACAAAATGCCAAGTTTTCAACCTTGGTATTGTGTCTGGTTCATATCAGCCGATATGACCCAATTTAGGCTGATATTTGACCTGTTTGACCCAATATGTGACCCCATATAAGATCAAGGGTGTATATTGTATAAGATGTGACCTAACCCGATACATATAAGTCGGTATGTATCTGATATATCTGATATTTAAAACCAAGGTCGCAAGTTCAATCCCAGCATAGCCATAAATGTAAAGCTTACAACTACATAACAAAATGCAAAGTTTTCAACCTTGGTATTGTATATGGTTCATATCAGCCTATATGACCCAATTTGGGCTGATATTTGACCTGTTTGACCTAATATGTGACCCCATATAAAATTGAGGGTGTATATTGTATCAGATGTGAACTAACCCGATACATAAAAGTTGGTATGTATCGGATATGTCTGATATTTAAAACCAAGGTTGTAGGTTCAATCCCTGCATAGCCATAAAAACCAAGGTCGCAGATTCGTCTCCGTCTTTAAGCTTCTATTTATACGGGAAGTTGATCAAATTTTTTTGTTTTTGTTTTGCTTGTTGCCTTTTCAATTGAGTATTTAATGCGTTTTGCTTTGGATGCTATCCAGAAGTAGGAGGCCTTCTAATCCTCTGGGATGTTGAATGGGAGAAAAGAAAGGTTGGTTCTCAAACGAACTCTTTAGGTTCATTTTTCCTTCTTATACTCACCTTGTTAAAATATATATTCCTCTTTATACTGTTTTGGGCATCCTCTCTTATTTTTTTCTTAGTATTTACATTTTACAAAGCAATAATTTCAGTTCACTTACACATGTATGAATTGTCTATATATGTGCCTGTTTTTATTCTTTGTACATATTAACAAATAACGCTTAAGATAATTTTATGATTGATTTTGGGTTTTCCCAGACCAGAGAAAACACTTGGCATATATAATTGACTGTGACTCAACTTATTAAAAATGACTTTTTTTTACATCTTTTGCATGATTTGATGGTAGGTTTCTTAATGGCATTGTGCCTGCTAAGCATAGTGACAATTTTCTCCGAATTCACGGAAACAGGGGTCGAACAAAACTGTAGCAAAATTTCAGTGATTTTTCTAAAATGGTCGAAATTTCTTTAGTTTTGACGAAATTTTGCTGAAATTAATGATTTTAAAATTTTTAACCATTCTTAAATAATGACTTGAATTCACCCCCTACCGAAATAATGCCAAAAATGAAATGTTTCACTCAGCTGCCAAGTATCTCGCTCAATATGCATCATCTTTTCATAAAAATCAAGCTTTTGCTGCGCATTGTGTTATGATGCTTTCCCCCTTACCAATGCCACATGTCGTGCATTGCTTATGTTTTCATCTTCATGTTGGAATTACTGCAACCAAAAACTCGAAATACTCGACCCGTAATTTTCTTTCTTAATAATCAAAATTAGAGTTCGCCTCAATTGGACTAGGCATTCGCTTTTTCCAGCTCTATGTAAGTTTCAACTTCCAGCATTTTCCTCTATTGTTACAACTGGTGGCCCCAATTCAAATCTTTAGTTGAGCATATATCTTTGCATGAATGTGTTTCCATTTCATCATTGACCTCTCAATCAATTCTTAGGTCAACGAGGACAGGAATGCTGTTAGAAGAGCTGAAGGGGCTGGCTTCAAAGCAATTGCCCTCACTGTTGATACCCCAAGACTTGGTCGCAGGGAAGCCGATATCAAGAACAGGTATGATGGACCTTATCATTCGTTTACACCTAGTCATATTATTGTATGGTCATGAGAAATGTACACTAACTGGACATGCTAAAAGATCTTTTGGCATGCTATTTGATGGGTGAATCAAAGCCTAGTTAAGGGAACTTGCTCCGATCAATACTCTGGAGTTTTCCGTAAAATCTTCTTTTGATTTGATTTGTCCATTCGCTCCAAAACCTGACTAACTTTTTAGTCTCAAGGAAGAGTTGCCCAAAACTTCTTGAAATGGAGCAAATATATGATAAACCTGGCGGCTTCAATAAGTGAGTCATGTAAGTCAACCCGACTCGTGTTTGCTGGAGTCCAAGTTCTTGTGTAAACCTTTATATATGCTCTTCATACTTATATTCTCCTAAGAATTAAAAATCTCTTTTTAATAAATCTGTCCTGTAGATTTACTTTACCTCCCTTTCTGACTCTGAAAAATTTTTAGGGCCTGGACCTTGGCAGATGCCTGGTAACGAGGTTAAGAGTTTCATTTGAAAAAAAATAAATGTTAAACAATATTAATCTGGGAATTTAGCACGAGGGCCGGTTTTGACAGAAGTTCTAATTATATTAGATTAGATTAATGGGGTTGCTTCTAAGTGAAAATAACCAAAGTGGTAATATCATATGCTATTCATGGTGAGTATTTTGGTTTATGAATTTTACAAATTTATTTTGTAAAATATCAAACTTCAGCAATGTCATCCCTCATGGAATGCATTAAAAGAAAACCAACATACAACGGCACCAAAAAAACTAATCTACCATTTTAGAGCTTCGGCAATGCCATCACCCCAGAATAGCAGACTAGAGACAAAGAAACTACCTAAAAACAAGACTAGGAAGGCCCAATCGATCATCATGCAAACAGAGCCTAACCTTGAGACTACAATCCTTTAAACCCTCAAAGAAAGTATGTCTGCCTGAGATATTAGCCTGAGAGGCTAGGGCATCAGCCACTTTGTTTACTTCTTTGAAGATGCGCTTGAAAGTCCAAGAGATGAGTTGAAGCAGCAAGTGACATTCCCTAATTATATTTTCCATCTTCCATGGGTAATTATAATAAGGGAAACCTTGAACCAAAATTTACGAATCAGATTCAATGTGAATTTGTTAGATGCCCATTTGCCGCACCATTCTAATACCATCAAGAAGCCTCAATAATGTTATTCAACCCATCACCATAGAAATTAACAAAGGCACATATAAAAGCACTAGATTTCTCTCGAATAATTCCACCACCAGCACTCCTTGAGTTATTCACGGAACTCGATCCATCTATATTAAGCTTGAGGCTTTCATCTGGAGGGTACCATTTGGTCCATCTAACTTTGGGGCTTGGAATAGACATGTTAGCAATTCCCAGATGTTGCAGCATATCATTCACCCCATGCATGTTGACTTCTCAAAGGAAATTCAGAATTTTGAAGCTCTTTGAACCGTAGGGAAACTTTGCTAATAATATCATTAATCTGAACCAGACCACCTTCAAATCTCGCTTTGTTCCTCGTAATCCAAATACACCATAGACTAAGCCAAGGGATCATTCCTTTGATAATGTTGATCTGATTACATTTACAATTAGTATCCCAGCCACTAACTTGGTGCTTTAGGTTGGTGGGACTGATGTCAACTTGAAGGACCCCAGCAAAGTGGTCCCTAAGGGGCGTAGAAATAGGACATTCAAGAACAAGTGAATAATAGATTCCTCAGCCGCATTGAACAAGTTACACCTTGAGGGTAGGGGAACATTTCTTGATTGGATGGTGGAGTCAACTACAATGGCTTCATTTTAGGGGAACTTTTCTTGATTGGATGGTGCAGTCAACTGCAATGGCTTCATTTAGGAACTTCCACCTAAAAACCTTTTGTTTAGTTGGGAGGGAACTGCTCCAAAAGAATCACCACAAGGTGTTGGAGGGATGAGATCCACGGATAAGGTTCCTAGTTGAATTGACAGAGAATTTACTTTTAGCATTGAGTTTAGTTCAACAAGCCATGTTAGTCAGAATGTAAGTAAATCTCAATCAAAGTTGTTTCTGGTCCTACTTAAAACAACTTTCATTGTGTTTTGTGTCTAAAAATAGCAGATGCAAGCTCATATTTTCCTTTTCCCATTCCTAAAATTATATCCAATTAAAGCACAATCTTATCCCTCTTTTAGCCCCTAGTTGTTGCCCTGTTTAAGGCCCAATGAATCCCTTTATTAAACTTTGTTTGGGCCTTTTGAATCTGAACCTGCCCAGCCCAAGTTTAAGCTCAGTTCCAGCCCTAATCTCTATTGGATTACTGGCACATGCATCATAAATTTCTTTGAGATTTCAATGGAAGGTCTCAGTAACTCCCCAGTCAAGGGTTTAATTCTCTGTTCACATGGGTTTTTCTGAATTCTTTCTATCCAGGACAACTGCATATGGCGATGTACACAACAGACTAATGAAGAATTATGAATCCATTCCTCAATGGTGGTTCCACATATTCTCAGTTTTGATGGTGTCTTTGGCAATTCTCATCTGTGAAGGTTTTGGAAAACAGCTCCAACTTCCTTATTGGGGAGTTTTACTAGCATGCACTGTCTCTGATTTAATGTTTTCTTTATCTCTCTAACAGAGGGCTGGGCTTACCTGATGTACTATACAATTGACTGCAACAATGAATGCTTAAAATGGGATGATTTAAATGGAAAAAAATAATATGATGAGTAGGTGTTCAAACCACTTTCTTATTTGTAAATGATGGGCACATTTATTCGTCCTTTACAAGAGCCAGCCCTGTATTAGTTAGAAGATGCATTTGAATTGGCTATTGTAACGACCCGACTTTTCCAATCCTTACGGTATAGGAAAGGCCGGTTCATCAACTTATTGATTTCTCAATAAGCCGTATTCAAACAGAGGCCGGCACATAACAATGATCTAAAACAGAGGCAAAGCAGAGATAATTCATAATTCAAAAGCTTGTAATAACAAATCTATCACGATGAGGAACCAAAAGGAACCACCGGTGATGGCCAATCCAACACCTAAACTAATGGTTCACGATGATGGTTCCTCAAGTGATATCAAAAAGAACAAAATAAGGCCTAGGGCCCAATATTCAAAACAATATTCAGACAAAATACCAAAATACAGGATCTAAAGGTCAAGGGAAGAACTCCTCAGCAGGCAAGTCTAATTCCTCCTCAGGAATATAATCAGAATCCTCCAAATCCTCAGATCCCAAATCAGTCTCAGCACCTGTGACGTATAGTCGAGGGTGAGCTAACAGCAAAGCCCAATAGAGGAAACAAATCTATTTGTATTTCATTATAAGTAAAGGTTTTCAAAAGACAGAATTCGGATCAAATATGGTTTTCAAATGATGCTTTGCAAACGAAATCTCCAGTTCTAATCTTGAGTTAAAACTGAATACATAAATCTGATGTGTTCGAAAATCTTCTGAATTAGTATGCTTCTTGTCGTAAATTTATAACTTAATTATATCTCTCAAATTCCTATAGCATGAGAGCAAAGTGTATACCGATGGGAAGACCCTACTGACCATCGTCGTTCATGAACCCTTTTTCTGAATGCAACAAGCCCCTACGCAATGAGGGAAACTTGCGCCAAAGTTATACCGTCAACACGGTTGGTAGAATCTAGGGCATCGTTCTGACGTACCTCAAATCAAATGCAATTGCTAACACATATCAAGGCTTATTATTCATATCATATACTGATTTTTCAAAGTTCTGATTCAAAGATTAACTGAGGTTCTGAGGTTCGAATTACAAAGTTCTTAATTTTAGCAAAGTATCCATGCTGAGGTTCTGATGTCCATAACAGATTTCAAATACATGCTGATGTTAATAACAGATTTCAAATACATGCTTCTCAAGAGAAATAGTCAAAACAGTCCCTACTTATAATAGAATACAAATAATGTGTAGGGTTCCCCTACCTTAACAAAGAGCTTCAAAAATCACGCATAAACAGTCCTCACCAAGGACTCCCAACAGTCAAAACCTACATATATTAACACTTTCAGTGTTAATATAAGACAAAAAAAATCAAACTAAAACTTGCAGATTAAAAATCCAATAAAAATTCTGAATGCCAAAAACAGGACAGAAACAGAATTTGTGGGTCAAATCTGAAATTCGATGGTCGAATTCAATTTCGACCCTTGAATTCAAAACTGCACATCAGTCCCAAAAATGGGAAAATGCGCACATCGATGCAGCCGCCAGTTTTAGATTGAACCACGACCATCGGATCACCTGATTTTCTAAGCGGTCCCAAAATGGGAAAAATCGCACATCGATGCTGTGGCCGCCAGTTTTACATTGAACCACGACCATCGGATCACGATTTTCTAAGCAGGTCCCAAAAATGGGAAAAATCGCACATCGATCTGTGGCCATCAGTTTTTTAATTGAACCCACGACCATCGGATCACCTGATTTTCTGCAGTCCCAAAAATGGGAAAAATCGCACATCGATCTGTGGCCATCAGTTTAGATTGAACCCACCATGTCTTCTTTAATTCTAAACAAAACATAAACAAAATAACACAAGGAGGTTTCATCGACCTACCTCTTGTAGTTTAAACCGTTGATTCAAGCTCCAAGCTCCAAGTTCCATGGTTGATTTTCACTTGTCCATCATAAAAAAGCGACCACGACCATTAGATCACGATTTTCTCACTCTCACATCACTCTTCTCTTTCAATATATCAAAGCTGATCCTAAGACAATTTCAAAGCTAATCAATGGTTGAGATGTGAAGAGGAGGTCTCAATCTCTCTAGATCTAGGATCAAACGAGCAAGGTCTTTAGAAGCTTAAATTCCAACGAGAGTGGGAGAGTTAATCTTCTCTTGCACTCTCTCTCTCTTATAACCAAACCTAAGCAACTATAATATCTAGATTTTTTGTATTTGTAACTTATCCACTTAAGTTGAGAACATATCTGGTGTTAACCACCAACACCAACCCAATAGTATAAGTTATCGATTTCATGACTTGCACACCTCTCGAGACCAACTCCTTTGGCCATTAGTCTTACCATAGCCTTAGCTTACCAAAAGTCCAAAAATATTCTACAGTATTTTCCGGGCACGCTTACCGAGGTAAACGAAAATATGCCAAAAATATCAGGGATATTACATTCACCCCTCCTTAGGAATTTTCGTCCTCGAAAATTGAAGACAACACACACCACAAAAAGGAAACGAAACAGAAACAAGGTGCACAGTGCGATGGGCTCACAGGGCACGCAAGTCAAGGGATGAAATCCGTAGTAACATGGATGTACTACATGTGGCACCTGAAGGGCCATAGTGGGTTGCATCCGTACATGGATGCCCACCCCGAGTGTCACGTGCCGGGAAACCGTCACACCATGACGTAGAAAAGCAACACACAAAAGAACTAAACAAACAAGGATCCTACCACAAAATAGATATAGTACTGAAGGGACAGGCCCACACACGGAAATGTAACAGGCCAACAAAAAGCCAGAAGGTGCTAACAGAATTCATAGCCAACGTGTACTCACCGAACAACCAAAACTAGCAAAACAGAGCCAAAACAGAAAATATAGATGGAAAGGCAAAAGTTAGAACCACCAGGTTGCAAGATAATGCATGCAATAAGAAAATAAATACATGCCCCAAAAATGATGGGGTTGCTCCCAGATTGGAGGGGACACAGGTCAGAAAGTGGGTGTGGGGGTGGTGGAGCCAACTAAGTAGGTGGTCATGGCGGCTTGTGGGCGGGCTGAGAGTGGCAGAAACCAGTCAGATATAAAATACAGGTCCAAAACCCAACAAGAGAGCTGCAAATGCACAACCTCGCGAGCTAAAGCCCTCCTCATGAGCTGAAAAGCTCTGCTGCGCGAGCTTAAAACACCGACCTCGCGAGAGTTTAAACCTCTGGAATTTTGAGCAATCACCCATGACAGAACCTCTGTCATAAATGAAGTGCACCAACCCTATCATTGGTGGCTGAAACTGCCACAAATGTTTCTGTCATAAATCCACCTACCCCTGAATTCTGGCAATGTTTCTCAGGCATAAAGTGTTGGTAAACATTTATGATAAGTTAAAAAAAATAAAAAAGTATTTTTTTTTTTTTTGGCTGAAACTGCCTATGACAGTTTAGGAAAATAAACCAACAATGTGCTCAGGCTGAAAAATTTTGCAACACACCTGAAATTTTAATACACCTGAGTATGTTTAACACATCGGAAATTTTCAAAATGGACAAAAATTTTGAAATCTATAATTGATCTGTGGGTCTAAATGGACCTAGTTTGAGCCCGTTGTATCCCAATCATGAACTCGGATCATGAGCAAAGCGATGTGAGGCAAATGGCGGCAGATCGGATCATGACAATGAGATTTTGATCATGATGGACCATAACACACCGAATTTGGTCTAAGGTCCCAAAATTATTCTGATGTCCATAGCGAGGGACGCTTATACGACCGACCGAGAAAATAACGTGATCGACCACAAGTTCTCACAGAAATAATTTTATATTTCTATATAAAACCATGAATGATAATATTGATATATATAACCAAATGATTACATATAATGGAAAATATCATAGTCCACACAAAATGAAAAAATTCAAGCAAATAGGCTCGGAAATTGGTCCCGGAGCTCAGCTTCACGCTCCCAAGTGGCTTCCTCCGGTGTGTGATTCCGCCATTGTACAAGAACCAAAGGAATCCTTTTAGTGCGTAGGATCTGCTCCTTGCGATCCAAAATCTGAATTGGGTCCTCAATCACCTTCAAACCATCCTGAAGCTCGATGGGTTGGTAACCAAGCACGTGAGTCGGGTCACGTATGTATCGACGGAGCATCGAAACATGAAAGACATTGTGCATGCTAGACAATTGCGAAGCGCCACTCGATATGCAACCTCTCGACTCGACTTAAAATTTCAAAAGGCCCAACGTATTTAGGACTCAACTTCCTCGCTTCCAACCTCATAACGCCAGAGGCGAAATCAACAAAGACATTCAAGGCCAACTGAAAAATTAATTATTAGTGTAAATCGGACATGGACTATAAACCAAGTGAAAATACACTTTAAGGCGCTTAACTACCTCAAAATCCACGTGTCGCCTCTTGAGATCAACAGTAGCTCTTTTGGCGACTACGAGCTACTCGTAGTCGCCGTATCAACCGAACTGTCGCGCTCAACTATCTCAGTCCAATAATGAGCTTCTCACCCACTTCTTCCCCGGTTTAACGGCGATCGACACCGCCTCCCATATAAAGCCTCAAACGGAGCCATACCAATGCTAGCACGAAAGCTATTGTTGTGGCGAACTCAATCAAAGGCAAGTGTTGGTCCCATGACCGTGAAAATCCAACATGCAAGCTCTCAACATGTCCTCAATAACTGATTCACTCGCTTCGACCGGCCATCCGTCTGTGGGTGAAATGCAGAACTAAAGTCAAGAGGAGAACCCATTCCCTCCTGAAATTTCTGCCAAAAGTGTGAAGTAAACAACGGGTCTCTGTCTGACACAATACTAGCTGGTATCCCATGCAGTCTAACAATCTCCTTCAAGTATAATTCTGCAAGTCTACTAGTATGAGATATTGTATGGCGGGAAATGAGCAGGGTCGTACCCATCGACAATAACCTAAATGGCATTGTTTTTCCTCAGTTTTTAAACCTAAGATGAAGTCCAGCGAAATGGCTCCCCATTTCCATTCAGGCACAGGTAAAGGCTGTAATAACCCTGCTGGATTCTGATGATCAACCTTAACCTGCTGACAAACCAGGCACCGCGATACGTACTCAGCGACGTCGCGTTTCAAACCTCGCCACCAGAAACTCTTCATCAAGTCCTGATACATCTTAATGCTACCAGATGTATGGCATACATGGATTTGTGAGCCTCTTCTAGAATAGTGTCCCAAGCTCGAGCTTGTTTCAAGACACATACACGGTCCATTTAAACAACAAGGTTCCATCTGCTCAATGGAGAAATCCTTCTTGCCGCCATTCTCGACATCTCGCCTAATCGCCATTAGCTCATCATCGGTCATCCAAGCTTAATATTCTCAAGAGCGAGGGCGAGTACAAGAGTAGCCATCAATGCTCCCGAGCCTTTTACATCAAACCGTGAGTCCCAAAGCCATATCTTCCAATAGCTTCCATCGTGAATCCGCTCACAAGATGTGATAATCGAGTCAAGACCTTCATCGAGAGCATCAAGAACGACATTTGCCTTTCCCGGATGGTAATCAATCGAGCAATCATAATCTTCAAAACTCCATCCATCGTCCGCCTCATGTTCAAGTCCTTCTGAGTGAACAGGTACTTGAGACTCTTATGATCGGGGAATATATCAAATATCTCACCGTAGAGGTAATGTCGCCAGATCTTGAGAGCGAATATAATCGCCGCTAACTTCGAGATCATGCGCTTGGATAATTTCTCTCATGGTCCTTCAACTGCTAGAACCATAAGCAATAACCCGCCGTGTTGATTAAGCACGCACCTAATCCGCCATAAGAAGCATCAACTTTGTACATGGCGAAGCCTCCTCTGGAAGGTATAGCAAAGTCTTTGTAGTCAAGCGACGCTTCAACTCCACGAAAACTCGCTCACCTGCTCATCAATCGAACTTTGCATTCTTTCTTGTAAGGTATGTAGCGGACGGATAATTTCGAGAAACCCTCGACAAATCTCCGATAGTACCCTGCCAAACCAAGAAAACTCCGGACTTCTGTAACCGTCGTAGGCTGTTCCCAGTTCACCACATAATCGATCTTTGTAGGATCCACTGAAATGCCTGACTCCGAGACAACATGGCCTAAGAAACTGACCTGATCTAGCCAAAACTCACACTTGCTGAGTTTGGCATATAACTGATGGTCCCTGAGTGTTTGAAGAGCCATCCTTAGATGTTGCACATGCTCCTCTCTGGTTTTCGAATAGATGAGGATGTCATCTACGAAAACTACCACAGATTTGTCAAGATGTGGTTTGAACACCCTGTTCATCAGATCCATGAAAGATGCAAAGATTTGTCAATCCAAATGGCATCACTAGAAACTCATAGTGGCCATAACGCCATCCAAACGCAGTTTTGGATATATCTTCCACCTTGATCTTGAGCTGATGATAGCCTGACCTCAGATCGATCTTTGAAAAGAATTTGGCACCTTGCAATTGATCAAACAAGTCATCTATCCGCGGAAGAGGATAACGATTCTTAATCGTCATCTTGTTGAGCTGCCTATAATCGATACACAGACGCATCGATCCATCCTTCTTTTTCACAAATAGAACCGGTGCACCCCAAGGAGAAACACTCGGTCGAATAAAGCCTTTGTCTAACAACTCCTGAAGCTGTTCCTTGAGCTCCTTCAACTCAGCAGGCGCCATTCGATAAGGAGCCTTGGACAATGGTTCTGTACCCGGAGCTAAGTCGATCGCAAACTCAATCTCTCGGTCCGGTGGCAATCCAGGTAATTCGTCAGGAAAAACATCGGGAAACTCACTAACTACTGTAAGAAGTGCAATGTCCCGATCTTTCTCCTTACTATCTTGCAAGTAAGCAAGATATCCACAGCATCCGTTCCTCATCATGCGCTCAGCTCTGATGGCTGAAATAATAGGTGCAACGCTCGATTTGACTCCGAAAATCGAAAGGATTTCATCTTCGGTGGTCGGAAGGTTACGATCTTCCGTAAGTAAATCCCACATTCGCATGGTATGCGACAACCAATCCATCCGAGAATCACGTCGAACCTCGCCATTTTCAGCGTAATCATGTCGGTCATTGTCTCGTGGTCATCAACCATCACGATCACAGATTTGCACCGTATCCGCGGCCGACCGAGCTTCCGTAGGAACTTTCACATCCAAGACAAACGCAAGGGGTTTGGGTACGATGCCCATCTTCTCGAGAGAAAAGAGGAGTAATGAGAGTGACTAGACCCGTGGTCTATTAGTACTGTGCTTCAATTTTACTTGAGTCGCCTCCACAACTCATCATAAGTGTACCTTAATTAAAAAGTTTGTCATTACTTATATATACTTATATGCAATGATTTTATTGTATTTTCAATTTATTGACAGAATATATAATTGAATCAATATAATTAATACCAAAAGTAAAATCTGAACTTTAAAATACCAAGACTCGACCTTGACTGTGGGCATTGACTTCTGCGTAGAGGTCTGCCGTCAGTAAGTCCTTTCTCAACATCAGGACAATCCTTGATCATATGACCAACCAGTCCACACCTGAAGCATCCTCCAGTATTCCGTCTACAATCCTCAGTTTTATGTGGTTTCCCACATCTTGCACACAATGAAGTAGAAACAGGAGTAACTGCTGATCCCTTTGTTGAACCTTGAGCCACAGAAGCTCCACTCCCAGTAGTGCTCCCAGCTCTGAATGGTTGTCCTGGTGACGAACTCTGCGGTCTCTGATATGAAGACGTCACTGGTCCTGAAGCAACAGCTGGTCTAGAGTATGATGGCTGACTAGGGTAGGGAGGAGGTCTCGAGAACCTTGGCTTTTTGTTCACCTGCCCTGAAGCACTCTGCTGTCCCTGGCCAAACCGATTCTTATTTCCCTGCTCTCGCCTCAAGTATTGTTTTTGAATGTCCTCCTCTGCTATGAGGGCCTTTGTCATGACGCCAGCATACGTCTCCATCTCCCACATAGACACCCTCTCCTGAATGTTCGACCTCATTCCTCTCTGAAATTTCTGAGCTCTCATCAGCTCAGTGGCCACGTGCAAGGGTGCAAATCTGGAGAGTCTATCAAACTCAGCGCCGTACTCGCGCACAGACATCTCATCCTGTTTCAGCTCAATGAACTGGACCTCCCACTGATGACGTACGATCTTTGGAAAATACTGATCGTTGAACGTCTCCACAAACTCTGCCCAAGTCCATGGAGTATTAGGATAGTCCTGCTCTCTCATCCTAGAAACAGACTTCCACCACGGACTGGCCTCTCCCAAAAGTTTGAAAGATGCCCAGCGTACTTTCTCAACATCATACTGCTGCAACACTTCAAATATCTTCTCGATCTCATCAAGCCACGCTTGGCTTCCATCGGATCCTGCCTGAGAATGTAGGAGGTCTCATCCTCCGAACTCGCAAATCCTCTGGCTGATGTCCTGGCTGCCAAAGATCTCCTGTCTCTATCAATGGCTGCATCTGTTGAGCCATGTTGGTGGCCAAGGCTGCCAAGACTGGTCCACATTTCTCCCCGTGGCCTACCAGCTCCTGTGGCCTCGCATTCGCACTGGCAACTCTTACTCATCGTGAGGTACCTACACCCTCACGTGGTCCCTCTACCTCGGCCTCGCCTCGAATCAGGAGGCATGCCGATCTGTCATTGTTGAAAAGCAATAACAATTGATCGAAGATTGTCAAGACAATCTATCCCTAGTCCTAAGACTACGAACCTAGAGCATAGCTCGATACCAATAACGACCGACTTTTCCAATCCTTACGGTATAGGAAAGGCGGTTCATCAACTTATTGATTTCTCAATAAGCCGTATTTAAACAGAGGCCGCACATAACAATGATCTAAAAGCAGAGGCAAAGGAGATAATTCATAATTCAAAAGCTTGTAATAACAAATCTATCACGATGAGGAACCAAAAGGAACCACGGTGATGGCCAATCCAACACCTAAACTAATGGTTCACGATGGTTCCTCAAGTGATATCAAAGAACAAAAATAAGGCCTAGGGCCCAATATTCAAAACAATATTCAGACAAAATACCAAAATACAGGATCTAAAGGTCAAGGGAAGAACTCCTCAGCAGGCAAGTCTAATTCCTCCTCAGGAATATAATCAGAATCCTCCAAATCCTCAGATCCCAAATCAGTCTCAGCACCTGTGACGTATAGTCGAGGGTGAGCTAACAGCAAAGCCCAATAGAGGAAACAAATCTATTTGTATTTCATTATAAGTAAAGGTTTTCAAAAGACAGAATTCGGATCAAATATGGTTTTCAAATGATGCTTTGCAAACGAAATCTCCAGTTCTAATCTTGAGTTAAAACTGAATACATAAATCTGATGTGTTCGAAAATCTTCTGAATTAGTATGCTTCTTGTCGTAAATTTATAACTTAATTATATCTCTCAAATTCCTATAGCATGAGAGCAAAGTGTATACCGATGGGAAGACCCTACTGACCATCGTCGTTCATGAACCCTTTTTCTGAATGCAACAAGCCCCACGCAATGAGAAACTTGCAAAGTTATACCGTCAACACGGTTGGTAGAATCTAGGGCATCGTTCTGACGTACCTCAAATCAAATGCAATTTCTAACACATATCAAGGCTTATTATTCATATCATATACTGATTTTTCAAAGTTCTGATTCAAAGGTCTGATTCAAAGATTAACTGAGGTTCTGAGGTTCGAATTACAAAGTTCTTAATTTTAGCAAAGTATCCATGCTGAGGTTTTGATGTCCATAACAGATTTCAAATACATGCTGATGTTAATAACAGATTTCAAATACATGCTTCTCAAGAGAAATAGTCAAAACAGTCCCTACTTATAATAGAATACAAATAATGTGTAGGGTTCCCCTACCTTAACAAAGAGCTTCAAAAATCACGCATAAACAGTCCTCACCAAGGACTCCCAACAAATAAACTCATATATATTAACACTTTTCGTTAATATAAGACAAAAAAAATCAAACTAAAACTTGCAGATTAAAAATCCAATAAAATTTTCTGAATGCCAAAAACAGGACAGAAACAGAATTTGTGGGTCAAATCTGAAATTCGATGGTCGAATTCAATTTCGACCCTTGAATTCAAAACTGCACATCAGTCCCAAAAATGGGAAAAATCTGCACATCAGTCTGTGGCCATCAGATTTTAGATTGAACCACAGCCATCAGATCACACAGATTTTCTAAACAGTCCCAAAAATGGGAAAAATCTGCACATCAGTCTGTGGCCATCAGATTTTAGATTGAACCACAGCCATGTCTTCTTTAATTCTAAACAAAACATAAACAAAATAACACAAGGAGGTTTCATCGACCTACCTCTTGTAGTTTAAACCGTTGATTCCAAGCTCCAAGCTCCAAGTTCCATGGTTCAGATTTTCACTTCAGTCCATCATAAAGAAACGACCACAGCCATTAGATCACACAGATTTTCTCACTCTCCACATCACTCTTCTCTTTCAATATATCAAACTGATCCTAAGACAATTTCAAAGCTAATCAATGGTTGAGATGTGAAGAGGAGGTCTCAATCTCTCTAGATCTAGGATCAAACGAGCAAGGTCTTTAGAAGCTTAAATTCCAAAGAGAGTGGGAGAGTTAATCTTCTCTTGCACTCTCTCTCTCTTATAACCAAACCTAAGCAACTATAATATCTAGATTTTTTGTATTTGTAACTTATCCACTTAAGTTGAGAACATATCTGGTGTTAACCACCAACACCAACCCAATAGTATAAGTTATCGATTTCATGACTTGCACACCTCTCGAGACCAACTCCTTTGGCCATTAGTCTTACCATAGCCTTAGCTTACCAAAAGTCCAAAAATATTCTACAGTATTTTCCGGGCACGCTTACCAAGGTAAACGAAAATATGCCGAAAATATCAGGGATATTACAGCTATGATCATACAGGTTAGTCATCATACTTGATAGGCACTTAGAAGCTTTTGTCTTAATCGCCCATGAGTTTATTTCCTATCCATCTGATCACGTTGCAGTTTGAAGATTTTGCAAACCACAATGCCTTTTGAGTTACTCGAGAAATATAGAAAGAGTCATCTTGTCTTCAATGACAACATACAGGCAACATGATGGGTATTCAGCCATGGAAAGTAACTTTGCTGTTTGTCACCATATATTAAATTAACTAATTGAGAACTGTATTTTAAATATTATTATTGGTTTATTTTGACAATTCTAATCAATGGGTTAATTATTCTATCATTGCAAGGGACATCTTCTGTTCTAGCATACTTAAATGTTAATCTTGTGCTTATTGATGCTCCTGGTTTAGTAGTAACTAGTAAGCCATACTTAAATGTTTCAGACCATAAAGTAGATTTTTTCAACTTTTGTTAGCTTCTCAAAATACATGTCTAGTGCTGAATCTAGCTACTCAAGCTATCAAAATTTTCCTTCTGTATGCCACATTGCAAGTTTGGAACGTTGAGGTCGCAAATTATCCATCTTACACGTAAAAATTAAAATTTTTAAAAAGACAAGAAAACACTCGGACAGTTAGGATCCATCTGAACTGAATGCCACTTCTCCCACTCTGGCCAGATTCAACAAGTAGAATGCTTCAGATAAATGAATGCATGTGCCACATGTACACTAGAGATTAACTAAACATCACGTACTATTTTGGTCTTTTAACCTTTATGCTGACAATTTTCAGTTAACTAGTTTGTAGACTTATTCGACCAAATTATATGTTCTGGTCTATGGTTAAAACTACTTACGATGATGACGAAGAAGAAGATGATGAAGATCTAGATGACGAGGTTGATTTTGTATTGACGAAGCTTTGAGAGCCATGGGTGATAACCATGAAGAAAATGATTTCGAACTCGACGAATTTGAACATTCCATGAACAAGATGTCAATCACTCGGAGGAATTCCTTCAAAAATGGGTTGACCAGCGAGTTTGATATTCTTTCTCGAATGCCCGCCAAAAGCAGACCTTCTACTAGTCCTTGGTGATTGAATTTTGCTTCTTTTTTTTTGGTTTCTCGAAGCTCTTAATTTATCATTAAGAGTAGGCAGTTTTGCAGAGTGATGGAGCTGGCGGTCATCCGAACCAGTCATTGGAGGGTTGTATCAAAATTAGGGAATGATTTAATCATTTTTTTTTCTTCTCTCATGTAAATTCGACGACACAAACTGCGAAAAGTTGAATTTTTAACTTTCCGTTCTTTACGCTGCTGCTATGTATCACATTTTTCGAATGGAACAACGATTTTGATGGTGTTTATTGAGTTCTTAAACTTGGTAATAGATTTTTTTATGGATTTCTTTGTAGAAGATTTTTGTAATATGTATCTATACTGGAAGGTTGACAATATTGCAATCTTGAGGTCTCCGGTGCAATCCCAGCATGCCCAAAAAAAAAAAAAAAACTTGCTGATTTAATGATTAAGTGGGTTGCTAATTAGTGACTTATTAACTTGAATT
This sequence comes from Chloranthus sessilifolius, assembly GCA_021018995.1. Lineage (NCBI taxonomy): Eukaryota > Viridiplantae > Streptophyta > Magnoliopsida > Chloranthales > Chloranthaceae > Chloranthus > Chloranthus sessilifolius. The sequence continues at coordinate 150,064,879 of CM037589.1, forward strand.
TATTGAGCAATTCATATGCTAAATGTAACTTGTGAGTGAGTTGCCAGGTTTAGTGCTCCCTATGAACTGTCAGTAAGTAACTTGTGTTTATTGATCAATGTGAATGTTGTCAGGTTTAGTGCTCACTATGAACTGTCAGTGAGTAACTTGTTGTGTTATTGATCAATGTGAACAAGTTAGTGAGTAATCAATGTGACTGATGAAAATGGTTCAGCTATGACAGCCATCACTGAGTGACCATTTTTTGCTTGCTTCTGCTACAATTTGTAAGTAGTGATCACAGTTTGACTTGTTCATCTATGGCAATAATCAATGTGCTCATTTCGTTGATTTTTTTTTCCAAATTTTCTGGGTCATGTCAAACATATTTCATGCACAGTAGATCTTTGTTTATGTGGCTTCTTATTAGAATTGTAGATCTTTCTTATTTTCAACATTTGCTAATTGTTTGCTTGAATGCTTGGCTTCTTATTTATTTATATTATTTTTATTTTTTATTTTGCTGTAGGTTTTAATGCGGAGACTGTTGGATACGAAAACATTAGCAGTGGTTGCCTTCAGGACTAAAGTCTTCCATCCAAACATAAACAATAATGGGAGCATCTGCTTAGACATACTTAAAGAGCAGTGGAGTCCTGCACTCACCAGTTCAAAGGTACTTTTCAGAACTTAGGCCACTGTTACATAGGGGTGCAGTTGGGTTGGGTTGATCTGACTTGCAACGGGGTGGGCTTGGGTTCAGAATTCTGACACATCGGATCATATTGGAAATTCCAAACCAAGTGGGGTTCGGGTTGAGGTTTCTGACTCGAACCTGTTTATGGGAAAATGACCCATTTTCAGGATAATATTCTATATGAGATTTGAGGTGTGTAATTCACATGCATATGCTTAATCCCATTGCTCACTTCCGATATTCATTTAGAATGCTCATGCTAGATATGAGTTGACTACATCACATATAATCTGTTTTTTTTGTTGCTTATAATATTCTATTTTTTAGTGTCTCATTGTGATGGGAAATTAATCTCATATATGCAGGTCAATCCTGGTGGTGTAGATTCGTGGAAGTGAAAGAGCCCATTTGCAGTTTCTATAGGTTCTCATTCTCTGAGGCTCATATCCAAGATCATGTACTTTTTATGCACTCATTCTTGATTTATAGGTTTAATTGCATTTTTAGTTTTGGACCTCGACCTGTTATCCACTTTTGGACCTGACCTGGATCTGTTAAAAAAATGATATACCTATATATTGTGTAGCAAACAAGTACCGGGTTGGGTTCGGGTCGAGTTTGGGCTAACTTGAATACAACCTATTTATATAACAAGTCAATATTTTCAACCCGACTTATTAGATGGAAATCATCAATATATCAGTTTAATGATGTTCTCCTTTTGATTTCAGGCGAAACTTTCCGATTTGAAGCTCACCTCAAACGAATCACTAGGGGACAGAGACACTTAGCAGGAGAGGCGAAGAAAATTTAATTTTTTTTCTTTTATTTTGAAAATGGGTCATGGGATCCTTAGATTATTAACTCTCTTTCTTTTCTTCTTCTTTTTGTTTGAATAAAAGGATTGGATATGTAGAATTTAAATTGTTTGACTGATTTGAAATATTGGATCATAGGTTGCGATGCAACCTTTTGTTTGAATAAAAGAATTGGGCATCTATTTTTTTTATTAATGACAGTGAATGATTTGCATTTGAGTTGAATGGATGTGTTGAAATATGAGATCAATAGCTTTTTTTTCTTTATATGATTTTTTTTAAAGCATAAAAAAATTGCATTAAAAAATTATTATTTAAAAAAAAATTGCATAAAAAATCGTCGACGTAATTTTGTTTAAAAAAATTTGCATAAAAAAACCACTACTCAAAGCAGTGATATTTTTTCTATAACTATTGAGAGCAGTCGTTGTTGAAGTTCATAAACCACTGTCGTGTACAGTGGTAAAAAAAAACCACTGCTTTCTTTACAACTGTTTAAGGCCGTGATTTTTTTGACTTTTTCACGTAGTGGTTCTTTAAGTCACCCGTGATTGAAAGTATGGTAGGTTTGAGTAAGGATTGTGTGCCACAAGATGGCTTAGCACATCCTCTCTCTCTCCAACACTTGATTAGGTGGTGAATTCTTATTTTAAAGAGTCCAGAGAACTTTTAAAACTGATCTTTGTTTGATGTTTAAACATGAAATTGTTTGATCTTTGTTCGAGTTTTTAAAGTTATGAACTTGAAGCTTGTTGAAAACTATGGCATGAAACTTATGGGTTTTAAACTCTCTTTAAAGGTGTTTTCAAACACTTTGAAAACTGATTTTAAACCCAGTATAGGATCAGATTTTTATGGCTTTGATTACTGTTTTTAGTTAAGCTTTGTGTTATACAAGTTAGCTAAAGTGATTCCTTGAAACTACTTGCTTAAATAGTGTGATTGAGGGCTCTCTTTGAGACTTTAAAATTGTTTTAGCATATGATATATGGCTTGTTTAGGATACCAAAATCACTATTTTAGAAGTTTGGAATTCTGATTTTGTCTATAGCATATAGCTTTGTTTAAAAAAATTTGATAGAGCATGCTTTACTAGGCATAAATATAGACTAACTTGAAGCTTTTTGGCCAAATGATTGTGTAAACATAGGACTAGTTTATGGATGGGTTAGATCCATGATGATCATTGTTTTACTGATTTAAAAACTGATTTATATACTTTAATTCTCAGTTTTGATAAAAGAGCATCATGGTTAAAAATATCGGACACTTTGTGAATGGAACTCACCATTGAGAGCTTAAACTTAAATTAGCCTAGCTTACTTGAATTGAAAAACTGTTTTAAGTGAACTTGTATGATGGTATGAACCTTCAAATAATTCTGGGCTAACTAATTTTAACAACAATTTTAAGGGTTTGAAAAGCCATGTGATTGATATTTTGGGGACCAACACACTTCTTAATCTTTACAGCAGGGTTTCAAAGATTATACAAGAATTGAATAATAATCTGAATGTAGTATCATGGAATTTATGATCAATATGATCCATGGTTGTAACCATATGATCAGAAATGATTCACCAAAAGTGTTAAAATTGGGGACCAACACATACCTGCTGCACTGCTTTAGCCTAAACAAATACCTGTTGGTATTGGCCGATACCTGAAGGCAGATTGGTATTGTTCAGAATCTTCTCAAGGCTTTAAAGGTGCCTTTCAAAAAATTTCTATTTTTTAATTTCTTCCATCTATCCAGAGTTTCCCTTGAACTGGTATGACTAACTTCGCCAATCAGTATTGGTATCCATTGTTACCAAAATTAGCATTGTTTTGAAAAAAAAAACTCGTTTTAAATGGGTTTTTCATAAATTGTTGGAAACACATTTAAAATGCATTTAAAAAAAATCAGCAATACAGCTACTATCAGTGTGAGATGCACAAATACAGCTCCCTAGTATATCACCTACTTGAATGAGTGTGACGCATAAATATTTCTGAGCACTCGAATCATTGTGTGAGACCTAGTATCTGTGGCTTGGGCATCATTTAATTGTGTTACCAGAGTTAATTTTGAGGTGGGGTCTATAGTAGTCTACAAGGTAAGGGCAGGGCAGCATTTGCTTTCTTTCAGTCTGCAAGGCAAGGGCAGGGCAGCATTTTTGCTTTCTTTCTTTATCTAATAATAAATGCCAAGGCAAGGCTAGTTTACTTGAGGAACTACTACTGCTAAAAAATGTGGAACTACTACTGCTGATGATAAAATTGCATGATGATGATGATGATAAAAATCTAAAATCGGAATCAGATTTAGGGCTAGGGTTTTTTTTTTTTTGTTCTTACATTTCCTGAGTTTATTTATTTTTTTTTCCATATCCGGGCCTTACAAGGGGTGAGCTAATTATACAGTCACTTTCATAGTTATACGCACTCAAATTCCTTTCCTAATCTTTCACTTTGCAAAATAAATTACAGTTAGACCAAAGGGAGCGTGATGATCCATGCCCATACTTCAAGTGACAAAGATGCATCATTTTCTGAAATCAGAAGTGGCCCAACAGTTGGTTATAAGAAAAATTACCATTCTGGCGTTTAATTGGGCAAGTAATTTGGATAATGGGGCAACTACTCAACATTGTGGTGTAATAGTTAGAGAAAATCAGTACATGAACTAGGTCGGAATATGAAGAATCTCCAGGATTCTATAGTGGATAATCAGGCAGCTACTCAACGTTGTGTTGTTTGTGTACATAGAAGATTGTGTAAAGAAGCTGATTTTTTGTTTTTAGCATAGTTTCTAATTGGGTATCTATATTCTTTACGAAGCGCCAAATTAGTGAAAGGTCAAAAAGTGTACTTTCACTGATTTGTGTGCTAATAAATCAAATTTTGAGAAAAGCCATATTTCCTCCATTTCGAAGTTCATATTTTTTAGTGCTTTGTAAACTTGGTGCGCGCATGCAAAGGGAGGTCTTCCATAGAGCATGATCTCGTGTTAAAGTATATGGAATCAATGCCATGGAATCAATAGAGAAAACTCTGAATATACAACAATCTGTTGATCGGGTCGCCTTCATTGGTTTGCTAACTACATTGCCTGTATTGGTTTAGGTTTTTATTGAGAGCTTATTTAGGAAAAAATTGGAAGAAAAATATTGGAACTTACCTGCAAGAACAGATCATGCTCCAAAACTTGACCGAGATAATGATTATTGACCCCCATGCTTCGGATCATGCCCTTAATCACATTCACATGTTTTTTTTATTCCACAACTTAGCCCCTCCTCTACAGCAGGAGTTGCTTTGGACCTCCTTAGACTTTTAGTTACAACATGTCAATGGGTGCCTCATCAACTGTTTTAGATAGATTTTTTATATTTGTCTATGATCTATTTTGATGCTACATATAAACTCGTGAATCTATATAACTTTTATCATTTAACTAAACTGCATGGAATGAACCATCGTTGTCATGTTTTCTCTAGTATCCTGCAAACTGTGACCTGGGCTAGCAAATCTAATGGCTAATTCACACTTCTTTTAATTCCAATGAAATGTAGCAAACTTGAATCATGTAAACTAAATACTGAAATGTACTTCTATGCTACTAACTTTGTGAAAATCCATCTTACATAATATTTATTTATAAATGCACTTGGACTTCTCAAGAACCCGGTAGCAACACCAGCCCGTGGACCTAGACACCATACCCAGTTCCCCACAGCAAGAGGAAAGGAGGCTATTCCATTCATTGAGGAAGGAAAAGGTCCCCCATCTCGACATCCCTGTGCCTAATTTTAATCTAATTGAGCGACAGGTCCCTGGCTGACTTAACCACAAATTGGTAGGGCTTCCCAATCCTCTGCAAGACCCTGTTGTTCCTCTCAAGCCAAATTGTGATAGCCCAGATTTTCCCAACCTAAAATTTTGAGACATATATATTTTTTTCAACTTATACCAAATGGGAAAACCCAGACCGCCAGATCGTAGATCACAATCTGATACAAAATCCTTGGCACATCCATATGCATACGAAAATTAAAGCAAAGTTATATATATATATATATATATATATATATATATATATATATATATATATATGTCAGGAATAAAAAATCTCCAGTTCTAATACCTAAAATGTATAGAACAAAACAAACACCAGTAATGACCAACCATCATCAACAGTAGTGTACCATTCATGTATAATAGCACTAACGTACCAAGCTCGAACTTACCAAGGTTCACAATGTACTAAATCTACGATCCCGAAATAGAGTAAAAATCCTTATGCGAAAGCTCATTGTCCTCAAGTATGTAGTCTGGCCTTCCTCAAACCCACACCTATGATGTATAGTAGGGGTGAGCAAACATCTAAGCTCAGTGGAGAAAACTAATACCAATATATATCTCATCACATGCATAGATTCAAAGACAAGATCAAACATTTTCATATTTGAAACCAAAACTGAATTCGAATGCATGCCAATTTCAAAGACATTTTCTTATAAAAATCGAAACTGATTTCAAAGACAAACTGATTTCGAAGATGTTTTCTTACCAAAGCCGAAACTGATTTCAAAGACATTTTCTTAACAAAATCGAAACTGATTTTAAAGGCAAAGTGATTTCAAAGGTATTTTCTTATCAAAATTGAAACTGATTTCGAAGACAAACTGATTTCAAAAACATTTTCTTATAAAAACCGAAACTAATCTCTTATCAAAAGCATATTTTTTATTATTTATTTTCTAAGTTCGAATCACAATCTCTCACACCTCATATATTTCTTACGTAGCTTATGCATTTACACATTCATTTACATGCCTTATATATTCTTATGTGGCTTACTCACATGTCTTACACACTCTTACTTGGCTTACTTACATGTCTTACACATTCATACTTTGCTTACATACATGCCTTACATATTCTTACTTTGTTTACATACATGTCTTACACATTCTTACTTGGCTTACTTACATGGCTTACACAATTCTTACTTAGCTTACTTACAAGTCTAATACATTCTTACTTAGCTTACTTATATGTTTCACACTTTCTTACTTAGCTTACACAATTCGATTCACGGATATCCCGCTGTGCCGGTTCGATTCACGGAGACTGTCGTGCCAGTTCAATTCACACTCACTTGCATAGCTTACACATTGTCACATAGTTTATACAGTTCAATTCATGGATATCCCGCCGTGCCGATTCGATTCACGGAAACTGTCGTGCCAATTCGATTCACGAAGAATGTCGTACCAGTTCGATTCACGGTTAGCCGCCGTGCCGGTTTGATTCACGGATATTCTGCCGTGTCGGTTCAATTCATGGGTTTAACCGTCATGCCGATTCGATTCACGGTTAGCTACCATGCCAGTTTGATTCATGGATTTAACTGCCATGCCGGTTCGATTCACGATTAGCCGCCGTGCCGGTTCGATTCCGCCCTAGTGGCCCATAAGATACCATATAATCCGCTCATAGTGGTCCATACATGCATATATAATCCGCCCATAGCGGTCCACGATGTCATATAATTCGCCTATAGTGGTCCACAACACACTTATAATCCGCCCATAGCGGTCCACTTAAAATTTTCTTAACTTATGGTTCGATTTGGATTCAAATTTATATACATATTCGATTTGAATTCAATTTAAAGTTCACATTTGCTTCAAATTTAACTTCTGGGTTCGATTCAAAACTTGCAAAACTCACATACAATGTTCAAAAATGAGATTCTTTATATTACTTACGAAGGCCAAAATACGGTATTCAAAATAACAATAATTACTTGATTCAATATTTCAATAAGTTCTCAAAACAAACCAACATATCAAAGATTCGATAATTCAAAGTTTTCGAGTATTTCAAACATTCGAAATATTCATTCGTATATTAAAATTCAAAGATCCAAGGTTTCAATTGCAAAGAGTTCAATACTAATTCATGTTCAAATTAAAATATATCACATTTCATTCAATCATAATCAAGCATCTATGAATTTAAATAAAAAATGCAATTGTGTATAGAACTTTCCCCACCTTAGCCTCGAAGTTATGTGAAGCCAAGCTAAGCCCTATCAATAGATTTTTGCCCTCAATTTACATCACAAATATATGATGATGTATAAAGGATCAACTCCAATCACTAATAACTTAGACATATTTAAGTATTTTCTCAAAACCGAGGTTGAAATGGGCAAATTCGTGCTAACTTAAAAATTGATGTAACTTCCTCCTAAAGTTTGATCTTTAAAAATTTAGATTTAAATTTTTTTTTAAATACAAAACTTGTAGGTCGTGTTGTCCTCTTTCCAATGCCTCAAGAATTGTATCAATCAGAGTTCGGAGTAAAACTTTATCGCCAAACTACCAAATCTATGTCGGCACTTCAGTCAAAACGTGCTAACTCAGAACTTGACCACATTTCTACTTAATTTTGACTTTTAAAAAGTTTGATTCAAGAGTTGGTTAATTCATAAAAGGTATAGATCTCGTTATCTTCTTTCCAACGCCTCAAGAATCATATGATTCCGAGTTTGGGATAGAAGGTTACGGCTAAAATACCAAAGTAGTGTCGACAAGCTCTGTCAAATTCAATCGATCGAATTTTATTTCGATCGATTGAGTTTTATTTTGATCCGTCGAATTTCATTTTGATTGATTGAATTTCATTTCAATTGATTGAATTTTCAGAAAAATCGCATTTCATCATCTCTTGTCAAAATCGATCGATCGAAATTGACAGATTTCACCATTCTTGAGGGTTTATGTTTCAAAACCCATTTTTCTTAAATCTTAACTTCTTTTTCTTCCAATTTTTTACCCATAAATATAAATCAAACTAACTCAACTATAAATCATGATTTAGCACAATTTCCATACCTCAAATTGATCAATTTCTCGATCCACGAGCTCACGCCCAAGCTACGGTTTCAGAGTAAATTTCATCGATCTCTCCGGCGTTTGAATCGGAACGAAGTCTACGATGGTGCTCCGCTCCAACACGCACTACACTTCACTCTTCCTATCGCATATATTGCGATCACAATGGTTGGCTCTCTCTCTCTCTCTCTCTATTTTCAACTCACACACTCAAATCTCTAAAAATCTCATCGACGTTGGAATCCAATGGCTTCTCGCGGCACACACACTAACACGAGGTTAATGCCTTAAAATCCAACGGATCGATCCGAGCTTCGGACGTCCACGGCGATCTCTTCACGCTTCTTCTCTCCTTCTCTCTCCAGAAATCCAAGAAAACCCAAAATTGCAACCGATTAAGCTTCCCTTGGAAGCTTTGCTTTTTATTACTTAAAGGGCTTGTTCCCTTGTTAAACACATACACCCATTTGGGTCCTATCCAATTAACCTAGTCTCCGTGCGAAACAGATACACCTAAGTAAGGTGTTAGTTATTATAGAATTAATATTTTGGTTCGGTGTGGGGCCTGTATACCCAAATCACTTATCAATCAGACTCGGTATTGAACAAATACACACAACCACGGTGTATGAACTTGGTCCTAAAAATCTCACACGAGCTAAAATGGACCCAAAACGATTCCATTTGAAAAATCCAAACGGTGGCGTGTTTCTTAACAGACATACACCAATCAAGACCTATAGTTGGCTCGAATAGTCGGCCCAATCAGTTGGCCCAACTAGTCATCCAAATACAGTTGGCCCAATTAGTCAAATAAGTTGTTTAACCATTACTAAATTTTCATTCTCTCTCTATAACTAAAATCATAAGAGAAATAAATTCTCTTGCCTTTATTTTCATTTATAACCAACCTAAACTTAGGTGTTAAGCCAATACGCTGTAGCTAGCTGTATATAATTCATCCAAAGGTCCACATGCAATTCTAAACCAATCTTTTTCACTAAAGACTTAACCCAACTAACTTAATTATTTTCACCATATCGGGTACGTGACCAGTTGGGCACACACACCGAGACATACTGTTCAAAGGTAAAAAAATTTTAGGATGTTACACAAATTGCCTGCAGGACAACATAGGCATTGATCACCCAGAGATCCACTTTAATGTCTTGGAACTTCACCCCTATATATATATATAGAGAGAGAGAGAGAGAGGGGCTGGGACTATGCATTCGGACACAGGGATCATCCCTGCGTTGAACCCAAAACTGGCGCTGTTTTGGGTTGATCACGCCACGTGGCATGTGAAGATAGCTATTATTTATATTAATCTAGTTTTCTGAAAACTTACATTTATCTTTAAGATTCCTAAACTATTAGAGAAATATAAATAAAGAATTTTTCTAAATTAAAGTGCATAAAATAAATCTTAATCCTCCAACTTCAGATTATGGTTGTCAATCACAATCTTCTGCTATTGGATATTTATAAAATTAAATAGTACCGTTACACTACATATCAATTCTTCTAGCATTGGTCGTCAATCAAAACTAAAGCCCTATCAATATAGATTTAATCTAATCAACAATTAACCAGAAATTTGGGTGTCAATCAAACTCTAGAAAATTGAAGAATGAAAAATAAAAATTATGACACTAATCGGTAAATTCTAACCTGAGTTGCCAATTCAAATTGAAACTTAGAGATGTTTACAAAGCAATAAATACAAAATAAAAATCTAAACTAGAAAGCAAAAGTAGAACCATCCATGGGGTCGGTCCTTCAGCTTTCTCAGCCTTGGTTGTCAGGTAAGACCTTAGAGAAATGTGAATGATGTTACTTTATAAATCCTAAACTACTTTAATCGGAAGAATAAATAGACCTCAGTTGTCAATTAATGATGAGTAATTCTTCTCGATACCTTTTCCTATACCGAGCTCTCTTATTTTAGTTCATAAGGAGTCGGTTTATAAAACTTCTAATTCTAATAAAAGAAACTACTAAAGTAAAAGTATCCTAATATAACTCTACTTCCCAATTTTATAATTCTTTCTTCCTTGCTTCTTTCTTTGAATAGTTGATATACTTATAGAATATTCTTTAATCTTTAGCAACAGAATCCTTTAAAATCTTCGTCATCAATCTTCTCAGATCTGCAATTTGTAGAACTTCTAATTTTAATAATCTTCTAATTCTGGTTCATGGCGATGTAATGTGCACGTGATCAGCAGTTGTGAGCTAAGCTTTCTGTAAAATCGTTAATACTGATTCTCTTCTCTCTTCTGGTAGAAAATAACAAATTATAATTCTCTTTTTATAACATCCCTGAATTTTGGCTTATGAACTGTATGCCTCGATATGCATGCCTGATGATCCGTACGTCGAGGACCGTACCGATAGACTATGTAATGTCTATAGATCAAATTCAACGGATCGGATTTCGTATAGATAGGTTAGGTTATGAGCTATTGAACTGCGTACACCCAACCTTGGTGTAACCGCTTTGTACCATAGCCTAGGGCTTGGTTATAAATGGGATTAAATACCCTCATTTAATTTGCATTCAAAACCCTTCCTATTGCTAATCATTGAAGTTAAGAAGAGAGAGAGAAGGAATGGTGAGTATTGATTGCGGTCGAATGCGAGAACGAACCGTTCTCAAGGGTAGCAATTAAAAGGGTTTGGAGCGACGAACAGCCGTTGTTTGCTTGGTGGAACCCTAATCCGATCAAGAAGCAAGGAGCAAGGATTCGGATGGGATCAAGGTGCGAAATTAAGGATAGATTTTGAAATTTGCGTTAGTTATGATTTTTATTTAATTTGGAATCAAAGAATCATAAGAAAATGGTTTGATTCGAGAAAGAAAAGAGAACATATGCGAAAACCCAAGAACAGATGAAGGCTCTTCATTTCGACTGATAAAAATTCAATTTGATCGATCGAAATGGGCTTAAAGAGGAAGAATTCGATGTTTGAGGGAATTCGTTCGATCAAAATAAATTTTGATCGAACAAAGTGTGTTTCGATCGATCGAATTCCACACTCGATCGATCAAAACGTATAGAACAAAGATTTTGGAAAAGTCCATTGTGAGAATTCGACCGATCGAAATATCTTTGATAGATCGAATTATGTGATTTTAATCGATCGAATTAAAATTTGTTTGATCGAACTGTGTTAATTGTCATTTAGTTCCTGAAGAATTCGACCGATCGAAATAGTTTTGATCGATCGAATTATGTGATTTCGATCGACCGAATTGGGATTCGTTCGATCGAAATGCATTGTAGTCATTTAGCTCTGTGCGGACTCGACCAATCGAAATTATTTTTGATCGATCAAATTTATGATTCGTTCGATCGAAATGGCAGAATCGTTCAATCTAACTGGGAAATGATATATTCTTTGAGGAGTTCAACCAATTGAAACGAGATTCGATCGATCAAAAATAGGTTTCGATCGATCGAAATGGGGATTCGATCGATCGAAATTGCCAGATTTTAGATTTTGTTAAGTTTTGACTGAGAGATTTAGGGGGGGAGTTGTCAGAGTATGCTTAGCATAGTTCTAATGTGTGAACCATGGATTTTATATGTTTAGGTGACCTGGTATTGTGTAACGAAGAACAAACCCAAACGGCAGATTGAGTGCGTGCGGGTTAAGATTTTGAGGTAGGGAACACTTAATATTATGTGTATTTAATAAATTAGCATGTGTGTTATGTCATGATGCAAAAATTGGATTCAATCTTGTGAATTTCGTTTATAACTTCAAACTAAAAAGGCATATGCATCCTTATATTTCCGAATTGTGCAAGTGTTATGAAATCTTTCGAGATTCATTCTGATTTATGTATGTGGGTGTGATCTTTGCATTTCATTTCGACCTTTGATATGAACTATAATTATCACTTCACACGGCGATAAGCTATATGTATGCACACCAATTTAAGGTTATGTGAATACTCAACCGGTATGGCGGACAATCCGTACACCTATGTGCTATGTGCTTTGTGACTCCTATCATATAACGGTAATTATGTTCAGCCAAGTGTATAACTTTTTGGGACCTTGGATATATATGAAAAAGGGTTCATATGAGCGACAATGGTGGGCATTCCATCGGGGGCTTAAGGCTATAGTTCCTCATTCTAATATTTTAAGTAAAGCATTTTAAGTTTTCTTTTTATATTTTAAGTTTTCTTTTCTTGTATGAATTTCAAACAAGCATTGTATGTGCCTTTCATGTCATGATAATCACACTGTGCATATATTCTGAAAAACTTTCCTTCATTATGCCATAAGATATATGTTGATGTTATATAAACACACTATGAGTTTTTCCCTACTGAGCTTGGATGAAGCTCATTTCTCGACTAAATGTCAGAGGTTCAGGTGAAGGCATTGAAACAGAGATCTTGGAAAGGGAGGATCCTGAGTTATCACCTGGTGAGGATCTAGAAGAACTTCCCCTTGAGTGTTGTTTTCTTTGTGCGATGCCAAACATAGCTGGCCTTGGGTTGAGAGAGTAGTATTTTGAGACGATGTGAAGAATATTTGTTTTAGATGATAATTATAAATTATTTCTTTTTGGTGAACCATGTTTCGGTAAGGAATGGTCCTTACCGGTGGTTCTCATCGGTTCTCTTTCCATAGGTATTCATATGGAATTAGAACTGTCATTTTGAGCTTTTGTGGGATAGTACTAGTTCCATTATATCGTTATGATGGTTAGTTAGCATGGTTCTACTTTATTTCCGCTATGGAACGTGAGGCTGTGTAATGCGTTTGGGTTCAGCCTTAGCACCAGCCCACTGACGGTGTGAGTTTTAGAGTACCGAAATCCGAGCTGTCACACTTTTTATTAGTATGATTCTCTGAGAGAAAATCGTAAAAGATGATTTTTCAGTTTTATCGTTTTACTGCACAATCGTAAATGACGATTTTATATCTTCATACACTCTTATGACTTTTGACAGACGATTCTCTGGAAAATCGTAAAATACGATTCTTTACTTTTCTTCCTTGAGTGGCTTCTTTTAGAGAATCGTAGAGAATGATTCTTTAGCTTTCATAGTCTCTCACTCTTGGTAAATCATAAATAATGATTTTTCAATCTGTTCAATAGGTGAAGCTTCGTCTTTCAATCTATTGTCACTCTTACTGCTTTTCGAGTTCCTTATAACGAATATTAGCACTTTGACTCTATTTTACTATTTTTTCTTAATATCTGCATATCAACAACTTATTAGTAGCAAACTAAGTCCTAGCATCACGAAGTTAAGGGTGATAAATTGGTAAATTATGTGACTGATCACACCCCCAAACTTAAGCTTTACTAGTCCCTAGCAAACAAGGAAACACAAAATATCTAAGACTAAAATTTAAATGCCACTTTTGTAGGGAGCACGATTGCATTTAGCAGATGCAACAGGCCTTTACAACCCTAGGTGATCCCTGGTGGAGGAGTTATAGTTTCCTAAAGGTTTTCAGTGAAGTTACATACAAACTTCAATTATTTTTTGATTTTTCAAAATTTTTTCAAAATAAAAAAAAACTAATTAATTCAATTTAACCACCACATGGTTATTATGATTTTACAAAATTTATAAATCTTTCATTCTTACTTTCCATTCTAGCATTTATCCTTGATCATAACTCAACAATTTCAATTCTGTAAAGCATGAAGTATATGCGTATTAGTGAATAGTTTATTCTTCATAAATTTTTTTAAACTGTAGATTTAGAAAATATTTTCATCCAAATTCTTACTATTGGCATACTATAAAAAAAATATCAAAATTTTTGGTTTCTCTCAGTATATATATATGCTAAATTCAAAGGATATTTAACAGGAAAATTAAATCTCATGAAAAGATAATCAACTCTATTCATATAATCCCTGTGCACTCTATAGTATCTATTATTCATATCTCTACTAGACTCAAACTTTTGTAAATCGTAAATCACAAAGGTCTTTCCTTCAGCTTGTAAAGGGTCTTTGGGTTTATAGGTTTCAAAGAAAGGTAGATAGGATTCAAAGGTTTCTTTTCTAAGAATTTAGCTCTTCTTTCTCTATCTTCTTCTTTATTTCTACTTTAGTAAGTATCCAAAAAGTTGGATAACTTCTTCCCTTTTACGATTTTCTAATCTTTTCCCATATTTTTCTTTTTATTTCTTCTCAATTGTACCCTTCTTTGTAGTATTTCTCTTTTTCTGTTAATTTATACTCCTTTCACTCCCTCTCTTTCCCTTCTTTAGCATTCTAACTCTCAGAAACTTTACAAGGATTAAAGGTAGAAAGCTTTAGGTAGTACATATAGTTAAGGGATTTATGATTTAGGCTTCTAATATGGGTTCAAAGGAATAAATTTTTTTGGGATTTTGGCTTTTTTTTTTGCTCTGGTAATCAAAAGATGGCCTTTGATCATTTTTACAATTTACTAGAAAGGATGTCTTATTGCTTTGATATATTTAATAGATAGTTCTAGAAAAAAAAATAGGTAATCATAATCATAGAGTATTTTGATTCTAATTTCAACAATATGAGATTTCTCAGTAATAGGAAGTTCAATTTTTTTTTTTTAATGGTATGAACAGAACAGTCTCTCTGAATAAAAGAGGAATAATATGTGTAACATCCTAAAAATTTTTGACTTTAAAGAGTACCTCGAGATGCGTACCCGACTATGAATAGTGTACCTCGAGATGCATGCCTGTCTGGTCACTTGTACGATCAAGTGAAAGTCAACTTGATGACTTAGGTTGGATTAGTTTTGGTGTGGAAATACACACTTGGGTGGTGTTAGATCTTTTAGTATGGTCATATACACCCATCAATGTGTATGTGTGTTCTATACTCAAGTTTGGGTTATAATAAATAGCATAAGAGAAAGAAATTCTCTATTTTGTGGTTGTTAGGAATTTAAGAAGGGAGAGAGAGAGAGGTTAGAGAGAAAGAAGAGGAAATGCTTAAGAGTAAATGCAAAAGATTTGTGCATGGGATTGCGGACTGAAGACCGCACACGAGCTTTAAATTCTGACGAAATCGCACGTGGGATCTCGTGGAGTTGAAGCTAGAAGCCCTAGCTCTAGATCCAAGCTCTTGAATCACTCATACATTGGATTTGAGGTAAGGTTTGTTAATTAATGATATGTGTGAAGTTTGAGCTTTAATTTAATGTATAAATATTGGATTAAAAGAAATAAAAGGAGAAAATTTTGAGAGAAAACTAAGCTAGATGAGCTGCCCGAAGAGGGCTAGTTTTCTATCAAAATCGATTAATCGATTTTTGACAGAAAGAAAAATTGGGAACTGCAGCACGAAATCGATTAATCGAATTAAATTTTGATTAATCGATCTTTGGTTTCAATTAATCGATTTGAAATCGATTAATCGACTGGGCACTACCAATGGCTGGAAAAGTTTGGTTTTTGAAAAAACTAATTAATCGATTTGGAAATCGATTAATTGATTTTGGAATTTCAATTAATCGATATTGGGATCGATTAATTGATTTTGACTGTGCTGGCCGACACTGCTTTGGTATTTCGACCGTAACTTTTTACTCCGAACTCCAACTGATGCAATTCTCTCGACATTAGAAAGAGGACAATGAACTCTACAACTTTTTTGATTTAATCATTTTGTGAATCCAAATATTTAAAGGTCAAATTTTAGGGAAAAAGTTACATAAAACTCTATATTAGCATGAACTTGCCCATTTCTACCTCATTTTTTAGAAACACTTAAATAAGTCTAGGTTATTAGTGAGTAGAGTTAATTTTTGATGCATCTTGGTGTGTTTATGATATAGATTGAGGGCAAGAGACCGTCGATAAGGACTGTGGTGTCACTTTGAATGGCTCCGTCCGTGAGGTAGGGAATACTCTGAACATGTACCCTTGAATTACGAAATCATGTACGTAGTGATGTGATATGTGCATGCGTATGTTAAGAGTATAGTCATTGCTTGTTAATCAAAATTGAGCTTAAGCATGTGAATTAAAGAGGGTGTGTGTACGTTTGTGTACACTAAGTAAGAAACCAGTAAGAGTATAAGTACATGACATCCCAAGGATGTGTATGAAATGTGAGCATCTGAGTGATGCATATAAAAGTATGTGACATCCCAGGGATGTATAATCAAATGAGAAACTATGTGAATGAGTGTTGAACAAACTTTGAATATTACAATTAGCTTAATTACACGGTGATAAACTATATGTATTTTGCACAATTGATTTGAGGTTCATAGAATACCCCACCGATTCGGCGGTATACCCGTGACTAACTCGACATAATATCCGTGACCGGTACCGCAGCCAATTCGTACACCAATAGGACATCCCAGGGATGCATATGAGTTATGCGCCCCGTCGCCTAGGAGAAAGTGTGACAGCCCGAATTTCTGCACCCAGAAATCTGTGCCATCAGGATCATACTCTGGATGATCCCCGGGATAAAGTATAAGTGTCTGCTCGTAAAGCGGAAGCCAAGCAAACACAATCCAGTAGTGGTAGATCGAGTCAGTCATCTAAGAATGCATTTAACATAAAGAACAATAATTATAAAATAATTAATTCTATATAAACCAAAAGAATACACATTCTGAAAAAGGAACCAAGAAGAATCATTGGTGATGGACATCCATCACCCAAACAATGGTTCCCGATAGTGGTTCCGAATAGAATGCATAAATACTACAATAAGTAATTCTACTAAAAATACATACAAAAGTGGCCACCAGGCACACAATAATCCAAACAGAACTCATGGCCTCATCAATGTCTATCTCCCTCGTCCTCGGCCTCGGCCCTCAGGTGGTGGTCAGTGGTAGTCCGGGTCGCTCTGTCGGAGCTCATGACTCGAACCTAAAATTAATTTAAAAAGCAGGGTGAGCTACATCATAGCTCAATAGAAGAATTTCAACTAAACGAATTGAATATGCAGATCATGCTATCTCACAATAGAATTCAAATCTGGAACGTATAATCATGACGAATTAACTAAGAGCTGAAGTTTTATGCAAGAAATCAGATGTTATGCAAGTATATTATCAAAGAACTTAGATTGTGTGTATTTAACTTAAGAAACTCCCGTGACTATATAGCACGGAGTAAACAGGAATGTCCGATAGGAAACCCCAACCAATCGTCGTTCACATGAACAATTTTGAAAGTGCAACAATGCCTCATCTATGGAGTGTAATTGTGCCGAGGATTGAAAGCAGGTGCACAAGTGTGCCAGGCATCTAATATACCGCCGGGTCGGTGGGGATCATCTGGTTTAAATCATCAAATTACATACATATATACCTCACAGATCAGATGACAGAAATCAGAAGCAAGTTTCAGAATACGAATCAGGAAACATAAATCAAAATAGCAGGAATCATGATATGCATACATGCTTGGTAAAAATAGAAATCAGGGCATAGATATGAAATAAACATGGAATCATATTCAAAAACAGTTTAAGTTGATTTTCTCCTACCTCAGGTCAATTTATCTTCTAAGCAAATCCAAAGCCTTTTCAATGTGTCAGGGTTTGATCCTAGACCATAAACATAGTACTTTAAGTGTTAGGGATATTAGAAAGTTAACCGGCACAATGTCCGGTGGTATTTAACCCATAAAACCAAAACACAACAAAACAGGGGTGATTGATCGATCACCACTCTTATTGATCGATCAATACCCCTTGTTGATCGATCAATACCTCTCATTGATCGATCACCACCCTCTTAGCTCTCTTTCTGCAATAAGCCAGTTGATCGATCAATACACCTTATTGATCGATCACCTATCATCATTGATCGATCAATAACCTCTCTTCTATTCACTTTTAACACAGCTTATATTGATCGATCACCACTTTGTTTGATCGATCAATGCCTCCTGTTGATCGATCAATAGCCTCATTGATCGATCACTAGCCCATTTTCAAAATTTCCCATCTTCTGTTCACATTATCTGCCTATACAGATTGATCGATCAATGCCCTCATTGATCGATCAACACCCTACAGTGATCGATCAATACCTTTGTTGATCGATCACCAACAGTTCATTGATCGATCACTCTCTTGTTGATTGATCAATGCCCAGGATTGATCGATCAATGCCCAAATTGATCGATCAATGCCCTTTGGGCATTGAACTTCCAGAATTTAGGGGCTTCTGTTCCCTTTCTGTTTTATACAGATTGATCGATCAATGGCTTTCATTGATCGATCACCACTTATCATTGATCGATCAATACACTCATTGATCGATCAATAATGACAGGAACTCTGCCATTAATGGAGTTCATCTCCAACCCTATTTTCCTATTTTCATTAATGGTTCTCAACAACCATTAACACCACATCAAATGCACCTACTTGGGCTCCCCATTTGCCCCTATTTAAACATACAGACTCACCTTTGCTTGGGCCCTCTCGGGGTTTCGGCAAATCACTCCGGATGAGGGTTTCGGATCTAGCTCTCGAGATTCGTCCCCGATCTGAGTCCGAAGAGCAATCGTTTAGTCCTGATTCCGCATGCATAAACTTCACACATACTTAGACCATGACTAAGGTCATGTCATTGAACTCTACCTACCCTAGCTTAGGAAACCCATCATCTTAATCTTGCTAACCTTGTTCTTTTCTCTAAGAACCCTCTTGAAAACCCACCTAGCTATAGGTTCTTACCTACAGGAGCACTAGGGCAAGTGGGAAGAAGAAGAAGAAGAAGGGGGTCTCTCTCTCTAAGTCTTCCTTCCTTCTCCTATAAGTTACTAAACAGATATTTCTATTTGCCCCTAGTTTATGTTCCGGTGTGGAGCACAAATACAGTCGCTACTGCGCAATGTGTCACATTGACCCTTTACACAACTCAGACTTGAACGAAAACGCACATGTGAACTCATATAATCACAGTGCAACCTTATCTTAACTAATATTAATTCTAAAGTTTTAAGTCAGCCTCGGTTTCCGTGTCGAGCACGTGGATCGAAACAGTTGGTTCGTGTTCTAGATTTTCAGGGTTATTACAGAAAGGGACTTGGGTTATGTTACATTGAAATATAGTTCAATTGAATGACGATGGAGGGTATTCCATCGGGACTCGATGCTATATTGCTCGAGGATTATTTAAGTTATTTGATTTAAGCTCCATGACAGATCTTCTATGATATGAGAAAAAGTGAAGTAAAAGATAAGATATATAGTGTGAATAGATAAGATGTGATATGTGCATTCAGTTCATGCTTTTAATAATTTAAATGCTTTTAAACTGTTTTCAGCTCATGTGATCATGCTTCGCTTATGTCATGAAATATGTGTAAGTATAATAGCTTTATATGTTCAGTTATTTCCCTATTAAGCTAGGATGTAGCTCATCCCTTGACTATACGTCATAGGTACAGGTATTGATCAGGATCCAGCTGTGGAGAAAAGCTTGAGATCTCTTGTTTGGAGAATTTTATCTTAAGTAAGGTTTGGACATGGGTATGTTTTAGGTTTGTTTAATGGAGGTTTTGAGGTCTTTTGAATTATGGACTGCGTATGTCTGGGGATTTGTTACTGTATTAAGATTTATTTTATAAGTATGTTTATAAGCCACTGTCTAGGTGATGGTCGGCCATCACCAGTGATTTTTCTTTGGGCTCTTTTTATTTAGTCTTTTTGTATAGAAGAAATCTTTTGTTGCTATATTTTTACTTTGACTATACCTTTGTTGGCATACCAAGTAAATTCTATTTTTGGATTGTGATATGTGCGATCCGACGGTCTGATTTTTCCTGAGTTTATGATGTAAGGAAGAAAAAAATATATATTATGCAAGTTTTGTAGAATCGAGGAAAATCAGGATGTCACAGTTGGTATCAGAGCTTAGGTGTTAGGTCTTCTAGGAATGATGTGGTAGTAGAGCTTAAGCATTAGGTCTTGGCTTAGGACTTATTGAGACCCAAGACTATTGCAGTAGATTCTATTAGGGTATAGGAGATCCAATTAGGACTCCATCACAGTTGGTGGAAACCTTAGGCTTTAGGTTCTTGAACTCTCAAGTCATGGCAGTAGGTTCCGTTTAGAACTTGGGTTGTGAATCTTCACGAGCTCTTATAGTGGAGATAATTGATGATCATGATAGAAGTGCAGTGATAGGATACATGATATATTTTAGATGTTTTGTCAAAACATAGAGCCATAATGATCATGGTCGCTGTTGATTGAAACCTTTATTTTATTTTGACAGATCGCAATGGCACCACGTAAAAGAGCAAGGACTGGACGCATCAGAGAAAATAAGCAGAATAGGCAATTGCTTAAGCCGATGATTAACACAATGGCTCAGCAGACTACATTACTCATAATAATGTTAAGAGAGATGACTCACACCTCTCCATTGACACAAGTTGAGTATGCTCAAGGTGTGAAAAATGACACAAGACATCGGACTGTAGGCGAGGCATGAGAGGGTGTTTCAAGTGTGAGCGAATGGGACATCTGATTAAACATTGTCTTGCTTTGAGGGAGAAGGTGACGACATCTACACCAATTGATGCTTGTGCACGCTGTGGAAAAGGTTATAAAACGTAGACATGTAGGAGAGCCTCAAGTGCGTGTTTCAAATGCGGTAAGCAAGGGCACCAGATCAGGAATTGCCCAGATATGCATGAGGAGCGGGTAACCTCGACATCTACTTCTGAGCCGATTCTCCCTGCGACCCAAGATTCCCAAGGTATACATTCACTATTAATTATTAAGATTTGTTTTAATGTACTGATGATTTAAAAATTTTATTGCTTTTTGACACTTATGGAATATCGTAACATCATCGCTTATGTATCGACTTAAGTCACTTGCATGACTTAAATGATATTCAAATTTAGAAGATTAAATAAGTGATAGTTATATTGGCAGACTTAATCAATCTTGACAGTCATAGTAAATTTCTTAAGGACAATTATTTTGTAAATTTGAAATTTCTTTTATACTTATGAGTAGAAGTTGAATTAACGGAATTAATCCTAGTATTCTTCTTTCCGACTAATGAGTCATGGCTGATTTGTGTTTAGAAGCATTCCTTACATACGTGAGTTCTATTGTTAATTGATGTAGTTAATCTGGAAGTTTTCAGTAGTTGACATTGGATATGGGAATTCAATTAAGGATATCATGGGAGAGCATAATTGAATATCGCTGCTATAGATTGCGCAGCTTCCACCTCATCCATGATGAAGGGTTATGGATTCTTAAGGACTATACGGAGATTTAGTTAGTATAGGGATTGTATTGAGAGTTATGCACATGAAGAGATGATTAATCATGACTAAATAATTATGTACTACCTTACATTTGTGCACCTAAATAGTATGTCATTGGGATTTACCATTTCTGTCATCTCCTTGAAAAAAAATAAAAAAAATTGAGATGTATCACATTCGAGTATTATAAGATTGATTAAGGGCATAAATTTTGAAGATTTTACAATCGTGCAATAGATTTTGATGTTCTTATTTTTGTGATGGCTTTATCTCCTTATGGACATAGATGAAAATGATCATAGGTGTTGCGATTGATAGTTAAAACAATTATAGTCGAAGAATATGGTGTATCTGATTGATAATTGTAAAAATTTTGTGGACATCGCATCTTTAATTTAATGGTTAGGGTTAGTAACACATGGTCAAAATTTTGATCATATCAATTGAATCATGGTATTAAGTTTATCTCCGATAATGACACGTTTGACAGTGTGGACTTTTGTTTTTGGGTAGATGAGATTTGTTCCGTGTCATGATGGCATCAATTAGATGAATCAAACTTTTCTCGAATGAATGGAGTAAGTTCCTAATGTGGTCGATCGTACAAATTTTTTTTTTGTGGAATCTAAAGTTTCTAGTATGTTTTTTCAAAATCTGAAGGGGCCACTGTGAGCAATACAAATTTGATTATGGAATTGATGCATGGACACTAATGGTTAACATCGTTGTAGTGAAGATATGCTGAATTGGTAAGTAAATTGTAAGTTCATCAAGGTTTGGTTGATCTTGTTTATGCTTACATTTCTGGCTAAATAGTTCTAATCTCAAGATCAATATACATGTTTTAGTGGAACGAGTACCAGTCCAGTTAGTGAGAGAGGGTTCCTTAATGAAAAGCTAAACAAATAAATTTTTTTCCTATGTGTGGATTTCTACGAGAAAACTGGTGGTTTAAAGATTTAAATTATTTTGGAGGTGTATTATGAGATGCTTTGTACATGCGATGACGGGTATATTTTTTTCTTGGTAGATTTGGAATGGACTTAAGGACAGGTTGTGAGGATGTGAGGAAAGAGTTCCATTTTTTTTCGTATCAGGGTTATATGGATACACTGATTTTAGGGGTGTTGTTTTGACTCTGGATGAGTGTATGCACATTGTGGATGTGTTTTCCCTTGACTATGTGAATGGTTGTGTTCTTGTGATGGGTATCGATGTGTGGACTCTAGGGTATGCGTATTTTCGAGGATGAAAATTCCTATAAGAAGGGGAGATTGTGATAATCCTAGTTTAGAAGACGTTGAATTTTGATGATGATACCAGATGGGTAGTGCCGAAAGATAGCTGCAGATCTTTAAGACAAATTTTGATATACTATCCTTTGAGAAATGATACCTATGGAGTAAAGGAAAATTTTGAATGTTCATAGTTTTGAGTTAAAGCATAAATATGGGAATGATTAAAATTTTCAACGTGGCTAATCTTAGTTATTCTAAATGACAAATGTGAAGGATTTTTGGGTCATTATAGAAGAGAAATGTTACTCCTTAAGTAGAGTTTGGATGTGTGGATTGTGGAAGGATGTTGATGTATTTTCTTTGACAACGTGTTACTACTTAGGGCAATTTTTTAGGACAAAAATTTTGTAAGGTGGGAAGAATGTAACATCCTGAAATTTTTTTACTTTAAAGAGTATACCTCGAGATGTGTGCCCAACTTTGAATAGTATATCTCGAGATGTATGCTCGTCTAATCACTTGTGCGATAAAGTGAAAGTCAACTTGATGACTTAGGTTGGATTAGTTTTGGTGTGGAAATACACACTTGGGTGGTGTTAGATCTTTTAATAGGGTCATATACACCTATCAATATGTATGTGTATTCTATACTCAAGTTTGGGTTATAATAAATAGCATAAGAGAAAAAAATTCTCTATTTTGTGGTTGTTAGGGATTTAAGAAGGGAAAGAGAGAGGTTAGAGAGAAAGAAGAGGAAATGCTTGGGAGTAAATGAAAAAGATTTGTGCATGGGATTGCGGATTGAAGACCGTACACGAGCTTTAAATTCTGACGATATCGCACGTGTGATCTCGTGGAGTTGAAGCTAGAAGCCCTAGCTCTAGATCCAAGCCCTTGAATCACTCATACGTTGGATTTAAGGCAATGTTTTGTTAATTGATGATATTTGTGAAGTTTGAGCTTTAATTTAATATATAAATGTTGGATTAAAAGAAATAAAAGGAGAAAACTTTGAGAGAAAACCAAGCTAGATGAACTGCCCAAAGAGGGCTAGTTTTCTGTCAAAATCAATTAATCGATTTGAAAATCGATTAATCAATTTTTGATAGAAAGCAAAATTGGGAATTGCAGCATGAAATCGATTAATCGAATTAAATTTCGATTAATCGATTTTTGGTTTCGATTAATCGATTTGAAATCAATTAATCAACTGGGCACTGCTAATGGCTGGAAAAGTTTGATTTTTGGAAAAAACGATTAATCGATTTGAAAATCGATTAATCAATTTTGGAATTTCGATTAATCAATATTGGGATCAATTAATCGATTTTGACTGTGCTGGCCGACACTACTTTGGTATTTCGGCTATAACTCTTTAGTCCAAACTCCGATTGATACAATTCTTATGGCATTGGAAAGAGGACAACGAACTCTACAACTTTTGTGATTTAACCATTTTGTGAATCCAAATATTTAAAGGTCAAAGTTTAGGAGAAAAGTTACATTAAATTCTATATTAGCATGAACTTGCCCATTTCTGCCTCGTTTTTGAAAAACACTTAAATAAGTCTAGATTATTAGTGAGTAGAATTAATTCTTGATGCATCATGGTATGTTTGTAATATAGATTGAGGGTGGGAGGCCGTCGATAAGGACTGTGGTGTCATTTTAAACTGCTCCGTACGTGAGGTAGGGAATACTCTAAACATGTACCCTTGAATTACGAAATCATGTATGTAGTGATGTGATATGTGCATGCGTGTGTTAAGAGCAAAGTGATTACTTGTTAATCAAAATTGAGCTTAAGCATGTGAATTAAAGAGGTGCGTGTGTGTGCACTAAGTAAGAAACTAGTAAGAGTATAAGTACATGACATCCCAGGGATGTGTATGAGATGTGAGCATCTGAGTGATGCATATGAAAGTATATGACATCCCAGGGATGTATAATCATATGAGAAATTATGTTAATGAGCCTTGAACAAACTTTGAATATTATAATTAGCATAATTATACGGTGATAAATTATATATATTTTTTACAATTGATTTGAGGTTCATAGAATACCCCACCGATTCGACGGTGTACCCGTGACTGACTCGGCAGAATATCCGTGACCGGTACGGCGGCCAATCCGTACACCAGTAGGGCATCTCAGGGATGTATATGAGTTATGCGCCCCGTCGCCTAGGAGAAAGGGACTTGGGTTATGTTACATTGAAATATAGTTCAATTGAACGACGATGGAGGGTATTCCATCGGGGCTCGATGCTATATTGCTCGAAGATTATTTAAGTTATTTGATTTAAGCTCCAAGACAGATCTTCTATAATATGAGAACAAGTTGAGTAAAAGATAAGATATATAATGTGAATAAATAAGATGTGATATGTGCATTCAGTTCATGCTTTTGGTAATTTAAATGCTTTTAAACTATTTTTAGCTCATGAGATCATGCTTCCCTTATGTCATGAAATATACGTGAGTATGATAGCTTTACATATTCAGTTATTTTCCTATTGAGCTAGGATGTAGCTCATCCCTCGACTATATGTCACAGGTACAGGTGTTGATCGGGATCCAGCTGCGGAGAAAGGCTTGAGATCTCCCGTTTGGGGAATTTTACCTTAAGTAAGGTTTGGACATTGGTATATTTTAGGTTTGTTTAATGGAAGTTTTGAAGTCTTTTGGATTATGGACTGGGTATGTCTGGAAATTTATTACTATATTAAGATTTATTTTATAAGTATATTTGTAGGCCACTGTCTAGGTGATGGTCGGCCATCACCTATAGTTTTTCTTTGGAACCTTTTTATTTAGTCTTTTTGTATAGATTAAATCTTTTGTTGCTATATTTTTGCTTTGGCTCTACCTTTGTTGGCATACCAAGTAAATTCTATTTTCGGATCATGATATATGCGACCCGACGGTTAGGTTTTCCCTGAGTTTATGATGTAAGGAAGAAAAAAAAAATATTATGCAGGTTTTGTGGTATCGGGAAAAATTGGGCTGTCACAATATGGCTCTAAAGCTCACTGGGTATATAATTTTTGAAACTATAGTCTAAATATTATAGTTTAAATTAACTTATAGTTTCAAACATTCATTCTTTGATACAGCGCTCAAAAGACACTAAACATGAATTGCTACTGCTTTATCATTATGATTGTTGAACTTTTACTATGATGGATCATAAAAATTTCAGATTTTAAAATTTTCTATCATATTTACATGTGATGGTTAATTCAAAAAAAATAAAAATTTAAAACTACTGAAAAAAATAAATAAATAAAATAACTAAAATAAACAGGTATATATTCCCTCCAAACTTAAAATGGACAATGCCCTCATTGGCACAAAAAACAGGGAATACGAAAAAAAATTACCTAAAAATTATTTTTATCTCTGACTTCTTACCAGTTGTGAAAAAAATTCTGTAAGAAATATTTCCCCCCAAACTTGACAGAAAACACAATGGTTTTATATCTCAAAGACAAGAATAACAAAAATGTTAGTGGTTAGTAAAAAATTTGGTTATTTATAATTACTTACATCTGTTGATAGTGCACTGATTATAAAAAAAATTCTTACAAATATCCCCTCCAATCTTGAGAGGAAAAATCATTCGATTTAATCACAGATTATAGGCAACAAATTTTAAAAAGATAAAAGTTAGTGAAAAGAAAAGAAGCCTCAATCAGTTAATTCGTTAAAAAGAAGGGAAGTTTCTATAAATTGAAATATTTACAATGATTCTGCGTCAGTTGGATTTGGAATGGATCGAGTTATAATTTCAAAATATCATACCTGTGAGGTTTATGGTGTTCAGAAAATTTACTCACTGGATGATGGATCATATGGTACAAGGATAGGAGTGGTGAGGTCATCCTCCCAATCTGACAATTCCTCTGTTGAATAATCTTCTTTATCTTTTGGTGAGTTCCTATGTTCTGCCAGATTAGCCTTCTCTTTATTTCCCTTTTTCACATTTGTTGGGCAAGAAGTTTCTTCCGGGCATTGTTTCTCCATATCAGCCTTCCCTTTAGCCTGAAGATCCGCAGTCAGCTTCTTAATTATGACAGATTTTAGTTGGATCTCTGTTGTCATCTTTCCTGCCTTGGATTGTTCCTTTGCTAATGCGGCAAAGTATTTCTTGGTTTGTGACTTAATAAGTTTCACCTGTTTATCATTGACTGAGCATAAGGAATCTCTATCTTCCTATAATTGTCTTATTTTCCCTTCAGCTACAGTTAGTAAGTGAGTCTTCTCTCTTAGCTATTGATGGAGTGTTTTCTAGTAGTCCCAAAGGGCTTTTTCTCTTGCAATTTCTATATCTTCAGAGACTTCCATCAGTTCTCCAAACTGTTCAAGGATGTTGGCAATTTTCTCTTCATATGCCTTCTTTTCTTCTTCCCAAGTCTGTTGTTTATCATTCATCTCTGTAGTCTGCTACATTAGTTGGGCTTGAAGGGTTGAAGTAGCATTTTAAACTCTCTTTTTTGTCTCTGTTGTCCATCTCGCACCTTGCTCTTGTATAGCTTTCCTTTGTAAGCTTTCCAGTATCTTAGTTCTCTCTTGGGTTGTCAAGGTGGTTTCGTAGACTCTTTGCTTAAGACTTTGAAAGTCTCCCATCCACTTTTTCACTATTCCTGGTAGTTGTATCAATGGTGGGGCATTAATAGAGATCTAATGTTCCAATTTTATCATCCTTCTTAATACTTCAGGGAGTGGTTCTAGATTTGGCTCATGTCTATGTTACCACTGCTCTACTGCCCTCATTCTTCTTTCTAACTCATAAATTGATGTGGTGGTGACTGGAGGATCCTCAGGGGGTACATCCTCTTCATTTAATAATTCTGTAAAACTCCTTCTTAGTAATTCGAAGTCTGGTTCTTCTTCGACAGCTTGAATCCTGAGTGATTGCTCTGTATTGGTTGGGAGTGTAGGTTGAACAACAAGCTCTGCTGATATAGGGGAATAGCTATAAGTAATAACTTTCGTAGCCTGTTGACTAATCATGGAAGGAATTTCTTTTAATCTTTTAAGAATGGGGCTCACAGGGTCTGCTTCTATAATGGTTGGCTATGTGTTTGCCTTTGTTAAAGGGAGTATAGCAGGCCCTACCGGTGAATCCAATGCAGGGTCGTACAGACTGGCTTGATCTGCAACTGGAACTCTTAACTCAATTATTTTTTCTAGTGCTGGAGAATTATTCTCTGCTCTCTCATGTGGTGGAGTAGAAGTAACTCACACCTTCTTCCATTATTTCCTCTTGGGTTACTCTTGCTGTTGTCTGCTCTAGGATCGTCTCTTCTCTTTCTTCTTGAATTTGAGAGACTTGTGGGATAGAGGAGGTACTTTTGGCGTGAGGATTAAGCGAGATTTTCTTTTTATTTTTAGCACCCAAATTTCTCCTGTAGGCTAGGACGGTTAAGCTTTCCTCAAGTCTTGGTAAAGCTTTTTCCTTGGGGTGTATACTGTACCCCACATTCATCAGTAGATTCGTAATGAGACCTCCGAATGGCAGGGTCAACTTCTTCATTCTATATTTTTCCTAATTTAATTTCTCTCACGGTCAAAATTACTTCAAAAAGATAGGAGGGCACATTGAACCAATAGCGGTTTGCCATCAGGTACAATGCTTTGGCAAAAAGTGCCCTTCTCTTTATGTCATGGCCTGTGGGGTGTATGGTTTTATGGATAAGCACATCAAAGAAGTGAAGTGATAAATTCTTTGCTTCTAAGTCCTTTCGTAGGAAAAAGGACCTATCCTGTGGAGGTTTTCCTAATAGTTATGTTGCCATTTCGGTAAAATTATGGAGGGTCTCTTATGGCATCCTCAAAATATTGGCCTCTAGGTTATCACATGACAATGGTAGTATTTCTAAGGGTACATGCATCACCAAAGCGACCATTTCCTTTGTAATAACAATTAGGAGTCCATCAATACTAATGGAGATGGTTGAGGATGACCCTAGGCCTTTTGGGGTTAGATTTTTATAAAATTGCTTCACCAATCTGGGATAGATTGGCGTCACTTCCAGTTCTAAGAAGTACTGTAGCCTGGCATCCTTAAAATATTTAATGGCTTCTCCACTAATTTCTAATTTTTTCAAAAAATCAATGTCTACTATTATTTTGGCCCCACAATATGGTGTTTCATTGAGATGGGAAGCCATTCTACTGTCATTGCAGAGGACGCTGACCTTTTACCTTTATCTATTTTCATGCCCTCTTTAGAGAATTCTCTTATAACTACTTTAAATGTGATGACCCGACTTTTCCAATCTCTCAGGTATAGGAAAGGCCGGTTCGCCAACCTATCGGTAAACGATAAGCTGGACAAAAAGGGCACATATCAGAGTGTGCAACCGTGGAATTTGATGCGATCCCGTCGCGACGATGCGCTCTCTAACGATAAAAAAAATATGGAGTCGCCACCCGGAGCTTTCGGTGTCCTGGGATACCTAGTTCATTTTTATGAGCACCTAAGTGCTAAAAATATGACTCTGAATCCGATCCACACCAAAGGCTCTTGGGTAGGGGCTTTGGTTATCGATCGGGAAGGTGTTAGGCACCCGATCAACCCGCTTAACGCGGTCTCTAGTTATGGCCAAAAATAAAATGATGTAAAAGATAAGGAAATGGTTCCCTCTTGCCCAAATGGGCCTCCAATCCTATTTGTGCCCCTCCATTCCTACCGAAAATTCAGCGGCGTAACGGCACAAATGAAAGGGTAGGGAATGCCAAAAAGAGATAGGAGAAGAAAGGGGAGAGCCAGAGCTCTCGGGCCCTTGTAGCACCGTAGGAAAGCCTTGCGTGGCTTGCGTTGATGATCTCTTAAAGGCTTTGTATGGTGGAAAGTGGGGTTCTAACCTCTAACGCTTGCTAACTATGAGGTAGAGAGGGAAGGTGAATGGGTAGCATATACCTAAACTAAGGGATCTAAGGTAAAAAATATCACTCAAAGGAGGTTTAAGAATTCTGGAATTTGTATGGGAAGTGTGCACCAAAGGGAGAAAGATCTTATTACTTTAAGCTCTTTCTCTCTTAGGCCAAAATTCTCAACCCCTAAACCAAGGGGTGGGGGGCTCTATTTATAGGAAAGGAGTGGATTAGGAGGCTAGTTAGATGCCTAATTAGAGTTAGCAATTAGGTAATCTCAAATCTAAGGTTTTCTAGGATTTTGAGAGCTTGGAAAGGTGTGAAGGTGGTTCTAATGGTGGATGATGGGGTGAGGCTTTAGGCCACTTGGAGGGTTGCAAATAGGTAAGGAATGGTTGCAATAGAACTATCAAAACACACCCCAAAGGTTGAGGTGGTCAACAAGTCAAACCCCAAACATGAATTTCGGGGCAAAACCTCAATGTTACTGTTCATATGTCTGGCGCAACTAATTGTTGCGCCAGGCAAATGCACAATAAAATAGTGAGGAACAGTGCTAGAAGTTAGCTCGCAGGGTGGGGGCCACCTTTTAAACTTGGCGCAACTATTAGTTGCGCCAGGCTTAAAATCTGGGAGTTGCGCCAGGTAAAATTTATACCTGGCATAACTATTAGTTGCGCCAGGCCATTTCTTGGGAGAAATAGCCTAGCGCGACTAATAGTCGTGCCAAATCCCTGGGGGGCCACCTCGAAATTACCTTTCTGCCCTCCGGGTTCGGATTGCCACATCTTCTGATATATACCTCCGATTGGGGCGATTCTTGGACCTCTACTCTTCAATGGTATAAGAGTTGGTCTCTCTAGAGGGTCGTAGCTAGTTTTGGTGCGCCCCTCCTCCTTATTGCCTGGGAAGGTTCAAAAAGGGTTCTATGGGTCGGGGTTGGCTTCTAAAGGTTCGGGGTAGGTTCCTAGGGGATCTAGGGTGATTCCTAAGGGTTTAGGGTGATTCCTAAGGATTCCATATACGCCATCAAAAGCTCAGAATTGCACCTCTCTCAAAAGGTATTTTGATCGGGCCTTAGGCCAAATTTGGGTGTCTACAGATGCCCCTCTTTGGTATCCGATCACTAGTGATCGTATGCCAAAGATAAGAGACATCCGAAGAGGCTTAAGGCATTACTGACGGATTCGCTGTATTCAGAACGAACTTCAAACATCAGGTGAGTAACACGGTGAAAAAATGAAAGCCCTGGAGTGCCAGGCTAATCATTCGTTTCTCGAGGTAATCGGTTCCCAAGCGCTTAGCTACATTACTGGGCATAACCGAGGTGGAATGAGTTACGAAAGCCCAATAGCTGGGAAAAACGTTTGCCTCTCAAGTTGCGAAAGCCCGTTAGTCGGGAAAAATATCCGCTTCTCGAGATGATTTAAAGGTGATTGATGTTCAAGATTAATTCTGAATGCAACAGCTTCGTAAGTAAGAGGGGTGATCGACCCACATTCTAAGAAAGGCACGAAGCAAACATACGCAAGGCTCCACAGTTTGCGTCCAATCCTACAAGGCATTTGGCGACCTTATTGGATTATTCGCGGGTGCCCCTGCTGAAAGCAGGGTTCGAGATCTTTGGGCGAACCCATCGATCCCAAAGTTTATTTAGCATGACCACCTGAGCAAAGTGAATAGATGTCACAATGCTTTTTAGGGGTGCGTGCCATTTTTCAAAACGTGCCTTAGAACCACATGACCCAGAGCGTCCAGCTTCAAATACCACTAAACAGATCCAACCAATTACCGGGTGCTAACCCAAAAGGGACATCCAATCCTGGTTTCTGCCAACAATGATCATAAGCATCAATTAACTATGCATAAACATGCACCCATTAGGGACAATAAGCAACAACAAAGGCGATGGAAGTCCCGACCCGGACCTGCCTGGGTACAATTTACGAGGACAAATGACTATCATACGGATACCCAAATGCATGGCGTACACTTTATAGGGATACCGCTGCCCATACAGGTTTTAAGCCTGCGGAAAATAAAAGGGAAATGAACCCTTCTAAATGCATGGTTGCACATAGTTTGATTGACACATAATCTCATTCTCGACAGGTTGGTTTCAACCAACGATTGACCTTTTTTAACGGAGAATCTGAAGCTTAAGGCACTTAAGTCCACATGAGTCCAAGCACTTGTCTCAAAGATTTAGCAATGGAGTTGACCTGATCGAAACATTGATTGTTTGACCGAGACTAACACTGCTGTTCTCGCTTATAAGCAGATCCGTAGATCCGTGAACCTCCGACTCAGACTTTGATGTGGCAACGCATTCTTGATAAAATCTTGACGCTTTACGCCTTATGCTTATGCTTGTCTTGAAGGAGTTCAAATCTATTTTTGATTTTTCTATCATTTTATGCGATTTTTTTGAAATTTTCAACTGTTATTTTGTGGGATTTTTTGAATTTTGAAGCTATTATCTTATGCGAATTTTTTAGAATTTTGGAGTTATTATTTTATGTGAATTTTTGGATTTTTATGTGAATTTTTTTTGGAGTTTTGGAGTTATTATTTTATGTGAATTTTTGGATTTTTATGTGAATTTTTTGGAGTTTTATGTGGATTTTTCTCGTGAATATTTTCGGCTCTCTGTGGGGATTGTATTTTTCTGGATTTTCCTTGTGTGTAGGACCGGGGTGCTTGTTGACCTCGGCCCGTCCTTATTCTAGCACGACTTCCTTGGCAAGTCGAAGGATGA
Source organism: Chloranthus sessilifolius (assembly GCA_021018995.1). NCBI lineage: Eukaryota > Viridiplantae > Streptophyta > Magnoliopsida > Chloranthales > Chloranthaceae > Chloranthus > Chloranthus sessilifolius. Next base: position 150,097,396 of record CM037589.1, read on the forward strand.
TAGAAATGCCGTCTTGGGAGCGCGTGCATCTGTCGGAAGTGACAGAACGAACAAACAAAAGGAAGTGGGGGACCGGTCTTCCTATCTGGCCCGTACCAGGCCTAAGACCCGGCCAGAATACCTTGCGTAACTATTAGTTGCGCCAGGCCATTATGGGACCAGAAATAGGCTGGCACAACTAATAGTTGCGCCAAGCCAAAGGACCGTAAACATTTGCCTGGCGCAACTATTAGTTGCGCCAGGTTTGGCTGGGTATTTCAAACAGCCCGAACTCAGGCAGTGGGGTCTCATTTCGAATTCTTCCCCCTCTTCTTCCTCTTTGAAACCGAAAAAAACCGTTCCCCCTCCTCTTAGGGTTCCTTTACGTTGCCTCTAGCATGCCTTTTGCCGTTGTTTCACTTGCGGATCGATCACGGGCCTACGCTAGACCAACGACCCCTTTTTCTTCATAAGGTAATCTTTTAAACTCTTTTTTCTTGATTTTTCTTGCTTTTTGTTATGCAAATATGATCATGATCTTGCATTTCTAGATGAAAAATAGTTTATTTTTGTTGTAGGCATATTGGTTGATGATGTGTGAATGATTTTTTATGAATAATGCCCTCTTCTTCTTTTTTGCCTTTTTTGATTTTATGCGTAATATATATATATATATATATATATATATATATATATATATATATGTATGCAAATAATAATTTTTTGTTTTTATTTGTGCCTAGAAAAAAGGAGTTTTATTTCTGTTATTATTATTATTATTATTTTTTTTTTTTTATCTCAAAGCAAGGATTTTATACATCCTTTTTGACAACTAGTTTAGGAAAAGGGAATTTCTAATGATTTTTGGTTTCTATATATTGAAAACTATTTAAGGAGAAAGTGTTGTTTGTTTTTTTTTTTTTTTTAATTTCTCTTAACATTAAAAAGGATTTTGCTTTTTTGTGTTTTTTTTTGAAAAACTAACTAAGGTATTGATTTATGTAATATTTTTTGTTTTAGTTTAGTTTTTTTTTGTAAAAGAGGGATTTTTTTTTTTGGTCATAAAAGGAGGACTTTTTGGTGTTTGTTTTTTTTATATGGTATGCAAGAAGGATTCTTTTTTTCTTGATTTTATGGTCCATGAAGAAAAGGATTCTTTTGTTGTTGTTTTTTTTTGTTTCCTGATTTTTAGAGGCATAAGGAAAGAACTTTTTTTTTTATTTTAGGAACGTAAAATGAAGGACCTTTTTTTTAGTTTTTCTAAACAGAAAAGAAGATTTTTTTTGTTTCCTGTTTTTAGAGGCATAAGGAAAGGACTTTTTTTTTAATTTTAGGAACGTAAAATGAAGGACCTTTTTTTTAGTTTTTCTAAACAGAAAAGAAGATTTTTTTTGTTTCCTGTTTTTAGAGGCATAAGGAAAGGACTTTTTTTTTAATTTTAGGAACGTAAAATGAAGGACCTTTTTTTTTTAGTTTTTCTAAACAGAAAGAAAGATTTTTTTGTTTCCCTAGTCATAAAGGGAGGATTTCTTTTTCTAAGTGCAAAAGAAGGGCCTTTTTCTTTTTTTTCTTTTTTCTTTTTGGAGTGATAAAAGAACGATTTTATTTGCTTCTAACTTGCTTTATTTTCAAAGGTAGGAAGGGAAAGTTTTATTTATTATCTTTTTCTGAAGAAAAGATTTTTTTTTTTTGCATTTTCAGCCTGAAAAGGGTTTTTTTGTTGTTTTTTTTTTGGATGTGTATCTCTCATTTTTTATTTTTTTTAAATATGTGAAAATAAAGGGGGAAGGTGAGCATACTTACCTCCCTTTTTGCAGGGTGAGGCTGCCCGGGTCAGCCTCCTCCATCAGCAACACACTCACATCTCTAATTTCATAATAACGGGCAGGGTAAAAGATAGGTTCAGTTTCTTTCCTTTGCGCAGTTTTTCTTTACCTCTGCCATCTGATGTGTATATATTTTTTGGGTGCAAGAGCTGCCCAACATTGTTTTCCGTGGGGGGTGGCTTGATTTCCACGAGTTCTACCTTTATGTCCCCCCTGTGGTGAAAGTTTTATTGGAGCAGGTGGGCTTCATGGAGTTCATGTCCTGCCCTCCCATGAGGGCGGATGCCACCTATCTGAAGGCCCTTATTGAGCGGTTTCGTCCCGAGACCATAACGTTCTACATGCCGTATGCCGAGCTGACGCTGACGCCCGTTGATTGGGCCATGATTACTGGCATTAGGATTGGCGGAGTCCCGATATCCACCTTGGCGGTACCGAGCCGGGAGGACATCATTCGGTTGATCGGAGCCTATCCTCCTCATGGGCAGACCCATGGCACAGAGGTCAAGATGTTCTGGCTGACCTCTCTCTTTTCTGCTGATGAGCTAGTGGACCTGGGCCAGCCAGATCGGGTGCTTTACATCGCACCAGAGTGGGAGATCATTCTAGCTCGCATCACCCTCCTACTCCTGCTGGGCAAGACCCTTTTTACAAATGCTAGTGGGGGACGGGTTAGCCTGGCCCTGTTGACTGTGATGGATAATTGGGGCGATGTTCCCAAGCATGACTGGGGAGGGGCGGGATACGCCTGGCTGATGTACAACTTATCCCAGGTCACGACCGAGGACTCGAAGTCTGCCGTGGGATTTTGGGCCGTTCTTGAGGTAATTCCTCACCCCTTCGCTTTTGTTATCGCTATCATCTACTCATCATTTTTCTTTTCTGACTGATTCATTTATATTACTAACCTGCTCTCGTGCCATGCCCCTTTTTCAGGTATGGGGATATCACCACTTTCACCTTAGGCGCCTGTTCCTTTTCACGGAGGTGCTCACCTATCCTCTCCTCAGCAACTGGCAACTGGCCCGACGCCGTGACGCGGGCCTAAAGCACCTGGAAATGGGCCAAAGGTCCCAGCTTGATTTGATGGTGCTTGAGCAGGTGATAATTTTTCAACCCTAGTTTACTTTCAGCTTGGGCATTTCTTTTGATTGAGGCATTGCTTATCTGGTCTCTCTTGCTTTTTGATTTTGAGCAGATCCTCCCCGATCTGTACCTGACATCCCCCTTTGGGACCGAGCGGCCGTGGGTGCCTCCCGCCTATTCAACAACTGCCGCGTCGTCTTCTTTTATAGAGCGTGGGCCAAATGCCACTATTTGGGGGAGAGGGTGGTGCATCAGTTCCAGGGCTACTATGCCATACCCGTGGACCCACCGGCTGACGTTTGGAGTCCTGCTGGCAGTATCGAGGAATTGACAGCGGCCTTTTTCAACAATGGGTTCCCTATTTGCGCTCTCCATGTGCCTGGGGATTATCATGCTTGGTACGAGTGCCGCCCCTACCGGTTCATCCTGTCGCGTTTTGTCCCTAGCGCTAATTTCCTTGCGTTCGGGGGCCCACTTAGTCAGGTAACCTCTTCTCCGCTTGGATTAATTTCTCTTTCGCATTTACTTGGCCTGAGTCTTATCTGAATAAAATCTTGTTTGGTTCAAAGTTTGCTCCGGGAGATGGTTCAGACGATGAAAGTGGGCCGAGTGCTGTAGATCCCTCTAGTGCTAGTCCTTCTGGTGCGGGTCCTTCGGGCGAGGGTTAGTCAGGTGCTGGTCCCTCGAGTACCTCTCAGGCGGGTGTCCCTAGTGGGGGTCCATCCGTAGCTTATGGGACCTTCCGGCGTCTTGACAATAGCTTCCTCTCAGATCTTTGTGCTGATGTGGACCGACAGGCACGGCTCTCTGCTGAGGCGGCCCACGTTCCTCCTCCTGAGGTGGTCCCTAGGGTGAGTTTTTTAGATGAGCCGCTTCTCCTTTATTTTGGTTTCCTTCAGTACATGCTTTCAGGGGTGTTCTAACAATTGAATACTGTATCGTAGGACTTTAACTCGGCTATGGAATATGCAGAGTACCATCGTCATCTGGCAGAGCTTCGGGAGGTGGAGACGGTGAGTTCCTGGCTGCTCAACTCCTCTCTTTTTTTCATTATCATTGGCCCCTTGACTGATTTTGTCCTTGACTGTGCCTTGCTTACCTGCTAAGGAGTCGCTCCACGCCAAGAGGATTTCATAGCGTGGTCTAGAGTGGGGGACATGAGGACCTATCAGAGCTCCTCTCGCCGTCGCAAGAAGTCCAAGGGAGCGAGCCAGGAATAGGCTATTAGTTTCCTTCAGCATTTCGGATTTTATTTTGGGATCTGTTTTTAAACAATTTGGAGAATGGTTGGTGTGGTACTTTTGGAAACAAATTTGATTTTTTATAATTATTTGGGAAATGGTCCTGCTTTGATTTTATGCTCCGCTTGCTTGGCATCAAATCTGTTTCTCTACAGGATGTGTCTGCTTGATACCCTTTTTAGAAAGTGGCCTTTTGGGTTGCATGCCTCAATGTAGGATCAATCCTGCACATAATAAAATAATCCATAAGTCATTGATGGTCGGAAGTGCCGACATATATAAAACCAACAAAAAAGGCAGAAGTCCCCTCTTCAGTTCAGTCTTGAGATGGCTGGAGGGGGGATTTTTAGTCTGGCACAACTAATAGTTGCGCCAGGCTAAAGTGCCAAGGAAATTTCACTGGCGCAACTAATAGTTGCGCTAGGCCAAATTGGGGGTTCAAATGCACTGACGCAACTATTAGTTGCGCCAGGCCAAAATGGGGACAGCAATGTGTTGGCACAACTATTAGTTGCGCAGCTTTGGCCTGCGGGCAGTGGGGCCTTATATGCCCGAATTGACCCAAAAATTATTTCTTTTTGGTTTGACTTGGCTCCTTTGACCGACATCTTTAACTCTTGTTTCTCCAAGGCGGGTCCATCTTCCTGCATTGATTCTTATCTTCCTAAAAGATCCTTGTACGTTCGTGGATCCTCCTCTTAACCCTCCCTTACGTGGAGGGTTCGGAGCCAATGTATCCTCTTTGTTGGGCTTGGGGCCAAAGTTCCTAGCGGCCTGGTTTGGGAGTCTGAACGAGAGTGAGCTCGCCGACTTGGGGAGCCTTGGGCTATCTCGCCTTCCTTCTTTCTTAGAGATTCCTCTTCGGTGGGAGCTCCTTCATGCCGCCGCTTCGTGCTGGGATGCGAACCTCCATGTATTCCGTTTTGGGAAGCGGGAGCTGACCCCAACCCTTGAGGAGCTATCCAATCTGTCTGGCCTGAAGCTATATAGGGACCTTGCAAGAGTTATGCCTAGGCCCGAGTATTCCAGATCCATTCACCTTACTCTCGGTTTGAAGAAATCCGAGTATGAGAAAAGCCTCATCGGGGGGCCCACAAGGTGTTCGTTGAAATTCCTCAAAGAACTTTTCGGTGATGAAAGCCTCCGAAGATTGCCAGTTAGGAGTGTCTTTAACGTGAAAGCTCAAGCACTTGGTCTCATCTCTGAAATCCTCTTCTACACCGGGGGAGAGAGCTTCTCATTGATAGTTTGTGATATTTTGATGGAATTGGAGGCGGGCCGGTCCATGATGCATTTGGTGCTTGCCAAGCTATACCGATGCCTTGATTCTTTTGCCTTGGGCAAAGTGGAGGGCCTTCGGGGATGCCCCTTGTTGCTCCAGGTCTGGCTGGGTGAGAATTTTGCCGTTTTGGGGCCCATGCCTTGCTTCTATGTTGCTCGAGGCGAAGTGGCCCACTGTTTTTTGGGTAGATGCCACTTACTCCCCCAGGGTGATACGCCGGCTCTGAGACTTTGGTTGGTCGATGCTGAGCTAACATGGAGGCTTCCTTGGTTGGATCAGACCTTCCCAGTGATTCGTTCTAGACACCATGAGGGTATCACCTTCCTAGGACTGACCGGCAGCACCTTCTACTTCCCATTTCGGGTGTTGCGTCAGTTTGGCTGCCCTTAGCAGGTGCCTTGTGAGGCCAGACCCCCTTTATGTGATTTGATCTTTTCTAAGGGATCCTCTGGAGACATAGACCGGATTGCTGCTCTTTGGGAGATGCGACAGTCGACCCTGATGTGTGATTTTGAGCAGGGAGACTCAGTTAGAGCTTCTCCTGAGTATGAGGCCTGGCTGTTGACTAAACGGCCTGACGCCGACGGCCCAGATTTGTTAGAGAGCATTGAGACTGGAGGCCCCTGGCCAAAGAAAGAAGCGGTGCTCCAGACCCGTATCGAGCTATTAGTGGATGAGAAAAGGGTCCTGCAAGATCTCTTGGCATGCGAGAGGGTTAGAGCAGACGCGGTGGAGAGCGAGGTTCTCCGTTTGAAGGAATCACTGAGCGTTGCTTTTGGAGCCGTTGACTCTTCTCCGAAGAGGTTCAAAAGCCTGCATGGTTGTTGGCTGACTGAGAGGAATATCCGAGAGGATGATCTTTATGCTGAGATTAGCGCTTTGAAGCGCGAGTTGTATTGACTCCTCCGCATACGAACTTTTGCAGAGATCATATACGTAAAAAAGGCGAGAAACCCCTTTATAGATACACACACATTTTTGGTATGCATATATATATATATATATATATATATTGTTATTTTTTCTTCTTTCTATACTTGTAAAAAGGAAAACTCGTTAGTCATCACACCGACTTTTTTGAGATGTGGTGCAAGTGATACAAAAGGCAGTTATATACATCTATACAGATCTATTTTTTTGGTTTATGTATTATCTCCTCTTTTTTTCTCTCTTTTTTTTTGTGCCTTAATCAATGGGTGATACTTTGAGAGACCTTGGGTCCACCTTTGAGCATGGTCGACCCCCCCTTTTTTGGAGTCGGACCTGGATGGGTTTCCGAATTTTGCCAATGCCGGAAAATTGATCCTGTTAGATTGAGTTAAACCTTTCTCCTTGCCTTGGGTCATACGTTTGACGGTGTGGGTTTGACAAAGACAATTCTGGTTGAGGCCTGATTTGAACTAGCATGAGCGGCCCCCAAAAACAAGGGGGTAGGGGTAGTAACCAAGGGGGGCTCCGTAATCAGTCCAAACCTTTTTTTTTCTATTTTCCTCTTCTTTTTTTTATTTATCTCTTTTTTTTACCTGTGGCGCCCTTTCGGGTTTTCACCACGTCCATGGGTTTAGCTCTCTTGCCCCAAGCGCCCTTTCGGATTTTCACCTGATCCGCACAAGCTCGCTGTGTTTACCCGTAATGCCCTTTCGGGTTTTCACTACGTCCATCTTGCTTTGAGCTTGTATTTTTATTTTATTTTTTATTCTTTTTATTATATATTTATTTTTTTTTAAGAGCCACGACATAGACGTCGATTCCGTCATAGTCGGCTGGATGGGGTTCTGGTGTCGTCTCACGACTCAGCTCATGTTGACTTAACAGATATTATGACTGCTTGCGGACCTACCAAGAGGGCTTCCTTCAGGGTGTAGCTTGGCCATGGGTGAGGTTAGGATTGGAAGGTATGCTGGGTTAAAAGGATTTCCTTAATACGGCTTCAGTTTTCTCAACATACTTTCTTCCTTGGGGGGTTTTACTGTACATGCCCCGTGATTCTCCTATATTTTTTGTTCTTTTTGCTTCATTTCAGGCAATCTCTTTTTGAGGTTTTGTCTTTTTGCTTTTTTTTAGATTTTGATAGTAATTCTACTTCATCTTTTCTCTCTCTTCTTTTTTTGGTATATGTACATGTATATATTTTTTGGGGGGGGATGGGTTTATTGAAAGAAAGGCCCAGGCTCAAATGGGATAGCAAAGGATATCATCATTTTTAGGGATGTTTTTTGGGCTACTATGCTTGGAATGATGGCCTTTTTTGGGGTGGTTCTTAAGCAGTCACGTATCCGTTTCACCAGCACTTACCTTGTCATGATGGACTAAGAGTAGAACCATCGGACGTATCCAATGTTGATGGGCTCAGAAAGATGATCTCCGTCCATGGTGGTGAGGCGGATGCCGTATCCCGACAGCACTTCTCGAATGACGTATGGTCCTTCCCAGTTTAGCTTAAACTTTCCTCTGGGATCAGCATGGAGGGATGGGAAGATCTTCCTCAGCACAGTGTCTCCTACCTTTAGATCTTGACCGCAAACACGTTTATTGTAAGCGCGTGCGATTCGCCCCTGGTAAACTTGAGTGTGGCACAAGGCTAGGAGTCTCTTTTCGTCCAGTAAGTTCAGCTGATCAAAGCGTGATCTCTCTTTCTCTGCTTCGGGTAAGCCTGATTCTATGAGGATTTGGAGCGAGGGTACTTCAACCTCCACCGGGAGGACGACCTCGATTCCATACACAAGGGAGAATGGTGTTGCCCCCGTAGCGGTACGGATCAATGTTCGGAAGGCCCACAAAGCAAATGGCAGCATTTTGCTCCAATTTCGATAAGTGACGACCATTTTCTCAAGGATGCGGATGACTATCTTGTTCGCGACTTCCACGGCTCCATTAGTTTGAGGCCGATAAGGGGATGAGCGATGGTGCTTGATCTTGTATTGCTCGCAGAAATTTCGGGCGTGCTTATTCGCAAAGTTTGTGCCGTTGTCCGTGATGATATCTTTGGGTACTCCAAATCGGCACACAATATTGTTCTTGAGAAACTCCTCAACGTGATTGGCCGTGATGTTGGCATATGACACAACTACTACCCACTTGGTGAAGTACTCAATGGCGATGAGGATGAACCAATGTTCGTTTGATGCTTTTGGATTAATCATTCCGACAACGTCAAGGCCCCAGGTAGCAATGGCCAAGGAGTGGTCATGCAGTGAAGATCAATGGCGGGAGCATGTATCAGACTAGAGTGTTCTTGACACTTGTAGCATTTTTGAACATGTCTGTAACAATTCGATTCCATGGTGGTCCAAAAGTATCCCTGCCGTAGGATTTTCTTGGCGAGCATGTGACCGCTGACGTGGGCTCTGCATACTCCCTCATGGATTTCTTTCATAATATTGACTACTTCACTTTCAGTGAGGCACCGGAGTAAGATGTTATTGTATGATCGCTTGTAGAGGCATTCCTCATAAATGATGTAACCTGTCGCTAAACGTTGAATGGTTCGTCGGTCTGTCTTGGATGTACCCTCTAGAAAAGTCAGGGTCTCGAGCAAATCCTTGATATCTGAGAACCAAGGTGGCTCATCATCAGGATTGGTAGGTTCCTCAATCTAGAGGCAGAAGGCCAACTCATTCCTCTGCTTGATCACGATCGGCTTCATATCAACACCATAGGAGATTTCAATCATTGACACCAAAGTTACTAATGCGTCGACAAAGCAATTCCTTATCCGGGGGACGTATGAGAAAGTCACATCTTGGAAGCAAGCTATCAGATCCTCGAGGTGTTCATGATAGGGGATCAGTTTCTCGTCTTTCGTCTTCCAATCACCATTCATTTGGCATATGATTAATTGTGAGTCGCCAAATACTCGAAGGTAAGTTACATTCAGATCGAGAGCCGCCTGCAAACCAGCGGCGCAAGCTTCGTACTTAGCCATGTTGTTAGTGCAAGGAAAGTTGAGCTTGATAGAGATCGGTACATGGGATCCTTTTGGTGAAATTAGGATGGCACCAACTCCTTGGCCCTCGACATTTGCTGCCCCATCAAAGTGCATTACCCATGATTCTTCTGCTTCTTCTGTATCGTCTTCCGTCATGAACAAGATATCTTCATTTGGGAATTCGGTTCTTAACGGCTCATAGTTAGGTAAAGGATTATCAGTAAGATGGTCAGCAAGTGCCTGCCCCTTGATCGATTTCTGAGTGACGTACGTGATGTCGAGTTCAGATAATAAAAGTTGCCATCGTGCGGTTCGTCCAGTGAGAGCTGGCTTTTCAAATAGGTATTTCAATGGGTCCATTCGAGCCAAAAGCAGAACGGCCTGAGATAGCAAATAGTGGTGGAGCCTTTGAGTAGCCCATACAAGAGCTAGGCATGCTTTCTCCAAATGAGAGTAACGCGTCTCGTAATCAGTAAACTTCTTGCTCATATAGTAAATGGCCTGCTCTCTTCTTCCCGTTTCATTGTGCTACCCGAGGACACATCCCATCGAAACTTCCGTCGTGGAGAGATACATCAAGAGTGGTCTCCCTGGCTCAGGTGGTACCAAAACAAGTGGATTAAGGAGGTAGCTTTTGATTTTTTTGAACGCCCCCTGACAATCGTCGTTCCATTCAACGGGCGAATTCTTCCTTAGTAACTTGAAGATCGGCGTACAGATTGGAGTTAGCTATGCAATGAACCGACTAATATACTGTATTCTACCCAGAAAACCTCTAACCTCTTTCTCGATAGACGGCGGTGACATTTCAGTGATGGCTTTGACTTTGATTAGGTCGACCTCGATCCCCCTCCTGCTGACGATGAATCCCAACAGTTTCCCGGCCATAGCACCGAACGCGCACTTTTGTGGATTCAGACGTAGTCTATATTTCCTTAGCCTTTCGAGTAGCTTCTGAAGGTTTACCAGATGGTCTCTTCGCTCCGGTGACTTGGCTATCATGTCGTCGACATATACTTCAATCTCTCGGTGCATCATGTCATGAAATAATGCAGCATAGCTCTCTGGTACGTTGCACCGGCATTCTTCAGCCCGAATGGCATGACTCGATAGCAAAAGGTTCCCCAGGGATAATGAACGCTGTCTTCTCGCGATCAACCTCTGCCATTTTGATCTGATTGTATCCTGAGAATCTATCCATAAAGGAAAGCATCCCGTGCTTAGCTATGTTATCAACCAAGATGTCGATGTGTGGCAGTGGGAAATCGTCCTTCGAGCTTGCTCTGTTCAAATTGCGAAAATCGATGCACATGCGGGCCTTTCCGTCCTTCTTCGGTACAGGCACAATATTAGCTAGCCACTGCGGGTACTTGGATACCATGAGAAACCCCGCACCATACTGCTTGATGACCTCGTCTTTGACTTTCAACACCCATTCGGGTCGGAGACGTCTCAGCTTCTGCTTGACTAGCTTCATATCAGGGTAGACGGGCAACTCATGCTCAACCAAATCAGTATCCAGACCAGGCATGTCCTCGTATGACCAGGCAAAAATTTCTTGGTATGACCGAAAGAAGTCGATCATGCTTTTTCTTTCCTTAGGAGACAGTGACGTTTCGATTTTGGTTATCCTGGGAACCTCCTCAGTTCCTAGATTGACGTCTTCGGTCTCTTCGACAATGGGGGTAGGGCCATACTCAAAGTCGGCAAATCGGTCAAGGAGCTCATTGGGGAGCTCCTTGAAGGGGACATCCTCATCCAGACTTGTGATCCCCACCTCTTCTTGTATTTCTACAGGGAAGGGGTTGATTTCACGTGGGACGGGTATTTTGATTAAGGCATCCTTTTGTGGGGCATTTTCTAGAATTTTAAATGACAATATTTTTGGAATTTAGATTTTTTCCATGTTTTTAGGGTTTTGTGTTTTTTCTATGTTTTTGAGATTTTTATTTTCTTCTATGTTTTTGAGTTTTTTGTTTTCTTTGGAGATGGACCCTTGGCAGGGCGGGTTTGTGTATATACAAGGTATTGCCTACCAAGGGCTTATCTCACCTTTTATAGGTTGTTTTTTTTTTTGGAAACAGGCACCAAACTTTAGGCTACTTCCTGCTTCCAGAGTTTGAGGCAAAGATGCCCAGTTGCGTACTTGAGGGGCCACTTCTTTACCTGTTGGGATGGAGAGTGCTGACTGATATGGCTCATTAGAGTCAGCCTCCATCATGTTGATCCCCATTTCGTCTGAGATTATGTCCTCAAATGATAAATCGGTTTTGTGGTGATTCACCACAGGGGGGTTTGTTTAGATACCGACCGTCGTTCCTCGAAAAGGGATAACGCGGCCAAATCTATCTCCAAGCTGGGAAGGGAGATCTGAGGATTGGAGGGATGGATTGGGGCTATGGGTTTGTGTGGGGTCAAATGGGTTGCCCCATTTCGATCGATCTTTACGACCCCTGCACTAACAAAAGAATCCCTGATGTGCGGCCTAGGGTGAGGTTTCTCTTCTATGTTGATTCCTCGAGCTTTTGCAGCCACGGCAACCCTGGCTTTCTCTTTGGCCTCTCGGACCTCTTGCTCTGTGGGCTTATATCCTAGACCGAATCTTACCTTTTGTCCCTTAGCTACAACTGGCTCTCTTCTGCCTTGTAATTTGGGTCCCTGACCCCTTCCTTTTTTATAGCCCCACTTTTGGAGCATTGCTACTGTCGTAATCATACCGCCTCCCATTTTAGACATGATGCCCTCAATGGGTTCTGGGAGTATTGCCGACACCTCGTACTCAAAACTGTGGAGGTCGACGTCCTCAACGGTGTGTGGCATATCCGGCATATTGGGTTTTTTAATGCTATTGGCAGTCTTTTCTTTCTCACTATGCCCCTCTCCAATGATCGTGATGATCTTATGCCCATATGCAAATTTGAGTTTCTAGTGCAATGTGGAAGGTATGGCTCCGACTTCATGTAGCCACGAGCGCCCCAACAACAGATTAAATGAGGATTTGATATCCGTGACTTGTAACAAGATGGAAAAGGTCATTGGCTCTATCAACAGCTCAAGATCAACTTCTCCCATTATTTCTCTCCTGGTATTGTCAAACCCTCTAGTGCTGGTTTTGGTGGGCCTTAACATGCATGGATCAATCCCAATCTTGGTGGCGGTTCTCAACGGGCATATATTCAATGCAGACCCATTATCGATTAGTACCAAGGGGATAATCATATTTCCGAACTCAACCGTTATATTCAAAGATTTTGAGTGGCTACCTCCTTCATCAGGTAAATCGGCATCAGAAAATGAAATGGCATTTGGGGCCATCACTTGACCAATTATCTGCCCGACTTCATCTGGGCTAACTTGGAGTGATACATGCGCATATTTTAACGCCCCCATTAATACATGAAAATGGAGTGGGGACGTCATCAACAAATCCCATACAGTGATATGGGTAGGCATCCTTCTCAGCTGAGTCTCCAGTATATGTTCTCGACTCATTTTCTTGAAGGGATTCACAGTGCTCTCTTTCTTTCCTTCGGGTTGGGCTTGTGCTGCTACTGCTGTTTCGGGCTGCTTTGATATTCTCCCTGACCTGGTAACAAAATCTACTGCCCCTTCTCTACTACTGCTTCCGGCATTGACATCTGTTTATTCGTAGCTTAGCGGGACCTGATGAGGATCATAGGTTGGTCCTGAGAGCTGGAGTGGTGTGGCAGCTGGTGCTTGAGATACTTGTACTGTTGTCTCAGGAGGCGTGGGCAATACTTGATTCACCCGGTGGCAGTGGGTTGGGTGGAAAGATTGGGCCAAATGGGGGTGGTAGAGCTTAAGGGTGGTGGCATTGGAGGGAAGAAGGTAAAAGTGGGCCATTGATTGCTGGTAGGTGCTAGCGACAGATGGGGGGTCTGATGGGTCGTTAGGTAATTAACCGGCGTGGTGAAACTTGCCGGTGGTTGAGCTGGGGGTAATGGAGTGGATGCAGGCCACTGATAACTGATGGGTGCGGGTGTAGGATTGGGGGCCTGTTGGCTCATTGGGTAATTGATGGGGGTTGTGGTGTATGATGGTAGTTGGAATGGGGTGGGCGTAGGCCATTGATGACTGGCGGGTGCGGGTGTAGGATTGGGGGCCTGTTGGCTCATTGGGTAATTGATGGGGGTTGTGGTGTATGGTTGGTATGCATTGATATTCACGTAATTGACAGGTGTAGGAGATGGAAAGTATGCCCTGAGATCCAAGGGTTCAATTTGTGGAGTCGGGTTGGGAAAATAATCTGACAAATTTAGGGGTTCAACTACCCCTATATTCCTTTCTTCAACGTTTCTTAACAGCGGTGCTACATAACTCTCCCGATCACTGATGTAATCGGATGGGTCAAATTCAAACTCCTCTTCATCTTCTATCATTCCGATGGTGGATCTGGGACCTGCTCCTCCGGTAGGATGTGGGGATAGTGGTATTTGATGAATATTAGCATGCTGAGAAGGTGCAGGGGGAATGATTTTCCCGGCATCGATCAAATCCTAGATGGCATGCTTCAATGGGAAGCAGCGATCAGTAGGGTGACCCGAACCTTGATAAAAATTGCAGTGAGTATTTGGGTCATAGTTCTTTGAGATCGGGTGAGGAGGAGGTTGCGGTTGGCGGATAGCCACTAATCCCTTTTCTACTAACAGGGGCAAAAGTACACTCAAAGATTGCCCCAAAGGTGTAAAGACTCAGTCGTAGCGGGCTCTCCTCTGTTCCGTGGTCATTTGCATTCCTTGCCCATTCCCCGTTCTTTGCATCTGCTCAGGCCTAATTGGTGCTGGTGGGGCCACCTGAAATTGAAACGGAGCAGTATTATTATTGGGCCTGGTGTTGGCTATGTTCTAGACATCACCCCATGTTCTCTTCTCGTTCCTCTGCTTAGAAAATCTTCTGACCCCACTAGGGCCCCCTGAAGTATTCTTACTCAGCCGCCCTTCCCTGATGGCATCCTCGCAATGGTTGGCATTCCTCACCAAATCAGCAAAACTAGACTGCTGTTGGTATACAAGAAAATCGGAGATCACCGGCAGAGTGTTCTTTGAAATCATCTCTATCTGCTCATCATCCGGTATTCTATTTCTGATTTGAGCTGCCAGTGCTCTCCATCGTCCTAAGTAGTCACTGAAGGTCTCGTTTGGAATTTGCTTTAAACGGGCCAAATCAGACTTGCGCGATTCAATATCAGTATTATAGACATACTGTTCCTGGAACAAATGCGCTAAATCTTTCCATGTCTTCATCATGGATGGTTCAAGAGATGTGAACCACCTCAGGGTTGGTCCTGTCAAACTTTTCTGAAAGACTTTTATTAGCAGTCTTTCGTCCCCCCCGTACTGGCACATGTCCCCACAATAGGACTTGAGATGCGCAATCGAGTTGCCTTTGCCATTGTACTTGTCGAATATTGACATTTTAAATTTGGGAGGCAAGGGGACCTCAACGAACAGGCATAGATCTGTGAAGTCCGTGGCGTGGATTTCAACACCACCCATTTTCATCAGCTGTTTTTGTATTTTGTCTAACTGTTCTTTTAGCTGCTCTGACTCTTTCGATATAGGGCTCGCTTTTTCGGCCGTCAATCGGACTTCACTCTGGGCTACCAGGGGGTGAGCAATTACTGGTGGAGGGTTGAGGCAGGTCAATGCCCCAGCATAGGCCCCACTGTTTTTTATCTTGTCCTCCTCATACTGCTGATCTATGTAGGGTGCAGTGAGGACGGGATTCTCAACCTATTGCTGCATGGGTTGGATGGGAATGACATGAGTAGGGGTTGGGTGAGCCCATTGGGGGTGAGGAAAGGTTTGTTGGGTGATGGGAATTGGTTTTGAGGCGGGGCCTGATAGGGCCATTGGGTGTGAGGGAAGGTTTGGGGATAGCCTTGGGGTGTGGGGCCATGGGGAAATTGGGTTTGAGGTATGGCATGGGTTTGACCCAGATGTGAAGGTTGGGTTAAATGTTGGAGGTATTATGGAAGGTATGAGTGTGGGGTTTGGGTTTGGGCCATGAACCCTTGGTCATTTTGGGTCATGGGCCACGAGCCCTTGATGGGTCTGGGCCAATGGGCCTGGGTAGGTTTGGGCCAAGGGCCCTTGATGGGTCTGGCCCACAGGGCCTTGATGGGTTTGGGCCATGGGCCTTTAGTGGGTCTGGCCTAATGGGTCTTGATGGGTTTGGCCCAATGGGCCTTGTTGGGTCAGGGCCATGGGCCCTTGGTGGGTCTGGGCCATGGGCCTTGGTGGGTCTGACCTAATGGGCCTTGATGTGTCTGGGCCATGGGCCCTTGATGGGTCTGACTCAATGGCCCTTGATGGGTCTGGACCATGGGCCCTTGATGTGTCTAGCCCATGGGCCAACGATGGATTTGGGCCATGGGCCCCTGATGGGTTTGGCCCAATGGGCCCTGGGGGATATGGGTAATGGGGTTTTGGGCCAATGGACCTTGGGGATGGTGGGTAGTGGGGTATTGAGCCATGGGGCCTTGGAGATCATGGATGGTGGGATATTGGGCCATGGGGCCCTGAGATGTGTGGGAAAGGGAGATTTGGGCCAATGGGCCTTGGGGTGTGTGGGTGATGGGGGTTTGGATGGTGTGGATTATGGGAGGTTGATGGGGGTCATGGGGGAGTGAAGCATGGAGGTTTGCTAAGGTATGGGATGGATTCATGGATGTGGGGTGTGGAGGAGAGATATTTTGGGAAGCCCTCCATGAGGAGTATGCTTGGAACATCTCCTCCATCATGGCCATGGAAGGGGGGTGGGATGTGGATGGTAGATTTAAGGGGTGATGGGGTATAGATGGGATGGAGGTGGTAGAAAAATTGGGCATGGCCACGGTAGGTGGGGGTGTATGGGGTGGATGAGGGGATGTATTTTGGGATGATGGGGGGCATGATGGGGAAGGATGAGGAAAATTGGGCATGCGGTAAAATGGGGCATGACCGGGTTGATGGGGATTTGTGGGGGTGGGATAGGGTGGAAGTGGTGTATTTGAATGTGGGTGGATCGGGTCTATAGGGGGATGATGGGAATTAGGGCATGGATGTGGATTGGGAAAATGGGTTTGTCATGGGCATGGTTTGGGCAAAAGATGGAGAATGGGGGGTAGGATTTTGGATATTTTGGGGGGTATCGGTTGGGAAAATAGGAGCGCCAAATGGGCCGGTAACGGTAAAGGGGGGTTGGGTGAGGGGAATGGTGGAAAAGACTTCCCCCGAATGGGAGTGGGTTGGAGAATGTGGTGGGGATGAGTCGGGATCAGCGTAAGTCGGGTTCACTACCCACGACATTCTACAGGAGCGGGTCGGGTAAGGGTGCCCTTGATAAGGCCCAAAAATCCTCCTCCTTCTTCCCCTACGGGACGACGGAGGGCAAGATGATGTCGTTGTGCCGGCACCAGAAACTGAATGTTTTTTTATGTTTTGATATTATATAAATATATATATATATTTTTTTTTTTTTTTTTTTTTTGAATTTTATGAAAACTTTTTGAAAAACAAAGGTTCCTCAGCCTTGGAATTTCCTTTTCGGGTGGCTCTCGTACCTTAATTCAAGACTCGCGGCGACGGTTCCGATACACTTCGAAATAATCGAAGGAGAACCTTCGATCTATTAAAGAAACGAAAATCGAGGCAAACGACCCGATCCCCCGAAATGAGCTAAAAAGAAATTGCCTTCTCTTGACCGGCAGGGGCGTATTGGGTGTCGGAGATGGCAGAGCCTAAACAAGGCACTATGCACACTGATCGGGCAACTCGGGAGGTGGAAAGGGCCAAGGATTCGGGTTGGATGCTGCCAAACAGACCTAGTGCAACTAATACTTGCGCCCAAGTTGCAGGGGAGGACTTATACACTGGCGTAACTATTAGTGGCGCCAAGGTAAAAGTTGGGAGTTTAAAGCTGGTGCAACTATTAGTTGCGCCAGTGTTTTTACACTGGCGCAACTAATACCTGCGCCAGGCAAAAATTGCCTCTCCAGAACAGAAAGCAGCAGCCACTTATGCCCGAAATGAGTCTCTTTTTGGTTTTTTTGTGGAAGCTAGGATTCCAGGAACTGAACTGTTTTATGGTGATCGACTCTCTCCTTACCGCACCTAAAGGATTGAGTTCGGTATAACTCGCTAGCGCACTCCCCAAGGGTTTTAAGCTTCGGAATGGAAACCCACCCAATATACCTCCGGCGCAAGCGCCTTCTCAGATACTAGGTGGGCTGGGACTTTTCTGGATCATCACCACTAGGGGCTGCCGCCATACTAAAACCCGGGTATTTGTATGTGTGCCCAACCCAACCCCTTTGAAAAATCTACCCGGCAAAACAAATTAATTAAGCTCCCTAACTTGGTTCAATTTTAATTTTTTTCAAAGCTTTTTTTTGGAAGTTTTCTTTAGTTCAAAGGCGGGGGTGATTATCCCGTGCCGGCACTACGGGCCGACGTCCACTGTAAGGATATGAAGTAAGAAGAAAATGACGGGGCCAGTCAAGCGACTAGGTGGGAAATGTAAAGTGCTGAAATTTAAAGCCGAATTATAAAAGGAAGTAAGAAAGGTGTCAGTCAAGTGACTAGGCGAAAATTACTGAAATTTAAAGAGGAAATGTAGGGGCGAGTAACAAAGGTGCCAGTCAAGTGACTAGGCGAAGATTGCTGAAATTTAAAGCGGAATCGTAGGGGTAAGTAAGAAAGGTGCCAGTCAAGTGACTAGGCGAAAATTGCTCAAATTTAAAGCGAAAACATAAGGGTGAGTAAAAAAGGTGCCAATCAAGTGACTAGGCAAAAATTACTGAAATTTAAAGCCGAATCGTAGGGGTAAGTAAAATGACGTAATCGGAGGGGTGAGTAAAAAAATAGCAATAAAATGTTAGAAAATTTTTTTAAAAAGGCCTAGTTCAAGGGGAAGCTCTACTAGCTACTCCCCAGCAGAGTCGCCATCTGTGCAACCGTGGAATTTGATGCGTTCCCGTCGCGACGATGCGCTCTCTAACGATAAAAAAAAATAGAGTCGCCACCCGGAGCTTTCGGTGTCCCGGGATACCTAGTTCATTTTTATGAGCACCTAAGTGCTAAAAATATGACTCTGAATCCGATCCACACCAAAGGCTCTTGGGTAGGGGCTTCAGTTATCGATCGGGAAGGTGTTAGGCACCCGATCAACCCTCTTAACGCAGTCTCTAGTTATGGCCAAAAATAAAATGATGTAAAAGATAAGGAAATGGTTCCCTCTTGCCCAAATGGGCCTCCAATCCTATTTGTGCCCCTCCATTCCTACCGAAAATTCAGCGGCGTAACGGCACAAATGAAAGGGTAGGGAATGCCAAAAAGAGATAGGAGAAGAAAGGGGAGAGC
Source organism: Chloranthus sessilifolius (assembly GCA_021018995.1). NCBI lineage: Eukaryota > Viridiplantae > Streptophyta > Magnoliopsida > Chloranthales > Chloranthaceae > Chloranthus > Chloranthus sessilifolius. Next base: position 150,116,100 of record CM037589.1, read on the forward strand.
CAGAGCTCTCGGGCCCTTGTAGCACCGTAGGAAAGCCTTGCGTGGCTTGCGTTGATGATCTCTTAAAGGCTTTGTTTGGTGGAAAGTGGGGTTCTAACCTCTAACGCTTGCTAACTAAGAGGTAGAGAGGGAAGGTGAATGGGTAGCATATACCTAAACTAAGGGATCTAAGGTGAAAAATATCACTCAAAGGAGGTTTAAGAATTCTGGAATTTGTACGGGAAGTGTGCACCAAAGGGAGAAAGATCTTATTACTTTAAGCTCTTTCTCTCTTAGGCCAAAATTCTCAACCCCTAAACCAAGGGGTGGGGGGCTCTATTTATAGGAAAGGAGTGGATTAGGAGGCTACTTAGATGCCTAATTAGAATTAGCAATTAGGTAATCTCAAATCTAAGGTTTTCTAGGATTTTGAGAGCTTGGAAAGGTGTGAAGGTGGTTATAATGGTGGATGATGGGGTGAGGCTTTAGGCCACTTGGAGGGTTGCAAATAGGTAAGGAATGGTTGCAATAGAACTATCAAAACACACCCCAAAGGTTGAGGTGGTCAACAAGTCAAACCCCAAACATGAATTTCGGGGCAAAAACTCAATGTTACTATTCATATGTCTGGCGCAACTAATTGTTGCGCCAGGCAAATGCACAGTAAAATAGTGAGGAACAGTGCTGGAAGTTAGCTCGCGGGGTGGGGGCCACCTTTTAAACTTGGCGCAACTATTAGTTGCACCAGGCTTAAAATCTGGGAGAATTGGCCTAGCGTAACTAATAGTTGCACCAGGAAAAATTTATACCTGGCGCAACTATTAGTTGCGCCAGGCCATTTCTGGGGAGAAATAGCCTTCCTGCCCTCGAAATTACCTTCCTGCCCTCCGGGTTCGGATTGCCACATCTTCTGGTATATACCTCCAATTGCGGCGATTTTTAGACCGTTGGAAAGCTGACGACCTCTACTCTTCAATGGTATAAGAGTTGGTCACTGTAGAGGGTCATAGCCAGTTCTGGTGTGCCCCTCCTCCTTATTGCCTGGGAAGGTTAAAAAAGGGTTCTAAGGGTTGGGGTTGGCTTCTAAAGGTTCGGGGTAGATTCCTGGAGGATCTAGGGTGATTCCTAAGGGTTTAGGGTGATTCCTAAGGATTCTATATACGCCATCAAATGCTCAGAATTGCACATCTCTCGAAAGGTTTTTCGATCGGGCCTTGGGCCAAATTTGGGTGTCTACACAGAGTAAAGCACAATAAATATCCATAGCTAAAATAAATGCGAAAGTAAAAGTAAAGAACCACCGATGATGGCTGACCATCATTGAAACATGGTTTGTAACAGTCAAAAGTAAAGACATAAATCCAAATACCCAATCACAGGTTAGGCAAACCACGTCCAAGTCTAAACTCTCACCGAAAAATAAATAAATAAACTAAATCCTAAGCCGGTAAATATTCCTCATGAGACACCTTAGGCTCTTCCTCGGGAACGTAATTAGGATCACTCTCGTTGCCCCAAGTTGCCACTTCAGAACCTGGACCTGTGACGAATAGTCAAATTGAGCTAACCAACAAAGCTCAGTAGAAAAATATCATCAACGACATTGTATTTTAACTAACATGGGTTTCACAAAACAAGTATCTGAATATTATATGTCAAAACCAAAAATGCAGGAAAAAATAAAATTTAAGTGCATAAATTATATGCAAGATCAATTTCTAAATATGTGAAAACAGATTCAAGAACAATGCAGAATTTCAGTGTAACAGTTGCCAGCATGTGACACTACAGGTCAGGCTAGGCGTGTGTTTAAACACATGACGTAAGAGGGAATTTAACTAACTTGAAGCTCATAATAGTCGAGTGATAGTGTAGGGTAGTACCAATACACGAGAATAAAGAATAGAAATAGGAACCAGGTTTCATATACCATTCGAGTGTATTAGTCAAAGATACCGACTAAATCAAAGAATAGCGTATATAAAATATTACTGGCTATCCACTACAGCCAAACCCAAGAAGAGAAGGCATACATTTTTGAGCTATGTATCAGCTTTATAGGGAATTGAAAATTTCCTTATTATTTTTGCATGAGAATTCAATAGCTTATACACTAATTCAATGTATAAGACTGGTATATACGAAAGGCTTGTTTGTCTCATATGGGAGACACTCAACACACCAAGCACTAGCCCAGCATGGAATAAAAACCTTTCGCAGCGTATAAGCTGCTTTGTGTTGCAGTTGAATTACACGACTACACAACTCAATGAGTCATTTTGCATTTCATGCACGCAATATAGATGTAAATTACTATAAAACTATTAAGAAGCCCTTGGATTTCTGCTTCAGGATTTGACGCCAACCCTAGTAACAAGATCCTGAAAACAAAAACAAAAGAGTAATACTAGTTTAGTACACTGTAATCAGACCATGCAGAACATGAGAGCAGAAATTAGTAGCTGAGCTTATTTTTGTGCCACCTCGTCCGCAGACGTCGTGAGTTCGATTCTGATCTACTTACGGCATTGTCGTAACCTTGTGTTCATCAACAAGGTATGTCGTTCATTTAATTACACTAATAGTAGAGTCGTTCATACGCAGCTTTAACTCAAATTGAGCTCTCAGCTTGACTACGTATTGGTGCACTTCGGATCTTCTTTGATGACCTACTGAATTGAAGCCATATATTATGCCAATCCCATACTACAAAGACAAGATTATAGATAAATCTAGATTGATATCTATAGATATATATATATATATATCTCTATATAGAGTATATATATATATATATATATATATATATCTAAACAAAATTGCAAGAACACAAAACACAGAGAAACCATGGAAGCAACACAAATAAGGTTGCCGCAAGATGTTTCAACTAGTGAGCTTGCGCTGTAACCCCATGGCTTGCCACGGCAACCCCTTTTGACTGCTGTTTTTGGCTGTGTTCATTGCATAATAGACTTGGAACCATCAATGGTCCAAGATAAAGCATGAGCCCATCTGATATACTAACATTTGGGCCGTTCCACATGCAACATATATACTCACATTTATAAATATATGTTAATATATGATAGGTGCAACTTGGTGCACTAGTGTAAGCGATGAGCTTCAATGCATGAAAACACGTACAAACAGATCGCCATAAACTCATGAAAAGGTAGGGATCTTATGTTGTTATTCCATATTTGTTTTCTTCTCATATATAGCGTCAATTAAATTCTCATGTATGATTTGATAAAGAATGATATAGATATAAAACTCACTAATAAGCATGCTAGGAGTAACCTGATGTTTTATTTAAAATGATGTAAAAGAAGTGAACTCAGTTAGCAGTTGATTTGATGAGAAACAGATACTAGCATTAACCACATAGTTCTACAATTTGGTCTTACTATACATCAGTTTTGGAAATCGATAATCTAGCAAGACAGATCAGTTCTGAATATCAGTTGGATAGAAATAAAAATACGTCGTACAGAGCAGGGTTCTAACTTTATGTCAATTTTACAAATAGTTTGAGCACAATGCATTATGCAAACATACATGGAATGCACAGTCTTTGAAGTTATATATTGTTCATTATTCTGATCCTGTCATGTGGCATCCTTTATACGTTGTTATTCTGCTTCGAGTCAAGTGATCCCGCTAACTCGGGAGCTTGAGTTTCTCGGTTCAAGTGATCCTGCTAACTCGGGAGCTTGACAAGTGATCCCGCTAACTCGGGAGCTTGCTTTGTCCTGATCCATGTGATCCCGCTAACTAGGGAGCTTGATTTTTCTGTTTCAGTCTGCACATGTATCTTAATTCGGCTTGATTCTCATACCCATTGCATCATGACTTCATTCAGTTTATCCACATATTATATTACTTGCATAATAATAAAAGCATGTTCTTCATTATATTTATATCGGTGGAAAGCTATACATCAGATCTTTTATTTTTATTTATATTATTGCTAGTTCTGCTTAGATAAGTAGAAAATCAGTTATTTTGCCATATTATCAACTGTCAGAGTAAATTCATTGGTTCCACATTTGCAAAACTTTGTACAAGAAATGACCCTTAGATGAATGGATCATGTCAGGTGATCCGATGACGCGACAGTTCCAATAGTTAGAAGAAGGGAAATGTTGGGTTGTCACAAGTGGTATCAGAGCTTATGCGTTAAGTCATTTGGAGACTAAACTCTGGCGTACATATATGGCAAAATGTCTGATAGTTGGTTAGTAGTAGGAATTAGATTGAGTTATGTTGTCTGATCAAGTTGTTATCTGATCAAAATAGGTAGAGATGCCTCCACGTCGTGGAAGAGGTAGGGGTAGACCACCGTTTCCCCATCGCACTAGGCCGAATGCGATTCCAGTAGCAGGTTATGAGCATGACACTGCTTCAGGAAGTGGTGAGAATGTACACATGGCCGAAAGTCGAACGATGATGGAGAATGTTGCAGAGCATACTCCGCCAGTTGTAAATACTCCTCCGCTAGGAAGTACTCCTGGAGTTGAACAAAATGCGAGACACAATCTGCAATTGATGGAGACTATGGTCAACACTATGGCCATGCTTGTTGTTCGACGTCCCGAGGGTTTTACAGAATTTGTTCGACTTCGACCACCAAGTTTCCATGGTCAGCATGACCTAATGGAGGCTGAGAAGTGGTTAACACAAATTGAGAAAATGCCGCAAAGAGTCACGTGCACAGAGGAAGAAAAAGTGAGTTGAGCAGTGTATAAATTGGAGAGTGAGGCAGAGCCATGGTGGCAGTCAGTGGAAAGAACAAGAATGCTCGGAGTACCATGGATATGGGCAGAGTTCACTGAGGCATTCAATAAAAAATATCTCCCAGTACCTGAGAGATATAAGCTAGAGGTACAGTTTGCAACCTTAGTTCAAGGCCAGATGATTGTACGAGAATACGAGGCAGAATTCACATGTCTCTCTCGCTTTGCACCTTTGTTGGTCGCCACCGAGTTGATGAAAATACAAAAGTTTGAGCGAGGTTTGAAACCCCTGATCAAGGAACACATTTCGTTATTTCAAGCAACGACTTATGCCAATGTGATGAAGTTGGCCCTGATAGCAGAAACTAATGTGGATATCATGTTCAAAAGAAGAGAAGAAAAATAGAAGACCAGAAAAGCTCCATCTCAGTCCTATAGTACTGGTCAAAGTAGCAAATGACCATGATTCCAAGGACAAGCTACATTTCAATCGGCTGTAGGAGCATACGCATGGCCTTCCAGTTTCCCGACGTTTCCATTACCACTGAGGATTCCACGTGTTCAGAACCAATCTTTCCCACTGGCGGCCAAAAGTACATCTAGACTTTCATAAGCACGGTCGACAGGTTCTCGCACGGGATCTTATACGACTTCATCAATAGCTTCAAAAGAAATTTGTGGAAAATGTGGAAAGGCACACAAAACAGATGAGTGTCGTAAAGCTTCTAGTGCATATTTTCTTTGTGGCAAGATGGGACACCGGATTAGAGAATGCCCGAAAATGGCCGAAATAGCAGCAAGGGCGGGACCAGTGTTACGATAGGCACGACCTACTGTACAAGGCCAAGCTTATGCTGTCACTGCAAAGGATGCACGCACTAGTAATGCCATCATTCAAGGTATATTTGTCTAATAAATACCTACGTTAATATTTTCTATAATTTTCTTTAGATAGAGAAAGTGCATCTAGTGAATTAGGAGAATTTCGTCTATATTTGAGTATTAAGATATTATATTACTATTCTTTTGGGTATTTAGACATAAATTTAGCTAACACTAATCTTTATGCCTTAGGTATCTTGCAATTATATCCAAAAGATGCTTATTTGTGTTATGATACACGAGTTTTGATAGATCCCGGATCTACACACACGTTTGTTACACCCCAGTTTGTTGAAAATTTGAAGAAGTTGGGAGGTATTCCAGAACCTCTTGACTTTATTCTCAATGTAACACTTCCGATTGGACAGTTTCTCACAACTGATATGGTATATCAATCGGTTATCGTTTGGATCAAGGACTACTGGGGATATGAAGCAATAGCTGACTTGATCTTACTTTCGATGTAAGGATACAATGTAATCCTTGGCATGGATTGGTTATTCAATCACCATGCGAACGTTGACTGTCGAAAGAAGATTGTCTCTTTCCACCTGCAAAAGAAGAAATCAGCTAAATTTTATGAGGTACCGTCAACTAATCTTTCTCTGATATCCGCCATTCAAGCACGACGATTACTTGATGATGGTGCTCAAGGGTATATTGCTTTTGTGCAAAGTAAAGATTGAGAAGTGAAGACACTTTCACTTTTAGATGTACCAATTGTCTGTGAATTCCCTGATGTGTTCCCTAATGAGTTGCTAGGATTACCTCCTGACAAGGAAGTGGAGTTCGCTATTGAGTTAGCTTCGGGTACCGATCCAGTATCGAAAGTACTATATAGAATGGCACCGGCAAAGTTGAAAGAGTTCAAGGAGCAATTGCAAGAGCCTCTTGATAAAGGCTTTATTAGACCGAGTGTGTCTCCGTGGGGCGCACCGTTATTATTCGTGAAGAAGGACGGTTCGATGTGCCTCGGCATTGATTACCGACAACTCAATAAACTGACGATCAAGAATAGATATCCACTTCCCCGAATTGATGATCTCTTTGATCAGTTATAAGGAGCGCGGTTCTTTTCAAAAATTGATCTATGATCAGGGTATCACCAGATGAAAGTGAAAGCTGAAGATATTTCGAAAACAGCTTTCTGAGCGCGCTACGGTCACTACGAGTTTCTAGTCATGCCCTTCGGGTTGACCAACGCACCTGCTGCATTTATGGCCTTGATGAATCGAGTCTTCAAACCGTATCTTGATCAATGTATCGTGGTATTCATCAACAATATACTCATTTATTCAAAAACAAAGATAGAGTATGAAGATCATCTATGTCTAGCATTGCAAACATTGAGAGATTCATAGTTATATGCTAAGTTTAGTAAATGCGACTTCTGGTTGAATCAAGTCAATTTTTTGGGTCATATTATCTCAGAAGCAGGTATTACCGTCGATCCTGTAAAGATTGAGGCTGTGGTACAATGGAAGCAACCACAGACAGTAACCAAGATTCAAAGTTTTCTAGGTCTTGCGGGTTATTACCGATACTTTGTAGAAGGATTTTCATGACTTGCTGGACCACTCACATAGCTCACTCGAAAGAATGTTAAATTTGAGTGGACCGAGGCATGCGAACAGGGTTTCCAAGAGTTAAAAAGGAGACTCACATCCGCACCTATTTTAGCATTACCATCAGGCAGTGGTAGTTTTATTGTCTTCAGTGATGCGTCATATAGTGGGTTAGGTTGCATTTTGAATCAATGGGAATGTGTAATTGCCTATGATTCCCGTTAGTTGAAAGACCACGAGAAGAACTATCCCACTCATGGCCTAGAATTAGCAGTGGTCATTTTCGCGTTAAAAATCTGGAGACACAATCTGTATGATGAAACATTTGAAATTTTCACCGATCACAAGAGTCTTAAATATCTCTTTACTCAGAAAGAGTTGAATTTGAGACAGAGAAGGTGGATGGAGTTCTTGAACAACTACGACTATTCTATTCAGTACCATCCCGACAAAGCTAATGTTATAGCTGATGCGCTTACTCGCAAATCATTTACTCAGTTATCTCATCTTGTGACACGATTACAAAGGTGAAAACTACTCAATGACATTGTATCATCGAGTGCCACTCTGCAAGCAACGACAACTGGAGGTTTACTTGCTATAGTAATGATCCGGGCTCCACTTTTTGATAGGATCAGAGAACTCTAAATGCAAGATGCAGAGCTTATTTCCATCAGACAGGGAGTACAAAGTGGGCTACAACCAGAATTCTCGATCAAGGATGATGGGTCCTTATTGTTTCGAGGCCGAGTATGCGTACCTGATGATCGTGCCTTACGTCAAGAAATTCTCGAAGAAGCTCACAAGTCAACATATGTTATTCATCCTGAAAATACTAAGATGTACCAGGATCTCAAAAAGACATTTTGGTGGAACGGTTTAAAACGCAATGTAGCGGAATATGTTGCGAAGTGTTTAACCTATCAACAAGTAAAGGTTGAACACAAGCACCCTGCTGGTCTGTTACAGCCACTGCCCATTCTAGAGTGGAAATGGTAAAATATCTCTATGGATTTTATTCTCGGTTTGCCCCATACTCAGAAGGGTTACAATGCAATTTGGGTAATTATATATCGTCTCACCAAATTGGTGCATTTCTTACCCTATAGTACGCGATATACAGCATCAAAATTAGCTGAAATCTATCTGAGAGAGGTTGTCCGATTACATGGGGTACCCGTAAGCATTGTGTCAGATCGTGATCCTTTATATACTTTGCGATTTTGGCAGAGTTTTCAAGAAGGTATGGTTTCAAAGTTAGACTTCAGCACTGTGTTTCATCCTCAGACCGACGGGCAGACGAAGAGGGTAAATCAAGTGATAGAAGATATGTTAAGATCCTGTATACTAGATTTCAAGGATCATGGGATAAGCACTTACTCCTTATCAAATTTGCATATAATAACAACTTCCAATCAAGCATCGGTATGGCACCGTTCGAGGCACTGTATGGACGCCGATGTAAGCCTCCGATTAACTGGGAAGAAGCTAGAGAGCGTTTGATTTTAGGCACTGATTTGATCGAAAGCACCAATGCAGTTGTTCATGTTATTCGTGAACGATTGAAGAGTGCTTAAAGTCGACAGAAGAGTTACGCCAATCTCAAAAGAACAAGTGTTGATTATCAAGTAATACCCTACACTGATAAGTCTTTTGTGAATTCACTAAACTATATTATCATTTTGATGAATAGTATATAGATTGGCAAGCACGTCTTTATCAAAATCTCTCCGACAAAGGGCGTGATGCGGTTTGGGAAATGAGGCAAGTTGAGTCCTCGTTATGTTGGACCATTCCCCGTTTTAGGCAGAGTAGGGGAGGTTGCATATCGACTGCCATTACCTCCGCATTTCTCTGGTATTCATGACATATTCCATGTGTCTATGCTGAGGAAGTACGTCAATGATCCAACACATGTGTTGGATTATCAACCGTTAGATCTTCAGGAAGATTTAACGGTAACCGAAGAACCAGGTCAGATTTTGGACCGCCGAGATCAAATTTTGCGAACGAAAAGAATCCCACTCGTCTTGATCCAATGGAAGAATCATGGATTGCATGAGGCTACCTGGGAGCGCGAAGCCAATATTTATGCTCAGCATCCTCATTTATTTACATAAGGTACATACTTAATGTACGCCTATAATATGCTTGGTTCATTGCAAATTTTATTTTTGACAAATATTTTGTTTAAAGCACCCTGCACCTGTATATAAGGAACTACATCAAATATAGGACACCATTTATGGACCTTGAGATAGATAAAATAAAATAAAATAACATCATTTTCTGTTAGAACTAAAATACAACAAAATAAACTTATTTTTTGAAATTGTGAAAAAAATAATTTGGAGAAACAATAAAGTTTCAATTTGTTGAGGGTGACACCTAAGTGAAGTGACCCATCCCAGAACACTTCCTCAGGTCCCAGTTAAATTTACGAGGTTCAACTATGGGCTGACACAGTACTTTCCCACATAATGTAATGCGATACGGATCAAAATTTCATCAAAATAAAATAGTTTAATATAGCAACACACGTCAAAAATGTCAACACATATTTTTCTACAGACCCTGTATTTGGTAAGTACACCCAGGTACCAAGACCTTTTGCACCAAAGCCAATAGGCCCCAAAATCTGGGCCAAATACACTTTTGACCCCCTTCCCACGGCAAGGAATAGTGCTGGCCGCAACAATCATATATGGTTGCCGCGGCAACCCTGTGAAGTTTTTGTGGGTCCGAAACCCACTTCAAGTTGGTTTTCTGTTATTTATGCTGTACGGTTTCTTGTTTCTTCTAACCCCCGAGCCATATTATCTGCATGCACTCCACAGATCAAGCCAAAACCAGTTGCATGTTACTGATTTTCTCTTGGCAACTCTCCATTTGCTACTATTATCACCATTTCAAGCACATTTTTAGTGTCTGTGTGAGGTAAAACTATAATCTTAGCTCCAGTTTTCATTCATTGTCTTTTGATTTAAGTAGGATGCCTCCTCGAAAGACTGGAGTATCCAAACCCTCAAAAGCCTCAGCCCAAGCAAAGGGCAAGGCCCCTGCTACTTCTCATGACCCAATCGATCCACCCTTACCCCGAACAACCTGTCCCATGGTGGGCTGCGAAGGCTATGGAACCTGAGTGGATCATTGACGATCGACTCCTTACCCCGAACAACCAGACCACATGGTCCATTAGGTATATGGAACAAGCGCGATTAGACGCTTTATATCAGCCCTTCCATACTCATTTTTATCCACGGCTAGTCTGATTATTCTATCAAAATCTAAAAGTGTCTTCAACTGTTGGCCAATTGGAGACTGAAATCGATAATCGAAAATTTTATTTCAATTTACAAGACATAGCACAAGCTATGGATTGTAGTCACGATGTCCGAATGCAGATGCCTCGACAAAGGGATGTGAAATTTCATCACATCACAACAAAGATGACTGATGGGCAGACCTCTTCCGCTCACGGCCTTGCAGTCCATCGTAGCCAATTACCACAAAAAATGTGGTTTCTTGACTGTGTATTCCATTATAATTTATACCTGATGCAGAATGAGAGAGAGTGCCGAGATGCTCTCTTACAAGCTCTATTCGTTGTTCATGAGAACAAATGGTTAAATGCCCCAAGGGTGGTATGGTAAGGCATAAAATATGCCAACATTCATTTGCAAAGAAACGTTTCTAATCCCATGCCATCATGCCCCTATCCCCGCTTAATTACCCGTCTTTTAAAAGGACACTCTGATAATGTCAATCAAGTCCCCTACCAAGTTCCCTTGGGTGAAGACATCCGCACGGATAATATGCAGGGCTTTAGCCCAACTATCTGGAGAAATGTCCATCAAAGGTCATCCCAAGCGATTCGAAACCGCCAAGCTCGCCAGATCCGTTCTCCTCCACCACCTCCACAAGCACCACCTTCAGTACCAACCCAAGACATTCCCATTCCCCCTCAATCTCAAACTCAAGCACAAACCAAATCGGTTCCCTTGGCACCTGAGACATACACCAATGCTGCTTTGGCACAGCTCATGCGTGAAAACCATGAGCAGACCCTTCTCCAATTCGATAATTTATATCGAAATCATTATATGCTCCATCAACGCATTGATTATATTGAAGAAGCGACAAACATCATGATGGAGCATACATTCCAAACTGCTGCAACCCCTTACATTCGGCGGGCGTGCAATTATGTCTCCCAATACACATGCAATTCAGCATTACTTGTGCCAGAATTCCAGTAAGACTTTTTGCAACAAGATGAGGGTCCTTCCTCCGCTAGTCAGCAGCAACCAAGTCCCCAGCCTGGTAAATTATAAACTCACAAGTCATTTCAATTTTGCCTCAGATTAATTTTAGTTCATCTATAACAAGATTGTATATTGTGTCTAATTGTGTACTATGTATATCACTCATGTCTATAATTGATGCTTGTTGTTACTATAATTGAGGTTATATCTATTTTGTTTCTATCTTGTTTTGTCTGGATTCTTCAAAGTATACTTGATATATTCCTTATTTAAGTGTACCACATGGAGTATGGCTAATCTATGATGTTCAATAACCCAGTGTATCTGGCTGTCTTACACCATTGCGTTTACCTCTTACATCATGACCTGATTTCCATCATTGTTCGATTTATTTTTGAGGACGAAATTTCCTTAAATAGGAAAGAATGTAACAGTTGCCAGCATGTGACACTACAAGTTAGGCTAGGCGTGTGTTTAAACACATGACATAAGAGGGAATTTGACTAACTTGAAGCTCATAATAGTCGAGTGATAGTGTAGGGTAGTACCAATACACGAGAATAAAGAATTGAAATAGGAACCAGGTTCCATATACCATTCGAGTGTATTAGTCAAAGATACCGACTAAATCAAAGAATAGTGTATATGAAATTTTATTGGCTATCCACTACAGCCAAACCCAAGAAGAGAAGGCATACATTTTTGAGCTATGTATCAGCTTTATAGGGAATTGAAAGTTTCCTTATTATTTTTGCATGAGAATTCAATAGCTTATACACTAATTCAGTGTATAAGACTGGTATATACGAAAGGCTTATTTGTCTCATATGGGAGACACTCAACACACCAAGCACTAGCCCAGCATGGAATAAAAACCTTTCGCAGCATATAAGCTGCTTTGTGTTGCAGTTAAACTACACGACTACACAACTCAATGAGTCATTTTGCATTTCATGCACGCAATATAGATGTAAATTACTATAAAACTGTTAAGAAGCCCTTGGATTTCTGCTTTAGCATTTGACGGCAACCCTAGTAACAAGATCCTGAAAACAAAAATAAAAGAGTAATACTAGTTTAGTACACTGTTATCAGACCATGCAGACCATGAGAGCAGAAATTGGTAGCTGAGCTTATTTTTGTGCCACCTCGTCCGTAGATGTCGTGAGTTCGATTCTGATCTACTTACGGCATTGTCGTAACCTTGTGTTTATCAACAAGGTATGTCGTTCGTTTAATTATACTAATAGTAGAGTCGTTCATACGCAGCTTTAACTCAAATTGAGCTCTCAGCTTGACTACATATTGGTGCACTTCGGATCTTCTTTGATGACCTGCTGAATTGAAGCTATATATTATGCCAATCCCATACTACAAAGATAAAATTATAGATAAATCTAGATTGATATCTATAGATATTTATCTCTATATAGAGTATATATATATATATATATATATATATATATATATATATATATATCTAAACAAAATTGCAAGAACACAAAACACAGAGAAACCATGGAAGCAAGCTGCGGCAATAACCTATAAGGTTGCCGGCAAGATACTCAATCGGTGAGCTTGCATGTAACCCCCATGACTTTCAGCAACCTTTTATTTGTTGTTTTTGGCTGTGTTCGTTGCATAACAGACTTGGAACCATCAATGGTGCAAGATAAAGCATGAGCCCATTTGATATACTAACATTTGGGCCATTCCACATGCAACATATATACTCACATTTATAAATATATGTTAATATATGATAGGTGCAACTTGGTGCACTAGTGTAAGAGATGAGCTTCAATACATGAAAACGCGTACAAACAGATCGCCATAAACTCGTGAAAAGGTAGGGATCTTATGTTGTTATTCCATATTTGTTTTCTTCTCATATATAGCGTCAATTAAATTTTCATGTATGATTTGATAAAGAATGATATAGATATAAAATTCACTAATAAGCATGCTAGGAGTAACCTAATGTTTTATTTAAAATGATGTAAAAGAAGTGAACTCAGTTACTAGTTGATTTGATGAGAAACACATACTAGCATTAACCACATAGTCCTACAATTTGGTCTTACTATACATCAGTTTTGGAAATCGATAATCTAGCAAGACAGATCAGTTCTGAATATCAGTTGGATAGAAATAAAAATACGTCGTACAGAGCAGGGTTCTAACTTTATGTCAATTTTACAAATAGTTTGAGAAAAATGCATTATGCAAACATACATGGAATGCACAGTCTTTGAAGTTATACAGTGTTCATTATTCTGATCCTGTCATGTGGCATCCTTTATACGTTGTTATTCTGTTTCGAGCCAAGTGATCCCGCTAACTTGGGAGCTTGCTTTGTCCTGATCCATGTGATCCCAAACATGTGATCCCGCTAACTCGGGAGCTTGATTTTTCTGTTTCAGTCTGCACATGTATCTTAATTCAGCTTGATTCTCATACCCATTTCATCATGACTTCATTCAGTTTATCCACATATTATATTACTTGCATAAGAATAAAAGCATGTTCTTCATTATATTTATACTACTCTATGAGAATGTGATAAATCGACAATATATGCTAGCAATGTAATATCTCTACTAAGCTTTGATGGTAGCTCATTCCACGCCTTAAATAACTTAGTTGCAAAGTCGGATCCTGAGCATGCAGCAGACCTTACATACGTGCCAGAAGAGGAAGAAGGAGACGACGAGGAAGAAGATGAAGAGGACGATTTCGCAGAAGAGTTCTTCCCAAAGTAGGTTTGTGGCTTGTGGATTTAGAGGGAGATAGAGAGAGAGGTAGAGATAGATAACTTTGAGAAACTTGTCTGAATTATATACGGTAGTTTTAGATATTCTGTGTTTGGATGTATAGGTTTTCTTTCCATTGTTTAGATGACGGGTGGCTGTCATCAGTGGAAAGCTATACATCAGATCTTTTATTTTTGTTTATATTGTTGTAGTTCTGGTTAGATAAGTAGAAAATCAGTTATTTTGCCATATTATCAACTGTCAGAGTAAATTCATTGCTTTCGCATTTGTAAAACTTTGTACAAGAAATGACCCTTCGATGAATGGATCATGTCAGGTGATCCGACGACGCGACGGTTCCAATAGTTACAAGAAGGGAAACGTCGGGTTGTCACATTCAGTGTCTTAGTGCCTCTAATTTCTATATGCAAAGTTTAGTACTTCATCACTTAATCCTCAACTTAAAATACCTCCCGAGTAAACTATATCTAGAGAGAAGGAATATAGCCGATGGGAACCCCTACATACCATCGTCATTCATGAACCCTTTTTCAGGATGCAATAAACCCCTGCGTCATGAGGAAAACTTGTGCTAGAAAGTTGTTCAGGAATTTTTTTGAGGAGTCGTTCAAGTCAATCATAAAATAGATGCAGATATTAATATAAATCAGATGCAAGTTTCTTATATATAGTTCAGATTCTTGATTTCAGCTTTTCAGAGCTTAAGCAGATTCAGGTTTCAGGGTTCAGGTAGATTCAGATTTTCAGCTTTTCAGAGCTTAAGCAGATTCAGGTTTCAGGGTTCAGGTAGATTCAGATTTTTAGTTTTTCATCTCAAATTTTAGTTTACAGATGTGATTTCAATGGCATATGCAAGTTCAAAGACTCTAATTCAAAATATCCATGCGAGTTAAAATAAAATACTGTAAAGATGAGATTCTCCTACCAAAACTTGGAGTTGCGCGAAGTCAAGAAAAATTCTATTGATGGTCACTCACCCTTACTCTATATCACAAATATATGAAGATGCATCAAGGTTAACTCTAATCACTAATAATTTAGAACTATTTAAGTGTTTCCTGAAAATCGAGTCAAAACGGGCAAGTTTGTGCCAATCATAAAATTTAATGTAACCTTCTCCTAATTTTTTCAAAAAGATTGATTTATGAGTTAGTCAAAACACGAAAGTTGTAGAATTTGTTGTTCTCTTTCTAACGTAAAATGAATTATATCAATCAGAGTTCGGAGTAAAATGTTACGGGTAAAATACCAAGACAGTATCGGAAAGAAAACGAAAACGAAGACAAAAATCAAGTTCTGTCCTCGCTCGAGCGATGTGATTTTTCGCCTTATTTTCACCCGAATCAAATCCTACACATTCCCAAAATAAAACTCAAGTTTAATCTATTAATTCTAAACCTTAAACTCAATAAAAATCATACCTTTAATAAAGGATTTCACGCTTTGAAATGTGTCACGCAAACAAAATTTCAGAATAAAATTGACGGATTTCCTCAACGATTTGCACCGCGATCGATCCCTACTTGTTCACCATGATCTCAACCTCTCCCAAATAATAGAACAAATCCAAAATCGATCTGAGCTCGCCCTAGGATCAAGGGTTTCGAACAAAAAGAGGGGTTTCAAAGAGAAGGGTTTACAAACGAAGCACCCTCAAGGAATAGCGAGGGCACGATGAGTGCGGAGTTTGCGTGGGATCGTAAGGTCCAACTCTCGCCTAGGGTTTTCAGTGGATGGGGCTCTCGTTCCCTCTTTCTCTCCTCTAAACAAAACCCCAAACCTAATTGCATACGGGAGAAACTAATCCCTCCTATAATGAGGTTGCTCATGGTGTCAAGCACACACAAACTTGTGTGTGAAAACTTCTAATTTTATAACTCAAGTCCGGTGTTGAGCGGCCACACCGAGGTCAGTACATGACTTTCGCACGAGGGTCCAAACAAGCTCTAAATAAAAATTCATCCGCATAGTCCCATTTAAATAATAATCCAAACACATGGCGACATCGGTCACTGAGCCAAACATGTAAACAGGGTCGGTCTAATTCGAGTAAAAATACAGGTCTTTACATTCTACCCTCCTTAGGAATTTTCGTCCTCAAAAATGAAACGGGTAGCTTAACCGTTCTACAGTAAGTTCTTATCCTAACACAAGTTCTTATCCAGGCCAAAAATCGAAACAGTCTGAAGTATAAAGAGAATGGGTCGCTAAGTGATAAGCTTCACTAAGCACGCTTTTTCAAGGGTCAGCATCCGTAGTAACCTGGATGTACTGCGTGTGGCATCCCATACTGCCATAGAGGATTACATTCGTATATGGATACATACATTTCCGAGTGTCACATGCCTAGAAACATATCTCACTGTGACTCAAACCTAGCATACACATCTCCCTCACCCTTTTCTCACTAGACCATATACACTATGACGGTATTTTCTCGAGTAGAAATTTCAGATGTCAAAGTCGAATACTTGTTCAAAAGCGTAACCACATGCCTAGTATACATGTTCTAACTGATGACACGGGTTCTAACTGATACATGATTCTAACCGAGAATGAATAAATATGATAATTAAAATTTTATTATATGATCGTTATAGATATATGTAATGTTTGTTTGAAAAAAGAGTTTTAAACGTCAAAGTACTTATATTTTTCTTACATCTACATTGTTTACGATTTACCTTCATTCGAAAAGTTGTGAAAATTGCTCGCGAATTTTCGCTTCGCGCTCCCAAGTGGCTTCCTCTGAAGAGTGGTTCTGCCACTTCACGAGTACTAAGGGAATGCTCTTGGTCCTTAAGATCTGCTCTTTATGATCCAAGATTTGTACCAGCTCCTCACCCAAGGATAAGTCTTCCTAGAGCTCAATGGGCTGGTAGTCCAATACATGAGTCAGATCTTTCACGCACTTCTGCAATATGGACACGTGAAACACATTGTGCATGCCCGATAGCTGCGGTGGCAAGGCTACACGGTAAGCGACCTCGCCAACTCGGCCCAATACCTCAAAAGGTCCAATATAGCGCGGACTCAGCTTCCCACGCTTCCCAAAATACATCACACCTTTTATAGGAGAGATTTTGACAAAAACTTTATCTCTCACCTGAAACGCAGGTATTAGTGATAAAACACAAATCACAACAATATAGATGTGACCAATGCTACAAAGCTCACCTGAAATTCAACATGATTCCTTTTAAGATCAGCGTAGCTCTTCTGACGACTTTGAGCAATGCGTAACCTCTAGCGGATTAACCAAACTGTCTCGGTCGTACTCTCCACGATCTCGAGGCCTAAAATGAGCTTCTCTCCCACTTCTTCCCAATTAAGCAAAGACCTGTACCGCCGTCCATATAAGGCTTCGTAGGGTATCATGTCGATGCTAGCCTGGTAACTGTTATTATAGGCAAACTCAATTAGCGATAAATATTGGTCGCATGACCCCTAAAAATTTAGCATGCAAGCACATAACATATCTTCTATAATCTGATTCACCCTCTCAGTCTGCCCATCGGTCTGAGGATGGAATGTCATACTGTAATCAAGCCTGGAACCCATCCCTTCCTGAAATCATTATCAAAACTGGGATGTGTACATTGGGTCTCTGTCGGATATGATACTGACCGGTATACCATACAGCCTAACTATCTCCTTGATGTATAACTCTGCGAGCTTGTTGGTGGTATACGACGTATTATAAGGCAGGAAGCGTGCAGACTTAGTCAATCGATCCACAATGACCTAGATGGTATTGAGTTTTCTCAATGTCCTTGGAAACCTCAAAATAAAGTCTATAGAAATGGCCTCTCATTTCCACTCGGGTATCGGTAGTGGTTGCAACAGTCCTGCTGGATTTCGGTGATCCACCTTTACTTGCTGGCACACAAGACATCTCGAGACATAGTCAGCGACATCTTGCTTTAAACCCTTCCACCATAAGCTTTTCTTTAACTCTTGGTACTGCCAGGGTGAATAGCGTACACAGACTTATGAGCCTCTTCTAAAATAGTGTCCCAAAGCTCAGTACTAATTGGTACGCATACCCCGTCTCTCAACAACAACGTGTCATCGTCCTTGATAGAAAAAATTGTTTTACTTCCCCCAATCATACCACGACTGATAACCATAAGCTCATCATCTGAAGTCATCTAAAGTCTACGAATGTTCTCATAGAGAGTAGAACATATCACCAGCGTAGCCATTAACGCACATGAACCTTTTACATCAAATCTCATGCTACTTAGAGTTATATCTTCCAATAGATGTCATCGTCGCACCCTTGCGGTGAGATGTGATAACTAGTCATACTACTTCCGACTTAACGCATCTACCACTACATTTGCTTTCTCGGGGTGGTACTGGATGATACAGTCATAATCTTTCAAGAACTCCATCTATCGGCGTTATCTCATATTCAACTCCTTTCGTAAGAAGAGATACTTGAGGCTCTTATGATCGGTGAATATATCGAAGGTCTCTCCATAAAGGTAATGCTCCAGATCTATAAGGCAAAGATCACTGCAGCCAACTTAAGGTCGTGTGTCAGATAATTTTTCTCATGATCTTTTAGCTGTCTAGACCCATAAGCAATGACTCTCTCATTCTGATTAAGCACACAGCCTAAACCCCCATACGATGCGTCACTGTACACTGTAAAGCCCCCCTGCCTAACGGTATAGCAAGTACTGGGGCAGTAGTCAATCATTTCTTAAGTTCCTAAAAACTCTGCTCACACTACTCTGTCCAGTCAAACTTAGTGTTCTTCTTCTTAAGTTGTGTGAGTGGACCTGATATCTTAGAGAAGCCCTCGACAAACCTTCTATTGTAGCCTGCCAAACTAAGAAAACTATGAACCTCTGTAACCGTCTTCGGCTGCTCTCAATTCATCACTGACTCAATCTTTGCTGGGTCAACCATAATATCGGTCTCAGAGACAACGTGGCCTAAGAAACTGACATGTTCAAGCCAAAACTCACACTTGTTATGCATATAAATGATGGTCTCTAAGGGTTTGTAGAGCCACTCATTAATGCTGCTCATATTCATCTCACGTCTTTGAATAGATGAGGATGTCATCTACAAAAATTACTACAGAGTTGTCCAAATGTGATTTAAATATTCGGTTCATCTAGTCCATAAATGACGTAGGTGTGTTTGTCAACCCAAATGGCATGATCAAGAACTCGTAGTGTCCATATCAGGTTCTGAATATCTTCAGATTTGACTTTCAACTGATGGTAGCCTAACCTCAAATCAATCTTTGAGAAGAACCTTGCTCCTTATGACTGATCGAATAGATCATCAATTCTCGAAAGTGGATAACGGTTCTTAATCATGCCATTTGGGTTGACAAACTCGGTCGGACAAATTGGTGCTCCCCAGGGTGACACACTCAGTCGGATAAAACCCTTATCTAGCAGTTCCTGAAGCCGCTCCTTCAACTATTTCAATTCTGCAGGCGCCATTCGATACGGAGCTTTCAATATAGGATCGGTACCCGGTGCTAACTCAATCGCAAAATCAATCTCCCTATCAAGTGGTAATCCAGGTATATCTTCAAGAAAAACATCCGGATACTCACAAGCAATCCTAATATATGTGATATTTTTCTTCTCCTCCTTATGATCTTGTAAGTATGCCAGATAACCACAATACCCGTTCCTCGTCATACGGTCTGCTCATATAGCGGAGATAAACGGTGTCACATAGGATTTGACTCTGCAGAATCGAAAGGATTTTCTCTTTGGAGGGTGGAAGGTTATAATTTTCTAAAGACAATCCACGCTCAAGTGGTAAGCAGATAACCAATCCATCCCTAGTATCACGTCAAACCCTTCCATGCTCAAAATAATCAAATCAGCTATAGTCTCGTGGTCTTCGATCATCATGCTCATAAATTGACACATAATATCAGTGCTCACTGAGTTAGCCATAGGAACTAGCACTGCCAAGATGAAATAAAGGGCCTTAGAAATGATGCCCAACTTCTCAGCGAATAACGGAGTGACAAAATAATGGATAGACACGGGGTCTATCGATTCTCGTGCTTTGAGTCTGCTTATGTCACCCTCACAACGCATAAAAAGGGTACCTTAGAATTATACAAGTGTTTCAATTAAAATTTTCTAGATATGTGGTATTCATGCATGACTTATTAAAAGAATTTATTAAATGCAAAGCAATATATAATAGAATAAAAATAAAAAGACATCTTAACTTTTAGTAATATCTTGGATCACGTCGTTCGACGTTTTGGCTTCTTGAGATGTCACGGCATAAGCTCAACCTTGAATAGTAGGTCGGGCCGATCTCTGAGTAGATGTCGAACTAGTTCTTCCCTTGTCCTCGTGAGGACAATCCTTAACCATGTACCCGATTGTACCACACAGAAAGCATGCTCCAATGTTCCTCCTACAATCCTCGATCTTGTGTGGTTTCCTGCACCTTAGGCATGTAGTGACCGAAACAAAAGATGGTGCACATGAGGATCCCTGTGCTATTGAAGCTCCACTAGCCGTAGAACTCGTTGGTCATACAGATTGCACAAGTGAAGACGATGTCGGCCTCTGATAAGAGGTCAGTCCAGAAGAAAATGTATGTTGAACAGAAATCACCGGTGACTTCGAAAACTTGGCCCTCTTATTCTCATAAGTACCAGACTGTCGTTGCATACTCTTGTCCTTATTCTGTTGACCCCTTCTCAAAAATAGCTTCTGAATTTTCTCTTCAGCAATGAGGGCCTTTGACATCACTCTCCCATATGTCTCCATCTCCCAAGTCGCGTGAACTCATCTCCATACTCACGCACTGACATTGTCCCCTGCTCCAAGTTGATGAACTGAACTTCCATCTGATGCCTGACGATCTTGGAAAAGTACTGATCATTGAACACCTCGATAAACTCAGCCCATGTCCAAGGAGTATTGGGAAACTCTTGCTCCCTGTGTCTAGCCATGAACTTCCACCATGGTCCAGCTTGTCCGTCCAGTTTGAAAGTTGCCCAACGAACCTTCTCGACATCGGTGCACTTAAGTACTTCAAAGATCTTTTTCATCTCATCCAACCAACCTTCGACCTCCATCGGATTGGTCTGTCCAAAAAAATTTGGAGGTCTCATCCTCCTGAATTCGGCAATTCTGGAGGATTGTTGTTGCTGTCTAGCAGAAATCATCTCTGCTTGTTGGGCGATGGCAGCAGTCTGCTGAGCCATAGATGCAGTCTGCTGAGCTATGTTGGTGGCTAGATTTTTTAACGCTTGCTCCATTCTTCCATCCTGACCTCTTCCAACTCCAACTGAAACTGCATTAGAACTGGTTGTGAAAGAAACTCCCCTAGAGACACTGACACCTTCAGGGATGTCTTCTAATGAAACTATCCTACCTCTGCTTCTGCCTCTAAATCTTGGGGCCATACTAATTTGTCATTGTGAACACAACAACATCAGTCAGAATTGATCATAATGACAATCACACACACAGTACTAGTGGTTTTGGACCTAATGACATAACTCTGATGTGAACCGTACCAGGGTCACGGTTGGGTTCTTATGGGTCCTTAGAGATCTAAAGCCACAATTCTGATACCAATTATAGCGACTCAACTTTTCCAATCCCTTAGGTATAAGAAATGTCGATTCACCAACCTATCGGTTAAACGATAAGCCAGACAAACAGGGCACATATCAGAGTAAAGCGCAATAAATATCCGTAGCTAAAATAAAGGCGAAAGCAAAAGTAAAGAACCACTGATGATGGCCGACCATCACCGAAACATGGTTCGTAACAGTCAAAAGTAAAGATAAGATATAAATCCAAATACCCAATCACAGGTCAGGCAAACCACATCCAAGTCTAAACTCTCACCGAAAGCAAATAAATAAACTAAATCCTAAGCCAGAAAATATTCCTCAGAAGGCACCTCAGGCTCTTTCTCTGGAACATAATCAGAATCACTCTCGCTGCCCCGAGTTGCCACTTCAAAACCTAGACCTATGACGTATAGTCAGAGTGAGCTAACCAATAAAGCTCAGTAGGAAAATATCATCAGCAGCATTGTATTTTAACTAACATGGGTTTCAAAATAAGTATCTGAATATTATATGTCAAAATCAGAAATGCAGGTAAAAATATAATTTAAATGCAAAAATTATATGCAAGATCAGTTTCTAAATATGTGAAAACAGATTCAAGAACAATGCAGAATTTCAGTGTCTTGGTGCCTCTAATTTCTATATGCAAATTTCAGTACTTCATGACTTAATCCTCAACTTAAATACCTCCCGAGTAAATTATATCTCGAGAGCAGGAATAGAGCCGATGGGAACCCCTACCTACAATCGTCATCCATGAACCCTTTTTCAGGATGCAACAAGCCCCTACGTCATGAGGGAACCTTGTGCCAGAAAGTTGTTCAGGAATTTTTTTGAGGGGTCGTTTAGGTCAATCATAAAATAGATACAGATATTAATATAAATCAGATGCAAGTTTTTTATATATAGTTCAGATTCTTGATTTCAGATTTTTAGCTTTTCAGAGCTTAAGCAAATTCAGGTTTCAGGGTTCAGGTAGATTCCGATTTTCAGTTTTTTATCCCAAGTTTTAATTTACAGATGTGATTTCAATAGCATATGTAAGTTCAAAGATTCTAATTCAAAATATCCATGTGAGTTAAAATAAAATACTATAAAGATGAGATTCTCCTACCAAAACTTGAAGTTGCGCGAACTCAAGCAAAATCCTATTGATGACCTCTTACCCTTAATCTACATCACAAATATACAATGATGCATCAAGGTTAACTCTAATCACTAATAATTTAGAACTATTTAAGTGTTTCCTGAAAATCGAGTCAAAACGGGCAAGTTTGTGCCAATCTTAGAATTTGACATAGCCTTCCCCTAATTCGTTTACCTTCAAAATGATTGATTCATGAGTTAGTCAAAACAAGAAAGTTGTAACGTTTGTTGTTATCTTTCCAACGCAAAAAGAATCATGCCAATCAAAGTTTGGAGTAAAATGTTACGGCTAAAATACCAAGATAGTATCGGAAAGAAAATGAAAACGAAGACAAAAACCAAGTTCACTCCTCGCTCGAGCAATGCGATTTTTCGCCTTATTTTCACCCAAATCGAATCCCACACATTCCCAAAATAAAACCTAAGTTTTAATCTATTGATTCTAAATCTTAAACTCAATAAAAATCATACCTTTAATCAAGGATTCCACGCTTTGAAACGAGTCACGCAAATAGAGTTTCGGAACGAAATAGGCTGATTTCCTCGACGATTTGCACTACGATCGATCCCTACTCATTCACCATGATCTCAACCTCTCCCAAATAATAAAATGAATCCAAAATCGATCCGAGCTCACCCTAGGATCAAGGATTTCAAACAAAAAGAGGGGTTTTAAAGAGAAGGGTTTACAAATGAATCGCCCTCAAGGAATAGCGAGGGCATGATGAGTGCGGAGTTTGCGCGGGATTGTACGATCCAACTCTCGCCTAGGGTTTTCGGTGGATGGGACTCTTGTTCCCTCTTTCTCTCCTCTAAACAAAACCCCAAACCTAATTGCATACGAGAGAAACTAATACCTCCTATAATGAGGTTGCTCATGGTGTAAAGCACACACACACACAAACTTGTGTGTGAAAACCTCTAATTCCATAACTCAAGTCTGGTGTTGAGCGGCCACACCAAGGTCGGTGCACGACTTTCACACGAGGGTCCAAACAAGATCTAAATAAAAATCTATCCACATAGTCCCATTTAAATCATAATCCAAAACACATGGCGACGTCGGTCGCTGAGCCAAACACGTAAACAGGGTCGAACTAATTCGGGTAAAAATACGGGTCTTTACACCAGAAGATTTGAATTTCTTCTTAGGGGTTGCAGAAATAAATAGAAAAAGGTAAAATGGTTGGGAATACATTGTTAGAACGGTTGGGATGAAAATCCTTTTGAAAGAGAACGTGGAAGGGAAGATGAAAAGCTGAGAGTTCGAAAATGGGGCCAAACGTATCTTCTTTTTGGGTATGTAGGCCCTAAACGATGACCTACTAATCTGGTCATCAATCGTTTTTAACCTAGAATCGTCAGTAGATTCTAGCCTTTTGACTTCTGTAGGCGAACTCTTATATCAGTTGAATCGTAATCACTATGATTTCCTGATAAATTTATAACAATGAGCAAATCTTAAATCCATACGATTGTCCAAATTAGTATACAATAGGACAAAATATTACACTCCATCATTTTTAACGATCTGGTTGTAATATAAAACCTATGAAAAGAAATAATGTTACATATTTTACAAGTGTGCTACGGGTGAGTCGGTAGCTCGACGATTCTTTGAGGATCTCAATTAGGATTATGGGGAGTGGAGGTCTCCCCCAAGAGTACTTGTCTTCTAGGATTATTTATTGGTTGCGTAGGTAATGGACCACCTTCCTTTTTGGCTACTTGACAAGTTAGCTGGACTATTTGGCTTTCCAGCTTCGAAATGGACTGCGTGTGTGAATTAAGTACTTGGAAGAATTGAGCAAGCTGATGTAAGTCTTTCGAATGCTGATGTAACTGCTATTGCAAATCTCGAAGGATCTAAACAATTGTAGCATCAGGCATATTGCTCGGTGGTGTAAAAAGAAGGTTGTGCAACAGGCAATTGAGGTCTCTGGTGAAAAGCTTGGGTCTGAGGAAATTGGGGCGGTGCAACTATTGGTGCTAGTTGTGTTCCCATTGTGGAACCATAATTGAATCCAGGATGGTTCCTCCAAGATGGGTTATAAGTGTTCCTGTAATCTCCTCTTTGAAAAGCCATTACTTGTTCTTTTTCCACTACCTTTGGGTATGATGGCTCAACGGGTGGCTCGGTATAGGTTAGACTGTGGCAATTTAAACAATTTGTTTGGGGTCTGTCCATAGCGATTGGTTTAGCACTCATTAATGTGGCGATTTATTGTTCCAGCATTGCTATCTTAGCATTCATGTCATCCTCCTTTACTTTATCTTTAGGAATATCATAAAGACCACCCCTCGCGAGCAGGGTATGGCGAGTCACATCAGGATCAGATCTTAACAAAGCTTGCTTTTGCTTTGAATTGTTAGCTAATTTTTTGAACAAATTCTAAGACTGTTGGCCATTGTGAGCCATGAAGGCTCATCCACTTACGGCATCGATTGCGGACTGGTTGGTCTCAGTCAACCCTTGGTAGAAACTTTGTGCAATAAACCAATTTGGTACGTCATGGTGAGGGCATTTTCTTAACAAATTTTTCATTCTTTCCTAACTCTCATGGAATAATTCTCCAGGCAATTGTCTGAAGTCCTGAATAGCTTGGTGAATTTGATTGGTTTTACCAATTGGGAAGTACTCACTCAGGAATTGAGACTGAAGTGCTTCCCAAGTGGTAATACTCCTGGTGGGTAATCAAATTAGCCACGCCTTCGCTCTATCTTTGAGAGAGAATGGGAATAATCATAGTTTAACAGCCTAGCATTAGTTATTGGTGATTGTAACATCGTATAGATTTCTATGAAGTCCCTCAAATGTTGGTAGGGATCTTCTCAATCAAGCCCGTGAAAATTAGGTAAGGTTTGAAGTGTAGCAAGCTTGATTTCATAGTTTTGTTCGGCCGGGACCTCAGGTATAACTATACAAGAGGGCTCAGTCAGAGCAACTGGGCTTAAATGTGCTTGAATAGAAAGATCGTCAGCCATAGTTTGGGATTCTCTTATGGTAGATCGGTTTAAGGCGAATCTTCGTAAGAGAGTCCACTCAATTTCTGGGTCGTATGTGAAAGAGTCTAGACTTCTAGACCGGGTGTGATGCATACACCAGAAAAATTACCTTTTTATGCTTTTATTTTTTTATATGATTTTTATTTTAGAAGAGCAGTGAGAGAAACAAATCTGGGCTTCAAGCTTCTCTGATCAGGGGAAGTTGAAAACTCTGAATTGTCACTCCGAATAAACCTGCAAAAGATTTAAGAAGTGATCAAAGAAAAATAAAAATATAAAGAAAATTAAAAAGAGAAAGATAAATACTTGTTTTCCTAGATTAACAAAATACTAAGAGCTATCCCCGACAGCGGCGCCAAAAACTTGATCGCTACTTATATGTATATCCAATTAAGTCTTAACCTATTACAAGCGCACAATGAAAATTATAAAGCTAGTATAGGATCGTTCCCACGAAGATAGCTATTATTTATATTAATCTAATTTTCTAAAAACTTATATCTATCTTTAAGATTCCTAAACTAGTGGAGAAATATGAATAAAGAATTTTTCTAAATTAAAGTGCATAAAATAAATCATAATCCTCCAACTTCAAATTATGGTTGTCAATCACAATCTTCTGTTATTGGATATTTATAAAATTAAACAATTTCATTACACTATATATCAATTCTTCTAGCATCAGTCGTCAATCAACACTAAAGTCCTATCAATTTAGATTTAATCTAATCAACAATCAATCTAAAATTTGGGCGTCAATCAAACTCTAGAAAATTGAAGAATAAAAAATAAAAACCATTACACTAATCTGCAAATTCTAACCTGAGTCATCAATTCAAATTAAAACTTGGAAATATTTACAAAGCAATAAATAAAAAATAAAAATCTAAACTAGAAAGCAAAAGTAAAACCATCCATGGGGTCGGTCCTTCAGCTTTGTGACGACCCGACTTTTCCAATCCTTACGGTATAGGAAAGGCCGGTTCATCAACTTATTGATTTCTCAATAAGCCGTATTCAAACAGAAGCCAGCACATAACAATGATCTAAAACAGAGGCAAAGTAGAGATAAACCACAAATCAAAAGCTTGATATAACAAATCTATCACTATGAGGAACCAAAAGGAACCACCGGTGATGGCCAATCCAACACCTAAACTAATGGTTCACGATGATGGTTCCTCAAGTGATATCAAAAGAACAAAATAAGGCCTAGGGCCCAATATTCAACACAATATTCAAACAAAATACCAAAAATATAGGATCTAGAGATCAAGGGAAGAACTCCTCAGCAGGTAAATCTAATTCCTCCTCAGGAATATAGTCAGAATCCTCCAAATCTTCCGATCCCAGATCAGTCTCAGCACCTGTGACGTATAGTCGAGGGTGAGCTAACAACAAAGCCCAATAGAGGAAACAGATCTATTTGCATTTCATTATAAGTAAAGGTTTTTCAAAGGACAGAATTCGGATCAAATATGGTTTTCAAATGATGCTTTGCAAACGAAATCTCCAGTTCTAATCCTGAGTTAAAACTGAATACATAAATCTGATGTGTTCGAAATTTTCTGACTGAGCATGCTTCTTATATTAAATTTATAACTTAATTTTATCTCTCAAATTTCCTATAGCATGAGAGCAAGGTGTATTACCGATGGGAAAACCCTACTGACCATCGTCGTTCATGAACCCTTTTTCTGAATGCAACAAGCCCCTACGCTATGAGGGAAACTTGCGCCAAAGTTATACCGTCAACACGGTTGGTAGAATCTAGGGCATCGTTCTGACGTACCTCAAATCAAATGCAAATGCTAACGTATTTCAATACTTATATTCATAACATAATGCTGATTTTCGGAAGTTCTGATTCAAAAGTTCTGATTCAAGATTTAACTGAGGTTCTAAGGTTCAATTTGCAAAGTTCTTAGTTATAACAAGGTTTCAAATTTTCAGATTTGTGTCATAAAATCAGAGTTTTATTCATGCTGTGTGCAACTGAATTTCCAAATTATACTTCTTATTTTAACAGCAAAACAGTCTTTACTTACAATTTAATGCAAATAAAATACAAGGTTCCCCTACCTTATCAAAGAGCTTCCAATCAAGCACAAAAACAAATCCTCACCAAGGACTCCCAACAGTCAAAACCTACATATATTAACACTCTCAGTGTTAATATAAAACCAAAAAAAATCAAACTAAGAGATTGCGGATCAAAAATCCAACAAAAATTTGAATGCGAAGCAGATGATTGACCTCGAATTCAAATTCGTGGGTCGAATTTGAAATTCGATGGTCGAATCCAAAATCGACCATCGAATTCCCAAATTCTGCATCAGGCCTTAATTCATCAATTCGACAGTCGATTTTCAAATCGACTGTCGAATTCCAATTTCGACAGTCGATTTTGAAATCGACAGTCGAATTTCCTGTGTTCTGTGGCTGTGCACTTTGACATTCACGGTTCTTTTTCCGATCTTTTTCACAGCTAAACCTCTTCTTTATTTCACATATATATGTTCTAATTTCTAACAATAATCTCTACAGATTTTCATACAAAGATTTTCAGTACATACCTCCTTTTTGGCTCCAAATGGTAGGTCCCTTCACTAATTTGTGCTCCAAAATCAGTTTCTAACCCAGGTTCAATGGCATCACTTTGTTCATTGCAACCCTTCCTCTTTGGCATGATTTCTAGCATAGGATGTCTTCTTCCTCTATCTTTCCCTTCTCATAGCTTAAAGATCTAAAGACCATCACCAACACGTTCAATGGTCAAGATGGGAGGAGGATCTCTTCTTCTTAGATCTAGGATTTAAAATAACCTTGCATGGTTATTTTCCTTAACTTTTCCAACGAGAGAGAGAGAGATAGAGAGATAGAGATGCAAGCTTCACTTGCAATCTCTTTTATAACCAAACCAATCTAGCAAATATCTAGATATTCAACTCTTCAACTTATCCTCTAACTTATGGATTTATTTCATGTTAACCACTAACACCTCCTTATTGTGTATGCCAATGCGGCATGACTTGCACACCTCGAGACCAAATCCTTTGGTCATGTCCTCATCATAACCAATACTAACAAAAAACTCATAAAATAACATAATTATTTTTTAGCACGCTTATCGAGGTAAACGAAAATAGGTTTAAAATATCGGGATATTACATTCACCTCCTTAGGAATTTTCGTCATAAAATTGAACATGATACACAGCAATAAAAGAAGAGAAAACATGGGCACCGTGTGTACGATCCCACAGGCACGCAAGCCAAGGGATGGGATCCTAGTAACATGGATGTACCGCATGTGGCATCGAAGGCCATAGTGGATTGCATCCGACATGGATGCCACACCCCAAGTGTCACGTCGAGACCGATCTGCATGGGCATGAAGTCACAAAGAGATCAAAATGTATCAAACCTAACACGTAGAATCGTGAGGGATGAGCAAACCCACACAAGTGTCTAAAAGAAATATTTACCGTAATATATGCAAAAGTAAACTCATGCCAATAATCCATATATACAAACAAGGCTAAACAAGGGATCTAAAATCACACAAAAGATGAAAAATAAAGGATAATAAAAGAAGGACCACCAGTCCTAATAATCCGTAATGTAAAATAAAAGAAGGACCACTGTGTCCTAATAATCCAAGTCAGATAATAAGTACGACCGATAGTGACAAAAATAAATCAAGAACCCCTCTCCTAAGCATACTAAGAATCCCCCAACTCAGATGGACCCGCCCGATCCAAACACCATCACCCACAATAGCAGATCATCACCCGTGATCAAGAGTGGGGTCAAGGAGGAATACTAGTATCGGCCACGATGTCGGCGAAGGGCTTATATCAAGCTCGGATATCGCCATATACGTGGTGTAGTCATCGGGAAAGGCATGCTGCATGGGGTAAGAGAGAGCGTGGCCATGGACATCCAACTCCTGACGCATAGAGCAGGTGTGGTGGGTGAGCGGTTGGATCTGATGGCTCATCGCGGTCATCCGTCAGTGAACTCGAGAGCGTAAGGATATCGCCTGTAATGGGGCGAGGGCAACATGAGCAGGATCCTCATCGGCATCACGTGCTTCCCGCATCGTGAACTGACTGGTTCTTTAAGAGGTTTCACAAGGCGATCGAGGTTTGACCCCAATTGACCAGCTTTATACATCTTTCTACCGCAGAGACTTGAGTTCGTAGGAGAAATGTCATATTCGGGACCCGCTTGATAATTTTCAATCATGATAGAAATTAAACGGGCATAGGGAATGCCCTTCTTCGTTTTGATTTGCTTTCCCATTTTCTCACGTGCCTTGATAAGCCCTTTAAAAGTACTTCAGAGCACTAAACCATCGCTCTTTAAAAGCAAAGAAATAAAATGCATTGGAGGGACCGTGCGCTCAGATTTATGTCCAAGAGGGTAAAGGGTAGTCTTAAAATTTTATCCAAAATCCACATAGATTCTCGCATATGTGCGTAACAATGGACCTACTGCATCTGACGCCCCTTGCGCATTTGAGTCATTACCTCGTGAGAAGGGACCGTTTGGGAAAGGAGGACCTAATCCCATGGTTTTAGAGTATTTCAACGGCAACGAGTGCCACCCATGTCATCTAAGTCAAAATATAATCTCGCCCATCAATTTTAGTGTAAATTTTCTTCGTCCTCATGCGCATATGTTGGTAAAACAAAGCATCTAAACGAGGATAAAATGGGCACTAAATTCAAAGGCACAGGAAGGTTAGCCGGGCTTTTCAAGGTATTCACTACCACCGGTGGTAGGTTGTTGGTCAAACAATTCCGGGTGAAAAACATACTCATTGGCGAAGCCCTTGATGCTCCAAAATTCATTGGGCTGCTCAGGCATTGGAGGGGGCACAGATGGTGTGGGCTGAGAAGGTGGTGGAACCGACTGAGGTGGTTCCCGGGGCTGTGTGGCTGTTTGTGTAGGGCGGCTAGAGGAACCAAAGCTTCAAGCCTCTTGGAGGTGGGGTTGAATAGGGGTCTGCTTCTTAGGCCCCATTGCAAATAAAACAACAAAAAATGCAAGAAAAACCCTCCAAACAGATGCAAAAACCCACGAAATCTTGAGATGAGGGAGGTATTTACCTGAGGAAAAGCCCCAAATCGGGTTTGCAATGAAGGAATTCGAATCCCCTTGACAATGTAGTGCACTCCTCCTTAGATTTGCAGCCAAAATACAAAGAGAGCCCCAAATCGGCAAATCGCTCCAAACCCTAGCTCAAAAATCCCCAAAAATGTTAAAACCCGAATGGCAATGAGGGTTTCAACTCACTTAAATCGAGAAAATCGACCTCGATTTCAAATTAAATTGCGGGTCGAATTTTAATTGACTGTCGATTCAAAAATCGACACTGATTTTTTGAAAATTTCTCAGCCTAAATTTGGCCTTAAAATGCCTATAATCAATGCAAAAAAATCGACTGATTTCATCGACCCTCGATTTTTCAAGTGTCGAGGTCTTCAAAATTTCAAAATTTTGACATTTTAAAGCATTACCTTGGGTCCAAATGGATCATTTGTGTCCATTTTGCAAAACAAAGATAATAGCTTTATGTCAGTCCAATTTGGACTAAAAAGTTTTACGAAAATAAACTAAAAAAAATTGTTGTGAAGGAAAATAGCAAGTCCGTCGATTGGACTGGTGAAAAGTTACAAATCGAAAGTATTTTTGGACCATGACCATGACATGTCAAGGCCAAATGGTTCAAGAATGTCCAAATAGGTAAGTGACCATAGACCTAATTTAGGTCACTAGACCTATAGGGAGTAGCATGCCAGCATTGGGTTTAAGGCCCAAAAATTTTTCCCATTTCTATAATGTAGGGATTTCGATATAGACCCACTCAGTAAAAATACCTTGATCCTCCACAATTTCTCTCACAAATATTTATATGTATATATAAACCAATAGGTACACATAAATGTTCACCCATTTTTCCCGCTCAACGCGATCGACACTGCCTCCATATAAAGCTTCTCGAACGGAGCCATACCAATGCTAGCCCGGAAGCTATTATTGTAGTATTAACTCTATCGAGGCAAGTGTTGGTCCCATGACCCGTGAAATCCAAATACATGCTCAACATGTCCTCAATGATCTGTCTCCGCCATCCGTTCGTGGTGAAACGCCGAACTAAAATCAAGACGAGAACCTATGCCTTCCTGAAATCTTTGCCAAAAATGTGAAGTAAACATCTCGATCGACATACAATAACGGCCGTATCCCATGCGCCTAACAATCTCCTTTAAGTATAACTCGCAAGTCTCATCGGGTCAGATAGTGGTATTATATGGCAAGAAATGAGCAGACTTTGGTTAGTCGATCTACAATGACCCATGGCATTGTTCTTTCTCGTGTCTTCGCAATCCGAAAGAGAAAATCCATCGAAATGGCTTCCCATTTCCACTCGCATGGTAAAGGCTGCAATAGACCCGCAGGATTCGATGATCAACCTTAACTCGCTTGACAAACCAAACACCGCGACACGCATCAGACGCCGCTTTCAAACCTCGCCACCGTAAACTCTTCATCAAGTCCCGATACATCTTGGTGCTACCAGATGTATGGCATACATGGATTTGTGAGCCTCTTCCGAATGGTGTCCCAAGCTCGATATTCGATACACATACACGGTCGTGAAATAATAAGGTTCCATTCGCTCAGATAGAGAAGTCTTTCATCGCCATTCTCGATATCTCGTCCGATTGCCATGAGCTCATCATCGTCATCCAAGCTTTCTAATATTCTCAAGAGCGAGGGCGAGTACAAGAGTAGCCATCAATGCTGAGCCTTTTACATCAAACCGTGAGTCGCCCAAAGCCATATCTTCCAATAGCTCACAAGATGTGATACTACAAGATGATAATAAGACCTTTCATCGAGAGCATCAAGAACGACATTTGCCTTTCCCGGATGGTATCAATCGAGCAATCGTAGTCCTTCAAGAACTCCATCCACCGTCCGCCGCCAGATATTCAAGTCCTTTTGAGTGAAGAGGTACTTGAGACTCTTATGATCGGTGAATATATCAAAACTTCACCGTAGAGGTAATGTCGCCAGATCTTCAAGGCGAATATAATCGCGCTAGCTCTAAGTCATGCGTCGGATAGTTTCTTTCATGGTCCTTCAACCGCTTAGAACCATAAGCAATGACCCGCGTGTTGATTAAGCACAGCCTAGTCCGCCATAGGAAGCATCACTATATACTGCAAAACCTCCATCGCTCAAGGTATAGCAAGCATCGGTGTGAGTCAAGCGACGCTTAACTCCCGAAAACTCGCCACACTGCTCGGCCCAAATGAACTTAGCATTCTTTCTTGTGAGTCGTAAGTGGACTGATATCTTTGAAAACCCTCGACAAATCGCCGATAGTACCCTCGCCAAACCAAGGAAACTTGGGACCTCAGAATCGCAATCGTAGGTTGTTCCCATGTCACCACGTAATCTATCTTTGTAGGATCCACCGAGATACCCGCCGAGACTACGTGTCCCAAGAAACTAACCTGCTCAAGCCAAAACTCACACTTACTGAGTTTGGCATACACCTGATGGGCCCTGAGTGTTTGAAGAGCTATCTTCAGATGTTGTACATGCTCCTCTCTGGTTTTCGTATAGATGAGGATATCATCTACGAAAACTACCACAAATTTATCAAGATGTGGTTTGAACACCTGTCATCAGGTCCATGAAAGATGCAAAGATTCGTCCAATCCAAATGGCATCACTAGAAACTCATAGTGGCCAAACGCAGCCTTGGATATATCTTCCGCCTTGATCTTGAGTTGGTGATAGCGACCTCGCATCAATCTTTGAAAAGAATTTGGCACCTTGCAATTGATCAAACAAGTCATCTATCCGCGAAGAGGATAACGATTCTTAATCGTCATCTTGTTGAGCCTATAATCGATACACGACGCATCGATCCATCCTTCTTTTCACAAATAGAACTGTGCACCCCAAGGAGAAACACTCGGTCGTATAAAGCCTTTGTCTAATGACTCCTCAAGTCGCTCTGAGCTCACTAACTCAAGAAAGCGCCATCCGATATGGAGCTTTAGATAACGGTTCGCATCCGGCGCTAGCTCAATCGCGAACTCAATCTCTGGCCGTGGTAATCCGTAAGTCCTCCGGAAAGACATCGGGATAATCGCAAACCACCTTGATAAGAGCCAAGCTTCTTCTTCGGTAAAATCTTGCAAATAGGCCGATACACCAATCGCAACCATTCTTCATCATACGCCATTTTAAAGGTCAAACCAACGGCGAACCTTGGATTTGACTCACGAATCGGAAGGACTTTCGCTTTGGCCGGAAGGTCACTATCTTCCGAAGATACCCACGCCGTGATAAGTCGCCAACCAATCCATTCCGAGAATGACGCCAACCCTTCCATGCTCAACGTAATCATGTTTGGTCAATGTCTCGTGCTCATCAATCATCACAATGACCGATCGACATGTCAGATCAAGGCACACCGAACTCCCCGTAGGAATCTTGACATCTAGAAAGAATGCAAGGGGTCCGGGAGTAATTCCCAACTTCACTGAGAAAGAAGGAGTAAACGAGTGTGTAGACCTGTGGTCTATAAGTACTGTGCTTCAATTTTATCCATGTCATCTCGACTACTCATCATAAGGGTACCTTTAGTTAAAAGTTTTGTTAATTATATGCAATGATTTCTATGTGGTTCAACATAATTGACTTGAATTCAAATTTTAAACAATAATAATTGAATCAATGCATAAATGACATCTCAACTTTAATGATTTTGAATGACGCTATTGACGCTTGTGATAAGCCCGACCTTTGAATGTAGGTCGTGGTCGACTTTCACAGAGAGACCGTCTGTAGTCCGGCCCTTTCTCAACAACAGACAATCCTTGATCATATGACCAACTCCGTCCACACCAAGCATGCTCCGTTGTTCCGTCTCGCAATCCTCTGCTTTATGTGTTTTCCCACATCTTGTACAGTGGAGTAGAAACAGAGTAACATCCTTCGTTGAACCTTGAGCCACAAAAGCCCCACTCCCAGTAGTGCTCCCAGCTCTGAATGGTTGTCCTGGTGACGAACTCTGCGGTCTCTGATATGAAGACGCCACAGATCCTGAAGCAACAGTTGGTCTAGAGTATGATGGCTGACTGGGGTAGGGAGGAGGTCTAGAGAACCTCGGCTTTTTGTTCACCTGCCCTGAAGCACTCATCCCCCGCCAAACCTATTTTTATTACTCGCTCGCCAAGTCAAATCGTTTTTGAATATCTTCCTCTGCAATGAGGGCCTTGACACGCCTCTCCATTTCCCACATCGACACCCTTTCCTAATGTTCGCCTCAAACCTCTCTCAAATTTCTCCGAGCTCTCATCACCAAGGGCTACATGCAAGGGTGCAAATCGAAAGTCTATCAAATTCTCGCCATACTCAAGACAGACATCTCATCTGCTTTCACCGATGAACTGGACTTCCCACCGATGACGACGATCTTAGGAAAATATTGATCGCTTGAACGCCTCCACAAACTCGCCCAAGTCCATGGAGTATTAGGGTAGTCCCGCCTCTCATCCTAGAAACAGATTTCCACCATGGGCTAGCCTCGCCAAAAGTTTGAAAGATGCCCGTACTTTCTCAATATCTGTACATCGTAACACTTCAAATATCTTCTCGATCTCATCCAGCCATGCCTCGGCTTCCATAGGATCCGTCTGCCCTGAGAATGTAGGAGGTCTCATCCTCCTGAACTCGGCGAATCCTCCTGGCTGATGTCTGGCTGCCAGCATCTCTGTCTGTCTATCAATGGCTGCAGTCTGTTGAGCCATGTTAGTGGCCAAGGCTGCCAGACTGGTCCACATTTCCTCCGGCCTACCAGGCTCCTGTGGCCTCTGATTCGCACTTTGTGGCAACTCTTCCTCCGCCACGTGAGGTACCTACACCTCACCGATCTCCTCAAGGTGAGCCATGCGTGGTCCTCTCTACCTCGGCCTCGCCTCGAATCATGGAGGCACGACCGTCATTGTTGAAAACAATAACAATTGATCGATAAGATTGTCAAGACAATCCATCCCTAGTCCTAAGACTCCGAACTAGAGCATGGCTCGATATTAATCGTGATTTAACCCGATTTTTCCAATCCTTACTAGATAGGAAAGGCCGGTTCATCAACTTATTGATTTCTCAATAAGCCGTATTCAAACAGAAGCCAGCACATAACAATGATCTAAAACAGAGGCAAAGTAGAGATAAACAACAAATCAAAAGCTTGATATAACAAATCTATCACTATGAGGAACCAAAAGGAACCACGGTGATGGCCAATCCAACACCTAAACTAATGGTTCACGATGATGGTTCCTCAAGTGATATCAAAAGAAAATAAGGCCTAGGGCCCAATATTCAACACACAATATTCAAACAAAATACCAAAAATATAGGATCTAGAGATCAAGGGAAGAACTCCTCAGCAGGTAAATCTAATTCCTCCTCAGGAATATAGTCAGAATCCTCCAAATCTTCCGATCCCAGATCGCCTCAAAGACCGTGACGATAGTCGAGGTGAGCTAACAACAAAGCCCAATAGAGGAAACAGATCTATTTGCATTTCATTATAAGTAAAGGTTTTTCAAAGGACGTAATTCGGATCAAATATGGTTTTCAAATGATGCTTTGCAAACGAAATCTCCGTTCTAATCTCGAGTTAAAATCAATACATAAATCGATGTGTTCAAATTTTCCGACCGAGCATGCTTCTTATATTAAATTTATAACTTAATTTTATCTCTCAAATTTCCTATAGCATGAGAGCAAGGTGTATTACCGATGGGAAAACCTCACCGACCATCGCTGCTCATGAACCCTTTTCCGAATGCAACAAGCCCCTACGCTATGAGGGAAACTTGCTAAAGTTATACCGTCAACACGGTTGGTAGAATCTAGGGCATCGTCGACGAACCTCAAATCAAATGCAAATGCTAACGATTTCAATACTTATATTCATAACATAATGCTGATTTTCTAAAGTTCGATTCAAAAGTTCGATTCAAGATTTAATCGAGGTTCGAGGTTCAATTTGCAAAGTTCTTAGTTATAACAAGGTTTCCAAATTTTCGATTTGTGTCATAAAATCGAGTTTTATTCATGTGTGCAATCTGAATTTCCAAATTATACTTCTTATTTTAACAAGACAAAAATCTTTACTTACAATTTAATGCAAATAAAATACAAGGTTCCCCTACCTTATCAAAGAGCTTCCAATCAAGCATAAAAAACAAATCCTCACCAAGGACTCCCAACAACAAAACCTACATATATTAACACTCTCGGTGTTAATATAAAACCAAAAAATCAAACTAAGAGATTATGGATCAAAATCCAACAAAAATTTGAATGCCGAACAGATGAACAATTCGAATTCAAATTCGTGGGTCGAATTTGAAATTCGATGGTCGAATCCAAAATCGACCATCGAATTCCCAAATTCTGCATCAGGCCTTAATTCATCAATTCGACAGTCGATTTTCAAATCGACTGTCGAATTCCAATTTCGACAGTCGATTTTGAAATCGACAGTCGAATTTCCTGTGTTCTGTGGCTGTGCACTTTGACATTCACGGTTCTTTTTCCGATCTTTTTCACAGCTAAACCTCTTCTTTATTTCACATATATATGTTCTAATTTCTAACAATAATCTCTACAGATTTTCATACAAAGATTTTCAGTACATACCTCCTTTTTGGCTCCAAATGGTAGGTCCCTTCGTACCAATTTGTGCTCCAAAATCAGTTTCTAACCCAGGGGTTCAATGGCATCAGCTTTGTTCATTGCAACCCTTCCTCTTTGGCACAGATTTACAGGCACAGGGATGTCTTCTCCTCTATCTTTCCCTTCTCATAGCTTAAACAGATCTAAAGACCATCACCAACACGTTCAATGGTCAAGATGGGAGGAGGATCTCTCTTTCTTCTTAGATCTAGGATTTAAAATAACCTTGCATGGTTATTTTCCTTAACTTTTCCAACGAGAGAGAGATAGAGAGATAGAGAGATAGAGAGATGCAAGCTTCACTTGCAATCTCTTTTATAACCAAACCAATCTAGCAAATATCTAGATATTCAACTCTTCAACTTATCCTCTAACTTATGGATTTATTTCATGTTAACCACTAACACCTCCTTATTGTGTATGCCAATGCGTGCATGACTTGCACACCTCTCGAGACCAAATCCTTTGGTCATGTCCCTCATCATAACCAATACTAACAAAAAAAACTCATAAAATAACATAATTATTTTTGGGCACGCTTATCGAGGTAAACGAAAATAGGTTTAAAATATCGGGGATATTACAAGCTTCCTCGGCCTTGGTTGTCAGGCGAGACCTTAGAGAACTATGGATGATGTTACTTTATAAATCCTAAACTACTTTGATCAAAAGAACAAACAGACCTCAATTGTCAACTGATGCTGAGTAATTTTCTCGATACCTATTCTTATAACGGGCTCTCTTATTTATAGATCATAAGGAGTCAGTTTACAAGACTTCTAACTCTAATAAAAGAAACTGCTAAAGTAAAAGTATCCTAATATAACTCTACTTCCTAATTTTATAATTCTTTCTTCCTTGCTTCTTTCTTTGAATAGTTGATATACTTCTAGAATATTCTTTAATCTTCAGCAACAGAGTCCTTTAAAATCTTCGTCATTAATCTTCTTGGATTCATAATTTGTAGAACTTCTAATTTCAATATTCTTCTAATTCTGGTTCATGGGGATGTAATGTGCACATGATCAGCAGTTGTGAGCTATGCTTTCTGTAAAATCGTTAATACTGATTCTCTTCTTTCTTCTGGTAGAAAATCATAAATTACAATTCTCTTCTTATTAGTATGGTTCTCTGAGAGAAAATCGTAAAAGACGATTCTTCAGTTTTGTCGCTTTGCAGCACAATCGTAAATGACGATTTTATATCTTCATACTGCTCACTCTTATGACTTTTGACAGACGATTCTCTGGAAAATTGTAAAATATAATTTTTTACTCTTCTTCCATGAGTGGCTTCTTTTAGAGAATCATAGATAACGATTCTTTAGCTTTGATAGTTTCTCACTCTTGGGAAATCGTAAATAATGATTTTTCAATATGTTCAATAGGTGGAATTTGGCCTTTCAATCTATTGTCATTCTTACTGCTTTTCGAGTTTCTTGTGACAAATATTAGCACTTTGACTCTATTTTACTATTTTTTCTTAATTTCTGCATATCAACAACTTATTAGTAGCAAACTAAGTCCCAGAATCACTAAGTTAAGGGTAATAAATTGATAAATTATGTGACTGATCATTGATCATGCCACATTACATACTCCCTATTCTTTCTCTCTCTCTCCATATATATATATATATATATATACACCCACACACACACATGTATTGTTTGTGGAAGAAATTTATTGTGTTTTATATAGTAATAGTCAGATTAGTTCTAAGCTTTGAAACTATGTTTCACAAGGATATTTCATGAGCTTTTTTATAGGTAATATGTTCTTTTGAATGACAGGGAGGATAACAGCATACATGCCATCTGGCGGTCCATTTGTGAGAATGGATAGTCATGTCTATCCAGATTATGTGGTTCCTCCAAGCTATGACTCGCGCTACTAGGAAAGGTGTGCTAAAGTTTTTGCTAATAAATATGCTTCTATATATTTTGGTATATGTGCATGTATCATGTATGTGTGTATACATACACATCGTATTTGGATTTGATTTAGCTATCTGAAACTAGTTATTGTCCCTTTAGTGGATTGTGTGCTGAAACAAAATTGTTTCTGTTCGAGATATACTTTCTAACTTTCTTTTTTTTTAAATAATTGTGCTCTACAATGTTTATCTAATTGTTTGGGCTCCAACAAGAGAGAAAGCAATCGAATGTATGAAAAGGGCTCTCAATGACACGGTCATTACAGGTTAGTAAACATCTCCGCGATCAACCATATTTTGGGAATCTATATTTAATTACATTTTTTATTGACCGCTTAAATATTTGTTCAATTTGTTTCATACAGCATGCTTGGTTATAAAACCACATATCCCACCAACGAAAAGAAGAACATTTACATGTTTTCTTTAATCTATTTACAACTATATAGATTTCATCTATAATATTGGGAGCATTCTTCTCTTCTATTTAACGTATATTTGTAATTTTTATATATACTACACAGACATGTGTCGTGTTGGAGATGGATGTAGGGCATCAGAGTTATCAACCTCAAGATCCATATGTCTACATCTCTATGCTAATGAATTGCATATTGAGTTATGTAATATATAAATAGAGTCCCTTGAAATAATGAAAAATCCTAAATTATGTAGAAAGTTTATAAGGAAACATAAAGTGGCATCTAGTCTTGTTCAAAATAGTCATCAGAGATATATTTCAATACTGCTAGAAAGCACAATGTACAGTGCTCTTGGGACATATCTATGAACCTCTTGTATAACTGGTTGCTAATGAAATATTCTCAAAATTATTTAAATTGGTGACAAATATAGTGGCAACAGTAAATTGCTATGCTAATATAGAGATGGCTTTGATGACCTTATGGTGTACTAGATTAAATCACTGGAATGAACAAACTGCCAGTAACTTTGATCATATTCCATGTGAACTATCTCTCAGTCTAGCTGATCATCAATCTTCTTATTTGGTAGGAGTTCCTACCACCATCGATTATCGTAAACTTATCCTTGATATCGAGGTGAGACAATTCTCATCTGCATATTTGTTTGGACGTCCTTGCAGACCCAAAATTGGTTTGGCAGAGATTCAATGCTTCATAGTTGCTATCTATTTATTCTTGCTTTATATGTGTGTCCATTGTATTGTAGGACTTCATAACCGGAAAATTTGACACAGCTTTTATACCAAAGCATGAAAAGGAGTTAGCTGCGGTAATAATCTGGATTCTGGAATGCCTATGACCTCTGTCATTGTTAATTACCTGAAAAATTAATTTGTTTTGTTTTTTATCTGTCTTGAAATGTCAAAAAAAAAGTCCTCAGATATATCACCAGCTTATTTTCAACCCAGCCTATTATATGAGGACTCCTTAGATGAAAGTCATTAATATCTCAGTTTAATGATGTTCTCCTTTTAATTTCAGACGAAGATTTCTGATTTGAAGCTCACCTCAAACGGATCACTAGGGGACGGGAACACTTGGCAGGAGAGGCACAACAAATTTATTTTTTCTTTTCTTTTATTTTGAAAATGGGCCATAGGCATGTAGAGTTTAAAATGTTTGGCTGATTTGAAAGGTTGGATCATAGGTTGAGATGCAATATTTTGTTTGAATAAATGAATTGGGCATCTAATTTTTTTATTAATGGCATTGAATGATTTGCATTTGAGTTGAATGAATGTGTTGAAATATGAGATTAATAGCTTTTTTTCTTTATATAAGTTTTTTTAGAGCATTAAAAAAGTTGCATTAAAAAAAAAGTATTAAAAAAATTACATTAAAAAAGTATTTTAAAAATTGAATTAAAAAAAAGCATTAAAAAAAGC
This sequence comes from Chloranthus sessilifolius, assembly GCA_021018995.1. Classification (NCBI taxonomy): domain Eukaryota; kingdom Viridiplantae; phylum Streptophyta; class Magnoliopsida; order Chloranthales; family Chloranthaceae; genus Chloranthus; species Chloranthus sessilifolius. Next base: position 150,157,632 of record CM037589.1, read on the forward strand.
ATAAAAAAATATATTATTTAAAAAAAAAATTGCATAAAAAATCATCGACGTAATTTTTTTCGAAAAAAAAATAGTATTTAAAAAAAAAAATTGAATAAAAAAATCACCGCCAAAAGCAGTGGTGTTTTTTCTATGACTATTGAGAGCAATCGTTGTTGAAGTTCATAAACCACTATCTTGTACAGTAGTAAAAAAAAAATCACTACTTTTTTTACAACTGGTTTGGGCAGTGATTTTTTGAAAAAATCACTGTCAAAGACAGTGGTTTTTGAAAAAAAATTATTGTTTAAGGCAGTGATTTTTTTAGCTTTTTCACGTAGTGAGCACTCCAATGGAAGTAAGAATAGAGCTAAGTAAACATGGTGTGGAAGGACAGGTTGATGAGGCTCTTTATAGAAGTCTCGTTGGTAGTGTTATGTATTTAACAGTTACAAGACCGGATCTCATATTTGCGGTTAGCATGATTAGTCGATTCATGGAATCACCAAAAAGAATTCATTGGGAAGTAGCTAAAAGAATTTTGAGATATGTAGGTGGTACTATTGGTCATGGTATATACTATATACTGTGAAAGAGTTCAATATTCAAGCTTAGTTGGCTATTGTGATAGTGACTAGGGTGAAATTATAGATGATAGCAAAAGTACTTTCAATTCTCCTTTCAACATTGGTTTGGTTGTAATTTCATAGGCGTCAAAGAAATAAATTGTTGTAGCTCTATCTACAGCGGAGGTAGAGTATATTTCATTAGCATCGGCAAGTTGTCAAGCACTATGGTTGAAATAGATTTTAGAAGAATTAAAGGATCCTCCAGGTGCAACCACAAATTTATTTTGTGACAATAGTTCTGCTATTGCACTTTCAAAGAACATAGTTTTTCACAATCGAAGCAAGCACATTCAGATCAAATATCACTTCATTCATGATCTAGTCAAGGATGGTGAAATCAACATCAAGTATTACAAGATGGAAGATCAAATGGCGAATATCTTTACCAAAGCTTTGAAACTTGCAACATTCATCCAAATGAAAGAGAAGCTTGGCGTAGTTGAAGTCTAGCTTAAGGGGGCTGTTGAAATATTAAGCTAGACCATTTTGGTCCACTATATGTGCATTGACCATGGGCCTCGCGATTTTTGGATCATTGATCTCATCTTAGAAGTTTGACGTAGTAGTTAAGAGTTTAGTTATTGTAGCTTCGAACTTTGCAATGCTTGTATGTTTTGAGTTTCTGTGATTTCATAGGAAAATGAAAAGTCACATAGGTATATGAAAAGCTTCTTTAAGGAAGTGAAAAGCCTCCTTGAAATGTGAAATTCGTTTTTGTACTTAGCTATATATTTTGAACTCTTGTATCATATCATATATGAAAATTTTGGGTAAAATTTAAAGCCTTCCATATAGTACTATATATTAGACTTTGTTTTTAAGAGCTTTGAGCTCAAGAGAACAATTTTCTTTTCTTGAAAAGTTTTATTTACTTTTTATCCCAATTTTGATTTATTTTTCAACAAATACAACTAAATGCAAGCAAACTTTTATTGATCCCTCATGCTTCCCTTGCTCTGCCCGGCAACTGAATGTATCTTCAGACCAAAATCCAAATACCATTCTAATAGCATCTGCTAAGACAATAATTAAGCCTATACTAAGTATTACACAAAGTACGAATCGAAAATGGCTACAGTGGTTATCCAATCTATGATCAAACTATGTGAGAATGTGGGCCATTATGTCTTATTATTTGATACTTAAAATAGTTGATGGAGCAATAAATTGGTACATCAATTCTCAATGCGCCCCAAGTCATAATTCTCTAGTCTAAACCCAAATACTCTTTGTATAATGATATGTCAAAAACGATTTTAGTATCCACAAAATGACTGAAGTTTCAAGCAATTAAAAGGATGAATAAAATAGTAAAGGAAGTAAGATTTTGACAGACACCCAAAGAAAAGCAGATATTATCCCAACCATTAAAACAAACCTGATTCGTCATATAAATATTCTAAATCATGATAAAATCCTTGAGATTAAACGAAAAAAAAAAAGTATACCAGATGCCTGAAAGACCATATATTACTGCAAAAAAGTATTGCAAAAGTAAAATAATATAAAAAAATTCATTACCTTGAGTAATGATATAATGGGAAGTGAAAGCTTCCATTAAGGAATCAAAAACAAAACCAAGAAAATAAGACAAATAGAAAAGAAAATCATCTTAGCTTTGCATAGATGTTGTTAGGCTGCTGCTCCAATGCCCACTTGCAGAATAGTTCGAGTTTAAAATACACAAGAATATGACAATACAAAACAAATAAACTTAGGCTGCAAAGTAGAGCAGGTTCTTCACATTAGGCATGATGGAATAACCTACGAGAAACTCAAACACATTGCTGTCTAAGCCCTTGGTTCTAGGATATGCACCATTTAATTTTTAAAAATAATTTGTCCTCAATACTTCATATCGTATAAACTTCTTTATAATTCACAAATCATCATCATCGTAGTCGTCATCATCATCATAGCCTCATTCCATCCATTTAGGAACGGCTATGTGGCTCCTATTTCTCCACTTATTTATGATCTGCATTAACCTCTCCGTAACTTTGTCTATACATAGAAAAAGCTATTTTTTTCTATTTTTATGACAAGTGCTATCAAAAGGAACTCATGGGTATCCAATGAAGCCAATTAAGACTTACAAAGGCAGAATTCACTCGCCTCTCTAGATTTGCACCCTTACTCGTCGCCTCCGAGCTCATGAAGACACAGAAATTTGAGCGGGGTTTGAAGCCCCTGATCAAGGAAAGAATTTCATTATTTCAAGCAACGACCTATGCCCATGTGATGAAGTTAGCTCTTATAGCGGAAACGGATGTGGACAGTATGCTCAAGAGGTGAGAGAAACATAATAAAACCAGAAAAACTCCATCTCAGTCCTTTAGTTCCGGTCAAATAAGCAAGTGACCGCGATATCAAGGGCAGGAAGCATTTCAACCTGCTGCAGGAGCCTATACATGACTGTACAATCTAGCGACGTCACCACCATTACCATCGAGGATTCCACGTGTTTAGAACCAGCCCGTTTAGACTGCAACCAGAAGTACATCTGGCGTTTCACGAGTACGACCAGCAGTGTCCCGCACGGGAACCTATACTACTTCATCAGTAGCTTCAGCCAAGATCTATGGAAAGTGTGGGAAGGCACACAAGATAGACGAATGTCATAAAGTGTCTGGTGCATGCTTTCATTGTGGAAAGATGGGACACCGGATCAAAGATTGCCTAGAAATGGTAGGAGCGACGTCAAAGGTAGGACCAGTTTTACGATCAACGCGACGGACGGTTCAAGGCTGAGCTTATGCTGTGTCGACCCAAGGCGCCCAGACAAGCAACAATGTTATTCAAGGTATGGGCACTACTTAGTTATAAGTTCTTGAAATTCCTTCATTATATGTTCTTGATATAATTATTTAGGAAAAAAAAAAATTACATCTAGTTTCAGATTATATTTCCATATGCATCTAGGATATTGTTTTTGTTTTTGTCCGTTTTCGAATTGATAAATATCACTTATGGTAAATAAAAATAATTTAGCTAACACAAGTATATATGCCCATTAGGTACATTGCAATTGTATCTAGTAGATGTCTACTTGTGTTGTGAGGCACAAGTGTTAATAGATCCTAGATCTACACACTCATTCGTCACACCCCAGTTTGCTCAACATTTGGGGAAATTGGGAGTTACTCCATAACCTCTTGACTTTATTTTGGATGTGTCGGTTTTGAACGGACAAGATGTCACTCCCGACATGGTATGTCAATCGATCATAGTCGTAATCAGAGGCTACATGGACTATGAAGCAATCGCTGACCTGATCTTACTTGATATGTAAGGATTCGACATAATCCTTGGCATGGATTGGTTATCCAACCATCATGCAAGTATTAATTATCGACAGAAGATGGTCACTTTCCGTCCACAAGGAAGGAAATCAACTAGATTTTTTGGTGTACAGTCCACTCTACTCCCCTTTATTTCAGCGATCCAAGCACGCTGATTACTTGATGATGGTGCTCAAGGGTATATCATTATTATTCAAAGTAAAGATCAGGAAGAGAAGAAAATTTCACTTTCAGATGTGTCGATTGCCTATGAATTCCCTGATATTTTCTTTGATGAGTTGCCAGGTTTATCGCCTGATAGGGAAGTGGAGTTCGTTATTGAATTAGCTCCAGGTACCGAGCCAGTATCAAAGGCGCCATATCGAATGGCACTGGCAAAGTTGAAAGAACTCAAGGAGCAGTTGCAAAAACTTCTTGATAAAGGCTTTATCAGACCAAGTGTGTCTCCATGAGACGTACCTATATTGTTTGTAAAGAAGAAAGACAGTTCAATGCACCTCTGCATTGATTACCGTCAATTAAATAAGCTGACAATCAAGAATCGGTATCCGCTCCCTAGAATTAACGATACCTTTGATCAGTTACAAGGAGTGCGGTTCTTTTCAAAGATTGATTTACGATCTGGGTATCACCAGATGAAGGTGAAAGCTGAAGATATTTTGAAGACAACTTTTCGGACATGATATGGTCACTACGAGTTTCTCGTCATGCCCTTCAAGTTGATCAATGCACCTGCAGCATTTATGGACTTGATGAACCGAGTCTTCAAGCCTTATCTAGATCATCGACGATATACTCATCTACTCAAAGACAAAAGCAGAGCATGATGATCATATGTGTCTTGCTTTGCAGACATTGAGAGATTCGTAGTTGTATGCCAAGTTCAGTAAATGTGACTTCTGGTTGAATCAAGTCATTTTTCTGGGCCATATCATTTCTGAAGCCGGTATTACCGTTGATCCTGCAAAGATCAAGGCTGTAGTGCAATAGAAGCAGCCACAAATAGTAACTAAGATCATAAGCTTTCTAGGTCTCACAGGGTATTACCGACATTTTGTTGAAGGGTTTTCACGACTTGCTGGACCACTCACGCAGCTCACTTGAAAGAATGTCAAATTTTAGTGGACTAAGGCGTGCGAACAGGATTTCCAAGAGTTAAAAAGGTGACTCACCTCTGCACCGGTATTAGCACTACCATCAGGCAGTGGTAGTTTTGTTTTCTTCAGCGATAACTTATATAGTGGGTTAGGTTGTGTATTGAATTAATGAGAACGTGTGATTGTATATGGTTCCTGTCAGTTAAAAGACTACGAGAAGAACTACCCCACTCATGACCTGGAACTAGCAGTAGTCATCTTTGCGTTAAAAATATGAAGGCACTACCTGTATGGTGAAACCTTCAAAATTTTCACCGATCATAAGAGTCTCAAGTATCTTATTACCCAGAAATAGTTGAATTTGAGGCAGAGAAGGTGGATGGAGTTCTTGAAGGACTATGACTGTTCTATTCAGTACCATCCTGGCAAAGCCATAGTGTCATCTAGTGCCACTCTTAGAGTAACGTCAACTGGAGGTTTTCTTGCTACAATGATGATCCGATCTACACTCTTCGATAGGATCAGAGAACTCTAGATGCATGATGTAGAGCTTATTACCATAAGACAGGGAATACTCAGCGGGCTACAGCTAGAGTTTGCTATTAAGGACAATGGGTCCTTATTATTTCGAGGTCGAGTATGCGTACCTAATGATAGTACCTTGCATCAGAAAATTCTCGACGAGGCTCACAAGTTAGCATATGTCATCCATCCTGGTAGCACGAAAACATATCAAGATTTGAAGAAGACATTTTGGTGGAATAGCTTAAAGCGAGATGTGGCAGAACATGCTGCGAAATATTTGACCTGCCAGCAAGTGAAGGTCGAGTACAAGCACCCTGCTGGTCTGTTACAACCACTGCCCATTCCAGAATGGAAATGGGAGAACATTTCTATGGATCTCATTCTTGGTTTGCCCCGTACACAAAAGGGTTACAATGCGATTTGGGTGATTATTGATCGTCTCACCAAATCAGCGCATTTCTTACCCTACAGCATGCGATATATAGCGTCAATATTGGCTGAAGTGTATTTGAAAGAGATAGTCCGACTACATGGGATAGCCGTGAGTATTGTGTCAGATCACAAATCCTTATATACCTCATGATTTTAGCAGAGTTTTTAAGAAGGAATGGGTTCCAAGTTGAACTTCAGTACTGCGTTTCATCCTCAGACCGACGGACAAATAGAGCGAGTGAATAAGGTGATAGAGGATATGTTACGAGCCTGTATGCTCGATTTCCAAGGATCATAGGATAAGCACTTACCCCTGATCGAATTTGCATACAATAATAGCTTCCAATCAAGCATCAACATGGCACCATTCGAGGCACTATATGGATGCCGATGTAAATCTCCGATTAACAGGGATGAAGCTGGAGAGCATCTTATTTTAGGCCCTGATTTGATAGAAAGCACCAATACAGTTGTTCACATTATCCAGGAAAGACTGAAGAGTGCTCAGAGTCGGCAGAAGAGTTATGCCGATCTCAAAAGAACTAGTGTTGATTTTTAAGTACCTAAACACACCGATAATTCTATAAGTTACGTAAATTCTATGACGTATATTATAATTCTAATGTGTACCATACAGATTGGTGATCACGTCTTTATCAAAATATCTCTGACAAAAGGCGTGATGCGATTTGGGAAATGAGACAAGTTGAGTCCTCATTACGTTGGACCATTCTCAGTTTTGGGCAGAGTGGGTGAGGTCGCATATCGAGTTGTGTTACCTCCACATTTATCTAGCGTACTCGACGTATTCCACGTGTCTATGCTGAGAAAGTATATCAGCGATCCTACACACGTGTTAGACTATCAACCGCTTGATATTCAGAAGGATTTAACAGTGACTGAAGAACCAGGTCAGATTTTGGATTGCAGAGATCAAATCTTGAGAACGAAACGAATCCCACTCGTATTGATCAAATGGAAGAATCACGGTTCTCATGAGGCTACCTGGGAACGCAAAGCTGATATTCGCGCTCAGTATCCTCATTTATTTGACTAAGGTAAGTCGCTTATGACATTCAGTAGAATAAATGCAAATGATATAGACATGTTCGTCTGCATTGTTATGCTATATATATATATATATATATATATATATATATATATATATATATATATATATATATATAATTTAACTGAATTGGATGCAAATTAAATTTTTCTACATCATAGATGATCTACTAATGATATCAATGACATTGTTTAACTGAAAAAAGTTAAACTAGGTCCAACCTTAGGCTTAAACCTTCACTACTGAGGTAGTTAAATACATTAATTCTAACTTTGCATAGAAATAAAAAATATTTGACATCCTTATACCTCTTACTTGGATCATCACATAATTTTTTGTGATGCATAATTCTATGTGACACATAAATGTATCGCAGTTGTGACTCAACCAAGCAAACTATGCCCACACTTGGGTTTACACATTAACTCATGAGTTAGTTCAACAAGGTGAGTCTATAACTTTCGTAGAAATAAAATGTTTTAAAGCATATGTACACATTAAATTCATTAGCAAGTATTTTTATATGATACATTAGTATGTGTGCCACATATAGGTGCCACTCATTTGCAACAAAACACTGTAAGGCCTCAAAATCTGGGCCAGTCCAGATCTGAAGGCCTTACTGCAGCAAGGAATAGCTGGCCGCGGCAAGCAAATTGGGTTGCTGCGGCAACCATCTCAGGGTTTAAGTGGGTTCGAGAAACCCCACACCCCACACTTCATTCCCTAGTTCTATTCTTGTGGGGTCTTTGCATTTTTCCCTCCCAAGTGTTATACAAACGATATTTGGGTACAAAACCTTCCCGATTTCACGCCACGATCGTTGCATGTCGGAGAATCCCGCTTGGCCGACCTCCTTCATCCCCAATTTCAGTCGCTTGTTTCACTCTTTGGTGTCTTGGTGAGGTAAAATTTCTAGTTTTTGTTGTTTCTTTTCACTTCCTTAAATTACCATGCCTCCTAGAAAGATTATGGTTTCAAAAAATACTCCCGTACGCCCAAAGGCTATGGCTAAATCGAAGGGAAAAGCCCCATCGACATCCCAAGACCAAGCCAATCCACCCAAGGATCGTGAACAATCCGTTTCATGATAGAATGCGAAGGCCAGGGAACTAGAATGGCTTATTGAGGATTCATTGCTTGTACCAAATGACCTGACCGCATGGTCTTTACGGTACATAGAACAGGCGCATTTAGACGCCTTATACCAGCCCATCCATCCCCATTTTTACCCACGCCTTGTCCATTTATTTTACCAGAATTTAAAGTTTCTACCAATTATCAGCCTATTAGAAATCGAAATTGATGGTCATAAATTTTATTTTGTTTTACAAGGCATAGCTCAGGCTATGGATTGTAGTGCGACCTTCGATGAGAGTTTCTGTCTGCGAACCCCACGCCTAAGAGATGTGAAATTCCATCATATCACTGTCAAAATGACAGACGGACAGACCTCTTCTACTCAAGATCTTTCGGTCCGACACAGTCAGTTATAAAAAAATATGTGATTTCTTGATTGTGTATTTAGATATAACCTTTACCCGATGCAACATGACAGAGAGCGACGTGACGTTCTCTTACAAGCCCTATTTGCGGTCCATGAAAATCAATGGGTGAATGCCCCAAAAGTGGTTTGGGAAGGCATGAAATATGTCAGTATCCATCTTCAGAGTAATGTCCCTAGTCCCATGCCTGCATGCCCGTACCCACGTTTGATCACTCGCCTTCTTGAGGGTCATCACGATGGTGTTAATAGGGTACCTTATCAAATCCCTATTGGTAAAGAAATCCGCACCGACCATATTCAGGTATTTACCCCCGCAATATGGAAGAATGTGTATCAACGATCACAACAAGCGGTGAAAAATCGCCTAGCACAACAAATACGTGCTCCACCCCAACCATCCCAAGCTACACCATCAGCACCAACCCAAGAAACCCCCATTCCCTCTTAAGCCGAACCAATGCCCCCTTCGGACGAGACATATACCATTGCCAATCTTGTGTGGCTCATGCGAGAAAACCATGAACAGACCCTTCAATAATTTGACAATCTTTATCGGAATCACTATATGCTCCATCAATGCGTCAATTATATTGAGGAGGCCACTAATATTATGATAGAGCATACCTTCCAGACCACTACAAGCGCTTACATCGGACGAGCACGGAATTATGAATCTGCGTACACCCGTAGCGCAACCATGTTAGTGCCCGAGCTTCAGCGGCAGGATGCTGGACCGTCCTCCGCTAGTCAGCAGCAGCCTAGCCCAAAGCCTGGTGAGTCGATAACTCACTTGTATATCCATTTTCTTTATATAATTTTATTTCTGCACCTGATTTGGTTTGGTTTACTCTATCGTACTCTATGTATCTGTATAATTGTTTTTACGTTGCTTTCTCATATCTTGATCTGGATTATTGATTGTTGTTTATGGATTATTGAGTTTTGATTTTATGCATCAGTACCAAACCATCTACTATAACTTTGTGAGTCTGAATTGTATCCCCCATGACCTGCTATCACTTCCCGTCTTCATTTATTTTCGAGGACGAAAATCCCTTAAGTAGGGGAGGATGTAACAGTTACCATAATTTAAAACTGCACTAACCACAATGGTGATGGGTCAGGTCAGGCATGTGCCTACCACGGGACATAAACGATTTATGTAGTTGTGTGTTCAAAACTAATAAGAGTGTGAGGTGGTCCTTGGTGGCCCCGTACATATCATGTAATGTATATACACATAAAAGTAGACCATTCCATCAATGATTTTTGTGTCCTAGATCATACACACAAATGTTATTCTAATATATATATACCTAATATATAAGAGTAATACTATATCTATGTTTAACAAAAGTATAGCAAAAGTATATGGAGATAAGCCAGCCCATACACGTTGATCATAAGCCAGCCCATACACCTCCAAGTGTAAACAGCTTTACACTTGACTAAATACCCATGCAATACATATACACCATTGTATGAGCTTTATATACAGGATAAACCTCTTTTGGCTTGACAAGCCCGTGTGGGCATTGCATGAGATCCCACCCCAAATGGCTTATACACTGAAACAGTGTATAAGACTCATATGCAAGGGAAGCCTTGTTTGTCTGTTATGGGATACACTCAACCACCAAGTGATAGCCTAGCATAGAATAAGAACCTTTATACGCTTATAAGTTGCTTTGAGTTTCTCTTGACTACACGACTTTGTGAGTCACTAAATCGTCCCATGCACGCAAACGCAGCTGAACCTCTATAAAACTCAACAGAGCTATCTTCCTCTTTCTATTTTTGCTTCTTCCTGATTCAAACCCTTAGCAAACAGACCTGACACATTTAATCAAATACAGTCAGCCATTAATGTAACTTCTGCTAGTTTTTAACAAAACCACTTCCATTATCACCCTTGGACACCTTTAGATTCCGACCCTTCGAACCTGAGATCACAGATTCTATAGAGAGGATTTCAAAGATGACTCTTGGTCTCGACGAGCTCCTCGAATCCCTGAATTTTACACAAGCTCAGCGAACGCAATCCCGACACCAATTCAGCATCGTCGTAACCTCGTGTCCACCAAAAGGTATGCAGTTAAAACAAACCACGGCTTCGAGTTCATTTACACTACATGTGAAGGTCTTTTATACCAATTTCACAAGCTTGAATCACCAGCTCTAAGATCGGATTGTGTGTGATGGTTTCGGAGTTAAGAATTCAATTGATTGCACTCCGACCAAATTTAATCAATAACATAGGTTTGGTGTGTAAACATAAAAGAACTATTAGGTAGATTTCTCTATGAGAATAAGACTAGTAGACCAAGTAAATGCAAAAGCAAAGGAGGAGCCAAAAAGGCACCACGACAAATTGGCATCAGGCTTGCCGCAGCAAGGTGCTCAGCTGATGAGCTTGCCACGGCAACCCTGTGGCTTGCCCAGGCAAGCCCATGTCTGGTTTGTGCATGTGCCTTGTGACATCCTTGGTCGATGTATATTCAATATATATGGTCATCGGTCTCATAAAGCCATGTAGGTACTTCGGTACAAGCTGTGATGACCCAGTAACCATGAGAAATACTAAACCATGACCAGAAATTATAGGAACATTGGTGCACACGAGCTCGTCACGATGAATTAACTTGGACGCGTGCACGTATAAGCAGTAAAGGTAGGGAATTTACCTTCCTGATTTATGTGTTGATTCTTATTCATCTTTCATTTGTAAGCTATTATGTGTATAAAACTAAGAGTAGAGTATAGTATAAGACATCCTGTTGTATGGCAGTTTTTGCATGACTCGGTTGGTATCAATTTGAATATAGAACTATGATAGCTAGCATGATGATACTAAGATCAGTTTAGCATGATGTGATAGGTCGGAACTATATATGATGTATGAACATGCTAGTTAATTTTAGTTCGCTATATGATAAACTAATTTTAGTTTGAGCATGCAAGTTGTGTTATACTAGCTAGTTTTGAAGTATACTTCTTTGATATCATGCATGGTTCATATTGCATTATTCAGATCTTGCTATCCATATGTCCTCTACACATTATTGCTTAGTTTTGAGTCAAGTGATCCCGCTATCTCAGGAGCTTGACTCTGTACTTTTGACAAGCGATCCCTCTAACTTAGGAGCTTGTTTTGTCTCGGTCCAAGTGATCCGCTAACTTGGGAGCTTAACAAGTAATCCCGCTAACTCGGGAACTTGATTCTTTTTTTCCTGCACATGTATATTTACATCTGATAAGATTGTTTAAGCTAAGAATGTTTAAGCATGATTCCTTGTTCCGCATGATTTCTCGTATTTGTTGCACCATGATATTTCTGGTCTTTATTCAGCATGTTAGCATGATCAATTTGTTGTATGATAATGACTTGTTTATACTATATCTTATAGTATATGTTGATAAATGCTTTGATTGTATTTTATGCCTCTAGAAGTGAATTTGGTAATCTAAAATATGACTTAGCACTGTAAATTTCTCTGTTGAGCTTTGATGATAGTTCATCCTACGACTTCAATGTCTTAGCTGCAGATCTTGATCCAAAACACGAGAGGGATCCCACTTACCAGCCGGACGAGGAGGAAGAAGAGGAGGGCAAAGAGGAAGAATTTGCTGAAGAATTCTTTCCCAAATAGGTTTGAGAGAGAGAGAGTGAGATGTCTTTTAAACACTACACTTATATAAATCACGTATTATATTTTGTTTTGAGATATTTTATACTCCATGTATAAGTTTTCTTTCCATTGTTTAGATGACGGGTGGCCGTCATCGGTGAATAGCTATACATCGCATCCATTAGCCTTTGTTGATAGATCTTGATAGTTTCCGGTTTAGATGAGTAAATATCAGTTTGCCATATTCTATCATGTCAGAGTTATTTAATTGCTTCCACATTTGCATTACTTTGGACATGACACAATGCATGTATATGATAGGATCATGTTAGGTGATCCGACGACACGACTTTTCCTATATATGTTAAGGGGAAATGTTGGGTTGTCACAAAATCTTTGCCAGAAATTCACAAAAATTATAATCAACCGAAATATTTCATCAATTTTACATTATTTTTCTTTAGAAAAGTGAGAATTATAATAGAAAAAATAATATCATTCTTTTTACATCAGTATTGAACTATGGGCCCTTGGTCTCAACTCTCAAAGTATGTTGGGGAACAACTTCAAATCAAATAGTTGTGAAAGAAATAAACATTGGAATTTATGTCATTGTTACTACCAATTATGCGATAACCCATGAAGAAACAATTAGAACATAAACTAGCTACTACCAATTATGTGATAACCCATGAACAAACAATTAGAACATAAACTACTAAATAAATAAGACAATTAAAAGAAGAAAGACCAAATAATAAAAAAAACTCTCTTAGTTTTTAGCTGTCTCCAAAAATACCATCAGAAAATAGTAATGAAACGTTCCAACACTTAATTCCTTCTTCCATTTCTTCCAATAGAAAAAACTTAAACCTAGATATTGAAATAAGTAATATAAAAACCTAAATTTGCCCAAAAGTCCAAAATGGCTGAGATGTATATTATTTATTTTTTAATTAATTTTTACTCAAAATGACAACAAATTTTTCAAAAGAAATCCACTATCCATCTCTTCCGCCATAAAAATTTCAAAGCCAGAAATGAAAATGAGTTCCATACATGGTTCAAATATCGAAATCCGTCACCGGAGCAGTTAGCTCAAAACCAATCCGGATCGGTATCGGCGGATCGGATCGGGTGATCCCAATGCAAAAAAAGGTCGAAGCGAAAATTAATGTATGGAAGTCCATTGGTCGTACATGTAGATAAATTCCAGAATCACCTACAACCAGAATTCTTTGAAACATTTAGATAATCGGCCTCTCAAGATAATTTTATAAATCCTCTTCACCTCGTTTTTCTATGAAAGTTGGTGGTAAGAAGTCTATGCAAAAGGGAGGAGACACCTCACAAGATGGCATTAGCCTAGGGTGCTTTAGATGAGGTACTTTCTTTTTTACTTAAAATTAAGGCACGACTCAGTTGACTGTCGTTTAAGCACCAAAATGGTGCTTCAATGATCGTTTATCATTGATAAGAGATGTGGGTAAACCACACAATCAAAGTGATAGATCATAAGTTGAAAGGCAGGGGGGCCAAAAAATCAGATTTTTTAAAGAGATTTTAACCATCTGAATTGGGCACTCTAGTACTAGCCGTTGTGTTTAGTTTTAATGGCTGATATTCAAATTCTTCAATCGGATTTTTCAAGTCCACATCTGGACATGATTCTTTTGCTACAACATTTCTCAATGATTTCCTCAAAAAGTATAAAAAAAACATTTCTCAATGATGGATTGCCACTTGAACAATTTAGATTGATCATAAATCTATGCAACATGGCATAATAGTAAATCATATTTCAACGGTGTGAGATCAAAACTTCTATTTTAACGGCGGTAGATCGTTTAAACACCACTTGGTGTTTAAACGTCGGTCAAGAGTCGTTATCCCTTAAAATTCACATCCATTGTAAATCATACCATGTTATTTCGTTATACAAACTCTTTGTTCGGTAGATCGGCAATATATCCAACTTAAATATCACTTGGAATCGGCCAATTCGGAGCAATCCAATCGACCATCGGCCGATACCTGCGTAAAAATGATACGACCTAGAGAATTAGTATCGTTTGGGCTAAAATTGATCCTGGTTGGGATCGGCCGATATTTGAAACCATGGCTCCATCCACCAATTCATTCGAAACAAAGTTGGCTCTGACAGCTGGAATGGTGTAACCAACTCATTAACCCCTAATTTAGATTGGAATGGGTTGCTGGTGGGTCACTATTCTTCAGTAAAGTATACCAATTTTATTCATGTATTTACAACCTTGGAATTTGAAGCCTAAATCTTTTTAGAACTAGTTAAATGAAACATTTATAAATCCTTAGGCAAAATCCAAATCCACAGCTTATATGTCAAAACAGAAGATTTGTAATTTCAAATTCTTGATTTGGTATGCCTGGGTTCAAATTCATATGTATACGCCAAGTCAGCCCGAGTTCAGATTTTTTCGAGTTTTCGCGTTATAACTCGACCTACTTTGTAGCCGAGCTTTTGGGTTTTGGAGCCATGATCTGCATACTATTAAATTTAGGATCTTGAATTAAGGAAAAGGAGAGATTCACCAGTTTCCAAAAACAGAATGGAGTGAAATGAATCAAATGTGCTTATGAATTTGGGCCGTTTAATCTTCCTTTGGGGTGCTATCTATAAAACTCAGGAACAATTGTACAAGTAGATTAAACTTTGGAAAAAAATGTACTTCTCTATTGGAATAAATTAGCTACAAATGTCTCTTCCATAATGAATCCTTTTATAGGAGCTGCATATATTGTAGATAGTTATGTCTCAAGCCAAAACATATGAAATGAGGATTGAATTAGAGCACATGTTATACAAACTGCTAAGCTTATGCAGTATATCTTGTTAACCTTTTAAATGTCTTGTTTAGAATGTAGGATGTCCCACATTGACCAAAACCTTTTTGGTCTCTTCCTTATGGTATTGGGTGTTGGCACAAGGCTTGTAGCTTTCACCCAGGGGCACCGAATTTTGTGGGTTACATCACCATGCATTCCGTCAATCACACACACGTGCACGCCAAGTTGAGACGGGCATGTGTACGTAACGGGGTGGTGCATTTAGTAATTATTTTTTAGAAAAAGTGTAACTGTATTTTGACCGTTTGACTTTTTAACTTTGACAAAAGTTTAAATCTTTTAACCATTTTGTTTATTACTGTTTGATAATTTGACCATTCATTTGTGACCGTTGTGTCCAATTCGAACAAGTATGTCTTTATGCAAAGCGGTGCGTTCACATCACTTGATTTCTATAAAAGGAACCCGAGTCCCTCATTTTCTTCACTGTGATTTATTCTCTTTCTCCCTTCTGTATTCTGTCTTTATAGATTTTTGTCAAAGCTTCTTGCAATATTTGGTATTCGGATAGCGTGATCGGAGTCGTCAAATTAATCACAAGAATAAACAGTCGATTCGTTGACTCCTGAAACCATTTTTTCCGTAACTTGTTGATGACCACTTGATCGAAGTGGTGGGGAAAATATTGGTTTAAATACAACGACTTTTCTCGTGCCTCGAGCCGAATCAATGTATTGTATTCAAAATAGATTTATTAAATGCACTACTCTTCCTGAATCTCAAAAAAGAGATATCTCGAAAGATATTATGTGATTACTTGGTATCCGAAATATATGATACTTTTCAAGTAAAGTGGGCGAGTCGAGCAAATCCCTCTACCAAATAGACACAATTTGAAGGGAGTAAACGCAAATATTACAAGTCCCACTCAGGATACCGACGAGAATTTAGTTCGTTCCAACGGGCCGTGAACAGAAATGTGTTTAGAAGCCAAAGGCTAGGCGTGGTGACCGTCCCCTAAGCGTCAATAATATGCTAACTAAGGGCCCATTGCTCGCCCAATGTTTTCGGGTCAATCATTACAAAATCTTCAACAATTCTAAACCAATATTATGGCCAACATCACAACCTTGTCTACTCCCGCGTTGCCCAATAACATTCACAAGTTCAACAATTTCGGTGGTACGAACTTCAAAAGATGGCAACAAAAGTTACACTTTTTATTGACCACATTGAAAGTCATGTATGTGCTCACCAATCCATGCCTGACTGTTATCGAATCATCCACTCTTAAAAAAGCCTGTAGAAAGTAGAAACGGGAAGAAGATGACTACATTTGTAAGGGCTATATTCTCAAAGCATTGTTCGATTCGTTGTTCGATATGTACCGCGCCTATAACAGTTCAAAGGAACTTTGGAATGAACTTGAGAAATACGAGATTGAAGATGTCGGATATAATTCTTTCATTATAAGTCAGTTTTTCAATTACAAGATGGTTGATGATAAACATATTCCTAATCAAGTGCATGACTTTCACTTATTATAAATTATATAATTGCTAATGATTCTCAATTCGATGAGCATTTTAATGATGTTTATGAGATAATATGTATGTCCACTTATCGCCTTAACAAGCATCCGGTCAATTGAATTTCATGGACCATTAGAGGTCTGGATTAGTTTGTGGTACAAAATAATGGGCCGAATAAGGTCAGGTCTAGATGATGGATGTAAAGGGGCTACGCTATGTTTTGGCCTTGGAACCGTGTAACTTCTAAGATGAATTCTGTAAAACAAAGAGTTTAAACATAAAATTGAGTGGGCTTTTTGGAAAAGAAGATATGACATGATTAGAATTAAATTTTTTTGGGACTATTGGATTCAAGTTGAGTTGGATTGGGTCTTCTTGGGCAAAATTTATTTTGCTACTTAAGAAAATGAATAATATTAGGGCATGGCTCTCCTAACGGTCATTAAGCAATAAAAGAGTGTTTAAAGGACACTACCAAAAAACTAGGTTATACTGATGGCTGCGTAGAGGTATCTTATGCCGACGGCTATTATGGAAGCCGTCGGCGTAGGGTCAGAATATTTACGCCCAACACATGCTCTCTACTATTTTTCTGAAATCGTCTCTTCTCTCTCTCTCTCCCCCCTCTCTCTTCAAAACCCTAGCTGTTCGTCATGCATCAGAGATCATCGTGATAAGTTCTCACTTAATAATCGATTTATAAATTCTCATTTTCAACCCCAACCCTCCCTCCCTCTCTCTCTCTCTCACTCTCTCTCTCTCTACCAAACATGAAACCCTAATCCATTTTCTCTACTCAAATCCCATCTCTCTTCATCGCCATCTTAATGACATTGCAGAACGACGCTGGTGAATCAGTGACCCTAATTTAGAGGTCCTCTCTATGATGGTCTTCAATCGAAGCTCTAGAGAAGCTCTCTAATGGCGTTCTCTACTACTCTCACCAGATTTGCATCTCCATTGATCGAAGGATCTCACTTATACTCTCCTTTTGATCACGGATCCCAAGCTCTCAATCGATTTAAGGCAAGTTCTATTATTGAGGATGTAATATCCCAAAAAATTACGTTAAACGGTGACCTCGAGATCCGTGCCAGACTGGTCATAAGTTTGACCAAGGAGCTCACTAATTGACTTAAGAAATGATGAACGGATGTGATGTGAAAATGATGCAAGTGTGTGTAGAGTGTAGTGTAAATCTGGAGCCACATACACCATCTGAGGTGTATGTGCTCAACACATAGAAGATGAGTATAAAAGGGTTAAAGAACCCTAACTTACTTTTGTTGGTTGTTAAAAGAGTTAAGAAGAGAGAGAGAGGGAGAGAGAAGTAAAGAGGGCTGTTAAGCAAGGAGTAAATGCAAGCCAAGGGAGATGGATTCGAGTATTAAAGTCGAATTCAACGCGGAAGATCCTTTGGAGCTAAAGTTGGAACCCTAGCCATTCCAACTTTAAGATCCAATCAAATTGAGGCTTGATTGAGGTAAATTTTATGGGAATTAAATGTATAGATTGTAGAAGTTTAAGTGTGGTTAATAATGCTTAAAAGCATAGGATAAAAGCTTAGAAAAAGAAAGAAAAAGAGGTTGACAAAGATTTGGGAGATCAGCCCGAGAGGGGGCTGAATCTGACCAAATCGATTAATCGAAATTGGAGTTCGATTAATCGATTTGGTCTGAGTAGTTAAAAAGTCATGGAATCCCGATTTCGATTAATCGAAATAAATTTCGATTAATCGATTTGGAATTCAATTGATCGATTTGGAAATCGACTAATCGACTGGGAAGCTCCAGCCACTGGAGAAATGAAACCTGAGGAAATCGACTAATCGAATTGGAATTTCGATTAATCGATTTCAGATTTCGATTAATCGATTTGGGATCGATTAATCAATTTTGAGACCTCGACTACTAGATTTAAGAATCGACTGCATATATGTTGTAAACTCGATTAATCGATTTGGGATCGATTAATCGAATTTGAATCTCGATTAATCGATTTTGAGAATCGATTAATCGATTTGGGTTTCGATTAATCAAGTTTGGAAATTGATTAATCGAATTGCATTTCGACTAATCAATTTTGGGAATCGATTAATCGACTTTGACAGTTTCGCTTGACTTCTTAGTTTGACTTTGAGATTCAGGGAGGGTCTTGGACCTTCCTTATTACATCTTTAGTGATGAGTTACATGTGTTATGTTGTATCATAGGTGGTACGTGAGATCATTAGCACAAGGAGCCGCGTGGGACGTTGATGCTAGGAAATTCAGAGAATTGAGGTAGGGAACACCTTGAACATATACTTTAATTTCAAGAGCATGTATGTAGTGATATAATTATCTAACTGAAACTGTTTTAAATGTGAAAAGCTTTATGAAAATGAGTGCGTGTGTGACACCAAAAATGTGATGAGGGCATCTGTGTGATGTGAGTAACTAAGAACAAGTAATCAAATGAAATTGAGACTTCCCCAGGGGATGAGGAAGTAATAAAGGCATCAGGTGTGATGCGGGTATGTATACATCCCAGGGATGTATACATAGGATTGAATAATTACTGTTAAGGCCTAACTGATATAAGATGGCACACTTATACGGTGAACAACTATATGTAATGCACATGATATTTTTGTTATTTGAGGTTTGGAGGATACCCCACCGACGTGGCAGGATACCCACGACTGACGCGACAGGATATCCGTGACCGGTACGGTGGCGAATCCGTACACCATCACGGAGGTTTATCCGTGACCGTAAGGACATCCCAGGGATGCTGTGTAATATTTAACCCTGCCGCCTAGTGAGAAAGGGGCTTGGGTCGTATTCCCAGGGAATACATGTTTTTACAACTGTCTAATTAGATGACGATGAAGGGTATCTCATCGGGGCTCGATGCTATATTGCTCGGGGATTACTTAAGTTAAAGATTTAAGTTTTGCTTTAGGCCTGTTCAGTGTCATTCATGATTAAATCAACAGTAAAGTGATACATGTAACTTACCAGTGAATTGAGTATAAGACATCTGTTTTCAATTGGTTTTCTAGCAAATGCATAGATTCATCATGCTCTGAATATCATGGAATATATGTGAGTTTTAACTTATATGTTCATAGTGCTTGTTCCCTATTAAGCTAGGATGTAGCTCACCCTTTTAGACTATACGTCGCAGGTTCTTTGATAGCAGCAGCTGAGGCTTTGGGGGGCATAGATCCGGGTGATTCGGATTTTACGCCAGGAGACGAGTTGGAGCCTCCACCCGAGGACTTCTTCAAGGTGACTCTACTGAGCACTTTGATAGAGAGAGTCAGTTTTGAGAGCAGTTTAGTGCGGCTTGGTATGTCAAGCCTTTATTTTGAAATAATGTAATTAAAAATAGATTATTCTTTTGGCGAACCATCTGGGGTGATTCGATTATCACCGATGGTTCGAGTCGGTTCTCTATTCATGCAGTGGCATGAAGGTAGAACTGTCTTTTGAATATGTCAGTTGGGCATATTAACTTCTTCCGCTTTAATGAGATTAATTGCTTTATTTATTTAATTATGCTTGTTATACCAATGTTCCGTGCTAAGCTTTGGGGCACGGTCTGGAGGATCGTGCTGATGGCACGAGTTTCGAGGTGCCGAGATCCGGGCTGTCACAGTTGGTATCAAAGCATGATTTCTTTTAGAAACTTTGACAATCACTTTTTGTCAGAGCACAGGGACTTCTGCTAATGAAAACTTTATTTTCACGTGCAGACCGTGATGTTACCTAGAGGAAGGGGCCGACCCAGGGGCGGCCATAATAGAAGTTTACGTAGTGGAGATGGGTACACCTCTCCTACGAATAGAGTACCTATAGGAGATGGAGGGGCTTCTGGCAGTGGTGGCCAAGGAAGCCAGGATCAGGAAGAGAGTCATGATCGAAATCGTCAGGATCAAGATCAGAGAGAACAAGAAAGAGTTAGAGAAAGAAATGAGGATAGAGCTGAGCGTCAGAGGATGATGCATACCATGGAGACCATGGCAGCTGCTATGGCTCAACAGGCAGCATCTTTGGCAGCTCACACGGCTCATGAGCATCAACAGCCACCGACACCTCCAGTAGCTCCGACACCGCCACCATCATCTGCTTTTACTGAGTTTAGGAGGATGAGACCTCCTAGCTTTTCTGGACAGGGAGAGCCCATAGTGGCAGAGTACTGGTTGAGTGAGATGGAGAAGGTGTTCAATGTGCTCACCTGTACTGAGGATGAGAGCGTCCGTTGGGCAGCCTATATGTTGGATGGGGAGGTTGGGCCTTGGTGGAAGTCCGTTTCTAGGACTAGGGATCAAGAGACCCCAGACATGCCATGGACTTGGGATGAATTCATTGAGGAATTCAATAAACAATACTTCCCTGAAGTGGTGAGGAACCAAATGGAAATCCAATTTCTGCAGCTTACTCAGGGGAAGATGAGTGTGAGAGACTATGGAGTGGAGTTCATGTGACTCGCTCGCTTTGCGCCCGACTATGTCATCACCGATATGATGAAAGCAAAGAGGTTTCAGCAAGGGTTGAAATCGGACATGAGGGGAGGAGTAGCACCATTCCAATTGAGGACCTATGGAGAGGTCATGAGCAAAGCGCTCGTAGTGGAAGAGGAGAATAATAATAGATATCGCCAGAGGGAGCAACAAGGAAGGTGGAACTCTGATCAGGGCAGAACGGGTAATTATGAACCGGTGAACAAAAAGCCGAGGTTCATACCAAACAATCAGAAGCCACTGTTTCAAGGAGGCTATGGAAGACCGACGCAGCAGAGCAACCAGCAGAGATTTCCATTTCTCGCGTCGGGGAGACCGATATGCTACGAGAGCCCTGCTATTTCTATCGGCGCCACAGTCACACAGGGGGCTTCTTGAGCAGCTTCTTCCACACCGCGTGAGATTTGTGCCAAGTGTGGCAAGCCTCACAAGTTGTCCGACTGTAGGGTAGGCACTCGGGGTTGCTTCCGATGTGGCAAGGTGGGCCACTTGATCAGGGAATGCCCCGAGGTGAACAAAGGGAAGACGGCTTCAGTACCTATTCCGCGACCTATACAAGCAAGGAAGCCGATCGTCCAAGGAAGAGCCTACGCAGTCACAGCTCAGGAGGCTCAGAACACAAATGATGTCATTCAAGGTGAGCTTTCTTATAAATAAAGAATTTCAATTCTTGAAATGTTTAAATAGAAAAGGTACATCTATATTGAGAAAACACAAGAAAAAGCTCGCATGTGATAAATTCTAGTATAATGAGAATAAACAATATATATATATATATATATATGTGTGTATGTATAATTAGGTGGATTACACATCTATAAGAAGGGGAGCGACGTGTCATACGAAGCTTGAGTGTTGATAGACCCGGGGTCTACCCACTCATTTGTTACACCTCGTTTCACAAAGAATATGAAAGTCAACCCAGAGGAGTTAGACTTCATTTTGACCGTTACGGTTCCTACTGGGAAAGCGGTTGATACCGAGAAGGGTTGCAACTCCGTGATCGTGAGGGTCATGGATGGAGGCGATTTTAAACTACCCGCGAACCTAATTTTGTTAGACATGCAAAGATTCGATGTGATCCTTGGCATGGATTGGCTATCGACTCACTGTGCGACAGTAGATTGTAAGAACAAGGTTGCCACGTTTAGACCGAATACAAGGAGATCGTTCCGATTTCGAGGAGAAAGGTCAAAGCACCTACCACTTATCTTGGCAGTCAGGGCCGAGTGATTGATCAGAAAGGGGTGTAGTGGATACTTAGCATTCCTGAAGGAGCACAAAGAGGAGAAAAATGTGATCTCAGAGATAGCAGTCGTGTGAGACTTCGCCGATGTATTTCCAGAGGAGTTACCTGGATTATCTCCAGAGAGAGAAATAGAATTCGCCATCGACTTAGCACTAGGAACGGAGCCTATTTCTAAAGCACCATACCGAATGGCTCCTGCTGAGTTGAAGGAGTTGAAAGAGCAGCTACAAGAGTTAATGGAAAAAGGTTTTGTTAGACCGAGCGTGTCTCCATGGGGAGCACCGGTCTTATTTGTAAAGAAGAAAGATGGGTCAATGCGTCTGTGCATTAACTATCGACAATTAAACAAACTCACTATTAAGAACCGATACCCTTTGCCTAGGATAGATGACTTGTTCGATCAGCTGCAAGGAGCGAAATATTTCTCAAAGATCGATCTGAGATCGGGATATCATCAGTTGAGAGTCAAGGCAGAGGATATTCAGAAGACTGCATTCAAAACTCGATACGGACACTATGAATTCCTAGTGATGCCATTTGGGTTAACAAATGCCCCAGCGTCATTCATGGATCTGATGAATAGGGTGTTTAAACCACACCTAGATACTTGTGTCATAGTATTTGTTGACGACATCCTGATCAACTCAAAGTCAGAAGAAGAGCATGAGAAACACTTGAGAATAGCCCTACAAACTCTACGTGAGCACCAGTTGTATGCCAAGCTCAGCAAATGTGAGTTTTGGTTAGAAGAAGTTAGCTTTTTGGGACATATCGTCTCGAAGCTTGGTGTCACTGTAGATCCAACAAAGATCGAAGCAATAGTGAATTGGGAGCAACCAAAGACCGTAACCGACATCCGCAGTTTCCTTGGATTGGCGGGTTACTACCAGCGTTTTGTTGAGGGTTTTTCAAAGATATTAGGACCACTCACGAGATTCACACGGAAAGATGCAAGGTTTGAATGGAGTGAGGCATGCGAGAAGAGTTTTCAAGAACTCAAAAAGAGACTCACTTCAGCTCCAGTGTTAGCTATACCTTCAGACAGTGGAGGGTTTGCAATGTATAGCAATGCTTCGTATACTGGTTTAGGCTGTGTGCTTAATCAGCACAAACAAGTGATAGCGTATGGGTCGAGAAAGTTGAAAGAGCATGAGAAGAATTACTCGACACATGACCTGGAATTAGCAACGGTCATTTTCGCGCTCAAAATTTGGAGACATTATTTGTACGGTGAGACTTTCGAGATTTTCACCGACAATAAGAGCCTTAAATATCTGTTTACACAAAAGGAATTAAATATGAGGCAGTGCAGATGGATGGAGTTTCTTAAGGACTATGATTGTTCTATACAGTACCATCCAGGCAAGGCTAATGTAGTAGCGGATGCCTTGAGTCAAAAAAGTTCAGCTCAGTTAGCTAGTCTCATTTTGGGTATACACCGATGGAAGTTGTTGGAAGACTTAGAACTCTATGATGCAAACATTGAGTCGCAAGCTACAGGAGCCTTCTTGGCTAATATATCAATGAGATCGATGATATTTGAGCATATCCATGAACTACAGATGAAAGACCCGGCGCTAACAAAGATTCGTCAAGATGTGACTGAAGGCATTCCATCTGATTTTTCAATCAAAGAGGATGGTTCCTTATTGTTCAAAGGACGTCTCTGTATTCCGAACAATGCCGATCTACAATGAACAATTCTGGATGAATCACACAAATCGAGCTATGCTATCCACCCGGGAAGTACAAAGATGTATCAAGATTTGAAAAAGAACTATTGGTGGAGAGGCTTGAAACAAGATGTGGCAGAGTACGTCTCGCGGTGTTTGACGTGTCAGCAAGTGAATATCGATCATAGACATCCCGCAGGCTTATTGCAGCCTCTACCTATATCGGAATGGAAGTGGGAATCGATCTCTATGGACTTCATCGTTGGACTTCCTCGTACTGCAAAGAAGTACAATGTTATTTGGGTAGTGGTTGATCGATTGACCAAAACAGCGCATTTCTTGCCCTACAACACGATGTACACGGCGGGAAGATTGGCAGAACTTTATATAAAAGAAATTGTCCGTTTGCATGGGATTCCGAGTAGTATTGTTTCGGACCGTGACCCATTGTATACATCGAAGTTCTGGAAGAAATTTCAAGAAGGAATGGGAACGCGACTAGATTTCAGTACGACATTCCATCCGCAAATTGACGGACAGACTGAGAGGGTCAATCAGATCATTGAAGACATGCTTAGGGCATGTATGTTGGAATTGCATGGATCGTGGGATCAGCACCTACCCTTGATTGAGTTTGCATATAACAACAGTTTTCAAACGAGCATTGGGATGGCACCATATGAAGCACTTTACGGACAGCGATGTAGATCGCCCATAAATTGGGAAGAAACGGGTGAGAAATTTGTTTTGGGACCCGAAATACTTGAAGACAATGCCACCTATGTTCGTATGATAAGGGCAAAACAGAAAGATGACAGAAAAGCTACGCCGATATCAAGCGGACGAGTGTAGACTTCAAAGTGGGAGAACACGTGTTTGTAAAAGTGTCTCCTATGAAGGGAGTCACGAGATTTGGAAAGATAGGGAAGCTAAGTCCCCGCTATCTTGGACCGTTCGAAGTTTTGGGTCGAGTCGGGGAGGTTACTTACCGCATCGGATTACCACCGTTATTCGATCCAGTATACAATGTCTTCCATGTATCTATGCTCAGGAAGTACATTAACGACCCTGACCACGTGTTGAGCGGTCAAGCTTTTAAAATGCATAAGGACATGACCATGATCGAAGAGCCGGTGGAGATTTTGGACCGAAAGGAACAAGTGTTGCGAACAAAAGTGATTCCATTGGTACTTGTCCGATGGAAACATCATCCGACCGAGGAAGCTACATGGGAACGAGAGGCCGATGTGAAAGAACAATATCCAGCCTTGTTTTCGACGACTTGAGAATCAAATTGTATCACCACAAGCATGTTTGTGGATTTTAACGACGCTTGTAATTCAATGGAAATTTTGATCAAAGTATGATAAGGAAACAACATTTTTATGCACACATGATCTTGAGGATGTGTTTTGTATCATAAATTTCCAATGGAAATCAAGGAAACAAATCACTTTGATAGTTAAAGAACCTGATCAAAACCAATTAATCAAATTCCAACTCGATTAATCGATTTGGAATTTCGATTAATCGATTTTGGTCGATTAGTCGACTGGCATGTGCCAGTGACTGGAAAGTTGAATGGGGATTCAAGAAATAAATGAAAGGAAATTTTGATTAATCGATATAGGTTTCGATTAATCAATTTTGGATTTCGATTAATCGATCTGGAGGTTCGACTAATCGAATAAACTTAAGAAATTATGGAAAACTTGAAGAATTTAGGTGATTTCGATTAATCGAAGAACAATTCGATTAATCGATTTGGAATTTTGATTAATCGAACTGGAAGTTCGATTAATCGAGTAACCTAAGGAAATTAGAAAATTTTGAAGTATAAAATACGATTTCGATTAATCGAAGTGAAATTCGATTAATCGATTTGGAATTTCGACTAATCGAACTGGAACTTCGATTAATCGAGTTACTTAAAGATGTTTGAAAAATACTGTAAGGGCTACACGATTTCGATTAATCGAAGCAAATCTCAATTAATCGATTTTGTAATTTCGATTAATCGAACTGGATTTCGATTAATCAACTGGCTCCCGCCAGTGAGCTCTAAAACTTGAAATTTTTAATGGATACGATTTCGATTAATCGAAATGGTTTCGATTAATCGATTTTGACGTTCGACTAATCGATTTTGTAAATCGATTAATCGATTTCGCGCGGCTTAACGTAGTTTTGAATCTTGATTAATCGACTTTGAAATTCGATTAATCGAGTCAGAACCTATATATGTAAATCGAAGGAAATTTTTACCCCATTCGAAATCATTTGGGATTTTCTTCATTTTGCTCATCTTCTTCTCCTTCTTCTCCAACTGACCGAGCCACCAAGGGTTTATGATTTCGGATCATTTTCGGATCGGGATCGCATAGCATTGGATCAAAACCTAAGGTAAACCCTAGTTTTGTTACATTTGAGCCATTAAACCCTAGATTTGAGTTATTTTTCATCAATTCAATCATATAAACCCTAGTTGTTTAGATTTTCTCCAAAAATGCCACCTAAAACCTGATTGTCTTCGGCAAAGGCGACCTCTAAACTCCCGATCCGACGTAAGAACGCCGCACCGCCACCACCTACCCCATCACCGGTGAGGACTCCATCGCCGTTGGCATCGAAGACCACCTCCGGTTCGACAAGCGCGTCTTGCGCGAGTCTTCACGCGAGTCCACACCCATGCCGCCACCACCCACCAATGTCGAGCAACCCAATGAGTGGTGGGCGGCCAAGACCTTCGAGATCGAGTGCATCATCGATCAAACCCTATTCACCAACCCCGATTTACCAGGCGAGACCCAATGGGCTCGTAATTACCTACGAAATGCCGGTCTTGGCAACCTTATGAAACCAATCCGGGGTTCCTACTACCCTAGATTGGTTAGATTGTTCTACCAAGGACTAACGGACGGCCCTACCGACGATATCATTTTGACCAAGATTGAGGGTCGGGAATACACGATCACCCGTCGCCACATACACGAGGTACTAGAGTGTTACCTCGATTTCACACCAGAGACCACCCTCTTCCCACCCTTTGAAGAGGAAGTTAGATTTGAGGAGATCATGACCCGCATGACAAACGGGAAAAAGGGGTCGGGATCCTCCATCAAGAGGGTCGACCTTCCCCACTATATGTGGATGCTTGATTCAATAATCAAGTGCAACCTATATCCACTGCGCCACGACACAGAGCGCGTAGACAAAGTGCAACAAGCACTTTATGCGGCCTTTTGTGGCCGATGGTTTAATGCCACTATGATCGTCCTCGAGGGGATGAAGTACATCAAAGGGAAATTGATGAAGGGCAACTTGAGGCCCAAGGAGAGGATGTCGTATGCTCGGCTCATATAGAGTGTCTTGGAGTGCTACTCCAACGCTCCCGAGTATATGGTATCGCCCCACGAGGTGCGGGCAACGGACCGAGTGAAGACGTTTTCGAAGTCTTCATGGAGCCGTAGTTATAATTTATTGAAGCAGACCCTACCGGCTCCGGG
This sequence comes from Chloranthus sessilifolius, assembly GCA_021018995.1. Taxonomy (NCBI): domain Eukaryota; kingdom Viridiplantae; phylum Streptophyta; class Magnoliopsida; order Chloranthales; family Chloranthaceae; genus Chloranthus; species Chloranthus sessilifolius. The sequence continues at coordinate 150,185,096 of CM037589.1, forward strand.
TCTCGCACCAGCAGCAGCAATAGCACCGCCACCACCCCCACCACCACAGCAGGACCCACCTGTGGGTGGGGCACACCCGGTTGAGCCACCAGTGGAGGGGGCGCCCTCCCATGCCACCGCTTCACCTAGCCGCCAGCACAGTCTACCGCGGCTACACCTACTTCTTCCTACCGCCGGTGAGCAGCTCGCCAGGCTCCGACGATCGAGGACGTGTTGGCTCGCATGGAGGCCAACAACGAGAGGATGAACCAGAGGATAGACTTTCTGATGTTCCATACCCTCCGCTACATCTACCCGTCCGACTACCAGCGGTACCTCGCTCAGGAGGAGGAGTGGACCGCGGGACGGACCGCCTTCCATAGGGGTCCCATCTTCCGTCCGGTCCGACCACCATGACTACCGACGCCGGTACTTCCATTTCTACATCAGTTCCGTCGGCCGAGACACCACAGCCACCAGAGCAGCCGTCGCTACCCAGCCAGCTAGCTCCAGCAGCCCAGTCAGCCCCCACACATCCGCCAACCAGCTCCAGCAGCCCAGTCAGCCCCCACACATCCGCCAGCCCACATGGAGCCGCCTGCTCCTACACCAGATCAGCCAGGCGAGGGGACGGCGTGAGACAGCGATGCGGATGTTCTTTTTGTATGCCTGTTTTTGGAACTTTTGATGTCATCAAACAATGTAATTCAAAGTTGTAAATTTTTGCCTATTAATGAAATATCAAAATATTTTTGTATCTGCGTAAATTAACTGTCTCTAATTACTTTGGTATGTGGGTACGCGTCACCCAGTGTGCGGGGTACGCAAGCACACACCTTTGGATTATTTTCAGGGACGAAAATTCCCAAGGTGGGGAGGATGTAATATCCCCAAAAATTACGTTAAACGATGACCTCGGGATCCATGCCCGACTGGTCATAAGTTTGACCAAGGAGTTCACTAATTAACTTAAGAGATGATGAATGGATGTGATGTGAAAATGATGTAAGTGTGTGTAGAGTGTAGTGTAAATCTGGAGCCACATACACCATCTGAGGTGTATGTGCTCAACACATAGAAGATGAGTATAAAAGGATTAAAGAAACCTAACTTACTTTTGTTGGTTGTTAAAAGAGTTAAGAAGAGAGAGAGAGGGAGAGAAGTAAAAAGGGCTGTTAAGCAAGGAGTAAATGCAAGACAAGGGAGATGGATTCGAGTATTAAAGTTGAATTCAACGCGGAAGATCCTTTGGAGCTAAAGCTGGAACCCTAGCCATTCCAACTTTAAGATCCAATCAAATTGAGGCTTGATTGAGGTAAATTTTATGGGAATTAAATGCATAGATTGTAGAAGTTTAAGTGTGGTTAATAATGCTTAAAAGCATAGGATAAAGGCTTAGAAAAAGAAAGAAAAAGAGGTTGACAAAGATTTGGGAGATCAGCCCGAGAGGGGGTTGAATCTGACCAAATCGATTAATCAAAATTGGAGTTCGATTAATCGAAATTGGAGTTCGATTAATCGATTTGGTCTGAGAAGTTAAAAAGTCATGGAATCTCGATTTCGATAATCGAAATAAATTTCGATTAATCGATTTGGAATTCGATTGATCGATTTGGAAATTGACTAATCGACTGGGAAGCTCCAGCCACTGGAGAAATTAAACCTGAGGAAATCGACTAATCGAATTGGAACTTTGATTAATCATTTCGGATTTCGATTAATCGATTTGGGATCGATTAATCAATTTTGATACCTCGACTACTCGATTTAAGAATCGACTGCAAATATGTTGTAAACTCGATTAATCGATTTGGGATCGATTAATTGAATTTGAATCTCGATTAATCGATTTTAAGAATCGATTAATCAATTTGGGTTTTGATTAATCGAGTTTGGAAATCGATTAATCGAATTGCATTTCGACTAATCGATTTTGGGAATCGATTAATCGACTTTGACAGTTTCGCTTGACTTCTTAGTTTGACTTTGAGATTCAGGGAGGGTCTTGGACCTTCCTTATTACATCTTTAGTGATGAGTTACATATGTTATGTTATACCATAGGTGGTACGTGAGATCATTAGCACAAGGAGCCACGTGGGACCTTGATGCTAGGAATTTCAGAGAATTGAGGTAGGGAACACCTTGAACATGTACTTTAATTTCAAGAGCATGTATGTAGTGATATAATTATCAAACTGAAACTGTTTTAAATGTGAAAAGCTTTATGAAAATGGGTGCGTGTGTGACACCAAAAATGTGATGAGGGCATCTGTGTGATTCGAGTAACTAAGAACAAGTAATCAAATGAAATTGAGACATCCCCAGGGGATGAGGAAGTAATAAAGGCATCAGGTGTGATGCAGGTATATATACATCCCAGGGATGTATACATATGATTGAATAATTACTGTTAAGGCCTAACTGATATAAGATAGCGCACTTACACGGTGAACAACTATATATAATGCACATGATATTTTTGTTATTTGAGGTTTAGAGGATACCCCACCGACGTGGGATACCACCAATCGACGCGCAGATATCCATGACCGTACGGCGCGAATCATACACCATCACGGAGGTTTATCCGTGGATCGTAAGGACATCCTGTGGATGTTGTGTAATATTTAACCCGCCGCCTAGTGAGAAAGGGGCTTGGGTCGTATTCTGTGGAATACATGTTTTTACAACTGTCTAATTAGATGACGATGAAGGGTATCTCATCGGGGCTCGATGCTATATTGCTCAGGGATTACTTAAGTTGAAGATTTAAGTTTTGCTTTAGGCCTGCTCAGTGTCATTCATGATTAAATCAACAGTAAAGTGATACATGCAACTTACCAGTGAATTGAGTATAAGACATCTGTTTTCAATTGGTTTTCTAACAAATGCATAGATTCATCATGCTCTGAATATCATGGAATATATGTGAGTTTTAACTTATATGTTCATAGTGCTTGTTCCCTATTGAGCTAGGATGTAGCTCACCCTTTTAGACTATACGTCGTAGGTCCTTTGATAGCAACAGCTGAGGCTTTGGGGGGCGTAGATCCGGGTGATTCAGATTTCGCGCCAGGAGACGAGTTGGAGCCTCCACTCGAGGACTTCTTCTAGGTGACTCTGCTGAGCACTTTGATAGAGAGAGTCAGTTTTGAGAGCAGTTTAGTGCGGCTTGGTATGTCAAGCCTTTATTTTGAAATAATGTAATTAAAAATAGATTATTCTTTTGGCGAACCATCTGGGGTGATTCGATTATCACCGATGGTTCGGGTCGGTTCTCTATTCATGCAGTGGCATGAAGGTAGAACTGTCTTTTGAATATGCCAGTTGGGCATATTAACTTCTTCCGCTTTAATGAGATTAATTGCTTTATTTATTTAATTATGCTTGTTATACCATTGTTCCGTGCTAAGCTTTAGGGCACGGTCTGGAGGATCGTGCTGATGGCATGGGTTTCGGGGTGCCGAGATCCGGGCTGTCACAGAGGATGTGTTTTGTCTGATCTAAAATGAGTTTCTATAAATTTTCTTTGTTTATTTTTTTGGATAGTTTTTGTTTCTTTTGATGTGAACAATATACGAAGCATATGATCAGATTTGTTTTTTTTCTCTTTTATTTTTGTTTTGTGGTTTTGTGGTTTGTGGTTTTGTTATTTTCAGGTATCTTGCTACAGTGGTAATCACATTACAAATTCTTCAAGAATATATGAACACTTTTGGATCTCATGTTTCCCTTTTAGAAGTATCTTCCCAATAGTTAAAGATATGGTTATATCATTTTATCTTTTTTAGATAACATTAGGGGTTGTTTGGTTATTGGTCAATTTAAGAATAAGATGAAAATGGGATCATTTAGTACTGGATTGTGAGTGCAGCTTGTTTAGTTGGCTACCTAAACGTGAGCATATGGTTCATTCCACTGCTAAATGGAATGAATTTTGCAGATAATCATGTTTCATTTCAGGGAAAATTTCAAAATACCCCTTGAACTTTCACCCCGCCATCAATAAGACACCTACACGATTGATAATGTCACACAGGCACCCAAAGTACACTTAAGTTCATCAATTAAGCCCCTATCATCATCTTCCATTAATGATTGAACGAAAAAGGCTGATTTGGCATACAACTCAGCAAAATTGACCACGGGGCATCCAACGTGGCAACGTCTTAGTTGCCAAGCCTTGTTGAGATGACTTGCAATTAATACCCAAAACAATTTGAAAATTTTAAATGAATGAAATATTGAAATGAACCGTTGGTCCTTCTTCTCTCTCCACACGTGAGACTCACGTGATTTTATAAGTTTATAAACTGGACATTTCTTCAGCGTAGAGGAAGAAGTTCTGGGCGAAGAAGACAAAGTTAGGGTTTGTAAACATAGAAGATGAAGAGCGTAGCGGAGAAGATGAAGTTTAGCGCAGAGGACCCATGTGGCGTTTGCGGAAATCTATGGCAGATTAGGACATCGTGGACATCTGCAAACCTGGGGAGAAGATTTGTGAGCTGCCAGAACAGATCGTGTGGAGACTTCGGCTGGGTTGATCCCCCGATGTGCGAGAGGGCCATCCAAATTATTCCCGGGCTCCTTCGGAGGTGTAATAATTTCGATATGGAAGTCAAAATGGGGAAGCATACAGAGTATAAGTTATGGGTTTTGCTGGTTCTCAGCTGAATTTTTTTTGTATATTTGTGGTTCTAAAATTTCTGGTGGTTTGATGACTGTATGTAAAGACCCGTATTTTGAACCCGAGTTGGACTAACGTCGTGTGTGTATTCGGCTTGGTGACCGACGTCGCCATTTATTTTGAATTTTTATCTAGATGTGATTGTGCAGACAGATTCTAATTTAGAGCCCATTTGGACCCTCGTGCGAAAGTTGTGCACCGACCTCAGTGTGGCCGCTCAACACCGGGCTTGAGTTTTAAAATTAGAAGTGTATAACACACAAGAGGTGTGTGTGTGTGCTTAACTTTGTGAGCAATCCTATTATAAGAAGGAATTACATTCCCATATTATTCTAGGTTTCATGAAGAGAGGAGGAGACGTGAAAGACCATAACCGTTTGATAGTCGCCCAACCATGCGAAACTCCGTCTTCTCTCTTCTTCAATCATCGTAGGAGATCGATTTAGAAAGCCTCCTTCTCTAGAACCCTCTTTTATTGAAAGCCCTTGAACCTTAGAAAGAACTTGAATCAACCTTGGATTCGTAGTTGGCTATTGGGAGAGGTTGAGATCATTGGGGATGTGTTGGAGTTGTCTCTGTGAACTCGTGGGATCGATCGCAGTGTGAATCGTCGAGGAAACCCGCCGGTTTTGCTCCGAAGCCCCGTTCGCATGACTTGGTTCTAATCAAGGAATCCTTACACTAAAGGTATGTTTCGATTTAATTTATTGATTAAAATTATGGAATTAGCCATGGGTTTTTGTTTTGGGATGTATGGGTTTCGATTCGGGTGAAAATTGGGCGAGAATCGCGATCTGAATCAAGTTCTGAAACTCAAAATTCTCGTTGTCGTTATTGCTCGCTCGAGCGAGCTATTTTAATCGCTCGAGCGAGGATGCACCAAAAAGTTGACTTTAGAAGTCATATATATTCTCTGTCCTTGCTCGAGCGAGCTTAAGTCATCGCTCGAACGAGAAATTTCTGAAGGACCTCGCTCGAGCAAGCTGTTTTAATCGCTCGAACGAGGTATCGCTGAACTCCGATACTATCTTAGTATTTTAGTCCTAACATTTTATCTCGAACTCCGATTGAGATGATTCTTTCTGTTTTGGAAAGCTAACAGAAAAATCTACAACTTTCATGTTTTCACCAACTCATGAATCAATCTTCTTGATGGTCAAAAATGTATGAGACGGTTACATTAAATTCTAGGATTGGCACAACTTGCCTGTTTTGACTTATTTTTGAGGAAAGACTTAAATAAGTCTATATTATTAGTGATTAGAGTTAATCTTAATGCATGAACGTATATTTATGATGTAGATTGAGGGTGAGAGGCCATCAATAGGACTTTGCTTGACTTCGTGTAATTTAAAGTTTTGGTAGGAGAATCTCATCTTCACAGTATTTTATTTTAATTCGCATGAATAATTTGTATTAGATTTTGAACTTGCATCGGTCATCAAAAAATACATCTGTAAATCGAAACCTGATATAAACTCTGAATATCAGAATTTACCTGAACTCTAAAATCCAAAATCTGAAATCATAACTATGTATAAGAAACTTGCATCCGAATGATATTTATCTGCATCTGTTTTACGATTCATCTGAACGACCCCTCAAAATTTCTGAACAACTTCCTGACGCAAGTTACCCTCCGAGTATAGGGGCTTGTTACATCCTGAAAAAGGTTTCATGAACGACGATGGTAGGTAGGGGTTCCCATCGGCTATATGCCTGCTCTCGAGATATAGTTTACTCGGGAGGTATTTTAAGTTGAGGATTAAGTCATGAATTATTAAACTTTACATATAGAAGTTAGAGAAGCTAAGACACTGAAACACTGCATCTGTTCTTGAAACTATTCACACATTTAGAAATAAATATTACATATGATTTCCGCACCTAAATTCAGTTTATTATCTACTTATATGTTTGACAAGCTATATTCCGGTATTTGTTTTGAAACCATGTTAGTTAAAGTAAAATGCCGTAAATGTCTTTCTTCTACTGAGCTTTGTTGGTTAGCTCACTCCGATTATACATCACAGGTCCAGATACTGACGTGGCTGTTCAGGGCTGTGAGACTGATCCTGACTACGTGCCTGTGAAAGAGCCCGAGGTTCCTCCTGAAGAGTTTTTCCCAGTATAGAACTTACTAATTTTCTTACTTGTGGTGAGAGTTAGACTTGAATTTGTGGGCCCATTTTAGTTGGATATTATAGTTTTATACTTGACGTTGATTTCTGTTATGAGCCATGTTTCGATGATGGTCAGCCATCATCGGTGGTTCTTTACTTTTAATTGCTTCCGCATTTATTTTAGCTATGAATATTTATTGCGCTTTACTCTGATATGTGCCATGTTTGTCTAGCTTATCGTTTATTCGATAGGTTGGCGAACCGGCCTTTCCTATACCTGAGGGATTGGAAAATTCGGGTCGTCACACTGTATGAATGGATTAGGGATTTAGGCAAATATGTTTTGTTTTGTTTAGGGATTAGGGAAATTATAGATTGATGGATGTATGGGGGATTATGGATTTCTGGATGTCCTCCCTGTTGTGTGTATGTTGAAATGTAATCCATACATCCATATTTTTTATGCTTTAATGAAAAATTTGTTGTTTGTCTTATAAGTACCTACAATAAGCTATGATTAAATGTCATACCTGCAAAGTTAGTTCTTCGTTGCTTTACACAAATGATGATTCAATTTGTGGACTTCACAGAGTTAGTTCAATTTGTAAAGTTGATTCTTTGCAATAATCTCTGGTTCTTTAGAGACTCTAACAAGAATAAGCTATGATTCAGAGAGTCTAAGCTATAATTCAATGCCCACCTGTGATCATTACATTTAAACTCATGTTAATAAGAACAAAGTATTCATACACAATTATAACATCCACCTGTGATCAACCATGTTCTAGAACCATCAATTAATCATATAGCCACTTTTTTAATTCCAGTTTATGATATTCACTATTAATTTTCACTTTAGATTTATTCATGGTTGAGAACTTGAGATACCTCAACTATACTTTACTACATAATAGGAAAAGTTGTAAGCCATGAGAAAAAGCATAAATGCTACAATGTATAGTTGAGAAAAAGTCATGATTGATCACAAACCACAAAAAAATTAAATCCTACAATGTTGTAGGCCGTGCAATATTATAAGCCATGAGAAAAAGCTGATATCAACTTCAATAATCAGCTAAGGATTTAGGTCGCAAGCATTCAATGACCACCTGTGAAGGAGATATAATCCATGTGCTAAATCCTCGCATTCTTAACATTCACCTATGATCTCTACATTGAAACCCATGTTGTAAGTCCTCACCTATGATCACGGTATTGAAACCCATTTTAACAAGAATAAAGTATTTATGCACAATCGGTGCATACGGTATTGAAACCCATATTAACAAGAATAAAGTATTCATGCACAATCGGTGCATCCACCTGTGATCATAAAATTGAAACTCATGTTCATAATAAAAGGACCATATATATTTCCCAAAATGAGCCATATACATCCACCCACATATTCATAAACACATCCGAAAACGGGCCATATACATCCACCCATATATTCATAAATACATCTCATATTTATCAAAACAGATCACTACATTGTTCTTCTCTGTTACATATATCATAAATACATCCCATAACCAAAAACCCAAAAAATAGATCACTGCATTGTTCTTCTCATATTCACTTTCCAACATAACATACTTATTATATACATTAATCACAAAACCCAAAAGTATAGCATATCGTATACCAAAAAACCCAAAAAGTATAACATCCCATATTCCTTGTCCCAAGATCACTGAGGAGATATCACTGAAGAGCCCTATGCCTTCCTTTTCACCTGCGTAGGTAGATAGAACAAGTGAGCAGCTTACACATTGACCTGATCCTTTATAACAAAGTTGTCATGATAGAGGATTGAGCAAATAAACAAATGAGTTCACATTGACTTGATCCTTTATCAATATTGGAAATTTTCTTATACGTGAAGCAAACATTGTTTCATCGTTACTTTGCTCCAATGTCGTTGTTATATCGTTACTTTGTTGCAATATCACACAACAACAAATATGTAAATTCTAAAAAACAATAAAGTAGCATGATGAATGTATATGCAAAAAAAAATATAAAATAAGAACCTTCTTAGTCTTAGCCTTCTTTCACCCCCTCTTGTTATGCCCCAACTCTTGACAATTGGTGCATCTCATTATTGCACCCCTATTTGATATTTTAGATGGATATGTTGGTTCATTAGGTTCCCTGTGCCTCGCCTTCTTAGGCCTCCCAAGCCTTTTCTTTATATCCGGTGGCAGCATTACAGGGTCCCTAGTGGCAAGCCACAAGTCTCTCCCATTAATTGGATTCAGGAGATTACTATAACACCTCAAATATGTTGCAACTAAGTACATGTCATCTACATAGTCTAGAGGGTCTTTACTCAAAAACTTGATGGCAGACATGGCAGCCCTGAGATATCCCATCTCCTACAACGGCAAGTCCTCAGGGCCAGGTCAATCCTATACTGTTCCCCTTGTGGCCCAACCACTTCGAACTTCTCATCTCCATACCACCTCGAAATCCATGATTGTACCTTTTCTTTCGTCTTTTCAATGTACTTCACTATCTTGGGGCAGATAGGAAGTTCAGCCCTCTTCATTGTATCTCTTCTTTTTTGAATGGTTTCCATCAATATAACTCTTATCTTCTCAAGCATGGTGATGATGGATTTATCCCTGACACCTAAAATAGCGGCATTAAAGCTTTCACAAAGGTTATTCAAGAGTATATCACACTTTAGAAAGACATCAAAGTGTGACCTACTCCAGTTAATTGGTGGCCTAGCACTTAGCCACTAGTATGCCTTCGGATCCTTCTCATTCATCTTTGTCATTACCTTTCTGAATTCAGGGACCACTGTCACCCTCGCAGCTCTCCACAAAATATCTTTTAGAATAAAATCTTTAAATTCCTTCTTGAAGTTATTATACAAATGTCTCACGCGGAACCTGTGGGCTGCATTGGGGAATAAGGTCGTAATCGCATCGAGCAAGCCCTTTTGTTTGTCACTCATAAATGTATAGACCGATGAATTGTCAACACTGAAATTCATGAGTAGAATCACTAGAAACCAGCTCCATGTCTTCTTTTTCTCCTTCTCTACAATAAAATAAGCAAATGGATAAATGCAGTTGTTGGCATCTATCCCAACAGCTAAGAGAAGAATACGTCTATGGGGCCCTTTGAGGTGACATCCATCTAGGCCGATCACAGGCCTACATTCCTCTGTAAACCCTTTTTCAATCCCCCCAACACACATAAAACCTCTTAAACTTCACAACTCCCTCTAATTCATTAATAGGTTTTACTTCTACCTTAAAAGTAAAACCAACATTGGTGTCTCTCAACTCTTGTATGTAACCCCAAAGTAACTTGAATTGGGCAAATGATGTGCCCTCAATCATCTGTAAGGCCATTTTCTTAGCCCTATAAATCTTTTGTTCATTCACTTTGACATTCCTTTCAAACTCAATAGTCTCTACCAACAAAGTAACTGGCCACGTAGGATTAAGTCTAATCCTTTCGGCATACCTGCTCATTTTCCACTTCGTGCTCACCCACGGGATATCAAAGAACCTGCTACATGTATGCAAATCCTTATATGTCTTCACTCTATGCATGGCATCATTTTGGACATACGAGGCATATTTCACCCAAGGGCATCCTTCCTTGCACACAGCCCGTATCTTCTCTCTATCACTCTTCACAAACTTAACCTCTTTTCCCAACTTGATTGCATACTCTTTCACTGCATTTCTGAAGATCTCATGTGTCTTGAACTCCATCCTAAGATAAAATGTGGGATTATCCATGTCTGTTTTCTCGTTAAATTTAGAATACTTGACATGCTTGGGAAGGTCCTCATCATCGAGTCACTTGCTATGCTCCTCAATTTCTCTTCTGAAATTCCTTCATCATCATCACCATCTAGGTCATCATCACCAGCTAGGGATATAACTTTATCATTCTTGCAGACATCTACTTCCTTATCCACATGTGCATCAAATAATGCACCATCATCGAATTGTAGGTAGTCACTATCGTACAACTCATCCTCATCATCGGAGGAGCTGGAGTCCGGATCATAGTCATCCGTGTCACCATCATCCTCAATCACATTCTTTTTCTCCTTTCCTTCAGACCATCCTCTCGTAACCATAGTACTAACTGTACTCTGAGTTCCTGAAAAAGTTGGCGAGATACTTTTCGTTGGCATATCCGTGTTAACTGTACTCTGGGTTCTAACTATACTCTTCTGTTTCCCCATCCCAACTTGGCTTTCTTGCGTGGCCACTTCTCTTACTAAGCTGGATACAATATAGACATCAACCACCCTCTTCGAGTCAACTGTACTACCCAACTGAAGTGTGTCCAAATCAGTTTGCATCAAAGAAAATTTTCCTTTCACTCTCACATATAACTAACATTCTCTTCTGTGACCTGCCTCTTTAGTCATAGTTGTCAACTCTAGAAGGGACATCTCATCTATGTGACAGTAGTCAAAAAAGGTCATGATGTCTCCAATATATCTTCCCTTATGTCTACCCACAAATTGCTCACCATGGTGCAGTCTTACTGTGTAATAATCTGAACCTGGATCTGCATAATAACAACAATAATGCATAAATATTTTTTCGAAAACTACAATAGATGAGCAATTATATGTTTCCAAAAAGTACAATACAATAGATCCAAAAAGAATAAAAAGTATAAAGGTTATGTTTGGGATTGCTCTTTGGAGCAGTTTAGTATGAGACTGTATTTGCATGGTGAGTGACAGAGATGAATTTGGTTCTATTTGAAAGAGCAATCCCAAAAGTTGATAATTGGGCATAGCTTAGGGAGATATTTTGAAAAGCTATAAACCTAACAAAATTAGATATACAAAGTGGACTAATCTTCACGGACATGCATTATATATATATATACCCCTTGATATGCCCCAAAGAGTTTCTACCTATGAGGTTGGTAGGGCCTCACCCTTTCATTAAAAAATAAATACCAAAAACCAACTTTAAAAGCTAATTTCTTTCTTGTCATCATCTACATGTGCAATGTAATTGGCAGCTTTATTGCATTCCCTAGAGATATGCAAACTCAGAGCAAAACCATTTTAATTTTCAGAGAGCATTGGATAGGAGAACCATGGAAGAATATACATCTCATTCTCTTTAAATGGCTAGCTTAGTTACATCCAACCATTATTCTTCAAGTTTCTTTAAGACATTTCAGGTAACCTGGAATAAAGTTATCCCTCTGTTATGCAATAAAGTTCCACATTATTTGTCTCTCTTTATGCCTCGAAATTATGCATTATCTCTGCTATTAAACCCTAATTCAATATTACCTCTGTTATTCCCCAAAGCCATTTTTCATTTTCAGCATAATCCCAATCACAAGAGGGGCTAATCCCCATGAACCGTAGCAGAAATCTAACAAAAGGAAAGAGGAAATTGTAGATATGAACCCTAGCAAAAAACTCCTTACAAACGCTAAGAAAATCGTAGTAGAAAACCCTAGGAGAAAATCCTAATCTTAGAGGACTTACCGTAGATAGGAACCTCGAATGGGTTGCCTCTCTTACTCCAAACCATTTCCACCGTCCTGATTTCAAATTGGAGAACGCAAAAAGATCTGCAGATTGATTTCGAAGCCCGGAGCTAGAGAAGAAGACCAAGCGAGAGGAAGAAGAACCAGAACCGGCGGTTGTTTCTAAATCCCCTCTCTCTCTAACCATTTTTTGGAGGGAATATTAATTGCAAGTCACCTCAACAGGGCTTGGCAGCTAAGATGTCACCACGTTGGATCCCCCGAGGTCAATTTTGCTGAGCTGTATGCCAAATTAGCTTTTTCCGTTCAATCATTAATGGAAGGTGACGGTAGGGGTTTAGTTGATGAACTTAAGTGTACTTTGGGTGCCTGTGTGACATTATCAATAGTGTAGGTGCCTTATTGATGACGGGGTGAAAGTTCAAGGGGTATTTTGAAATTTTCCCTTCATTTCATCTCCTTTTTGGATAAAAGGCTAATAAGATTTACATCTAACCAGTTCCCACATGTTAAATGTTTTATTACAGTATGAAATTAGAATTATTTATTCATTGTAATTATACAGGAAATGTGTTTTGAGAAGTATTCAGCCTATCCAAGCCACGGATACTGAAACCCCGTAGAGAGTTCAAAGTGAGACAAATTACACTCTACTTTCATGCCTATAATTTTACCTGTGAAAACCATCATCTAATAATAAATGAACTATAGCATTCATGTTGTGAGCTGATCTGCCTGATTTTCAATGTCCAAATCAGCAGTCGTCATCCTAGATTGCACTTTCTTCATGAAAATCAGGGTGTAAATATTAGGATTAGAAAAACTGGTAGATCTGTCTCACTCTAAACTCTACTATCTGTACTTTTTTTCAAGTTGAAAAATAGTACAGATAGTAGATCTACTTGATTTGGCATTATCTGCGGACACTGTGAACACTATAAGAGTTTAAGAGAGATTATGGAAGCTGGAGTGGAGCCATTATCACTGATGTCACAGCTTGCTACCATAATAATTGATATTCTTGATGGTAGTTATGTATTCACTAGAGAAAGATTGCAGAGAAAGTTTTTCTGCCGGCAGAAGTGTGAGTCCCAAACTTTTTCTGTTCCACCATCATCATTTTTTATTTATAAGCATTTAAATGAATTGATTTGAATAAGTACAATCATGTCTTGCTTATTGTTTCTGAAAAAGGTACAATTTTGTCTACTGATGCTCATTAGTTTCTATGGTATCCACCAATATGCCTATATTTTCAAATTTAACTTGGTAGTGGAGTCCAGGTTTAAGATATTGGTTGGTACCAGAATGTACTGCCAGGTACATTTTAGTGCAGAACCAGAATGGTACATACTGTTAAATTTAGGGGTTAGTTCCATTATAGCTGGCACATTTGGGTACCGGATGTGAATTGCAATGGTACTGAGATTTAAAGCCTTGAGTGGAATGCTTACTGAGTATTTTTTTTGGAAAAATATCTAATTTCCATAATACTCCTAACCTTTTGCAAAAGAAATTATTCCTTCATCCCTGTAATCCCAATGTAGGATCCTATTTAATTGGCATGATGAATTTGGTTCTATGATCTAATTTATAAATGATGTTCTTGTTTTTGTCCCTTTGATGGATGAGGCTCACGAGACTAGCGACAATTAAATTTTATTTCTAACCTGTGCATATTCTCTTGGGTAACTTTGTGCTTTCAAAAGCGTACACTATGATTTCACTTGATAGTTCATAACTTTTGAAGGGAAGTTATATATTGTGTATTATGTACAAAACTTATTTTTTTGCTTCGTTCCGCTTCCTCTTCATCTTGCCTTAGGCGAGGCCTCTTTTTTGGCATTTCTCTGCAGTTTATTGTCTTTTCCTTATTACTAATAAAAAGGTTGGTTTCTCTTGACAGTTTCCATTTGAGTTACTCCGGCTTGTGTTGGAACCTGCAAGCTTTATTTACAAATAAAATGTAATGAAGGTACTTGGTCTGATGACAGTGGGTGCTAAAATCCTCTAAAAAAGCTCATATATCTAGTTGAATCATATTGGGGGACTCCATCGGGTCTTTATTAAATGTACAAGTGTGAGAATGTGAATCCCAATTCTCCATCTTGCACCTTTTGAGCAAATTCGAATAAACTATTCTCATTCAGTCTTTATTACTTTCCAATTTTGGTCCTCATAAATGCCTACATTTTTATATTTTTGATTGAGAACACCCTATTTTTTTTCATTTCAGTGAAAACATTGTTGTAAGAAAAAAGAATAACGAGTGTGTAACTTGATTTTAAGCTTTTTTTTTAAATTATTAAAAAAATGCATAGCTTGATTTTAATTTCCATGCTGTTTGTTTTGTTCCATGCTTGAGGTTTTCCTTTTGTATCTTCAACCATGTTATATATCCCTGATGATGAAAGATTTTTGGTTTATTTTGTTGTGCTATGGACTTCTAGATTACAATTTGATGCAGGTTTCTTTATTTTCAAATACCATCATAATTCAGGGATGTGCTATCCTTTCCCTTTTTGTTAACAGATTAAACTTACTTATTTATTATTTCAGTATCCAAAGCAGATATGGAAAATTTGTGTCAAGCTCTAAAGACATTGTCTGAAGCGGAAAAACAATTGACAATGTCAAATGACAAATTGACATGGCTAACAGCTACACTGCTTCAACTTGCTCCAGATCAGCAATACACTTTGCCAACTTCTTCTGCAGACACTAGTTTTAACCACAGTCCCATCGTTCCAAATAACGACAGTGAGAGAGATGTACCGAGGAAATATAATGGTGAGCAGTCTGAGATTCCTAAGAATGGAAGATACTTTTCAGCAAGTATTGTACCAAAAAATTTAATGATACATACTTCCAATGCTGTTAATTTTGATAATTGTAACTTAATCAACAATTATGTAGGTGGAAAGAAACATGTTGGTGCATCTCATTCACAAACTTCTACCTTATCTACTGACATGACTAAAACAAGTGGGGGGGAAATTACAGCCAAAGGGCGTAATGAAGTTGAAGAAATTTGGTTGGATGTACTTGAAAAGAATCAGTCAAATACTGTAAAGCAATTTATGCGTCAAGAAGGAAAGCTGATTTCTATCCTTTTTGGTGCAGGTACAGTCTTAAACTAATGTATCATTGTTGATTCTCTCTTGATTTTATGTATTATGAAGGGTATTGTAAAATTCAGTGTTAGATTCTATATGGATTCTGTTATCATTACCATTTCCATGTATGTGCAAAGCCTCTAGTCTATATTTGTTCTCTTGAGAAGGTCATCATCATCAATGGCTTGTCCCATCTATTTGGGGTGTACCCTTGAGAGGTATTTAAAACCTCTTTTCTCTTATTCACAATGACATCATTGTTCCTCATTCATTGGGTTTTATTGCCTGAGCTTATTAACAACAGCTCACATAGCCCTCTTCCCTTGCACCTTTCATAGTCAATCGGCTGAAAAATTTTCCTTGTGCAAAACATGGGAAAATTCGGGAAGAGAACTAGGAGATCTATGAAAAGGGGGAGGCAAGGAAGTATTAGACATTAAGAAGAGAAGACAACCCGCTCTTGGACATTAGACTGTGTGCAACACGTGCTCGAACTAGAAATCATGGACAATGGTTTTGATGAACTGATGACCTTACTCCTTGATTGATTCCATTGGCTGATTGACTCGTGGATTATAGAAATAATCCTAGACCAAAAAAGAGTAAAGAAAAATAGATGTAGGCTAATTTACTTAGTGGTATGTTTATGTAACGTCCCTAAGTTTTGACCTGAACAATACGCCTCAATACACTTGCTCGGTTGTCCCCACGTCGAGGACCATACCGATAGACTAGGTAATGTCTGTAGATCAAATCCTATGGAGTGGATTTTGTATAAATAGGCCAGGTTATGGGTTAGTGAACCCTCATACACCCAACCTTGGTGTAGTACTTTGTACCTAAGCCTAGGGCTAGGTTAAAAAATAAATAAATGCCTTCATTAATTATTTGCATTCAATACCCCTTGTTATTGCTGATCTTTGGAGTTAAGAAGAGAAAGAGAGAGAGAGAGAGAGAAAAAAAACCTAGGGTATTGATTTCAGTTGAATGCGAGAACGAACCATTCTTGAAGCTAGCAGCTAAGGGTTTAGAGCGAAGAAGGGACATTGTTCACTTGGTGAAACCCTAATCTGATTCGGAAGCGAGGATTGTGGATTCGGGTGAAATTAAGGTATAAAATTTAAGGTTATATCGTGAAATTGTGTTAGTTGTTATTTTTACCTAATTTATGATCAAAAATCATAAGAAACGAGGTGTGATTTGAGAAAGAAAGGAGAACGAATGCGAAAACCCAAGAACAAATGAAATCTGTTCATTTCAACCAATCAAACTTTAATTCGATCGATCGAAATGGACTTAAAAAGGAAGAATTCGATTTCTGAGGAAACTCGTTCGATCAAAATTATTTCGATCGAACGAAATGTGTTTCGATCTATCAAATTTCACACTCGACTGATTGAAATGTATATAACAGAGATTTTATAAAATAGCTGTGAGGATTCGACCGATCGAAATTGATTCTGATCGATCTAATTTTTTATTCGATCGATCGAATTGTAAGTCAATCAATCAAAATTTCATGACCAAGTTATAAGTTCTAAGGGATTCGACCGATTTAAATATTTTCAAGCAATCAAATTATATATTCGATTGATCGAATTATATATTCGATCGATCGAATTAGAAATTCGTTCGATCGAACAGGGTGGTTTGTTAATTAGCTTCTGAGGGATTCGACCGATCGAAATATCTTTGATCGATCAAATTTGTGATTCATTTGATCGAACTGTGAAGTTGATATGTGAGTTCTGAGGAGTTCGACCGATCAAAATTAGTTCGATCGATCAAAATATGAATTCAATTGATCGAAATTCCCAAATTCGGGATTTTATTATGTTTTGGCTGGGAGATTTCGGGGGAATCTTTTGTAGCATGTTTAGCATCGCTTTGATGTATGAACCATGAATTTGATGTGTTTATGTGGCCTGGTGTTGTGTGATGCAAAGCAAACCCAAATGACAGATTGAGCGCGTGCAGGTTGAGATTTTGAGGTAGGAAAAACTTGATAACATGTGCATTTAATACATTAGCATGTGTGTTATGTTATGCATTTTTTCATACAATCATGTGAATCGTGTTTATGATTTTGAAAAGAAAGTAAGTGCATAAGTATGTTCCGAAAATGTGTAGGATTTATGAAATCTTTCAAGATTCAATCTAATATGTGTGTGTGAAGATTTACTCAGACTTTCAAACTTAGCTATAATTATCACTTTACACGGCGATGAGCTATATGTATGCACCATGATTTGAGGTTTATATGTGAATACCCAACAGACGCGACGGTATAATCGTGACTGGCGCGACAGGATATCTGTGACCAGTACGGCGGTCAATCCGTACACCCTTTGTGCTATGTGTGATTTTGTGAATCCTACTACTATATGGTAAAATATGTTTGGCCAAGTGTCCAACTTTATGGGACCTTGAATATATGTGCAATGATTCATATGAACGACGATGGTGTGTATTCCATTGAAAACTCGAGGCTATAGTTCCTCATGCAATAAATTAAGTAAAGTACTTTTAAGTTCCTTTCATATTTTGAGACAAAGATGTGAGTGCGTTTATGTTTTTCAAACAAAGCATCGCATATGTGTTTCATGCCATGACACTCACAACTGTGCATATGTTCTGATTTGTTTTATTTCCATTATGCCATAAGATATATGTTAGATGTTTGTGATACGCATGCTATGAGTTTTTCATGTCACAAGTACAGGTGAAGGTGTAGGAGCTGAGAATTCTGAGCAAGAGGATCTTGATTATTCTCCTTGAGAGGAATTAGATGAAATTCCCCCCGAGGGTTGCATTCTGTGTGCTAGGCCTGGTATGTCCGGCCTTAAGTTGAGATATTAGAGTTGTTTTGGTTAATGTAAGGGATATGTATTAAATTGAATGATGATGGTAATTCTTTTTGGTGAACCGTGTTTCGATAAGGAAGGGTCCATACCGGTGGTTCTTATCGATTCTCTTTCCATAGGTATTCATATAGAATTAGAACAGTTATTTTGAGTTTTTGTGGGATAGTACTAGTTCCCCTATTTTATTTATGTTGGTTAGTTAGTTATGGTTCTACCATGTTCTGTTGTGTAATGATATACCATGTGTTTCATTCAGGGTTTGGCCCTAGCGTCAACCCGCTAACGGCACGAGCTTCGAGGTGCCGAAATTTTGGCTATCACAGTTGGTATTAGAGCTACAGCTTCAGAGACGTTCGACAAGTCTTAAACCATTCCGAGATTTGAGATTTTGTTGGATACTAGGGACCGTCTGTTAATGAGACCTCTGTTTCATTGTAACAGATTCAAATGGATCCATGCGATAGAGGTTGGCCTAGAGGAGGTCGCCAGAGAAATGTGAGAAGGATGGACGATATTCCTACGAGATCCAGTAGAGAGCAAAGATCACCTCCTAGGGAGGAGAGGGGTTATCGAGATAAGTCCACTGATAGGATGGCTAGAGGTATGGAGGTCGTCGCTGCTGCCATGACTTAGCAAACTCAGCAGACAGCATTATTGACATAGCAGACTGTGTTATTAGCTACCAATAATGTGAGTCATCATCAACAGCCACCACCTCCTCCTGCTCTACTGCCATCATCTTTTGTGAACTTTAGGAGATTGAGACCTCTGAGTTTCCATGGGCAGACAGATCCGCTAGAGGCAGAGAAATGGTTGAAGCAAATGGAGAAGCTATTAGAAAGGCTCCAGAGCCCTGAGAATGAGAAAGTTGGGTGGGCTTCGTTCCAACTTGAAGGTGACGTCAATGCTTGGTGGAAGTCGGTGTTAGGAAAGAGGGAAGTTGAGGGTCTACAAGACCAATGGACCTGGGCTGAATTTGTAAGGGTGTTTAACAGGGAGTATTTTCCTAAACAAGTCAGAAATCAGTTGAAAAATGACTTTGCCAATCTTGTACAATGGAGCATGACCATAAGGGAGTACGGTAATGAATTTGTGCACTTATCAAGGTTTGCTCCAGAATTGGTATCTACAGAGGAAATGAAGGCCAATAGATTTGAGGAAGAGTTGAGACCGAATATTCAGGATAGGGTGTCGATATTTGAACTTGAAACATATGTCACAGTGATGGGGAAGGCCACCGTTGCCGAGAGAGATATAAATAACATATATAAGAGGCGTGAATTAAAGAACAAGGTCAGTCAAGGGAGAGCGAGTGACTATGACTACTCAAGGAACAAAAAGCTGAGATTATCCGCACCTGCTCCAACTCAAAGACCACCCTATACGAGTTCTCAGAGGCCCATAGTATCTGCTCCCACAAGACCGTTCTACATAGAGGGCCCTGTTCAGACCCAAACACCCGGAGGATCAATAACATAGGGATCTTCGAGAGCGGCGTCAAATAGTTCGCAAGTCAAATGTGCCCGTTATGACAAACCACATAAAACGTCGGACTGTAGACGAGACACGGGAGGTTGTTATAAGTGTGGTAAGATGGGCCACTTGATACGAGAGTGTCCTGAGATGAGAAAAGAAGGTACGGCGATGACTACTACGGCGCAGAGGCCTACACATTCTACTCAACCCGTTATCCAAGGTCGCACTTTTACTGCTACGGCTGAAGACGCTCGTACAAGCAATGATGTAATCCAAGGTATAATTTTCTTGTTATGTTTAAATTCGTCTACTTGCCTTCTAGATGAAGATAAGTGCTTTGATAGGAAGATCTATGTTCATTTTGATAATTGTGTGACCATGACATGCATGTCTGAATGTTAAGTATATGTATTAATACATATGTATGTTACTATTGTATCAAGAAAACGACAACGATCATTGTGAAATACGAGTTCTGATAGACCTGGGGTCTACCCACTTGTTCGTAACTCCGAAATTTGTTGAGAAATTAAAAATTGTTCCCGAGGAGCTAGATTTTATTTTGGATGTGATAGTTCCTACGAGAAGTGCGGTAACAACAGACAGTTATTACCGGTCAGTCATTGTTCAAGTGGAAGATCAGGAGGCCATCACGGATCTCATCTTGTTGAACATGTAAGGGTTCAACGTACTACTTGGCATGAATTGGCTATCCGCTTATCGTACAAGAGTAGATTGCCTACGAAATGTAGTCACCTTTCGTCCACCAAAACAAAAATCCTTTCGATTTATCAGCGACAAGGGCAAGATTGTACCGATCGTCTCCACAGTGCGAGCTGAGCAGATGATAAAGAATGGATGCAAGGGATATATGGCATTCTTACAAGAACAAAATGAGATGAAGAATGTCATCACCGATATTCCGATTACCTGTGAGTTTAAGGACATATTTCCCAATGAGCTACCCGGATTACCACCTGATTAGGAGATTGAATTTATAATAGACTTAGCTCCAGGCACATAACCAATTTCCAAAGCTCCCTATCGAATGGGTCCTGCCGAATTGAAAGAGTTGAAGGAGCAATTGCAAGAGTTATTGGAGAGCACCGGTCTTATTTATGAAGAAGAATGACGGGTCGATGAAACTTTGCATCGACTATCGTCAATTAAATAAACTGACGATCAAGAACAAGTACCGATTACCCCGGATCGACGATCTATTTGACCAATTGAAAGGGATGAAATTCTTGATGAAGATCGACTTGAGATCAAGGTACCATCAACTGAAGGTGAAGGCCGAAGATGTTCAGAAGACGACATTCAGAATGAGATATGGGCATTACGAATTCTTAGGGATGCCTTTCGGCTTGATGAACGCACCCGCTTCGTTTATGGGCCTTATGAATAGGGTATTTAAACAACATCTTGATACATGCATAGTGGTGTTTGTGGATGATATTCTTATTTACTCGAAGACCAGAGAGGAACACGAGCAGCATTTACGCATCACTTTGTAGACTCTATGTGAGCATCAGTTATATGTCAAACTTAGCAAGTGTGAGTTCTTATTAGAACAAGTGAGTTTCTTCGGCCACGTAGTTTCAAAAGCAAGAGTGACAGAGGATCCGGCTAAGATTGAGGCAGTAGTAGATTGGGAATAACATAGGACTGTGACTGAGATTTGTAGTTTCCTTAGTCGAGTCGAGTAATAACGACGATTTGTGGATGGATTTTCCAAGATTTCATAACCACTCACATGACTTACGAGGAAGAATGTTAAATTTGAGAGGATAAGTGAATGTGAAGAGAGCTTTCAGGAACTCAAGAAACAGCTTACCTCTGCTCCAATGTTGGCTATTCCATCAGGTAGTGGGGGATTTGTTGTTTATAGCAATGCGCCATATGGTGGTTTGGGTTGTGTATTGAATCAGAATAGTAAAGTCATAGCCTATGGATCGCGACAATTGAAAGAGCACGAGAAGAACTACCTGATGCACGATCTAGAGTTAGTCGCGGTGATTTTTGCGCTTAAGATTTGGAGACATTACCTATATGGTGAGACCTTTGAGATCATCACGGACCATAAAAGCCTCAAGTACCTGTTTACGCAAAAAAAATTGAATATGAGGCAACGGCGGTGGATTGAATTTCTCAACTATGACTGCACTATCCAATATCACTTAGGCAAAGCAAACGTCGTGGCAGACGCGTTGAATAGGAAAAATGTAACTCAGTTGGCTAGTCTCATTACGGGACTTCGACAATGGAAACTATTGGAAGACCTTTCCTTATATGATAAGAATATAGAGGTCAAGGATGCCGGTGTGTTGTTGGCAAATATCACAATCAGACTAACTATTTCTAATCGCATCTATGAACTTTAAATGGAAAACACAGAGCTCGTAAAGGTCCAATAAGGGGTGACTACTGGTACAAGTGGGGATTTTTTTATCAAAGAGGATGGATCATTGCTATTCCGTGGACGCCTATGTATACCAGTTGATGTCGAGCTGAGGCAAACCATATTGGACGAAGCTCATAAGTCCAAGTATGCCATTCATCCTGGTAGTACTAAGATGTACCAGGAATTGCGGAAGAGCTATTGATGGAGAGGATTGAAGAAAGACATTGCCGAATATGTATCCAAATGTTTGGTGTGTCAGCAAGTAAAGGTGGGTCATAGACACCCAGTAGGTCTATTGCAACCTTTGCTAATACCAAAATGGAAATGGGAGTCTATTTCCATGGACTCTATTGTAAGATTACCAAGGACGATGAGGTGCCACAATGCTATATGGGTAATCGTGGATCGACTGATGAAGTCGGCTCACTTCCTGCCCTACAACACAACGTACACTGCAAGCAAATTGGCAGATTTGTATATGACAGAAATTATCCGACTACACGGTATTCCGACAAGCATCATGTCCGATTGTGATCCGTTGTACACCTCGATATTCTGGTAAAGATTCCAAGAAGGTATGGGCACGAGATTGGACTTTAGTTCGGCATTCCATCCTCAGACTGACAGTCAGACGAAGAAAGCCAATCAAATTATTGAAGATATGCTTCGGGCGTGCATGATTGATTTTCAGGGATCATGAAATCAACATCTTCCATTAATCGAATTCGCTTATAATAATAGCTTTTAGTAGAGCATTGGGATGGCTCCGTATGAAGCACTTTATGGATGAAGGTGTAGGTCTCCGATTAACTAGGAGGAATCAGGCGAAAAATTTATATTGGGACCAGAAGTCATAAAGAAAATGTCGAGGTTGTTCGTATTATAAGGGAAAGAATCAAGACGGCACAGAGTCGGCAAAAGAGCTATGCGAATATCAAGCGATCGAGCATGGATTTTCAAGTGAGAGATCACGCATTTGTGAAGATATCTCCAATGAAGGGTGTGATGCACTTCGGAAAGAGCGAAAAGTTGAGTCCTCGCTACATTGGACCATTTGAGGTATTGGGAAGGGTTGGGGAAGTTGCATATAGGGTCACATTATCCCCGCAACTTGATAGAATACACGACGTGTTTCACGTTTCTATGTTATAGAAGTGCGTGCAAGACCTAACTCATATCCTCGATGTGCCACCTGTGGAAGTCTACAAAGATTTGACGATCATAGAAGAACCAATGCAAATTTTAGACTGAACAGAACAAGTGTTATGTACAAAATGGATTCCCTTGGTGTTGGTCTAATGAAAGAATCACTCTAGAGAGGAAGCTACATGGGAGCGCAAAGCCGAGACTCGCGACCAGTACCCTTCATTGTTTTAGCGATCTAAAGAGAGAAAGGATTTTGTACAGGTCCATTGTGACTTCAAGCATATGTAAATAATTTAAAAGTTGAATAAGATGTGTGAGTTGAAGTATAAAGCTCAAAAATGTGGAAGAAAACTCAAATATACAAAGATTGAGTGTTTTCTAGTCAATTTCGATCGATCAAAGTGTAAACCAATCAATCCAAATGCCCTAATAGAAGGGTGAAAAATTTTTTGGATGAGGTTTAGTAAATTCATTTGATCGATCAAAAATTAATTCGATCAAAATGAGAGCTCGTTCGATCGAACTGAAAATTCGTTCGATCGAATTTATTTTCGTTCGATCAAAAATTTTAGAGGCCTAAGAACTTCGACCGATCAAAAAATTTTCATTCGATCGAATTTTGGATTTCGATCGATCGAATTAAAATTCATTCGATCGAAATGTGAGGTCCAGTTTCATTTAAGCTAAATTCGATAGATCGAAATTAGCCTCGATCGATCGAAATCGCAGTGTATTCATTATTAAGTGGATTTCGATCAATCAAAATTGATTCGATTGATCAAATTGTGTAGTATATATATGTTAAGTGACCTTTTTAGTTCAAAATTTTCAGAAATTTGGGAGTTTCCGCTTAGGGCTTTCGAAGGTTTTCTTTTGGAGGATCAAACGACCGTATGATTGCGTCCGGATTCTTCGCGAAATCGGATCCAAACTTCTTCCAAAAGTAATGCCCTAAATTTTTCCATCAATTTCGCAATTAATCCGTCTATTTCCATTTGATTCTGAGGAAACCCTAGATTTTCTTTTAAGCCATGGCCCTAAAGAAGAAGGTAGCATCCAAGCCGACCACGTCCAAGAAACCTAAACCCACTTCGGGTTCTTCACAACCACCACCAAACCCTCCACCACAACCCATACTCGAGCCACCATCTACTTCGCCAGTGCTACAACCCGAACAGCGAAACAAGTGGTGGGCCGGGAAAGGGTTTGCGTTTGAATATACTATCGATCCGGCCTTATTTGAGATGCCCAACGTGCCAGGCATCGACGCGTGGGCACTGGACTACTTGAACAAGGTCGGGTTAGATAACCTTTTGAAGCCCCTCCATCAATACTACTACCCGCGCCTTGTGCGCTTGTTTTATCAGAATATGTTTGATGGCCAGAACCCTAAAACCACCATTTGCACCAAGATTGACGGGAAAACGTATGTTTTTACCCATCAGATGGCCTGTAAAGCTTTAGAATGTTTTAACGAGTATGGCCCCGAAATTGATTTGTTGCCCCCAAACCCTAGTGACCTAACCCGCGATTACATAGCTGAGAGAATGACTTGAGGTTGGGTTTCACCTGGTCGAGCTATTAAACGAGCCCATTTGCCGAGCTATATGTGGATGCTCGACACTATTTTTAAATGCAACTTGTACCCAATTCTCCATAAGACCGAGAGGCTAGGGGTATCATGCAAGCTTTCTTCTCCGCGTTTGAGGGTCGCTAGTTCGATGCCGTAGAGGTAGTTTTTGAGGGTATGAGGCATGGGCTAGTGAAAATGTTGGAGGGGGCCGATAAGCCTAAAGATTATATTCCTTATGCGGGCCTTATTTTGGCTATGTTTGACGAGTACGCGGCGAGTCCCGCACATAAGGTTTCCCCACGTGAGCGAAAGTCCTCCGATAACGTGGAATTCTATACCTTTAGACAGTGGAGGAAGACCTATAACCGGTTGAAACCACCTCTCCAGCCAGCGCCCCAAGTGCCTCCTATCCCTCCTCAACCCCAAGATATGCCTACTCAAGATGCACCAGTGCATGACCAACAGGCTCCAGAAGTCCCTCTTCCAGATCAACCAGCTGTCATCCCTCCAGTTCCTCAGCCAGATTTCATGTCGATATCACCACTTCATCATCAAGCGACTCCGATGACCAATGAGGAGTTGGCTACTCTCATACAGAAGAGTAATCGCCAGCTCAACCAGCGCCTTGATTACCATGAGCTGATAGTGGAGGACACTCAGCACGCCATGTATCCTACCGACTACCTCTAGAGGATGGTGATCATGCGTGCACGGGTATTCGGTGCTTCTACATCAGGCACTGATACTGAGGACCCACAGGCAGCCGATGAGGGTAGAGTAGATGATGAGACGGAGGATGTGGCGGATCCTATCAGAGCGGTGGGAGGAGCTGATGCTTGATGCACTTGGAGAGTTTTGTGAGCTTAAGGGTTTTCTTTTTGCAAAATTAAATTTTTGGTGGTTATGTATAATTTTTACTATCGTGGCATGGTTGCGACGTTTACTTTTGTTCGTTATAACTATTGTGGCATAGCTGCCACGCAGATATATTTCTTTTGGGTTTCATGTCAATATGCTAATCCTTTGATGGTCAATGATGTATCTGAATAGAAATTGCTAGGATTTGTTGTGTGTGGTTTGTGTGAGCGTGATAAGATTTTTATTACGAGATGGCTTGTTTAGCCATATGTGGTGCCTTTCGAGGTCACCCTTCTTGTGTCTCATCTTCATAGTTAACTCCATTTTCGAGGACGAAAATTTCTAAGGTGAGGAGAATATAACGTCCCTAAGTTTTGACCCGTGAACAGTACACCTCGGTATGTGTGCCCAACTGTCCCCATGTCAAGGACCGTACCGATGGACTAGGTAATGTCTGTAGATCAAATCCTATGGAGTAGATTTTGTATAAATAGGCTAGGTTATGGGTTAGTGAACCCTCATACACCCAACCTTGGTGTAGTGCTTTGTACCTAAGCCTAGGGCTAGGTTAAAAAGGAAATAAATGCTCTCATTCATTATTTGCATTCAATACCCCTTGTTATTGTTGATCATTGGAGTTAAGAAGAGAGAGAGAGAGAGAGAGAGAGAGAAAACCTAGGGTATTGATTTCAGTTGAATGCAAGAGCGATCCATTCTCGAAGCTACAAGCTAAGGGTTTGGAGCGAAGAAGGGACGTTGTTCATTTGGTGAAACCCTAATTTGGTTCGAAAGCAAGGATTGTGGATTCGGGTGAAATTAAGGTATAAAATTTAAGGTTAGATCGTGAAATTGTATTAGTTGTTGTTTTTACCTAATTTATGATCGAAAATCATAAGAAACGGGGTGTGAATTGAGACAGAAACGAGAACGAATGTGAAAACCCAAGAACGGATGATATCTGTTCATTTCGACCGATCAAAATTTGATTCGATCGATCGAAATGGACTTAAAAAGGAAGAATTTTATTTCTGAGGAAACTCATTCGATCAAAATTATTTCGATCGAACGAAATGTATTTCGATCGATCGAATTTCACACTCAACCGATTAAAATGTATATAACAGAGATTGATCGATCGAATTTTCGATTCGATCGATCGAATTGTAAGTCGATCAATCGAAATTTTATGACCAAGTTATAAGTTCTGAGGGATTCGACCAATCAAAATATTTTCGATCGATCGAATTATATATTCAATCGATCGAATTAGAAATTCGTTAGCATGTGTGTTATGTTATGATGCATTTAATACATCATGTGCATTTAATACACATGATTTTGAAAAGAAAGTAAGTGCATAAGTATGTTCTTTTCAACCGATTTTGAAAAGAAAGTAAGTGCATTTAATACATTAGCATGTGTGTTATGTTATGATGCATTCTTTGATATAATCATGTGAATCATGTTTATGATTTTGAAAAGAAAGTAAGTGCATAAGTATGTTCTGAATAGGGTGGTTTGTTAATTAGCTTCTGAAGGATTCAACCGATCGAAATGTCTTTGATCGATCGAATTTGTGATTTGTTCGATCGAAATGGAAAATCGTTCAATCGAACTGTGAAGTTGATATGTGAGTTCTGAGGAGTTCGATCGATCGAAATTAGTTCGATCGATCGAAATTCCCAGATTCGGGATTTTATTATGTGTTGGCTGAGAGATTTTGGGGGAATCTTTTGTAGCATGTTTAGCATCGCTCTGATATATGAACCATGAATTTGATGTGTTTAAGTGACCTGGTGTTGTGTGATGCAAAGCAAGTCCAAACGGCGGATTGAGAGCGTGCGGGTTGAGATTTTGAGGTAAGGAAAACTTGATAACATGTGCATTTAATACATTAGCATGTGTGTTATGTTATGATGCATTCTTTGATATAATCATGTGAATCATGTTTATGATTTTGAAAAGAAAGTAAGTGCATAAGTATGTTCTGAAAATGTGTAGGATTTATGGAATCTTTCAAGATTCAATATAACATGTGTGTGAAGATTTACTCAGACTTTCAAACTTAGCTATAATTATCACTTTATACGGTGATGAGCTATATGTATGTACCATGATTTAAGGTTTATATGTGAATACCCGACCGATGTGACGGTATAACTGTGACTGACGCGGCAGGATATCCATGACCAGTATGGCGGCCAATCTATACGCCCTTTGTGCTATGTGTGATTTTGTGAATCCTACCGTTATACGGTAAAATATGTTCGGTCAAGTGTCCAACTTCATGAAACCTTGGATATATGTATAATGGTTCATATGAACGACGATGGTGGGTATTCCATCGGGGGCTCAAGGCTATAGTTCCTCATGCAATAAATTAAGTAAAGTACTTTTAAGTTCCTTTCATATGTTGAGACAAAGATGTGAGCGCGTTTATATTTTTTAAACAAAGCATCGCATATGTGGTTCATGCCATGACACTCACAACTATGCATATGTTTTGATTTGTTTTATTTCCATTATGCCATGAGATATATGTTAGATGTTTGTGATATACATGCTATGAGTGTTTCCCTACTGAGCTTGGATGAAGCTCATTCCTCAACTAAATGTCACAGGTACAGGTGAAGGTGTAGGAGCTGAGAATTCTAAGCAGGAGGATCTTGATTATTCTCCTGGAGAGGAATTAGAAGAAATTTTCCTCGAGGGTTGTTTTTGTGTGCTAGGCCTAGTATGTCTGGCCTTAAGGCTTTGGTTAATGTAAGGGATATGTATCAAATTGAATGATGATGGTAATTCTTTTTGGTGAACCATGTTTCAGTAAGGAAGAGTCCTTACTGGTGGTTCTTGTCGGTTCTCTTTCCATAGGTATTCATATGGAATTAGAACCGTTATTTTGAGTTTTGTGGGATAGTACTAGTTCCCATACTTTATTTATGTTGGTTAGTTAGTTATGGTTCTACCTTGTTCCGTTGTGTAATGATATACCATGTGTTTCGTTCGGGGTTTGGCCCTAGCATCAACCCGCTGATGGCGCGGGCTTCAGGGTACCGAAATCTGGGCTGTCACAGTTTAATTTGATCCAAATCTGATACAAAATTCACCTGCACTCCAAAGTTTACTTCATATTAAAAGACTGATGGCAAGTTGGCATTTGTTTGTTGACAATTTTATTTTATCTTGGCAAAAGCATCAAAGAGACAAAGACTAATAGCTCTCATCTAATATGGTTGACATAATATGAAACAAATGCATCTCTATAAGTATGATATCCTAATTTGAGAACTTCTCTTGGCAAATAGTGTTAATGTCTTTGCCTTCTGCTGCTTTCATCCTGTTATCCATGAAGACTGCTGCTTGCCCATTCCAAGCATCCACATAAACATTACTGTTATTTTATGTACTTATTTAAGGACTGTGATTACTGGCCAATGTGATCTTTGTTTATTTATAGCTCCATCAGTGCAATTGATGTTCAGCTCTCATGTGAATGAAGGCAACGCAGAACAGTTTAGGGCGCACATTTTGCAAGCATTTGAATTTGTTCTTGGTTCTTCGGTAACAATTGAAATCAAGTATGACCCCAGGAAAGATAAGAGAGTTGAGGCCCAAGTTCCACTTGTCTTGTCAGGTTCAAAGAAAACAAGATCTGAAAATCATAAAAAGCTTTCAAAAGATAGACTTATCAAAGGAGTTGGTTCTACTCATTCTAGGCAGCCACTCTCTGATCCCCTAGAAATGCGGAAGAGTGAAATTGTTGAAATAGTAGCTTCTCCTACAAAAAAATTGCACAGCTTGAGGAGAAAGGTTTGGAAAGTGTTTGGGTAGAAGAAGCAGAATCTTCTCATCACCAATCTACCTTAGGTGCTACCTCAGAAAGAGGAAAAACTGGAGAACAACCTCAGCGACAAAGCTTGTCACTTAGTGAGAAGCAAAGTATCTCTTGCACATGTAATTCAGCAGGCAGAAGAATGTACACAACAAAATGGATGATCTAGTTTGAGTTATGTGCTGTCAACTCAAATGATTATTTTGTTTTGTCTAATCTTAGAGGAACAGGGCTCTATCCCTATAGGCAGAGCCCTACTGCAAATGAATGCCACTATTGGATCACAATCCAACGGTGCAGTTTAGTTTTGCACACCCATTTAGGGAAGAGGGAGGCTCAAACCTGAAACCTGCCCATCTTTCAATTATTGACACTAATGCATATGAATTTTGATTGGTTCATTTGTATTTGTGGAAGTTCGCGTGAGCATAATTGGAGCACAATAGATTGCAGTTGCCCAAGCCTCGATCAATAAATACTTTTACTAATACTTTTATAATATAAATTCTATACATATATATTAAAAAGAGGGTTGTTTTTTAAAGGCCTAAAGTATATTGGGACTTGTTGATTAGGACTTGGTGTTTTCATTTCATTAATAGGTTTTGGCAACGGCATCAGTTCGGTCAAATAGGGTCTAACTGAGTTTGGCCAGTCTGGTTTAAGAAGAGATTTATTAATACTTACTATGTAAGCTTCAAGCATGTATATTAAAAATAGTATTGTTTTAAAGAAATCCAATATATTGAGACTTGTTGGTTAGGACTGTGTTTTCATTTAATAAACAGGTTTTGAGTTTGAATCCCCTCTCATGTATATTTTTGAAAAAATAAGAGTAAATGAAGCGGATTGGTTCATATTGAATCAGCGAGACTGTCAGTTTAATCAAAAACCGTTCTGGTCCACCAGTTCAATAATGAAGGATCTGATGACATATAGATTTAGTACTTACCTAGTCCATTGTACCAGGGTGCCTATACTCTTTCTCTCTCTCTACAAGTTTTTTAGAAAACATTAACTGAATTTTTTTAAATAACAAATTTAATTTGTGTTTTAATTTCCAAGTGAATAATACGCATTTTAAAAGCAGTTTTTTTTTGTAACTATGCGGTTATATGGTGATGAGGTCCTTTTGATTTGGTTATTAAATTTTGTGTCCCTTAATTTAATTGATGCTTATTAAATTTTGGAAATTAACTATATGTTATTGTAATACCCATCATTCAAAGATCCAACTTTGCAGAACCTTGAGCTAAATTTCCATTCATGGTGTTCGTAATAGGGATTGGCCTGCTAAAAAGTTGAAGGAAGTGAAAGTTACTGATGCTTTGAAGCATCCTAACTGGAATATGGGGAAGAAAATCATAGTGGACTCTGCGACCCTTTTCAACAAGGCACGCTACTTTTTCATGGGAACCTTCTAAGATGTAGCTTAGTACTGTGTCATATTATTCATCTTTTTATGTTGTTTGGTTTGGTTAACAGGGTCTAGAAGTTATTAAATCTCACTATCTTTTTGGCCTAGAATATGATGATATCAATATAGTGATTCATCCACGGTCAATCATACAGTCAATGATCGAGACACAGGTATGGATATCTTTAGATTTTTATGTCCAAAATTTATGCCTAAGCTATATAAATTGGAAGAACATTTGACTGCTTCCCTCTTTTTTTGGTTAGGTAAGTTGGAACTGAGTCTATGACCTCAAGGTTGTGTCATCGTCCATCTTGCAGTTGAGCTACATGCCCAATGATCCACAGCTACAATGAATTGCATGAGCATTGAGACATGATCTCAACCACGCGCTAATGGTTGACACCAAAATTTCTACATTTACTCAATACATTTTATTAATAATCCAATTAGTACAAAAATTTCATTAATGCTAATGAATTTACAGCCGATCCCAATGGGGACTATGCTTGTAAGATGTCAAAGTAACTACTTGTTTATCGTTTGTATGTGTTCTTTGCATGGTTTAAAAACCCAAAAACTCGATTCGACTCGAAAGTCAGTTGGGTCGAGTTAACTTAAAGACTCGAGTAAAATCAACTCGTTCTAACTCCGTAATTTAGTAAATACATTTAAATAATAATAATAAATAATTTTAAAAAATATAATTATTTTATTTAATTAATTTTTTTTTAATTAAAAAATGCCTACGTAGGTGGGGAAATTTTTTTTAAAATAATATATATATATATATATATATATATATATATATATATATATATATATATATATATATATATATATATATTATTTTTTTTTAAATTGAAAACACCAAAAAAAAATTTATTTTTTTTTTTTCAAATTAAAAACACCTACACCGACAGCTACAACCGTCGGTGTAGGACCCTCTTACCCTATGCCGACGGTTGGGGAACTCTACGCCGACGGCTGGCAGCTGTCGGGGTAGGTCCCTTTTTTTGTAGTGTGATCATATACCATTGATGGACTCAACGTGTGGGTAACCCACAACATTAAAGTGATAGATCATAAGTTGAAAGGCCATGGGCATAAACATCAAAAAAATTGAGAGGTATTAACTATCCGATCTATGAACTCTAATACCAACCATTGTTTATAGTTTTAATGGCTAATATTCAAACTCGCCAATCGAATGGTTCACATTTACTTATACTCTAATACCAACCGTTGTTTATAGTTTTAATGGCTGAAATTTAAACTCGCTAATCGAATGGTTCACATCTATTTATGGACATGATTCTTTGGCTAAAACATTTTCTAATGATGGATTCTCTTTCGAACCATTTAGATTGATCATAAAATAGTGCCACATGGTATATTAAGGTTGCGTACAGCATAGCACTCTGCTAGACCCTGCCATAGCATATCGAGTTCACCTGCTTTAGCAAGTTAAGCAGGTTCTCATCCTCTTTGCTAACATCTTGTGGCCTGCTTTAGCAGGTACCCCTTCTCCTTGATAAGTACTCCCTGCATAATAAGATTTTATGCAAGATATACCTTTTCAGCAATTCTACCCTCCTCTCTGTCAGAACATATTTTATTGCTCTGATAGGGAGTTAGTAGAGAGCAGGGAGGTTACTGCTGAAGCAAGTAAATCCTCCTTTACAGGGAGTTACAAAAGAGAATGAGAATCAACTAAAACAAGTAAACTCTACTGTGAGTGGGGCTAGCAAAGAGTAATATCATACACAGCCTAACCACACTTCAATGATGTGGTATAAAAGATTCTAATTTAGTGATAATAGAGGGTTTAAACACCAAATGGTGTTGAAAGACATTGTATGCCTTGTTTCAACTCCTGAAATGGCCGGGGCAACCCAACGTTCGGCTGCTCTTCCTTATTCTTCATCCTCTTTGTTGGCCCGGAGTGCTTGCATCAACCCTTGCGTCGTCTGAGTTGAAATAAAGATATATATATATATATATATATATATATATATTACAAAGAGAAAATTCTCTTAGAATGCTTGATTATGCACCCCTTCACAAGAAGCTAGCGATAATTAAACTTGAATATCGAAATTTTGATGTGTGCAATATTGCCTTGTATCGAGACACTTTTACTTTTAAGTTTTCTGACACTGGTTGATTCAGGCTTGATTCATAAGTTGAGAACCGGTGAATTAAATAGTTATTACATTGACTATTGAAGATATATGAGACACCTTAACCGTCTCCTTGAAAAATTAGAGGAGTAGTTTTATGATAGTAATAAATGAATAATATACTCGATCCATTTTGTGATTAAGGCCTAGAATAATGTACATTAAAATTTAACTTCTTGTTAACTATATTTTATTTAGATCGGCTTTGTTTCGTGCTAAGAGTCAAAACTTACGGTCTCTTCTTTAGCCTGGAGATTGAAGAGCTCATGCGACCAAGTTGAATTAGATTTTGTAGAATTTGAACCTTTAGAGAACGGCTCAAAATCTAGAGTGGTTTTAGAAAAGTCGATCATTATTTCAGCCACGGATGTGTACCAATTGGTCATATGTTTATTATGCATGGTACACATCCCCTTAGTGACCGTAATCATGGGGTACTATGGTGCACAATAACAACAGATGCGTACCACGTTGACTCAACATATGACCATTTGATACGTGAGTTTATGATCTCAATAACTAATGTGTGCAAGATTAGGACCAAAAAATACCTCTACCATTTTATTCACGGCAGTCAACAGTGTAAGCGGTGGAACCATCAGTTTAGCGACAAGAATCTTTCGTTTGCTAAGATAGATACTCTTTATTTAATAAACTCAAGCAGAAGATTATGCTCACAATTGTACTTTTTTCCAATGCTAACTATCATAAGGGATTGACCCCTTTTTCACATGAGTTAGAATGAGAGCAATGCTTTATTCCACCTCCGTAACCCAAAAAACCTTTACTAAAAACAATGAGGGGAGAAACAGGACTTACAAAGCCGACCCCTAATAGATGAGATAAGGCCATAATAATGATGAATAATCTAAGAAAACTTGATCGTTATCTTGAGTTTTAACTGTTTATTTCTACAAATTTTATTTTTTGTGCTGCTTGACTATGTTTTATCTATTTTATGAATTATTTTGTATTTTTTGTGCTGATTGACTATGTTTTGTTCCGTTCCATGCTTGAGGTTTTCCTTCTTAATCTTCAACCATGTTGTACATCCCTGATGATGAAAGACCTTTGATTTATTTTGTTGTGCTATGGACTTCTGAATTACAATTTGATGCAGGTTTCTTTATTTTCAAATGCCATCGCAATTCAGGGATGTGCTATCCCTTCCCTTTTTGTTAACAGATTAAACTTATTTATTTATTATTTCAGTATCCAAAGCAGATATGGAAAAATTGCGTCAAGCTCTAAAGACATTGTCTGAAGCGGAATAAAAATTGAGAATGTCAAATGACAAATTGACATGGCTAACAGCTGCACTACTTCAACTTGCTCCAGATCAGCAGTACACTTTGCCAACTTCTTCTGCAGACACTAGTTTTAACCACAATCCTGTCGTTCTAAATAGCGTCAATGAGACAGATGTACCGAGGAAATATAATGGTGAGCAGTCTGAGATTCCTAAGAATGGAAGACACTTTTCAGCAAGTATTGTACCAAAAAATTTAATGATACGTACTTCCAAAGGTGTTAATTTTGATAATTGTAACTTAATCAACAATTATGTAGGTGGAAAGAAACATGTTGGTGCATCTCATTCACAAACTTCTGCCTTATCTAGTGACATAACTAAAACAAGTGGGGGGAAAATTACAGCCAAAGGGCGTAATGAAGTTGAAGAAATTTGGTTGGATGTACTTGAAAAGATTCAGTCAAATACTGTACAGCAATTTATGCGTCAAGAAGGAAAGCTGATTTCTATCCTTTTTGGTGCAGGTACAATCTTAAACTAATGTATCATTGTTGATTCTCTCTTGATTTTATGTATTATGAAGGGTATCGTAAAATTCAGTGTTAGATTTTATATGGATTCTGTTATCATTACCATTTCCATGTATGTGCAAAGACTCTAGTCTATATTTGTTCTCTTGAGAAGGTCATCATCATCAATGGCTTGTCCCATCTATTTGGGGAGTACCCTTGAGAGGTATTTAAAACCTCTTTTCTCTTATTCACAATGACATCATTGTTCCTCATTCATTGGGTTTTATTGCCTGAGCTTATTAACAAAAGCTCACATAGCCCTCTTCCCTTGCACCTTTCATAGTCAACCTGCTAAAAAATTTTCCCTGTGCAAAACATGGGAAAAATCGAGAAGAGAACCAGGAGATCTATGAAAAGGGGGAGGCAAGGAAGTATTAGACATTAAAAAGAGAAGACAACCCGCTCTTGGACTTTAGACTGTGCGCAGCACGTGCTCAATCTAGAAATCGTGGATAATGATTTTGATGAACTGATGACCTTACTCCTTGATTGATTCCATTGGCAGATTGACTCGTGGATTATAGAAATAATCCTAGACCAAAAAAGCGTAAAGAAAAACATATGCGGGCTAATTTACTTAGTGGTATGTTTAATTTGATCCAAATCTAATACAAAATTCACCTGCACTCCAAAGTTTACTTCATATTAAAAGACTGTTGGCAAGTTGGCATTTGTTTGTTGACAATTTTATTTTATCTTGGCAAAAGCATCAAAGAGACGGAGACTAATATCTCTCATCTAATATAGTTGACATAATATGAAACAGATGCATTTCTAGAAGTATGATATCCTAATCTGAGAACTTCTCTTGGCAGATAGTGTTAATGCCTTTGCCTTCTGCTGCTTTCATCATGTTATCCATAAAGACTGATGCTGAGTATGATAAGAAAGTGTAGTGTGATAAGAACTAACTTTTCAGCCTGAGTCATGGTGAGGTCTTTTTCTCAGACACGTGAAACTCGAAATGTAGGTGTCCATATACGGATGTAACTCATCTATATTGTTATGAGATGTCACACGAAGTACATCCAGATTACTACGGACCTCGTCCCTTGAAAAGCATGATTAATGAAACTTATCGCACTGTGATCAATTTTTAATTAAAACTGAGAAATATAAAATATGAATATGTTAAGAGCTTTTATTTAGAATGAAGGTTAATCGTAGACCTGAACAACCTCTGAAATTTGAGTGATGAAATCTGATTGAATTTAAATCATTGAAGACTTTGACCTGAAATTTTAAAATTTGATTAGAAATTGAAAGGTGAATCATTAGTCGTAGAATGATTGGATTCAAAATTTCATAAACGAGATAGAATTATTTTTGAGTCATTAAATTAAGTACATTGAATCCCGTATCTTAGTGTGAATGAGAATATTGAGAACCTATCTGAACATTTGACTGTGAGTGGACATTGGCAAGTGGACCGATACGCACGATTATCCGTACTCAATGTACAGTACATAGCATATATAGTGGGCAATACGATGGTGGTTCGTACGCATCACATAGCATACATAGTGGTCCGATACGGTGGCGGTCCGTACGTATTGCATAGCATACATAAGTGAACACAGTGAGTGAAGTGAATACTGAGTGAGCAATGTGAACACAATAAGTAAAGTGAACATAGTGAGCGAAATGAACACAGTGAGTGAAGTGAATACTGGATGAGTGATGTGAACACAGTGAGTGAAGTGAATACTGGGTGAGTGATGTGAACACAATGAATAAAACAAACACGAAAATATGTGAATTGAGTATGGTGACTAAGAAAATACAAGCTTTTGTTTCTATTATCGAATGTCTGCTCTGTTATTACTTTTATTTTGCCATCAAATGTCTGATCTGTTAAATCTTTAAATTTCTTCTTTTAAATATTTGATCTGCTTCTGCTTTGAATTCTATCATCGATTCTATGTATTGATATGATAAGATGTAACTGCTATTGATATTTTTCTACTGAGCTTAGATGTTAGCTAACCCCGACTATACGTCACAGGTATAGCTTCAGATCAGGACCCTGGACTTGAGGAGAATCCGAAGTTGCCTACTCGAAGGAGAAGCTCAATTAGTTCTGGCTCTGTGACTTCTGAGTTTGTGCTTGGTACATTACATATATTCAGTCTTTATACATGTTGTGTACCACTGTTTTAGATGATGGTTGACCATCATCTGTAATTTATTTTAATTCTTCCGATCTTGTGTCTGCATTAGTTTAGTTTTGTCAATTATATTATAATTGCTCATGTTTCCTCAATATGTGTGAATATAACAATTAAATTTTGTATCAGATTGTGTTCTGCGATCTAACGGTTTGAATTTTCTCTTTTGATTTTGATTATATATATATATATATATATATATATATATATATATATATATATATATATATATATATATCGAAAATTGTGTTGAAAAAATTTGAGTTGTCACATCAACAACCGAGGACTTAAATTCCTTCCCAAGACAGCCCACAGGCATTTTTTTTTTCTAATTTGGGAGCCACCTGGCAGCCCAAATGGATGTCATAGGTTTCAAACTCATTGTAGGGCGCAAGGTTCAAATCAGGTGGAGTTCATGTGGCATCCATCCGAGGGAGATTGGGTTCTACGACAAATTGCCTACAGATGATTAGGGGCCACCCAAAAAATTTGGCCACACATATTCTATTCAAAATATCATCAAATGGGAGAAAATTCAATGCACCAAGATGTGTAGGCGCTACCCAAACTTTGACCACCAAAAAAACTTTTTTTGTTTAATTCTTTATTGATCACATGCTACGTAGCCATGACCAAAAAACGGGTGTTGTTTTGAAATCACCTATCACGTGGCATGTGATCTGTGGTTTGAAGCCACACCTCTAGTATGAGTTCAAACACATAACCCCATTTGTCATATATATATATATATATATATATATATATATATATATATATATATATATAGAGAGAGAGAGAGAGAGAGAGAGAGTTGAAAAAGTATTTCACGTAAAGTACCCTCACCGTACTCCAACATCGACATGAAGCTCCGCGTGGCAATCAAAGTATATTTTGAATGCCTGTGGAGCAAGGTCCGTTGTTTAGATCACTTCTGCAAAAAGAAAAATCTAAACATCTCCACCATGTGTATTTTGGGTCATAACATTTAGATCTTTGACTCACAATCAAAATTTGACTTTTAATTTTAAAACTCAGTTTTAAAATACAACATCTAGGGCCAAAGAATCCTATATGTTTGGATGGACATGGATCAATAAGTAGGATATATCATAATATAAAAGAAATACAACACTAGAACCAATCAGTGGTATGCGAGATGCAGAGTAGCTGCCTCTCAGAGTGGAGGTGATTATAACTCCGTGTATTATTACAGTGGTATACTAAAAAAGACACTCAGTATACACCAGCTACAGAGCACAAATCAAGTTTACATTATAACTCCATGTATTATTACCCAAGTCAAGGATGCACTCATTACCAATCATTCTATCCCCGGGAAGTTAATAAATCCATTACCCTTGGATATAAATCAAAACAATGGAATTATAAATTCCACCCTTTCTGAAACAAACAATGCTTCCAAGTAAATAACATGTCATAGGCAACATTCAGTCATGATCTCAGTTACATAGTTCCTGATTCGATTTCGGGTTTGCTAACCCGTTTCGCTAGGGGTACAACGAGAACTTTTTTATTTTTCAGATTTTGTTTTTAATAAGCTACATAGAATCCAAAACATAAAATTCGAAGTCACATTTTAATCATACAAACATCTCAAATGAAGTCGTGGGTTCGAGTCTCCTTTGTGTTTTTTACTTTTGAACAAAATATCTCTTTCAGATAATGGACATGACCAATTCACCCGAAATGATTCCCACGAACCACATCGAAATTCTATGGGCAATTGAGCGATTTAAGTATCATAGGTCATAAAGTAATTAAAAGGACCCAAAACCCTGAATACTTGAATCATCAGATCTCGTCTCAACAGACTTGCCTAAAGTTTCTTTGTTTCTTCAATCAAATCTGCCATGTTCCTATCCATCAATGGCATCCATAAGATTCTAAAATTTCAAAATTTCGGTCAGCATAGCTTTCAAGATCAAAACTCATTACATAATAACAGTCAGCTCAGCGGAATTTTTCATAAATAAATTGGATAGTATATAGCCAAAAATATTTAAATAAAAATATTAAGGCATTCGACTGAAACAACAAATTGTCCATCACTGTACAGAAAAAGGGAAAAAAAAGACTTGGGATCCAATCCTATCCATTCAAACCGTATTCTCTGTTGGAAAAGTGATCTTCGGGATAATAAACAGCAGTGACAACATTACCTCCGAATTTCCTCCCCTGGAGTGCAGCCTTTGCCCGGGATGATCCTGTAGTATCCGTATACTCCAAAAAAACCTGGAGGAGATTTGTAAATTTAACACCAACAGCATTCACTCGCACTCGAATGGTTGCTCACGGTTTGGAAGATTATGACAAATTTCAGAAGGAAATTCCAGGGAGTACAATATATATATATATATATATATATATATATATATATATATATATATATATATATATATATATATATATATATATTGTTAATTTTGGCAAAATTTCGCCGAAAGTTTCATCGACCCCTATTTCGCTGAATTTCGGAAAAAATTGTCACAATGACTTGGAAAGCTTTATGTAAATGGAGGTTTGAGTCCTTTGCAAGATTATAATTGTGCTATTTACAATTTCTGCATCATAATTTGACCCATATGGAATCAAGGCATATGCTGGTGCAAAATTGTTAGGAAGTTCTAGTCAGGTAGGGTACAGCTGGAAGAATCGTGGATGCCGAGATGCACATAATCACAATTTATGTTTCATTTAGAGTAAAATATGTTGTCATATATCATCCAAATAATATGGCCTTAATATGATCGAGTTTCAGATTGGGAGGCTAGCTAGGTTCACTCAGACATCCTATGCATAGTCATCAAATTCTCCGAATTTTTCAAGATATTTGCGAATTTGAGTTCGGCAAATTATTCCTGCAGTATTCACGAATTTTTAAAAAATTCGGATGTTGTTAAAATTCAAGAATAATTCACAAATAATTTGTGATTTTTTTCAATAAATCGTGATTTTTTATAATTTGAAATTTTCTTACACTTTCTAATCTTTTTTATTTTTTCACTCTGATTTTCCCCGAAATTACCGAATTTTGCCGGATTCTTTTCAATTTTAACCTTGCCGAACTATGGTCGAATCCTGACTTGGTGACAATGACCCTATGTTCATGTTTGACACTGACTGAAGGTGTTTTTGTCGGCTAGCTTTTATTTACTAGCATTTATTTTGAGTGTTTTTCATAAAAATGGATAAGATAGGGCATGGATGATGGTGAAAGTACCTTTCCAACTCCTGGCACGTGCTCCCCAGTTGGATTTGGGCGAGGGATAACAACATTCATTAATGACCCTGGTCAAACCAACAAATTGCCTCATCAGAAATTATAGTTCTTGAAAAGCATATGAACAAATATTAAATATTATTATTTCCCCTTGGTGAATCACAGGTACGGATAAATACATTTCATCTCTATAATTCTGACACATTATTTTTTGTGCCAGTAAATGAGCAATTTCCTTGATAACAAAAATAAAATAAGAGAATAAAGTACACAGGGGATCACAAGGTAGGTGCAACAAAAAGTACAACTAGCTCAAAACAGCATCTGTGAGGTTAAGGGTACCTTTATTAGCGCCCACGGCATCTTGTTGGGCACCTAAGCCAAAAATCATTGATTTCTTTAAATCAGACGATGGAGAGATTGTTTTGCTCCGATCTGCCAAAATCATTGATTTCTTTAAATCAGACGATGGAGAGATTGTTTTGCTCCGATCTGCCACACAAGGGATATTGAGGCCATGAACAAACCATCACAGTTTTTTATTCTAAATGGCACAGATCCCAAAAAAGTGGCCCTATTAGTCACATTTGAGCGTGATGTGTGTCATGTGATAACTTTATGATGGTTTGTTCATGGCTTCAAAATCCCTCGTGTGGAAGATTGGAGCGAAACACAATCTCCATCATTTGATTTAAAGTAATCAATGATTTTTGGCATAGGTGCCCAGCATGATTCCGTGGGTGCTAATAAAGGTTCGCAAGGGTAAAACGGTCCTCCCATAGTCCCATCCATAGCACGTATTCTTATTGGCACCCTTCTTTGACGAAGGAGTAGGGTTGCCAACAACCGGACCTGAAATGGCCCAATTTTTTGTGTATAAAAAGCCTACAACCTAATCCAGACCTTTTATTAATCAGGCCTGCTTCACCAAGCCTGTGAAGAGCCTGAACGGCAAATACAGGTTGGGCCTAATGGGAGTCTGGCTGAAGCCTAGATCTAATGCAACTATTTTTGGGTGCAAACTGGGATTCTTTATTAAATGGACCACCATCGACACGAGGCCAAAACCTTTAACCCAGACCCAGCTACTGGGGGACCTGGTTCATGGGTGGCCAAACCCATTGACAACCTTACGAAGAAGCCCACCTCCAGTTAGCTTCACAAATATTTGAGAAATGTCACGTGATGGAGGATATAAATAAAACAGTAACTCATCTTTCCCACTAATTCTCAAAAGCATTTATAAATAAAATAAACAATAAAATTACCACCTACTAAGAATGTGAAATTCACATACCGAACTTTCCACCTTCTTCTCTCATGTCCTCCAATATTTCTTCATACTCATCATCATCCCTCAGCTCATCAGGATTTATCACCTTATAATATAAGCAAGGATGAAATTGAGGTGGCATATAAAAAATTATATAAAATGATCAGTACAATATCAAGGTTGAGCTCGATATAAATCAAATAATGAAATCTAAGGTTGTCAATAGGGCCGGGCTAGCCCGTCAGTCAGCCCGGCCCTAACATCTTAGAGCTAGGGCTTAAAAATGAGGTAAAAGGGCAAGGCTAGAGCCTTGAAACCAAAAGCCCATTGTCCGTCGGGCCGGGTAAAGGCTTGGCATGTTAAAGGCCTTAAGCCCGGCCTGGCCCATCAATCTCTCTCTCTCTCTCTATATATATATATATATATACACTAAATATATTAATATAAGTATATAAAATATATTATACTATTTAATATTTACAATCAAATTACTAAAATAGTCAATATTACCGTAAGATTTATCAAGCGGATAATTGTAACGCTATTTTTATAATTTAAATATTTATAAAGAGAGATCTTAAGATTTTTTTTTTCTCGTTCGAAATATTTATCTTTATCCTTAATTGAAAAAAAAAATACAATGAAGAAAATTTTATAAGTTTTAAAAAATAGCCATAACAAATAAAGCCCGACCCGAGCCCACTCCAACCCCACTAAGTTAAGGCTAGGGCTAGGGTTGGGCATATCAAAGCCTGCCTAAGTTAGGGCCGGGCTAGGGCCTCGGCTTGGCCACTAGAGGCCGGGCCTGAATTTTGGGAGGCCCGGCCCCAGCACGGCCCGTTGACAGCCCTAATGAAATCCATAAGATCTAACATCTGGTTTTTCATGCACAAAGTGGTTGCTCTCTAGACTCAAACCCGCGTCTTCAAGCTTGACATCCCAAGCCTTATACCATTGCACCAAGCAATGGCCCCTAGGCATTTCCATTGATTTGTTAACTCTAAAATTAAATTAAGACAGATGAAAATTTACCATTTCTAGCATGCTGCAACTATTCATAGTCACCAAGTTGGGTTCGGCAATAACTCAGCTAGATTAAAATCCGGCAAGTTCGGGGAAATATTCGGAGGAAAATTCAGAGAGAAAAAATAAAATAATAATAATAATAAGATTTGAAAGTATAAAAAATATTAAAAACCACAATTTATTGAAAAATTCGGGAATTATACACGAAATACTAGACTTATTAAAAACACACTGATTTTTAACAAAAACTGCGAACAATTCGGGATTAATTCGCAGAACCTTAATTCGTGAATTATTCGCGAATTTTGTGACTATGCTACTATTAACATCTAATCAAATTCTAGTGCATTGTCACAATATCTAAAAGAGAACATTTGTTATCCCATATTGAGGCCGTACTGTTTGGGTTACTTTATGGGGGGAAAATTTGGGTTACTTTATGGGGGAAAAGCTTTGAGGATTACTTTATGGGGGAAAATTTTGAGGATTGTTGATTTGGGAAGTTTCAGATATAAGGGGTGCAGGCGCACTAAAGAGGTTCAAAAGAGTTGGACACCAAAAAAGTATCCCTAATATTTAATAATAAAACTAACACCTAGTGTTATGTAGGGATGAGAGTTAAAACCGAAACACGAAACCGAGCCTTCCGAACCGGCCTGAACAGAACCAAACCGACTGAAAACCGACACTGAACCAAAACGGTTCGGTTTTGGTAACTGAAATCTGAAAACCGACCAAAAACGGGAAAAAAAGAAACCTTTTCTTCAAAAAAGAATATATATATATATATATGAAGAAAAACCGAAAACCGAGCAGACCAAAATAGAAATGGGATCCGTTCAGGTTCAGTTTAGGGGGTGGGAAGGTTGGTTAACCGAACTCGAAACATTTATGTTCGGGTTGGGTATAGCAAGAACCGACCGGAAAACCGAAGTTTCGGTTAACCTAAGTTACACCCCTAGACTGTTATGCCATTGTATGCAAGTATCTAAAGTCATTACGCATGTATAACCTTCACTATGCTGGATTATACCTAAACTGACTACTTATTCCAGTCCTTAGTTCGGGAGCGGCGACGCGACAATTTTTAAAAATATAGGAAGCTGGAGTGCATATATATATATATATATATATATATATATATATATATATATATATATATATATATAATTTTCTTTCAAAAAATTCAAAATGTTCAATTAAGCTCTTAATTTATATCCACATTTTTAAGTAGATGAGAGCCCTATAAGCATAAGAAAACTTCCAAAATTCAAACTTTAATATTTTATTAGATGAAAAAAAAAATTAAACATTTTGAAATAGGTAGGGATGCGTATTATGCAAGTGTAGGTTTTGATTAGGTGCATTTTTAGATAGACATGTCAATATTTTTAACGATTGATATTAAAGTGTATCGATTGATTGGCTCTGCTTCTTTGACGGCCGCAATTTTTTGGTTGTGACATGTACTATTGATGTAATGCCAAGCAGGCTGTTTGGATTAATCAAATGTACATTCCACTTGGCATAGCACATGGAGTACACCCAATCTAGACTTACAGCACATATGTACGCAAGCCTAACCATGAAAGTGACTTGAATGTTGCTAGCCTTCAATGTCTCGTCAAATGAAAGGGTACTTTTTAGAAACTTTATGAGAGTAGTTTAAAAATGGGGGAGAGAGAGGCTGGTATAGCAACTG
This sequence comes from Chloranthus sessilifolius, assembly GCA_021018995.1. NCBI lineage: Eukaryota > Viridiplantae > Streptophyta > Magnoliopsida > Chloranthales > Chloranthaceae > Chloranthus > Chloranthus sessilifolius. The sequence goes on from CM037589.1 coordinate 150,229,495, forward strand.
AACTAGGGCAACCAAATTTTCCAACCGTAAGAGCCATTGACTGCACAAAATGAGACGATAGAGATTCTTTTATCATCCAAATCTAAGATCTTGGCCCACCTATCTGACAATCCGATGTTGATTCCAAATGGAGAAAATCACCAAAATGGCCTGATAACCTTTCTTATGGTACTCCCATGATCATGGTCACTTTTTGGGATTTTGCCACGTGGAATCAACATCTGACCGTTCAGATCTATGAAAAAGAAAATGATGAAGAAACCCAAGTATGCTTTAGTTTAGGGTTATTCATATGTTCTATATATATATATATATAGGAAAAGGTGTCCCTCCTCCAACCTTCCACGTGAAGCTCTACGTGGCACCCAAAATATTGTTTCGATGCCACGTGGAGCTCGAGTGCATTGCTTAGATTATCTTTGAAAAAAAAAAAATTGAAAACTCATCTCCACCGTGTTTTTTGAACTATGAAATGTGGACCAATGAAACCCGTCAAACTTTCACTTGTGGGTTTAAAAAGTTTTTTTTCGAAATTTCTTTTTTTAATATTGATCTAAACCGTCCACCTATGCTCCACGTGGCACCCAACCAGTGTTTTGGGTGCCACGTGGAGCTCCATGTGTATCTTGGAGGGCGGTCACCGTCCTCCATTGGAGGACCTAACTGGCTCCCATATATATATATATATATATTCAATTTTTCATATCTGATTAGCAACTTTTTAAATTTATTTTCTGATGATGAAGAAAGCCCATTTCTGCTAGCATATTTTTTTTTACATATACAGTTTCATAGGTGTATAACTCAAACACCAGATACCATTCTCTCTCTTTTTATGCCAAAAGTGTTGGAACCGTGGTTCCTACTTTTAGGAACCGCGGTTCCTATGTTGGCCTGTTTCCGAAACGGGGAACCGCGGTTCCCCTAAGAACCGTAGCAGGGTTTGGGCGTTTCTTGCTACTAGGTCCCAGACAACATGGCAACACATTATTAAACGTTTTCGGCAGCGTTACCTAGGCACTTCTACTTTTGAGATTTTTTCCGTGCCGAAACTTGGTGGCGCACTTGGACACGTGCCGACACTTGGTGGCACTTGAACACATGTCGACACTTGGTGGCACTCAGTCACTCCTCAACACATACGATATTTCTAGATATGTATGAAAACACCACATAATGTCATCAAAATGTTTCTCATGTTAACATAAATAAATGAATTGTCGCTTTATAAAAAAAATTATGTAAAGTTTAGTAACTTATAAAATAAAAGCTTAGGTCCTTGAAAACAACTTCTGTAATGTAGTATGCTTTTAGTTAGGTTCATGACATACATTATATATATCTTTTCATTACCCATCTCAATTGGCTCTCGAAGATTTTCCATCAATTTTTTTCTAGATAGGTTTTATCCATGGATCAAAATATCAGAAATCCGGTACGTTTCATCCAGGTCTCTGGACAATACGTACTAGTGTATCGGCTTAGTACAATTTTTTTTCCAATTTTCACGGACGTCCGTTGTGATTCCACGGACGTCCGTTGTGAATCCACGAACATCTGTTCTTAAATTTTATTTGAAATTATTGTTTGATATGGGCAATACATTGCCCATATCGGACAATACGTATCGGTTTCGTCTGATATTTTGATCCATGGTTCTATCTTTTTTATATAAAAAAAAAAAATTTAAGGCCGTGCGCCGTGCCACTGTATTGGAATCTTTAGAAATTCGCGTGCTAAACATCTATTAAAGCTTGGCACTTGGCACCCATGCCACATGTCTAGGTAATATTGTTCCTAAACTGAATACTCATTCCAGTCAACATGGCAACACATTACAGAATGTTTTCGAAAGGTTAGGGCCGATGGATAATACCTCAGTCAAGCAGACCACCTTAGTTGGAAACTCGGGGGACAAACCAGTTACCAATCCAACTCCAGGTAAAGCCGTGCCACTAGCCTGCAAAACCATTTTCTTTTCCCCGGTACCTTATATCAGTTAAATGGTTTGGAGAAAATATGAGTACAAAGAAAACCCACAAGACACCATGGGCCGATGGTCTTACCTGCATAGCTATATGTTGTTGCGCCTGCGCTAAAATGATCTCCTGGTCTGGTTTTGCCTGCCCAGTGCTGTAAAATAAAAGTCAACAAAGTCAGAAGATCCTATCACAAAAATCAAAGAAAGGGTAATATATAATTTGGGAAAGTTAATATACATTTGAGAGGCGGATTAATGGGGTGTCACCAATATTAATAGATTATTTAGGTTATGAAAGACCTTCTAACTCAATAATCGTGTCAAAAGCTGGCATCCACAGATATCAGGGTCCCTAAAAATCTGTGAACAAAATCTTTTGACAGAATTTGACAAGTAATAAGGTTGTCCATTACCTTGATAATCTATTGCTGTCAGTGAGATGAGTAAATCCCTTGAGAGTATTATAGTCGTAACTTTTATATTTGCATTCTATATGAATATTCAATGAATTAAGTACATTTTTCTGTGAGTAGATATTTAATAATGTTATACAGGGATTGATATAATAGCAATACTTATAATTTATATAATACGGGATATTAATATGCCGATCTTAGAACTATTTTGTGCTTATGTAATAAGCATATAGGTATGGGGTAAATTGTTGCATATTTGCATCTAAACAAAGGTGCCTCCTTTTTGCTTATTGAAGTTGAATCCTCGATACAGCATTGAAAAGTTTCCAGCTTTGCATAAAATGGAAATATTTTCAGATTTCGTCCGCATTTACGATACTAGTAAAAATACGAGTGCATTGCACACGTTGATCTACAAAGTTCAAAAAAAAATTGAATAGCTTTTTATGATACTTGGAGACATCAAAATTTGAACACATATTCTTCTGATAATCATTAATCTATAACTTATGGACAGCCAAATTAGTCAAAGGGCTTATATTCAAAGTGCGTTTACTATGTTTTACGTATACTCATCTAAATTAAAATTTAGACAAATTTAGTGAAGATGTCTAAATAAAAAAAATAGTGTGTATTATAAACGATAGAAAGTAAAAAATAAATAAATAAATAATAATAATAATAATTTGAATCATATTTCTCCGAAGAGCTCCTTCAAAATGACATCCTAACATTTCTTAAACATTACCTGTTTCAAAGGGAAAGTTCAGGAAAAAAAAGGTGAAATTTCGGAAAACAATAAAGGGAAATTATTAAAAACTGATATATATATATATATATATATATATATATATATATATATATTAAAATTATAAAGTCTGTAAAAAGGAAAAGGGGGGAGGGGTGGGGGAGAGGAAAAAATTTTGATTTTTATATGCAAAAAATTTTTTTTTCAGAGAAGTCTCGACTTTTCAAAAAATTGAGATCTATTTAAGATATGATCGGCAACTGTAAATATCATGATTAAAACGCTACTTTTTCAAAAAGTCGGTAAATTTGGTCACATTGACCTATATGTTATATAATCGCCCAAACTCAGTATCTAACATGAACAAATCCAATCATAAATAAGTTTCTATCAAGGGATATGTGCAGTAGTTGAAGCTCAATTTGAAAATAGGATTAATGGGAGATTGGCTTCACTGCTGGTATTTATGAAGTCAAAAACTATTCAAAACATCCTATGGTAGAAACATGTATATTTATATATTTTCCAAGGAAAAGACAACTAAAATATCTATGACCCAATTTCTTAATTGGCACATAAAGTTGACCCTTTGGGGAGCATGAATCATCTGAATATCAGGTTGACCCGATATTTTATATATAAATATAAAAGGATTGTGGGTTAGGTCAGTACGGGATGGTGTTTTAGGTTGGGTTGAGCATAGACCCTTGACAAGTTGGAGATCAGGGTACTCATCAGGGTGGGCGGGACAGACATACAGCCTTGGCCAGTGGAGCAGCACAAATTTTGGTTTGACCAAACTTAACCCATTGACATGCCCTCCCCACGAGGCTTTTTCAGAGATGAACCCGACAAATCGCACCTTTACATGATATTTACCATCTTTGGTCAATAATTCCATGCCAGTGGATGGTTAAAGCATGTCAAATTTAACAAATAAAAATGCTCTAATCAGAGAGTTTGTGTCAATTCATGAGGATGAAGAGTTGATATAGGTGCCTGATCTGTCTATCGGGGGCAGTGCTTGCTCATGTATGTCTTAAGGTACATGCCATAAATAAAGTGTAGAGTGTGAGACGGTGCATAGGTCATGCACCATCTGCAAAAAGTTGATATTAGGTTTACAACGTGAGTAATGGGCAAGTCACCATGAAGTTAATCAGAAGGTCAAATTGGTATTTCTAGTTTCTGTTGATTTCACAATCGCAGATTCTGCACATCTCCAAGGTTGACAAATATGTGCGTGAAAGATTGCTCGCACATGAACTTTGGTGCACGACCATGCATCTAATACAAACTCCTTTAACAGTTCATTTCCAGATTTTTAAATGCTCCTGATCAGACGGCCTTGGCTATCCAACATTACAAATTCTAGGTCGTCGAGTTTACATGGACATCTCAGATTGATGACTATGCACCAACAAAGGTGCAGAAGATTGAAGGCATAATTACACAACCTTAAAAAAATGGGTATAACATAAAAGTCGAACAATTTAAATGTTTTCAGTTAAGACGGTGGGGAGAATCAATCCCTTCATTGATTACGCTTAAGGTCTTGACTAATAAGCTTCACATTACTCGCCTATTCGCCTTCTAATCAATTCTCCCTAACAAAAACCCACATTTCACACAAACCTCTCTTGAGATTGATTTGAATGCATTTTGCTTAATACAATTCATCTCCTAATGAAGATCTCATCATTGAGGTAACAATCTAGTACCTGAGGATCTCTAATTGATGACCACAAGCATTATGTATGGTGACGATGACTTTGAGTAGTGGTGAGTAATCCAAACACGTCATAGAGACTCTTTATAAGGAAGCATATCATATGATGGGTTGAGATTAGTGTGAGAAGTCAAAACACATAACAGAAACTCTTAACAGGTGGGACTTATTTCCAATTAACTAATCAGATGATACTTTCATTGAAAAAGGACTATCTGACAAACCTAAAAAAGGACTCTTTTAGAAAATATAGGAGAATAGCATGAACAAGGGTATATAGGGTATGTTTTTGGCGTAATGACGCTAAACAAGGGATATTGTATTAAAATATTGTGAATTTTTTTTATTATAAAATAATAGATTTTGTTTTGTTGTGGCTAATGAAGATCCAAACATGTATTATTTAACAAAAAAATGTGTTAATAGCAGATTTTGGGTGTGCACAAACTTTTATCAATTTCGTTTTCCTTCTAGTTCCAAAATACTATTTCTTTCTAGGTGGACACCAAATTTTGCTACCCACACACTACAATTTTGCTTATGAGTGTGGGAAGAAAAAAGTGTAGAGCACTTAGCTGCCCTGAAAAATATTAGTTCAACTCCTGATGTTGGTGGAGGGAATTTGACTCATGCACTAACTCTGGTGCAAGGGTTAAGTACCCAACAGTATCTCAAATCTTAAGGCAAAGGAATTTCTTTTTATATCTTTCAGTTTGCATCAAGAATAAAAGAGTTGGATTTTAGTAACTTCCCGTGCACCAAGGCTAGTGCATGAGTAAATCTCTCTCCATCAAAATTATTAAACATCGAGATGACATTTACAAATATTTGTGGACGTATAAATCTGTGAAAGTAAATTTTTAATCGTTCACAATATTTGTAGTAAGCCCAAAAACTATTTTGGCGGAGGGAGATTCATCCAAGTAGCATCTTAGTGCACAGGTTTGGTACTTAATTGGTGTAGTATAATGCTTATAATTTTGAAACTGAAAAATCAAGGAAGCGTCTGAGAAAGAAATGCGTAATAGATACTTATTCTGGTTGAGTCCTAATACAAACTGTTCTGAAAGAGGGAGGTAAAAATTGCGAAAGAAGGTAATATAGGAGTTTATGTATTTAGCATTTTGTACACGATATTGATTTACGATGTTTGAATCATTTTAATGGCTATAAGCGAATTTATCCAAGTAGGCGTAGGAGAGTGAAAAACGAGCTTTATGATTTATGATGTGTGAGGTGAGAAAATTTTTAAAGCTTACGGATTTATACGATAAGTGTGATGTGAGAGGGAATGTTTAGGAGACACCTTGAAGAAATAAAGTAAGAAATAGGATGAGATCGGAATTTCTTTTTTCTATGGTTAGATTTATAAGTAGATTAGGAGTCGATTTGGGGGCAGATGGGTTCACTTCTAACATGGGTGTGAAAACCCAAAATTGACAGAAATACCATGGGTGTTCACTTTTAATAGTAGAGTATAGATTGGCATATCGACTCATCTTTAATTAAGGAAGCTTCACTAGAAGAACCTACGCAGAAAGTAAAACGGCCAATTTACCGGTCTTGTACGGACTAAGTGTGGCGAGCATCAATGCAAGGAGACATATTTGAATTGGATTTGGCACCTCAAAGTGAGCCCAGCTTAAAAATCTTTCCCAAATTTTGGGCAATTTTATCTGTTCTTATCTCAATTATGTTTAGTACAACAAAGCCCAAGAAAACCTGGCACGAAAAGCTATAGCAAAGCGAACAAATCAGCCAATACAACAAGGGCTCATCTCAGTTGATGCTAAGATAAAAATGACCGCATTCCAATCTCGATGACAGTCTTCCATCCACGTACTATAAAAACTCTTCCATCCTGGTGCGCACAAAGGTATTTGATTTGCAAGTCTTTCCAAAATAATTAAGAAAGAAGCACATGAAATTTGGAAATTCAGTCATTTTTGTCCTCTTAAGTCCAAATGGCCGCCGGAATATAAACGCCATAAGCCCTTTACGAGGTACTGAGCCAACCAGATGAAAAACTTCCATCCGGATACAATAAAAATCCTTACATCCTGGTACACACAAATATATTTGTTTCTTTCGAAAATAATTAAAAATGAAGCATATGAACATTGGAAAATCCTATCATTTCTGTCCTCAATGTCCAAAAGGTCACCAAGAAACGAAAACGCGTAAGTCCTTTACAAGTTATAGAGCCAACCACCTCAAAACTGAAGACATCACCCATCCATTGGAGCATGAACAAAAGATACCTAGCTTGACAGTGAAAGTTCCAACAAACATGGGAAGAGTGGGACAATGCATCAAGAAATGGTCAACTGTTTGCATGTCCCCATCACACAGCAGTAGTTAATTCAGATGAGGGCCCCTACTTTGTAAATGGTCAAACTAAAGCACCTAGGTTTCCAGGTCGACCATATCTTCTCTAAACAAAATTGAGCGACAACAACCAAGTTAGAAAATTGTAGACAGACAATCAAGAAGCTGACCACCTAATTTGGCCTCCAAACCATGCAATTTTGAACTCTTACCAGGACAAAATTGGTCTTAGAAGCTCAAGCATTCCGGTATAACAGAGCAATTTCAAATCAGCTCCAAGATTCCTATGAAGCCTTGAATTCCTCAATTAAGTCCCAGCCAAGGATCAAAATTTTGGATTTCGTTTCGGTGGAGACCGAAACCGAAATTTCGGCCGAAATCTTCAAACTCATACATTTTAAACCAAATTTTTGAGTTTTCATTTCGGTTTCAGTCACCGAAACCGAAACATTTCAGCTGAAATCTTCAGACTTCGGCCTAAATTTTTAACCATGGTCCCAGCCCCTTTTCAAAATATCTACTCATGACTGCCCTTTTATCAGATGATATAGCCCAAAAGGTAAATTAACAATAGAAAGGAATCTTGCCACTCAAAAAATTGACTAAAAAATATAACATTAATTCCTATAATCACCCTAAATTCTACCCATATAAGAATGTCTTCTCCAAAAAAAAAGGATTTAACGCCAAAATCAGAACTTCTATTGTTGCTCAGCAGCCTTAATCCCCATATATTTTGATTTTGGCCATGCCTTTGATTAACAAAAACTCTATCTATGACAAACCTCCACAACCATTTCCAAATGAAGGCCTTGGTCATCTCAGATTCTCAGTAATTTCATAACTTCAAACCCCCAAACTCTTTCAAGCAAATCATGAACTCCAACCCTAACAAACTGGAATCATCTATGCTCAACAGTATCATCTAGACAAAATTTCTTCGAAGATTTTCCAAGCGATTACTATAAACAAGCATATAATATAAATCTAACACAAATCAATCATAACAAATTTCCTCTCACTAGGAGAGGGATTTATTGAAAATGGCGAACTTTACACTTCCGGGCATCGCAATCGATTCCCCGTTAATTACATTAAAATTGAATACCTCTGATTAAAAGCTACAAAAGATAAAAAAAATAATTGCATCTCTGAAATAAACAAGATAAATCCTAATGTCTATATTAATATCTTCGTCTCCACGGAACGAAATGGACGCGCATTATGCTCTCGCCGTCAAAGACTCGGGCGGTGTGAAATAAAGGACGTCGGAGACGAGAACCCCTTCTCCGAAAGTTAGACCCATCTAATCGATAGGCATGGTCAAATATAGGCATAAGGAGTTCATGGATGAGTCTCCTAATAAATGCATGCTCACTTGTCTGGAAGACGAATTCAAACACCGAATCCATTTTCTGATGTCTGGTCATCCAAAGAATTAGCACTTTTGGTCATGGGGTATCTAATAACGGATCGGATATCATCAAATTCCTTAGGATTTGATCATAGGTTATTTTGCGATGATTTCACCATTAGATCATGTAATTATCATATAATACAACTATTTTAACGTAAAGTTAATGAATTCACCGTTGGATTTGACAAAAATAATGAAATTTGATCAATCCATGGTAAATCCACCGTTGGATCTTATTACAATCGTGTATTATGACCGTTTGACTAAATGTCAACTAGTTCAGCATTAGATTTGACCAGAATCAGAAGATTTGGTCATGTAACAAATCCACCGTTGGATATCATTATGATCTCGTATGATGATCATTTGACCAAATGTCAACGAGTCCACCGTTAGATTTAACCAAAATCACAAGATCTGGTCATGTAACAAATCCACCCTTGGATCTCGTCACAAAATTATGAGCATGGATCAAAATATCGTCCGATACCGATATGTATTGGTTTTGGACGTGAACGATATGATACATTGGGTTTTATCGCCCCCCTTAAAAAACAGTCAAATTATCGTTCAATGTATCGTTCGTATCAGACGATAATTTGAAATTATCGGTTTTGATGTTATTTTTGGTTTTTTTTTCTGAGAAAAAACCGGAATGTATCGTCCGAAACCGATACGTATTGGTTTTGGGGCTGGACGATACGTATCGGTTTTGGGGCTGGACGATACGTATCGAAAATCCGAGATTTTAATCCATGGTTATGAGCCATTGTAGATGAATATTTCAGGTATTGAAGTCCGGAATCATTCTTTGGGTTCTTGAATGCAACCCGTACGAGTATCGAATTTGTGGTTGCAGTCCGAGCATACTAAGAGTTATACGAGGGATTGTACCCACGTAGCTTAACTATTTCTAAGTACACAAGAAATTGGGTACGTGTCGTAACGCGTAATCCCAAATTGCAACCCTAAATCATACTTAGGTAAGAATTGTAACTTTTATCCTAAGCATATCACTTTAGGTAAGGGTCGTAGCTCTTATCTTAAGCGTATCAATCCGGACTTGTTCCTCTCGTAAACTCTAAATAAAAAAAAGAGGGAACGGAAAGAATCATGGAGATACCTTAAGGTCTCTTACAAGAGGATCAAAGTCGGAGAGGTTTTCGATAGGGCTCTCGTGTCAGAATATTCGGATCCACAATAATGAGAGCAGATCTGTTATTTATAGAATTATGGTAGCGGTTACGAGAAGTTATAATCATATGCTTTCGCATAAGTTTCACAAAAATTAAGGGATGTGAGGGCTACGTGGGTCTTAGCCTTCACGCGGATTGAGAAAAAATTCTTCTTCAGATATCTGGCCTACGAAAGTGGATATTTGCTTAAGCGGAGAAAATAGAGGACCCATGTTCGAAGAAGATGACCTACGCAGACACAGTTGCGTCTTCTATTTTCTCTTATCCTTTATTCACCTCTTCCGGAAGAAAAGACACATTTTGTGTCTTCTATTTTCTCTAATCATTTATTATATAATATTTGTGTGTCAAGAGATAAGATATCCATAGAACCTGCAACACAAATTTATTACATAATATTTAAAAGGGACACAAATAATGAGTGACAGATCTATATCTGTATATTTATTCAAGAAAAAGACACAAATTTTGTGTCTACCATTTCTAAAACCGGACATCGGAAGAAACACATAGTAGTATATAATACGAGAGGCTAATACCAACTCCAAGTGATAACCCTAGTACTCTTCCACCCCACTAATTTTCTTTCCACCAATTCCACAACAGGAGTTCAAAGCACCTCATATGATTTTCCTACACTTATTAGTCGCCTTTTCTCATCTAGTTGGGGTTAGCTGATTGAACGATATCTTAACCATAAAAACCAGAGACTTCTCATTAATTTTAGACCCCCGCATGGCTTTTCATCATCATCACAGCCTTATCATGTCTATCAGGGGTCCGCTCTGCTAGTCCTATATCTCCATTTGTTTCTGATCAAAGGTAAACTCGTTGTGACTTTGCAATGCTTCATGTCCCTTCCACCAATTCCACCACAAGAGTTCAAAGCACCTCATACGATTTTCCAACACTTATTAGTTGCCATTTCCCATCCATTTAGGGTGAGCTGCTCCAACGATATCTTAACCATAAAAATTGCAGACTTCTCATTAATTTTATACCCCCTCAAGGCTTCTCAGCACATCTTTATCATGTTTATATGGGGTCGGCTTTGCTAATCCTATTTCTCACTTGGTTTTTATCAACAGTAAACTCTCTGTGACTTTGCAAACCTTCATGTCCCTTCTCACTGCTTCCCTCGAGGTCTTTCTCTTTTCCTTCTTCCTTGTGCTTGTAGCATCTCAACTCTTCATAACTCCAATGGACATGTCCATACCATCTCAAAGATACATTCCATGATTTTTTCCTCTATAGATGCCACTCTTAAGGTTTCTCTTGCACGTTCGGAATTTCATCCTTTCTTGTTACTCCACACAACTATCTAAGCCACATGCATCGTATAATATGGCAGGTCGAACCACCATCTTATAGAAATATCCCTCCAATCTAAGTGGAACTCTTGAGTCGCACTATCCAACAATATTGAGAATGCTTAATCCAATCGCCATTAATATTATTTGAGACATAACCGTTCGGCCGGAGATGTCGGACGCTCGTTGTTTAGCTACTTGTATTGATTTGCCACAGTGATTTCAACATCTGAATGTAAACTAGAGCATAAATAGCAAAATCTATAGCAATGTGGCAGTAGATATTTCTATTTTTACAAAATTCTCTTGTAGGCTATCATGTTCATTCAACTTGCACTCTATGTATCCCGTCTTTGTTTTGTTAAGTTTAAAACCTCTCGACTCTAAGGACTTTCTGATGCAAGAACTTACTAAATGCAATGTTATGGCTGAGATTAGGATTAAAATTAATTTATTCAATTAAAAATAATAATTTCTCATAACAAATTACCACGAAAAATTCTAGAAATTCAATTAGGTGATTTAATTTCGGCCCAAAATAGCGTTACTTTCATGTGCGTTCCCTATCGCGGATCTAGAAGATTAGGGCTCTTATGAACGGCTAGATCTCTAATAGTTTTAGGGCGTCGAACGAACTCGCAAGCAAGTTCTCTCGATACCAAACGAAAATAAAAGGCTAATAAACTTAATGATGAACAAAATATTAATTTAGGGCTTTTATGAGATCAATAAAATAATTAGGATTACGCTACTTACGCAGACCGTAGATCTAAAGAAGATAAAGATGAAAGAAGAGTTGGTCTCGCACCAAACCGCAAGCGAGAATTGAAGAATCGCTCTCCGTTTTAAGAGAATCACACCCTTACGAAAGTTAAAAACTCTCAATTTTGTATAAGCAATTTTCATTAACCAAAAAGTAATAATAAATGTGTTTACAAGCCTTTAAATAGGCTAGCCAATGCATAAAATTAGAAATCTTATTATAACTCTAATTCCTAATTCAAATAAAAGAAATATCCTAATTCTTTTAAAACAATAAAGAAACTAATCCTATTTCTAATAAATGAAACAACTCTTACTTTCTAAAATAAAATAATAAAAGAGACTAATCCTAATTCAATTAGGATTCTTGAAATTCGTCACTTTATGTGCAGCCTTCGAAAACTGACCATAACTTCTTCAATACTTGTCAGAATTGCTCAAATTTTGGCTCGTTGGAAAGCTACTTCGATAAGCTTTCAAATATAATCAATTTTGTATCAATCCGACTTCGTTTGACACTTCAAAATAAGCCAAACATAAAAGTGACGGGATTAAAAGTTAAGCAAGACCCTAATAAATTTTGGATTTTCTTCTTTCTGATCAAGCGGGTCTTTAACGGACCTTTTTTTAAAAACTCATTCGGGGGTCCACTTTCTCTTTTGACGTCTCATCTTTATCCGATCACGATTCAAACAGGCAGATCTAAAATACGTATCACTTTCTCTATCACTGCAGCTTATATTTCTTTCGGTGTTTGGCAATTAATACCGCATCATCCACAAATAACAAGCACCATGAAATCTCTTCTAGAATGCCTATGATTAACACATTCATGATCACAGCAAACAAAGAAGGGCTCAGTGCAGATACTTGATGCAGCTCAACTCCAACAGGGAACTCACTTGTCGCTCCACACATCGTTCTTACATTAGTTACCGCTCCCATACCTGTCTTGGATAATCTCGATATATAAGTTGAAATGTGTTTTTTCCTCAGAGGCCGCCAAATTATTTGTCTCGAAACTCTAATCACCAGCCTTCTCTAAATCAATAAAAACCATATGTAAGTTTTTCCTTCTCCCTGAACTTCTCCATAATCAATATTTGATTTAAGATGGGTACTTGCAACCGTCTAAAGCCAGTCATGGATTGGGTGATTTCTGAATATCGAGGTGCATTTGTTGGAGACAGACATCTTACAAATGTAGCAGACCTAGCAGTAATAGCTCTGGGGAACTAGCTTCGAGATATAAGTCTAAGAAACCTGGGCCGATTTGGAAGGTTGATATGGAAAAGGGGATCAAAGGGTGAACTGGAATTTCTTGGATTATATCCTACAGAGAATGGGGTTTAGCAAAAGTGGAGGGATTGAATGAGGTTGTTCTTCTTCACCATGGTTTTCCATTGTGATAAATGTGAATCCATGTGGCTACTTTAAAAGCTTGAGGGGATTACAACAAAGATACCCTTTATCCCCTTGCCTTTTTAACATTGCGGAGGAAGCTCTTAGTAAGAATATTTAGCAAGCTACAGAGTTACATTACTTCAAAGCTTACAAACTTCTAATATGCTGACGGCACTATGATATTCTCTGAGGTGAGATGGGGAAGCGTGGCATGCCAAAGCTACTTAGGGTGTTGTGAGCTTGTGTCTAGCCAGAAAGTTAATTTGGAGAAGACTGTGATCCTAAGGATTATAGTGGAGGACTGGGATACGTAAGAAATTGCAAGTGGAGGACTGGAATACAAAAGAAATTGCAAGTCATTTGGCCTCATCGCCTTTTAGACATTCAACTTCCAAATCGGTGACTCACCCCTAGAAACTCTTCAAACTCCCTTCATAACTCAGTGAATTTATAGGGGCCAACAAATTGAAAACTGTATCCAAACCCCGCTTATCAACATACTGACCAAAAAGAGACCCTTACAAAATCAATAATCTTCTCACAAACTTTCTATAACTGATCATAGAATCCAACATCTGCCCGAACAGAGACCCTTATCAAAGTCAACAATCTCGACACACACTCTATCTGATCATAAGATTATATCACCCACATTCATATCATGTATTCTATTTGTTCTTTTTCTAATATCTTCAAAAGAAAAAATGTGTATTTTTATTTCCCACTTTTAACCACCTCAGGCAAACCTTTGACGGGAACAAATCTCTTCTAACAATTTCTTTTTTACGCTAGTTCCTATCTATTCTCTAAGGTCTATTTCATTATCCGAAAGGAAATCATTTTCTTTCAAGTCATGAGTCGTATCTTTTCCAAAAGCTCTGCTTTATCAATGAAGACATTGTCAAACTTGACTTTACTCCATTATTTAATTTTGGTAGTACAAAAATCACCACAAATCTAAAAAAGCCCCCTCGTTAACGAAGAAATAACATTATCTTCGAACCTTCAAATCTAAAAGAAGAAACTCAAGCAACAAATTCAAAGGATAAAAGAACCCATTTGTGATTGTGGATGCAGAAACTCTTGAAGAGAGATACCCAGCAAATGCTCCTCTGAATGAAACGAGCAAAGAACTGATATAATCAAGTCAAAAGAAAACATGATTGGTTATTGGTCAACGTATAAGTTGCATTACACATTGGCGAACCCAAACATACTTAATGTGGCTGACATCTTTTTTATCATAAAGAAGTGAAGCATATTTAAGTCCCCGCGAAGGAACCACGAAAGACACCGCCATGAACCTCCATAAGGCCCACCCAAAAAGATTAATGGGTCCAAGGGTGAAAATCAATCATCAATCTGAGTAAACATCACATTTATTAACAATGATTTCATATTATCCTGAACTTTGACCATGATATAGCAAGACCACCAAGCTGACCATAGAGTTACAGAAAAGACCCAGTCAATCTCCATCACATCCCACACCTCCCTCGCAGACATCTTGTCAAAACAGTCTTTAATAGTTGCCAATTTCTCTGGATTACCCAACCCTGTGATATTCCAAGAGATCGCCTTACAAAGTCACCAGTATTAGAAAATTTGGAGTCATTCTGAGCAAAGTCACCAAGTCCAGGTTCCGCAATGATTTGGCAAGGTTAGAAGTCACCAAGTCCAGGTTCCGCAATGATTTGGCAAGGTTAGAAAAATCCCAAATCCAGCAGGTTCGGGGAAAAATTCGAACAATAATAATAAATAATATTAGCATGCATCAAGAATTTAAAAAATAATAAAAATCTGAGTTATTGGAAAAAAAATCTTGAATTATTAGCGAAGTACGTGAATTTTTAAAAAATATACGAATTTTTTCAAGTTAGTGAACAATTCGTGAATAATTCGAAGAACCTTAAATTCTTGAATTATCTGCGATTTTCTCAAAATTCGTAGAATTTGGTGACTATGATCCTGAGAGGACTTCTAGATTAGCTCACCAGTCGTCACCCACAGAATTGGTGCTCTCTATGGAAACACTGTTGATATTGCCCTCAATTACTGTGATGTTTTCTTTATGAATTGGATAAGAAGACCAAACCTAAGACAATGAACATTATTCACAGTGGATTGCAGAGAGGTTGAACGAAGAGCATTTTAAATGAGGCTGATGCGGGAACTAACTAAATGCAATTTTAGGGTTGAGATTAAGATTAAAATTAATTTAATCAATTAAAAATAACAAATTACCACGAAAAATTTTAGAAATTCAATTAGGTAATTTAATTCCGACCCAAAATAGCGTTACTTTCGTGTACGTTCCCTATCGCGGATCTAGAAGACTAGGGTTCTTATGAACTACTAGATCTCCGATAGTTTTAGGGTGTCGAACGAACTCGCAAGCGGGTTCTCTCGATATCAAATGAAAATAAAAGGCTAATAAAGTTAATAATGAACAAAATGTTGATTTTGGATTTTTATGAGATAAATAAAATAACTAGGATTATGCTACTTACGCAAACCGTAAATCTAAAAAAGATAGAGATGGAAAAAGAGTTGGCCTCGCACCAAACTGCAAGCGGGAATCGAAGAATCGCTTTCTGTTTGAGAGAATCACACCCTCACGAAAGTTTAAAACTCTCAATTTTGCATAAGCAATTTTCATTAACCAAAAACTAATAATAAAAGTGTTTACAAGCCTTTAAATAGCCTAACTAATGCATAAAATTAGAAATCCTAGTAGAACTCTAATTCCTAATTCAAATAAAAGAAATATCCTAATTCTTCTAAAACAATAAAGTCCTAAAACAATAAAGAAACTAACTCTATTTCTAATAAAAGAAACAACTTTTATTTTCTAAAATAAAATAATAAAAGAGACTAATCCTAATTCAATTAGGATTCTTGAACTTCTTCACTTTTTGTGCAGCTTCAAAAAACTGACCATAACTCATTCAATACTTGTCAGAATTACTCAAATTTTGGCTCGTTGGAAAGTTACTTCGATAAGCTTTCAAATATGACTAATTTCGCATCAATTCGACTTCGTTTGACACTTCAAAATAGGCCACACATAAAAGTGACGGGAATAAAAGTTACTCTTCTTTTGATAAGTTACTTTTCTTTTTTCTGATCACTTTGATGTTCTTCTTTCGCGTCCGATATGTTATGGGCGGTTGCTTGAATCGGATGTCCCCATCAACTCTCCCCGGGTTAGAAGGATTCGTCTCCAATGAATGCTGGTTGTGGTAGAGGTCCAAAAGATCTTAATCAAGCTGCTAAAATTCTTCATGTGTAATCCAAGTGTTCTCTGAATCGCTCTTGTTCTTCCACTTGACCAAATACTTCTGAAGTCCCCCTTGGGTGGTGGACACAATCTGATCTTCCAGCACATCTTCGATGATCTCACGGATTTGCTGAGTAGGTGGGGGTAACGGTGTGGGAAGGGGAATAATTGGGTCATTGGATGTAGAAGGCTCAAAGGGGTTGGTAGGGACGGTTGAAGGGCCATGGAAAGGAACATGGTCCTCCACATTGAAACTCGTGCTAATCCCCAATTCCGACAGAAGATCTAATATGTAAGCATTAGAACCGACATGCTTCAAGATCTAATAGGGTCTAGCACCGCGAGCTTGTAACTTCTTTGCAACTCTTTGCGGGAATCGCTCGGGTCTATTTCAAACCATCACAAAATCACCCTCTTGTAATTCTTTGAACCGTCTATGAGAATCTACAGAGAACTTGTATTTTTCATTCTTTAAATTAATTATTTTCTTAATCTCAGCATGCAACTCATGAATGCGATGCGCAAATGTGGATGCAGACTCTGATGACCTATGATGAATGGACAGTGGAATGAGATCTACTGGTGTCTTAGGTTTATATCCATGCACAATTTGGAACAGACTCATGCCTATGGTTCTATTAACCGAATTGTTATATGCAAACTCAGTGACAGGTAAGATGGAATCTCAACTCCTAATGTGCTCGCCCACTAGAGACCTTAACAGATTTCCTAAACTCCTATTGACAACCTCGGTTTGCCCATCAGTTTGGGGATGAAAATTATAGTCGGGCCGCCATTTTGTGCCATAGTGTCTTCCAAAACTAACTGACAAATTTAACGTCACGGTCCGACTCTATCGTCTTAGGCAAACCGTGTAGACGAACGACCTCATTAAATAACGGGGTAGCAATATGACTAACATCGGAAGTCTTCGCACATGCAATAAAGTGGGCCATCTTAGAGAAACAGTCCACAACAACGAACACCGAGTCGTGCATTCGGAAGGTTTTAGGGAGGCTTAACACGAAGTCCATTGATAGTTCTTGCCACGGGGTGTGTGGCACCGGCAAAGGAGTATACAATCTCGTGTTCTGCCTCTTTTGATTTGCCAACTGGCAAACACGACATTGGCTGATAATTTTGGCAACATCTCTGGTGAGATTGGGCCAATAGAATCGGTCTTCAACCAATGCGACAACTTTATTGCGACCAAAAATGACCAGCAACCCCTCCGGCGTGTAATTCCCAAACGAGAAAGCCTCACAAAGAAATGCGAGGAATACACAATCGGTGTTTCAAGAACAAATACCCATCCTGTAGGGTATATTTACTCCCTCTGACAAGTTGTCCACTCACAAGTGAGGCATACTCTTCGCCAAAATCCGGACATTGGGGTAGTCCTCCACGAGGCGTTCGAATCTGGTTACCTACACTTAATGAGTGCAATGTCGTAATTCTATGGCTAAGCGCGTCAGCCACTCGATTCTCCACACCGGCCCTATGTTTCAGCACGAAAGTAAACCCTCGAAGTTGTTCAACCCATTTTCCATGTCGTGGGTTTAACTTCTTTTGAGAATTCAAAAATCGCAGGACTTCGTGGTCCGAGAACAAGACAAATTCATGTGGTAGTAGATAGTGTTTCCAATATTTAAGGGATTGGACTACCGCGTAGAAATCTTTGTCATAGGTCAAGTACTTCTGCCTAGCCTCATTTAGCTTTTCACTTAAATAAGCTATCGGATGACCCTCTTGGCTCAATACTCCTCCGATACCTACGCCTGACGCGTCACATGCAACTTCGAAGACCTTAGAGAAGTCAGAAAGGCGCATGATAGAAGCTTCCGTCATTCAAGACTTAATCTCCTTAAAAGCCTTAGTTGTACCAGGTGTCCATTTAAACTCCCCCTTTCTAATGCAATCAGTGATAGGGGAAGTTACCGTACTGAAGTTACAGATGAACAGCCTGTAGAACGTGGCTAGCCCATGGAAGCTACAAACTTCATGAATGTTCCGAGGTTCAGGCCATTCAATGATAGCTTTGACCTTTTCGTGAATGTTCCGAGGTCCGCATTCATTCCATCAGAGGTCACGACGAACCCTAAGAAGACAACGCGATGTGACATGAACGTGCACTTCTTCAGGTTCGCATACAACTTCTCTCCTCGAAGAGTCAAACAAACTTGCCTTAAATGGTCCAAGTGTTAGTCCTTGTTGACAGTGGAAGTTGTACCAATGTGGTTTCTGAAAGTACAGTTTCTCGTTTGGGGCTCACGGCCATAGCTCACCCTCGACCGTATAAGATTGCCTGGGTTAATTCATCATCCATCCATGTTTCACAAAAGTGTCAGGTTCCTATACAATTTGGATCGTATAAGGACACCTTAATGAGGCGTAGCCCCCTCTTGACATGTTTGTTCTCAAAATTTTGAGAATTGAGGCCCTCAAGCAGCTTCAATCGCTTTAACATGGAAATTGTTGTAAAAGGGATTCTCGAAATCAACCAGAACATGCTGATATGTTGATCATGCTTGGGAATTGAATGTAAAAGCATATTTTACTTTTTCTGGTTATTATTACATAAATTATTTATAGTTATAATGCATTTCTATGTTAATGATACATTTTTCAACGTACAAGAAAAATAGTGAACGGACAATACATAATAATATACATTCCAATAGCCAGCTGCAAAGGAGGGAGTTTTCATATCTAGTTTTCTTGTTGGCAATGGCTACCCTCTTATAATATGCTTTAGCTAGTGCTGTGATCCTATCTCAGCATAGTCACAAAATTCTCCGACTTTTTAAAAAATTGAAAATAGTTGGTGACTTGAAGTCATCCATCCCGACTACATCACTGATGAATTGGCCAAGTCAGTGACTCGGCCGATTAATCGGTGATGTTTGTGATGTTTTCCGCATGGATCAAATTTTCATCCGATACCAATACGTATCGAATGATACGTACTGGTGACCTCCGATATGGTACATTGAATGTACCGCATCGGTCATATATATGGGTTATACCGAACGATACATTCAATGTATCGTCCAATACGGACCAATACCGATACGTATCGGTTTTGGGCTCGGACGATACGTATCGGTTTTCCAGCATTTTGATCCATGGTTGTCCGGTTTTTTTTCCTATTTTTCACTTATACTTAAAACAAAAACAAAACAAAACAAAAAACAAAAAACCCTTACGGGCGATCACGCTCTTTGTTGCCTACCCGTCTCAGAGCTCACTACTCTTCGTCTTTTTGCGTATTTTATACTAATTTGTTTACTAAAACCATTATCTTTAACTTGGAATATATTATGATATACATTTTAAATTTTAAACTTTTTTTTATTTTTTTATTTTCTCTTAATTTTCCGACTTCGACCGATGACCGATTTTTCCCAACTTAGATCATTGCCGATTTTTTGCCGACTCCTAATTCTGTGACTATGTATCTCAGCAATCTATGCCATTGCCTCCTATTAAAAGACTTCCAATATCATCCAAAACTGTGCGGATATGTCATTTTGTTGATCAGCTAGCATCTGTCTGACATTTAACACACTTGCCCTGTCCATGTCAAAGAGAATCACAAGAACATGTTTTGCTCTGAATTTCTTTTAGCCAACGAGTCTACATAAATCAGAAATAAACCAGAAAAAAAAAAAAAAGAGAGAGGTTGAGGAGAGAAATTGGTAACCCTACTACCAACATGAACATATGCTCATCTAATACGAGAGCAGCACAAACCCAAGATTCAATGAGTTCATCCTATGGGCACTTCAGCGACAAACATTATTTATGTATCTTAAATTTCAGTCTTTCCAAGTCAAAGGGAACATAACGACATATTATTTAAATCTCAAATTAATTTTCTCGTTATTTGGCTGCATATTAAATCAGGATGTACACTTTCTTTTTCTTCTCTTTTAATATATTGCTTTGTTACCAACAAATTAAAAAAAAACCAACCTGGCAGTAGCACGGCGAACAGTAAGTGTCTTATCACCCATTTTTAGCCCATTAAGTGCAGCACACGCAATATCTGTCACCGCTGGATCCTGCAATCCTTGTAATAATAAATTACTCAGTCACCACAAAAGAGTAAGTGAAGAAAAAAATAAAAGTAAAACGAGAAGCTTGTAAAGAATCGATTTTTCAGATGCACAAACCTGATAAACACAAAAACCATAACCTTTTGAATTTCCCGTATCCCTATCTTTAACAAGATCAAATCCACGTAGAGGCCTGTAACAGTTCAAAACCATAACAGTAAATTTTTATTAGGAGAAATGGATACAAGAAGATGGAAAAGACTCAATACTTTAAGAATGACCTCGAAAATAAAAACTATAACATTATAAAACCAGCTGTTTGGATTCACTGCAGCAAATATAGACAAAATGTTTTTTTCTACTCAGTATAAATTTCTACAGTCACAGTTTGCGAAATCAGGCAACACCGGATTTAGAGTCTCTTGAAAAAAGAGTTTTTCGAGCATGAGTATCTCCTCTCTAAATAAACTCTAGTATGGTTTCTCACATGAGAGAGAAACAGGAGCCCACTCCCACATACGATGCGAGTCAAAAGTCTATTTTTGGTGTTATGATTTCAGTGAATTTCTTTCCCTTCTATATTATTAAAACCATTGTATGTGGGGTTTCTATTGAATTTCTTCTCTGCAACTTCTCACATTCACAAAATACCCCCCAAAAGCAGAGTTGGTGAGGGTAATAATTCAGTTGACTGAACCTCAAGGGGTTAGGGGTGAGCTGGCCAGGTACTTGCTTCCAAAAGCAAGAGACCTGAGTTCGAATGCCTTCTCCCCCTTGAGGCCACCCTAGGGATTTATATCTCGTGCTGACCCGGCATGTGCTAATTTGGGGTGCGCACATGCCCCTGGGATTAGGAGGGTGCTCTTAGAGACCCGGATACCTAGATTTTCAAAAATAAAAAATAATTCAGTTGGCTGTGATATGCAATAGCGAATATTCCAGTTGGGATTGCTGGTAGAAAATAAATTGTGTTGATACAAATTAGGTGCATTGTTTAGATCATCTTTAAAAAAAAATTGAAAAACAATCGAAATCTCCTCTCCGCCATCTGGTTATTGAGCTTTGAAATCTGGACCACTGAAATCAACCATTGTTTGACTTGTGTTTTCGTTTTAAAAAATTCTGAATTTTTTTATAAAAAAACTTAAGCAATGCACCCATGCTCCACCTGGTACCCAATATTTTTTTAAACAATGCACCCGTGCTCCACCTGGTACCCTAAAAAAGTATTGGGTGCCACGTGGAGCTCCGCATTGACCTTGGAGGACAGTCACCGTCCTCCATTGGAGGACAAAACCAGGGTCCTACATATATAAGGCTAGGGGATATGCGTTCAAATGCATGGGAAACTCATCCGTTCGAACTAACTGGGTACCAGGTGGTACCCACTCAAGGATCGAGAGTCACAACAACTTGGCCATGGTAAATTAAGTCCCATAAAAAAATTAGAAAGGGTATATATCCATCATTCAAAAGTTGGTCAAAGGTGCAAAATTTCAACACATCATGTTCAGGGTGACGGATGGGTAACTTTGACTAGTGATTTGAAGCACAAAAGAGTGAAAAATAATTTTTTTTCTTTCTAAAACCTCAAGGGGGCACACACCCTTAGACGATGGGTGTAGCAAGCAATCGTGTGCCATGTGATTTGGCATTAGAGTGAATTGTTGAGAAAGGCAGAAAAAGAAGCCTTTCATATTATAGTGGTTGATTAAATTGACTCGAACGAAGAGTGGATTGTTGAGAAATATCTTGTTCTTCCTTCAAACACTGCTTGGCTTGAGAGTGAAGACCAAAATATGAGACCAACACCGTAGAGTTAATCGAGGATCCACGGTGAGTAAACTTTTGAAAGATAGACCGCTACCTAAAATTATGTCCTACATAATATTATACTTTTGTTACTTGTGTAACTTAAAATTCAGCTTGATCCTTCTCAGCCAAATGCAAATACTTCTACTTCAACTGTTCATAAAAGAAAAAGTAGTACTGAAAGTTAATGTAATCTCAGTACCAATTATAAATTTAAGTTTCACTTTACAACGAAATTCAGTATTGAATGAGTGACATATTATTTTTCAAATTAAATTAGGAACTAGCAAAAGCAAAGGCAAGGTGCCTCATGTGGCAGTCATTGAGAAAGATGGGCAAGATGATGATAGAAGAGGCAATGGTGCTTCTGCCAAAGATTTGATGGAAGAAGATAATGACCTAATAGAGGATGACCTCTTTTCGAAAACACTAAAATATTTATATTTAAACTTTTTGATGAAATTTAACTTGTGGTAGTAAGCCTTTTGGTGGTTTGGTCTTTGGGATGTGTTGTACACTTGTACTATTGTTTAACAATTTATCTTACGTTTTTTGTGGACTTACGGTAATGTGGTTGTGAGCTGTGAGCTTTCACAAATGTATTTGTTAAAATTTCTTTTGTCTAATGCCCCTGTTAGTTATCTAATTATTTTGATTAGGTTGATAACTTTGATTATTAATTTATGTTTACCTGATTAACCCCTACAAATTTTTCCTAATTATTATATTTTTCTCATTTATTTTATTTTTCATTTTTTTCTAGTTTTTCCTTTTTTCTAATCTATTATTTGTTTAAACAAATAATTCAAAAAAATCGTGAGGCTCAGGCCTTGAGACTTCATGTCTCGCCTTCTGTGTTTTTTTTTTTTTTTTGTGTCTGTGAGTATGTAGGGGGCAGGGGTCGAACGATACGACCTCCTCTTTTAACTATTCGAAACACTAGGTTGAAGTAGGTTGGTTTAAATATTCTAGAACTGATATTTTATAAAAAAAGATTGTTTTATGAGGGCTTGTAACATAAATCTTATTCAAGAAACCAATGGTACCATATAACCATAGTCACAAAGTCGGGATATGACAATAATTTGGTAAGAGCTCAATCAGGGAAATTTCAGTAAAATTAAAAAAATCAAGAAAATAAAATAATAAAAATAAAAAACATATTATAATATATTTCAAGTTAGAAACAAATTAAGTGTTATATGTTGTTCAATGCAAGGTACATCTCTAATTATGATATTGTACGATTTCACCACACTAGGCTCCTAAGGTTTTAAAACACGTCATATCTTAAAGGGAACAGGCTCACTTATAACCCAAGATCGGGACGAGTTTGCAGTCAATGTGGGACTAAAGCATCTCATTAGGCAGGAACACAGCATCCCATAGAGGGATCAAGGTCACAATGTAGAAGCCTCTACTCCTATCTGTGTCGACCCAACCGGACCCCGATATGATATTTTCCAACTCTACCACACTAGGCTCCTCGGTATTAAAACGTGTCATCAGTGTATCAGAGCGCATAGCGAAAGAGATTGTCTAGTTCTGAGCCACATCCCTCTCTAGTTTTGATTCCATTCCAGGAACGCGTCATATCTGGAAGGGAAGGTGCTCACTTATAGCCCAGGATCAGGACGACTTTGCAACCAATATCAAACTAAGCATCCCATTAAGCGGAAATAGAGCATCCCATTGCGGAAACAGGAACACAACCTTGGGGCCTCTACCCCTGTTCGAAGCCTCTACTTCTCTCCCACTTGATTGCAAAGTCATCCTCAACTCTGATACCATTTGTGATGACCCAACCTGGCCCGGTATGATATTGTATGATTCCACCAATGTCCAATTCCGTCACGCTAGGCTCCACAATTTTAAAATGTGTCATATCTGGAAGGGAAGGGGGTCACTTATAGCCCAAGAGTAGGATGAGTTTGCAATCAATGTGGGACTAAAGCATCCCATTAGGCGAGAACAAAGCATCCCATAACGGGAACAAAGTCACAACCCCGGGTCTTTACCCCTCTTTGGAATTGAAATAAAACAGGGGAGGGATGTGGACAAGAACCGGACAATATCTTCCGCTATGCAGTTGGATACACAAATGACGCGTTTTAAAACTACGAAGCCTAGTGTGGCAGAACCAGACAATATCATATCAAGATGGGTCTAAGTCGTTACATACTTGATACACAGATTCTCTTTTTTTTAATCAATTTATAACCTTAATACAATTTACACATTTTTACATTTTGTACTATAAACTGAAATTTCTTTGACTACCCCACATTAGCATATTTTTCAGATTCCTTTCTTGAACCATTGTTACTTATATGTTAATTACACTCTTTTATAGTCTCTAAGCCAAGTGGTTTTCTAAATTTAACCTAAAAAATCAAATATTTTGTGAAAAAGATCCAATTAGCTCAAAAAATTTGTGAGGTGCACATGAATGTACGTCTTCGTTCCGATTGTAAACACTAAGCAAGTAAATAGGTTGTGTTGGGAGTAGTAGCTTTCATTGAAAAGTTGGAAAATGCTAATTTGGTGCTTTGTTGAGTACCACAAGCAACAAACTGCCAAATGCTAATTCATTTAACTCTATTAAATTTCAGCACTACTGGCCTTCGAATAGGCTTTTACAATGCAAGAAATTAAGAATCCTAGTCTAACTCTAGTTCAAAATTTTAAAATAAATAAATATCTTAATCTCTTAAAAGAGTAACATAAAGTTCCAAATAATAAAGGAAGTAATCCAATTTCTAGCAAAAAAAAAAAGAAATCCTATTTGCTAAAAATAAAATAACAAAACAAATTAAACATAATTCAATTAGAAGTTTTGAAATTCGTCATTTTCAGTGCAACCTTCGAAAACTGGTCATAACTTCTTCAATAAAAATTAGAATTGCAAGTTCCTAGGCTCATTGGAAAGCTACTTCGATAAGCTTTCAAATAAAACAAATTCTGCATCAATCTAAAGTCGGTTGACACTTGAAAATAGGTCATACATTGATACATAAAAGTTATAGGATTTGAAGTTGAGCACTCTGTGATTGTCCGATTAGAGATTTTCATTTATAAATTTTAGATTTCACTTGTTCTTCATCATTCTTCCAATTCTGCTTATTTTTCTAGCCCTATTTCTTAGATTTCATAGTAGATTAAAATTCATAACTCCTTCATTTTCCCCCTCGAGTAAAGTTCAACTTGAACTTTCTAGAGTTCAGATCAAATAAATTGTAGACCCATACTTTCATTAAAGGTAATCATTGTGTTCAGACCAATACAAGATTAATAGTAATCATTGGAACATCTTTTCCATCTTCCAAAAATTGTACATGGAATATTCATATATTACACTCCAAGCAGCTCTAAATAATAAGGAAACTAGACCTATTTCTTATACAAGAAACATATCATATTCGATAAATTAGAATAATAAAACAAACTAATCCTAATTCAACTAAAAGTCTTGAAATTCATCACTTTCAATGCAACCTCCAAAAACTGAATCTAACTTTCTTTAATACTCATCAGAATTGCGCGTTTCTTGGCACCTTGGAAAGCTACTTAGATGGAGTTCAGACAAAAAAAATAATTGCATCAAGAGGTGATATATGAAGGTGACAAGATTGGAATTTGAGCACTTCATGCTCATGATTGTCCAATCTGAGACTTTTCAATAAATTTATAGAGTTCTCATCTTTTCCTCCAATTCTTCTTATTTTTCTTATTTTGTGTAATTTTCTTTCTTGGACTTCAGAGTAGATTAATATTATGGACTACATAAAGAGCCTACCTTGATTCTGTGTAAGCCAACCATCGGCATGGAAATCATAACTTTTTAATCAAACCACCAAACAAGTGGAAGACATACGCATGTTAACTAGAGCTTTTATTAACCAGGCAAACAGTCGAAAAACAATTGATCTTATACAAATGCATTTAGTAAAATTCAGAAAGTTTCAAAATCATAAAGTGGAAAAATGCAACATTAATTATCTTACAATCAAACTGGTCATCAGGGTATAAGATACTAAAACTAATAAAAGATCTATAACATGAGCCTATGTTACGTGAACGCTTAGAAATGGAAGTTCTACTCCTTTCTGGCATTTCAGTTATAAGTGTAAAATTTGTACCCATGCCATACCAAGTTAACATGGGTATGGGGGAAAAAAAAGTCACAATTCATAATGAAAATGCTCATGAAATTTATGTTTGAGAAGAGTCATGAAAAAAATTGTCTTGCTGCATTGCGCCAAATTGAAGGAAACCTAGCCAATCTCATGCTCAAATTTCCCGTAGTCCAAAAATATTAGGAAGGAAATTCAAAGGGAATGAACCGATGAGAATGTAGACCATAGGAAGGTACAGATTTAGGGGAATGGGAAAAAGGACAGCTGATATACAATCCAATTTGTAAATGGGAATTCCATTTAGTAGCTGGGATTCAACTTTCACCAGAATTGATATTTTTAGAACTACATATATACCTCGTTATTAATTTTGTTCTTGTAGACGTTGAATTACTCCCTTGTAGATCTTTTATGACTAATATATTTTGTGATTATCACTAAATAAAAATGTTTCATTAGATTTACAAGTAAAGAAAAAAAGAAAAGATAATGGAAAGCCAATGGCACTTCAACATGGAAAACCCTACTAGTATCGCTAAACAAATTAAAATTAGATAAGTGAGAAAAAGATAAGAGGAAACATAATGACACTTTAACAGTAAATAACTATAGAAATATGAATAAACCACACGCTGGGTTCGTACCCAAAGGATTCGAGAAGCTCCTTTATCTGAACTTCTGTAAAGTAATATGGCAATCCACCCACAAAGATTCGATCAGGTCCCTCTGCTCCACCTAGGGCACTGTCAACCATATCCAAATAGATATTTCAATATCTTAACAAGCATAATTTGTTAGATATATTGTAATGTGTGGTGAGAGATGGATAAGTGTGTGAGAAGTGTCGGTGCTTAACATCAAAACTTAAGTAAAAGTAAGTGTTCTAACTTTAACCCCACATCGGTGGGAGCTATTTTTGTCACTTATAACTGCTCTATAAAAGAAGGATGCCAATTAATGAATATGGAAATCTAAAGAAACAAGATCTAGTCTTGACTTAACAGAGATGAGATTATGTCAGGGTTATTGTGCTTAGCGTTAAAGAAGAATAGAAGAAGAGAGAGAGAGAGAGAGAGAGTGAGTTTTACATGAAGACCTAGGGAGATTAGGGTTCTCACTAGTATTTATATTAAGTGATAAACAAACTACACGCGCACCCAATATAGCTATTCACACACCCATTACACACAATGATAATAAAATAACATTAACTCCCTCCACCTCAAGCTGGAGCATGTACATCCAACATGCTCAGCTTCACAACATATCACGAAGAGTACTAGGTCCAACAGCTTTGGTAAAAATATCCACCAGTTTGTGACGGCCTCATTAATCTGTGCGCCAGCATGAAGGCATGATAACCTTGGAGTTTGGCACTTAGTTAGCAAGAAGGCAAGCGGACCTTGTAGCTAACCGTGTAGCGCGTGGGCGCAGAGGCACGTGGCCCTGCGACACGTGCGGGTGTCCCTTATGCGGGATGCAACGGTGACCCGAACTAAGCTGCGATCTAGTATGGCGACTAGACGCGTGAAGGGCTTGGAATGCGGTGCTCCACATAGGGGCACGCGACGTGGTGCCAAGAGGGCACGCGACGTCCTGGTGCCATAAGGCACGTAGTGCGATGCTTTGTGTAGAGCATACGATGTGGTGTCAAGAGGACACGCGACATCCTAGTGCTATAAGGCACGCGAGGCAGTGCCATGACGACACGCGATGTGGTGCCAAGAGGGCACGCGACATCTAGCTTGTACGACACGTGATGCGGTGCCAAGAGGGCATACGGCATCCGGGTGCAATGACGGACCTGACTTAGTGCCGAGTGGGCACGAGACACAATCACGACTCAGACGTGATGCGGTGCCATGAGGGTACGCCATGTGGTGCCATGAGGGCACGCAACATGAGGAAATTAGAGCCTTGAGACATGGTCGCGACACAATGTTATGTGGGTATGAGGCCATGAAGGCCTCACGACGTGATCGCGATGTGGACGCGACGCAGACGCGGCGTGGACGCGACACGGTCGCAAGTGACGCTGATGCATGACCTCACAAGACGTGTGAGCTTAGAGGATGACACTGTGTGACGGGGCCAATTCTTGAGCGTGCAGCATAATGCTTGAGGTACGACATGTGGTGCCAAGAGAGCACGCGACATGGGGCCAAGAGGGCCTGACGACGTGGTCGCGCTGCGAGGAAGCGACACGTTCGCATGTGGGTAAGACGCGGGAGCGACACGGTCGCGACACGGACGCGACAAGGCCAAGCTGGGCTAGCGATGCGAAGGTGTTGCGGTATGTCAAACCAATAGGTTTGAGGTTCTCCTGCCATTTTGACTGAATGACTGTTTTACCCTTATATAGGAGGGGGAAGGGAGCTGTGGAGCTATTCTCCCACACATGGGGCCCTGCGTTGCGGGACGAGCGCATGGGCTTTCTAGGTTAGGGTGGGCCTAGAACATCGCTGCAGCGATGCCATGTGTCACCTGGGGTGAGGTTACCTTGTGGCTCCGTGCCGACGTCGTGGTGCACATGGGTCGGTGACCTCACGAGAGCACTCAAGGGCTACATGGGACGCAGTGGTGCTCACTAGCTGAGGGCCTGATGCAGAAGCGTGGGCCACACACGATGCTTAGTTTGGATAGCATGAAGAGCTGCATGCTACTCCAAGTGTGTTGGTCGCGTGGGCCACACACGATGGTTGGCTTGAATGGCATGAAGAGATGCATGTCACTGTCTGAAGCGAGGGACTAGTGCACTGCACAGGGTGAAGCTAGGCAGGCCAAATGGCACTGAGGTGCTGGCATGCGTGTCGCGAGTAGACACGATGCATTGAGAGGGTTTGCCTCGGGTGAAGGCAACCACGATGCAGGAGTTCCCGTCCTCTAGGCGGGTGGTATCAGAATGATGGTTGGATGAGTTGGTCTCGCTGTGCACGGCAGTGAGATGTTGTACGAGCTTGATAACCAGCGTTAGGTTATGCTTCGTGAAAAAACTGGTATCTGAGTTAGGCTGGCCTAGCTGTAGCGGCAGCAAGGCGCCGCACGGGCGTCGAAAAAAGTTACCCTGTGACAAGTTGCTCGGATGAGGCAACAACAATAAGCTCCAAAGAACCATCCTAAACATTTTCCCGAACAAAGTGATTATCGACTTCAACATGCTTAGTTCTTTCATGTAAAACTGAATCAGAGGTTATTTTTTCGTCAGCTTCATTATCAAAGTGAAGAGGCATAGGATGTCTAACATAAAATCCAATCTCGGATAGAAGAGAGCGCAACTATAGAAATTTGCACGTGTCATGAGTAATGGCTCTATATTCAACTTCAACACTTGAATTCGAGACCAATGTCTGCTTCTTAGTCTTCCAGGATACCAGGTTTCCTCCAAGGAAACACAGTATCCACATCTGGATCGCTTGTCAATAACGGAACCAGCCCAATCAGCATCTGTATAGATGAAGATGCTCATATCTCCAAGTGAACACTAAACCAAACCAAACCCTACGCTAGCTTTAAGGTACCCAAATATACGGTGGGTAGGAGCAAGGTGAGTCGTGCAATGAGCATACATGAACTAACTCACAAGATTAACCGCATATGTAATGTCTGGCCTCGTCAAGTTAAGATATAGAAGCCTTCCAATGAGTCATTGGTATTCTTGAGGATTAGAGAGAAGATCACAATCAAGCTCAGGAAGAGAGAGCTTATGATCCATAAGGGAAGGGGCAGGCTTGCACCCTAGCATCCTGGTATCACTAAGCAGATCCATAGCGCACTTCCTGATTCGGAATTTAGATCTGCTTGTTTGGGTCATGGCCAAGTCAAATGAAGAAAGTCAACAATGAAGTGGACCCATAAATGGTTTTTCAAACGATTCGTGAAGCAAAGTTCGTCGACATATGACGGACATCTGTGGCTTCAGAACGGACATCCGTGGTTACAGAACAAGCATCCGCAAGTTGGCGTTATTAGCGGTTTCAGTTAGTTATTGATGGTTCAGTTGGTTATTGGCGATTTCAGTTAGTTATTGGCGGTTTCAATTAATTATTGGTGGTTTTAGTTAGTTTCTTATTTTAAAGTTAGTTAGTTATTATTGTCTTAGCCTATTTAATAGCATGTAATAACAAATTTTATAAGTGAATGATGAATAAAACAATTTAAGTTGCTTTTGTGCATCTTGTGAAAGAGTGATTCTTTCATTTAAAAAATTTGAGATGAGTTTTCGCCTTTGAAGAGTGATTCTTCAAAGTTATCATTGGTGCGAGGCCGACAAGCCTCTTTGGAGTGATTCCAAAGATCTTCTATCTGATTATTCTTTTATTTTTTTATTTTAATTGAAGATTTAGAACCCCAAACCCTATCGTGCGAAATTTATGCTATTTTAGGGTTAGTGTGCGATTTTCCTGCATCAAATTGGCATCAGAGCAAGTTCAACACTCGACACGTGGCATCCATCATGAGTAAAGAACAGTTCATCGACACCTTTCGCGAGTTGAATGATCAGATGGCTAGCATGGGATCGTTCGTGGATCGCGGAAGAACCTTGACTTGCATCAGACTATTACTACGATTGGCCAAATATGGGAGGCAGTGAAAGGTAGATCGCGAAGTTTGAAGTATTTGAATTTAACAAATCAATATGGGTCAATTTTAGAGAGTCGAGCATTTACTTTTGAGTTCCTACGAGAGTTGAAGGTTTCACGTCAGATAGCAGAGGAGTTAAGCAAGAGTTTCGTCCAACAATTTCTTAAGGATTTTCTTCTCAAACTACAAGAAAAAATCATATCGGCGAGACCTGAAGCTTTGAAATTTAAGATTTCAAATTCATTGCCCATCAACCCAACCCCATCGCTAATCGTCCGTTTTAATCTCATAATCGTTGTTCCACCCCGAACCCGTGATAACACCAAAATCGGTCGAAGATTTCGTACCGATTGATGAAAACCCTCTTACAGTCAATATCAGTACTAATCCCGACACCGTTGAAGAGCAAATTTCTGCAATAAATCCTACCGAGTCCGAGATCGTTGGAGAACAATTATTCGTAATAAAGTCTATCAATCCCATAACCCACAAGTCCCAGGATCGTGTTGGTTATGAGTTGACGTCAATTCTCATCAGTGTATCAAAGATAAATCAGATCTCACCCTAGTTGAATCCGATTTGCGGAATTTAGATCCGCATGTTTGGGTCAAGGTCGGGTCAAACGAAGAAAATCAACACTGAAGAAGTGGACTCATAAATGGGTATTCAAACGAACCATGAAGCAAAGTTTGTGATGCATGAAAATCACATATTAATCCTAAAATAGTATAAATCCCGCAAGAGAGGGGTTAGGGTTCTCAATCTTACTGGGGTCCATGACTAAATGATGCAAGATAATGACAATGAAATTTGGAATCTATAAGAATGCTGAAATCTGGAATCTATATAAATGTTGAAATCTTGAACCTATATGAATGCTGAAATCTAAAATCTAAAATCTAAAATCTGAAATTTGAAACCTGAATTCTGAATTCTAGAATTTGATTTCTGAAATCTAAAATCACAAAAAAAATAAAAGAAGGATAAGGTAGAAAATCTTCGATAATGATTGAACGACCGGCCTCACACCAGTCGCACGCCCAAGTCTATTGGCTTCGCACCAACAATACTTTGAGGAATCACTCCTCAAAGGCGAAAACTCATCTCAAGTTTTCTAAATGAAAGAATCACTCTTTCACAAGATGCACAAAGCAACTTAATTTTTTTTATTTCAACACTAAAATCTGTTTTTACAAAGCCTTTTATAGGCATTTTACAACACATTCGAAATTTGAAAAATAAATAACTAACTAAATTCAAATTCCAAATAAGAAACTAACTAACTAAACCGCCAATAACCACCAATTTCACGGATGCTCGTCGTCTACGATATGCACGAAACAGAACTATCCGCAATCCAAACACGCATATCTAAATCCCGTATCAGTTTGTCAATATATGACGGACGTCTGTGGCTTCAGAATGAACATCCGTGGTTACAAAGCGGACGTCCGCAAGTTGGCGGTCATTGGCAATTTCAGTTAGTTATTGGCGGTTTCAGTTAGTTAGTTTCTTATTTGAATTTAGTTAGTTATTATTGTCTTAGCCTATTTAATAGCATGTAAGAACAAATTTTATAATGGAATGATAAATAAAAAACATTAAGTTGCTTTTGTGCATCTTGTGAAAGAGTGATTCTTTCATTTAGAAAACTTGAGATGAGTTTTCGCCTTTGAGGAGTGATTCTTTAAAGTTATCGTTAGTGCGAGACCGACAAGCATCTTTGGAGCGATTCCGAAGATCTTCTAGCTTATTCTTCTTTTATTTTTTTTGTTTTAATTGAAGATTGAGAACCCTAACCCCTATCGTGCGGGATTTACGCTATTTTAGGGTTAGCGTGCAATTTTCCTACATCACTTCCTCTGAGAGAGGAAAATACCTTTCTTATGCTTAGATATCTTGAGCCCAATGAATTATTTAAGATTCCCTATGAGGACATGGGGATGCGGAAAATGCAAAGGAGACAAGGATACCTGGAATTGATGGGTCTGCGTGATCTATGGAAGGTGCATGGGCCACCCGGAGATCAGTTTGTATCATCTCTACAATCTAGGTTCGAAGAGAGCTCATGATATCATCAGATGAAGCCTCAAAAGGAGTATCAATGGTAGCGGTGTGAGCTGAAGAGGATCTGTGTAGATGGTATCCCTCTAGATATCCGTGTAACTTGTAATAGTGATCACAATCATATCCAATCATCCCCCAATGGGAACATGTAATGGTGGAACGTCCATCACGTCCACGTCCACGTCCACACCCACGCCCACGCCCACGAGGGCCTCCTCTATCACTCCCTCTACCCCTTCCATCAAGAGGACGAGTAAACGAAGAGAATGTTCCTCGAATGGAGTGGTATCGATGGTCATCACCGACTTTCGCTACTCCTCGGTAAATAGAATACCATAAACAATGCTCAAGGAAGGAAGGTGTCAGGTGGTAAGGATCCGAGTGTGATTTTGCTCGTAATTAGTTCTAAAGCTTCCCAAAAACCTGTATTGATCATGTTCAAGCCGTTTTGAAACCTTGGTACCAACCTCCCCTCAAAACTCAGACAACAGCTCATAATGCTTAATTTCATCCCACAGGACCATAGTACTCCCCCATAGTAGAATTCCCTTTTTGGCACCTCATCAATCATCTTCATGAGTTGATAAATGGGGGTATCTTGTTCAGATGGGGAGACGGTGTCAGCCAATTTGCGCCAAAGCTTGCAGCAGACTCGTAGAACATAAATGTGTGATATGCTGTGGAGTCCATAGAATTAAAAGGTCATCCCAGAATAATGGCATTATCGCCATCCTATTTTACGGCATCCGCAATTTATGGCCTCGGAACCAATTACCATACCCATTTTCTTACAGCCCTAGATATACTGAGTAATGGAACGCTTCCGTTCACGGTAATTTGCAGAGTTTAATTTAATGGACGTAATGCCAGTTGGTAAACTATCACTGACCATAGGCTTGTATCCGGCACTCATTGTGACGGAGATAACAACGTAGAACGGCTCAGAAAAATGACAAGAACGAAATGATGCCCCAAAAAAATGCCAGAATAAAAATGTCGAATCACAACACCCTCACGTGGTGTTCATTACGGAATGATGTCATGTTGCAGACATTATCAATAATCGTCAGCATCACTCTTAAGGGGTAAATACCCAAGAAAAGAAACATGAGAAAAGCAGGAAATATAACTACAGAAATTGTGGAAGGATATGAAAAAATAAAAAACTCAGATCTGGCCTTGGTAAAACTTCATCAGGACCAAGGCCTCAACAAACTGCTTCATAGGATAGAACCGAGAGCCAAGTCTCCATTAAACCAGGGTGGAACACCCTCAAATCTTCGCAGATTAAAACGCAAATACCTCTAAGAAATGCCAAGGTGTTCCTGGTAGTTCTGACAAGTGTAGCAGCCAGAAGCAGAGAATCGAAGTGCTGGTGCCGTGAGAAAGATAAAGCCAGAAACCCTATTTACAGGTTCTGGGAGCCGACAATCCTGAAGACAAAAAAGGATCCCCCTTGAAAATCAATTAGAGTGGCATTAATTTCAGGGGATTCTAGGCCAGAAAGTCTGACCATGCCGACGCCAGCAGAGAGGTGGCAGAAATGAAGAGCAGGGTCGAATCTAATACCAACTTGACAATGATGATTATGCTCAGATTATTGCGTTTAGGATTAAAGAAGAAAAGAGAGAGAGAGAGAGAGAGAGAGAGAGAGAGAGATAGGAGAAGACTTATTAAGATTAGCTCCCACTAGTATTTATATTAAGTGATAAACAAACTAAATGCACACTCAATATAACTACTCACACACCCATTACACACAATGATAATAAAATAACACTAACACAAGGTCCAACGCTATAAATTCTTCTTCTCCTGTCCTCTTTATTCTTTACTTAATGAGATTTAGTTCTTAGTTTTATTTTCTTATATTACAACATAATTAATGAGTAAAGAAGAACAAATCTCGTCACATGAGCTATACCAAAAATATGTAAATAAATAAATGAGAATTCTAATAAAGGCGGGAGAGTTTTTAAGTCTTAAGAATCACAGAATATTAGTAACTAGGCATGGTCACAACTCACAAGTTTACATCCCAGCTTATCTATCAAAAAACCAAACACATAAATTTTCTGAACAAAATGCATGGAAACTTACCCTGGTATGAGACCAACAGCAGCTAAGTTGAGATGAGCACTAGGTTGGCTAGGCCCAAGTGCGGCAGCCAAAGAAGGATTGTAATCTGTAGGCCTCCGAACCCTCACAGAAACTCCCTATCAAGAATATAAAAATTATAAGATAAATATATAACAAGCAGTATAATTTCGAAAATGATATTATTAGTAATTGCCAATCCACATGCATATGACATATTTATCATTTTTAAACCAGTTCCCAGACCAGAAAAGTGGATAACTTTAGCTTGTTCTTGGCATTTGGCAGCTCAAAGTTTATAGTTACAAACCTATATCAATATGCCTTTAGTGAGGTGACCAACTGTTGATATGAAGCAAACAAAGAAAAGAAACAACAATTATGTTTCAATCACCATGACAAAATACGGCTTTTTTAAAAAAATAAGCATATAATATGCATTTTTTTACCACCGCGTACTAAACACGTATAATAGTTGTATTTTTTAATAAAACACATATTTTGTATAGTACGGATATTAAACGTTTTTTTCCCGTATTTTGCAGTATTTTTTAAGAACTGTTTTAAAACTTTTTACAAGTAATTAATATTCTCTCTTTTTCCCCGTATTTTGCCTTTTTCCCGACTTTCTCCTTCACCATATTAAAACCCATACCCATATTTTGTCACTTTGGTTTCAAATGAATTGTTAATAATAGAACTCAGATAACCCTGGAATTAGAATATTGGCATACCTCAAACATTATCCCGTCTAATGCCATAGCATTACTTGCTTCTTCTACTGTTCTCATCTCCACAAAAGCAAACTTCTTCTCGTGATTAATGTATACATTAACTACAGCATCACCTAGCAGCATGAATACTTAAAATCAGTGCCCTCCACTTGAATGATGGGAAACTATAACAACAAAAAATGAATGCAAAGATAATAATAGTTGAGTAACCAAACCTGGACCAGCTGTATTTCCTCCAATAGCAGACATAACACGGCTAAAAAAAGTTGCAATTGTCTGTTAAAAAGACCAGGATCAAGAATGCTCAGCATTTAAAGAAGTTAGGCAAATGGGGTATAAGATATTTATTACAAAGTTCACTTAGTCTTTTTAATCACAGTGTAAAACTAATTATATGAACCGGTAAAACAATACACATAAAAAAAAAAAAAAACGCACGCACCACACATGCACACACACAATCTGGCTGTCAAATTATAAATGAAATGGGTTGAGTTCTTGAAAACCATTTTACCATATATTAAATTGTTTAATATTTTTATTGTTCAAGGCTGTGCCATATTAGAATTTTCAAAATTATCGTGCCAGAAACTTACAATACTTTGACACTTGGCACACAGGTTGAGGCGGCACTACGCCTGCTGCCCATATATTTATAGAGATGGAGGAGGAGGGGGTAGCGCTGTTGCTACAGCACTCGAAAGAAGAAAGAGAGAGAGAGAGAGAGAGAGAGAGATGGAGAGATGGATTGGGCGTTGGGGAGAAGTATGGGATTTCGTAGTGTGAAGGAAAAAATAAAAGTAAAAAATGAAAAAGAGAGGGAGTGAGGGATTTGGTGTCAAATCGGCCGGGGATCGGGTTGGGCTCCCATATATAAGTCATAACACAAATGATCTGTGTGTGTACATCAGTTAATGAAAGCATAATATAGTAAAAGAAAAAACGCATCTTAACTGAACTATAAAAATCCATTATGACTGGATATCAAGAACAAAGAAAAAATATGAACTCAGTTTTTTTCTGCTAAAAGCTATGTTAATGACTTCATCTGAACAACTGAACAAGTATACACAATGTAATTGGACTGTCATTTAGTTCATAGAGATGAGGTTTGTTATAAGTATAACATAAGGAAAAAAAATGAGCATAGAAATAAATAAATCCAGGAATTCAAAGATATAACCTGCTCATTTGCCATGGGAGGAAGGCCTCCAACATACACACGGCGTGCATGCCTTGTTGCCTAGTGGAGAAAGGTAAATGCAAACAAATATTATTCAAGCACTGCCTAATTTAGAAATAAAGACGGTGAACATTAACCCATCAGCAACATACCTGCTGAGTCATTGCTTGTGCTGGCATTAGCGGAATAGTCCCGAGCTAAGTTAAACATTAGAATTCAATGTGCTTGTAAGTTCACCGCATCAACTCAACCGTAAGGATGATTAAAGAAACAAACTGCTTATCTATAAAAGATGAGTACCTTTAAACTCACCCACCGAATCTTTGAGTTCACCCACACTGAAACCAATTGACTGCTTTGAATCAGACGATGGAGATCGCTTTTCGTCCCAATCTTTCATAATATATGGATCTTGAGATCATGAACGTAGTAGCATCAGACAATCAGTTTTTTTATTTCACATAACACACCCCAAAAAATGAAAAAAGTGACCTTCAAATCAGGTTTGGCGTGATAAGTTCCACATGATATTAAGCATTGTCACAAAATACTCCGTGTTTTTAAAAAATATGCGTGTAATATGCAGTTTTTTTCCACAACGTACTGAACATGTATAGTACCCGTATTTTTTAATAAAACATATTTTCGTATAATATGCGTCTTTCATGTATTAAACACTTTTTTTCACGTATTTCACGTATTAAACATTTTTTTCCCGTAATTTGACCATACTTTAAAATTTTAATAATTTTTTTTAATATTATCTTTTTCTTCCCCAATTTTTCCAGATTTTTTTCCGGCTTTGTATTTTACAGTTTTTTACCTTTCGTTTTTTCCCCGTATTTTTCCCAACTTTATCACTCACCGTATTCAACCCATATTTTGTCACTTTGATATTAAGGTCACTTTTATGGGATGTGTGCCACATGAAATCAAAACTGACCGCTCTGATGTTAAGCCCATGATCTCAAGATCCATCGCGTGAAAGAATGGGACAAAAAAAATCTCCATCATCTGATTCAAAGCAGTCAATGAGTGAATATAAAGATACTCATAAAAGAGTACCTAAGTATACCTGTGGAGTTCCAAATGGGAACATGTTTGGGAACATTCCTGGCATGGTTTGAGGTACACCTGTTGGTTGTCCTGTATAATTATTAACACAATAGAGAATAATAAATATGGAATACATCATCAAATAACAAGGCAGAAATGTGTTGCTACTATGCTTGAGCAACACAGCTATATTGATAGCATCACCTTCATTTTTGTATTTAATACCCCCTCTTAGTATGACTTACATAAATTTCATTCAGAAAACTAAATAAGAAATAAAATCCATCATTGAAGATGCTGGGGAAATATTTGTATGTCTACCAAAAGGCTATAGTTGCCGGTTGAAGACGAACAAGATCCAGCAAACCGGTGCATCGGTTCCTCGTTGAACATAAAATCTACAGTGGCCACGCCCATGGGTAGCACAGTGGGACAAGTAGCCCAACATTGCCTTCTTACCCAAATCATAAACACAAACACAAACAAGAACCAAACACAACAGCCAAACAACACAACAATGGTCCTCAGTTTCCGTATGAAACCACTAATTAAATAGAATACTCTAAAAAGCAAAAATAAAACAGTAAAACCAACATTTATTGAAAATATGTAATAGCAACGATAACTGGGTAAAGTTTACCACTGTCATTTGAATAAAGTAAGCTACAAAGAAAAAAAAAAGGCAATTAACATTGTAGAGAGCTACATGCAGACCTGCAACAGCAGTACCAGGCAGCACAGCAGTACCAGGTGGAGCCATGTCGAAACCGCTTGCTCGTTTACTGTAAAGTTATACATTTGCAATCAGTTAATAATAATCGCACGGGCAAACCAGTAATATCCAACCCCAATGGTCCCTTAACTTATATATATATATATATATATATATATATATATATATATATATATATAACACTAAGATATCATAGAAGACTACGAAAATGAACAAATAGATGTAGAAGCATGCCCCAAAAGAATAAACAAATAACGGAACATTACAACTTACTAATATAACAGTTGTTGTAAATTTTACATAGAAAGCGGAGGATGTATCACAAATTGACTACCAAGCAGAAAAGGAGGTAATGCTCAGCAAACTAGAGAGTAGCTGCAAGATGGTGTGCTTCGTATGATGTTTTCAAAGTCACAGACAACAGCTTCTACTTAAGCAATGTAAACATAAGTAATTGGAGAAAGACCCTGCAGCATTGGGTGGCTTAGTACAGGAGCTGAGTCTCTTGTAAAGATAATGACTAATAGGTGCATAATGTGCTGATCTTGTGAGGAGAGAGTGGATCGCCCAAGACTCCAATGTGTGGCATTTCTAATGCTATTTGACACGCCTTGGCATTTTCTTAATTTTATGACCAAACTTTTAGCTTCCAGGGTAAGAAATTAGGTAATTGCTATAGAGTTAATTACCGTTTGCAGTATATCAGGAAAGTTGGCTGGAAAAAAAATGGAACGAACTTTTGGTCAGTGTTTAAAAGAATGCAAAAACTCAACTCAACTCGAAAGTCATATGAGAAGAGTTAACTCAGAAACTCGCCACGACTCAGATTATATACATATATACAAAGTTGTCAAATCGTGTATCGTCTTCAAAAAATTTTGAATCGTGCATCATAAGACACTTAAATCTTACAAATATATAGGAAAATTTACAAATATATAGGAAAATGTATAAATATATTAAAAAAAATCTTTAAAATACGAAAATGATATATAAAGAGACTCAAATAACAATTGATGATTATTTTTGAAATACTAACTGTCAAGGCCACTCATTTCATCATATGTCACACTAGAAATTGGAACAAATAAGTTGAACAAATAAAGTATTTCATTGGATTGATTTATAACCTCGATAAAAAAAATCCATAGTCACATAAAACCATTAACAACTGGGATATGGAACTGGCTCTTAAGGCAGAGGAGTCTATTCAAAGGAATCAGGTAAGATATTCCAAAACAACCACAACCAAAGGGAATTTTCCATAAAATACAGTCTAGCCCAGAACTTTCAAACAAGGAATGCAAGATCTAAGAGGAGATCCAATGATCATGGGGTTGGTGGTGCAACCAACAACCAGACTCAGAATAATGTTTGCTTCAAGTGTCAAGCATAGGGACACCGGCCATGTCCATGGCGCTAGAGTGAAATGCATCAAGAATTTTCAGAGAAGAACCACGGGGACTAAGGGGATCCTAACAACAATAGAATTGGTGGTACAACCAATAATCGAACTAAGGATAACGTCTACTTCAGGTGTAAGGCATTGGGAGACCAGGCGTATGAATGTCCACAGCAACAGAGTAGGGCACGCCTAAATCACAAGTATAGAGAGCGATGAGGAAGGACAAGGCCATGAGAAGGATGCTCATGAAGAAGAATATTAAGATAAACAAATTTGGGCCGATGAGGATGAGGAGGCCTTGATCATGCAGAAGGTGATGCTTACGTCACCTAAGCTGGTCAATGAGAATCATTGGTTGTGGTCAAACCTTTTCCGCACCCATTGTACCTCCAACAGAAACTACGAAAGGTCATTATTGATAGCGACAACAGTGAGAACACGGTTGCCAAGGAGGTGGTTCAGATGTAAGGCCTGAAAGAACAGAAGCATCCTTGACCAAACTGAACAGAGTAGTTCAAAAAAAGGGTGAAGTCTAGTGATTAGTAGATGTTTAATGTTCTTTTCTATCAGGTCCAACTCCAAAGATGAATTTTGGTTCAATGTTCTTCCTATGGACATGTATTCTATTATTTTGGTCACGGCAAGAAAAATAGCTACTGTTTCACCAATGATAGCAAGTCGACCACGTTAGTTACCACCCAATACGCTCTTGTTTCCAAGCAGACAAGGCAAAAAGGTCGAGAGCATGTTGAACATGAAGCAATCGGAGGCAAGAGGCATGAATCTTCTGTTAGTTATGCATTGCCACAGAAAAGCCAGGTGACACAGCTCCAAAGTCACAGGCTATGGAGTTTCCACAAAAAGGAGAAGCCAAAAGACGGTACATGCAGGTCAAATGGATGAGCAAACCACAGTCCGAAATGTTTTAGGTTAAGAAGAGAAGCTGCGATATCGGTGACACAGTTTTTTGAAGTCACGATTTCTTCAACTCGGTGAAGTCGAGTTTTCCAAAACCAGGGGAGCATGATGCATCCACGGATCAATATGAGCATATAGTGGTGTTGTTTAGAGGCAAAAATAGTCATGTGGAACAGTATGCGATTGGCAGGGAAGAATATGTTGTTGAACTAGGATATGAAGAAAGTGTTATGAGAACAAAATAAGACATAAGGAGAAAATGGGTATTAGCAGGGGGATCATGGGTGTTAGTAGAGGGGTCATGAATGTCAGTAAGAACGGCACAGAATTAAAATTGTTCTTAGTTTAATTTTTAGGAGTAGTTTAGATTTTGTACATTTAGTATGCTTTAGCTATTGTAAGTACTGCAAATATGTAAATTTCATTAGTTATTAAAGTTTATGAATGAGAGTTTGCATGGAGACACTCCCCCTTTCTAGAGAAAAGATTTCTCTAATGCATTCTTTTGCCGCTATCGTTTCTATTGATTTATCTTTCTTATTTACTATATTCTCTTTTTTTGTTGTATGTTCCATGTGTAATCTACATCAAATTCCCCCAAATAAATGGCAAATGTAGCATGATTGTTGGAATTTAATTAGAGTTACTCTCGCTATAAATGTGGGGAAAATGCGTACTTTTCAAACTTTGAAAGATTCTAGCCATTTCCCGAAACTTTGATGCATGCTTTCATGTTGGATTCAGATGTGACTAGAACACTGAGTTGTACTTAAAGATACACATCCTCTTATTTTCTGTTACCATTTCGTCATAGCCAAACTTAGAATAATTGTCTCTTGCACCCTCACAAAGTTTATGAAGAAGAATCACACTTCTATACATCTCTCAAATTCCTAAACTTGGATTTCACATTTTCTCGCTATTCGCTTCCCGGGTTACCCTCCTTTTGTCCTTCTCCCAGTTCACCCTTATACAAAACCTTTTTTCCTCCTTATTTCTTCCGCCTTGTTCTACTTTTGAGATTCAATATTTCACTTCTTTCCCCTATATCTTCTTCTTTGATAGCTAGAAAGCTCCTTATTTTACCGCCTTGTTCTACTTTTGGGATTCAATATTTCACTTCTTTCCCCTACATCCAAGCCCATCAACAAATGGTATTTTATATAAAACCAAACAATTAGCCCCTTAAAGGTGATTATGGTAACTCACCCCACAGTCCCAACCTTTCAATCCATCCTTTTATGGATCCTATTTTGCATTTCAAGGTTATATATGGACTTTACCCAACTGATTATTGTTTCCTTTAAATTTTCACGATTTTGTTTTTTAGTTTACAACTATACATGGGATTTTCTAATAAAGAGTTGACTTAAAATTGTATACCTTCATATATACGCATAAGTGTCTCTTCTATCCTTTGTCACATCATACAATTATGACATATTGGATTCTTCATTAACTTTGGATGAAAATGAGCTCATTATTTTGTATTTGCAAGTATTATTGGATAATTATTCTACTCAAAAATAAGAGAATATTACATTCAACCAAGGTATTATAAAAGCATCGTTGATTTGATGACCCGGACCCACATGCCAACGATATTGTCAGGCTCTCGGCTTAAGTCCGAGCCCCAATTTTGTACCAGGCACGAGTGTTTGTTTTGTCGTCCCAATGTTCTTAAAATCGTCAGGCGGGATCGGGGGATGTTCAAGCGGAAATCACTGGGCGGGCGCCCAAGATCCTTGCGGCCACTATGTATGTATATATATATATATATATATATATATATATATATATATATATATATATATATATATATATTATTTGCACCCATTCTTCTTGTGAAGTTATTTGCACCCTACAACTTAGGGTGGGTTATATGTGTTATTTGCACCCAATTTATAACTTAGGGTTGCGTTAATTGCACCCAAGAAGGGTTTTTTGTTTATTTGCCCCCAATTTCTAACTTAGGGTGGCGTTAATTGCACGCAAGAACACCCTCAAGATCTATGGTGTGGAATAACGGGGTGAAACACGACCTCCGTCATCTGATTTGATGCCATCAATGATCTTCACATGTCACATGTCCCTAAAATACCAAGTCTCTTTAAAGTCGGTGCAAAGGCCAACTTTCTGAATATAGGGGCCCTTTCAAAATCTGTCAAGTAATGACTCTCGAGAAGAAAAAAAAAATTAAATTAAAATTGGGGACTGGGGCGGGGCAGCCGCCCCAACGGCTTGGGTTGGCGCCCCAAATCCGGTCCACCCCGGGGGGGCGCCTCGGCATAAATCAGGGCGCCCGGGCAGCCGCCCCA
This sequence comes from Chloranthus sessilifolius, assembly GCA_021018995.1. Lineage (NCBI taxonomy): Eukaryota > Viridiplantae > Streptophyta > Magnoliopsida > Chloranthales > Chloranthaceae > Chloranthus > Chloranthus sessilifolius. The sequence goes on from CM037589.1 coordinate 150,273,164, forward strand.
GGCAACTTTCAGAACAGTGTGTCCTCCCCACCCAAAACGCGTAGTTACATGACGGACGCAACTCATAGCCCAGGATTCAGACTTCCCTTTATCCGATATGGGATATTATAAACCTCCCACCTTATAGAAGTGTCATCCTTAGCTCTAATATCATTCTCTAACAACCCGTACCCACATGCCAACAATATTGTCTGGTTCTAGGCTTAGGTCTCTGCCCCGATTTTGTTCCTGGCATGGGCAGTATGTTTCACCGTCCCCACCCAAAACGCGACGTTACATGAAAGGGTCGGTGATGTGGAATCGAAGCCTACACGCTGAGATTGTGGCCGGATAAAGAAAGGAAGCGTAAAAGACACTCAGAAAATGAAAGGGGTTATGTCCAAACCTTCCACTGATAGAAGTTGAGCCTCGATCGATCGAGATCAACCCAAGAGCCATCCTAAGATGACATCGTCATCGATCGATCGAGACTTAAACTCGACCGATCAAATTCTTGCAAGGATTTTGTTGGAGTCCAAATATTGGACGGAAGTTGGACTTTTTTTAGTTTTAGATAAATTGGGACTTTCTAACTTCGTTTTAGGGTTTTATTTGCCTATATAATAAGGCTTTATATAAGAAGAATTGATGAAGTTGATTGATTAATGAAATTGAGAACTTGCTTTTGTGCAAACCCTAGAGAGTTTGTGAAGAGTTTTCAACCGAAAGAGAGAATCTTTCAAAACTCAAGAAGCGACTCTTTGTTTTATTGTGCGCTTAGTGCAAAGCCAGCGTACATCCTTGGTGTGAAGCCTTGGAACCCTATCATTTTCTTTTACGTTCTTACTTATTTTCAGGTGAATGATTTCCTTTTTATTTCTTTGATAAAAATTCAAAATACCAAAATTTCTATTTGTTTAGTTGTTGGAATCGTTTCTCACACCTTATTATTGCTATATCCTTTGGTCTCTCCTTGAATTAATTAAACCCGTAGGGCCTTTAATTTCTTCAAACCCTAGAGGAGTCAAGAGCGATCCCGCAATTATCGTTTGGTGCCCTAGACTAGATTGAAATTTGTGTTCCCTCGTCGGAGCCGTTTTTCTAGATCAGGAAACTTAATGCATGTGAAAGCTAAAATTGATTTACACCAATTTTCTTAACTAAATTTCTTAAATTATTTTATGTGGTTGGGTAATTTGAATATTTCTGCGATTTAATTAAATCTGAAATTAATCCCCAAATTCACATAAATAGGGCTTTAGCGTTTGTCCTGCATCAGTCGGTCACACCTCATAGCCCAGGCTCCGGACTTCTCTCTATCCGATGTGAGATATTACAATTGTTCATTTGGCACAATCTGACAAACTGTCAATGAGAGTTGAGCAATGTGGTATAACACAAGCATTATTTAAGAGATTACTAAAAAGAAATCTACCAAACTTGACTGAAAATAAGCAATTCATTAAGTAGCCAGCCCTAGATTTAAGCAAAAAGTCGCGCTCATAATTATAACCATTATGCTTCAATTCAAATAAATTTATAAACCAGTGTCAGCCTTCCATTTCACAAACACTGCACGGACAACTGTTCCAATGAGGTGTTAACTATTTGTAACCAAGAAAAATTAATGTAAAGACAAAAAAAAAAAACAGAAGCAAACAAAGAATCATTAAGTACTGTGCGAAAGAATTAGGGCTCCCAATCCTTGCTTCAAATTATAGCCAATAAACCAATTTCTAACACAACATATTTCAAAAGAAATTGTTTTGAGCCCAAGAAAGAAAAGAATTATTATTTGTTAAAGAGAAAATGTACACAAATAGAGTGTTGATTACCTTTTCGAACGAGATCGTGATCTAGAACGATTCCTAGATTTATCCCTCGAACGGGAGCGTGATCTATGTCTATGCCTCCTTTCTCTGTCTCGGTCGTAATCGCGTTGCCTATAAATAAATAATAAAAAAACATGCGGATGATGCATCAATGTAAACAAGCAAAAAAATTATTTTCAACACACAGCAGATAGGAATCATAAAAGCGGAAAAAACAACAGAATCCTTCTCTCTTTTCTTGAAAAAAGAAAATAATCGAGGAATTTAAAACTACTTTTATTATGATATTGTTTAGCATATACAAAACAACAATAAAAAAAAGCTCCTAGTGTGTATTTCTACAAAAGATATCCATTCCTTTTTGGAACCATAAATTAGAGAAAAATGATTTTCAAAACCGCAACCAAATAAATTACAAAATATGTTGTATTTGCTAATGTGCCCATATTGCATGCAAGTATTTTCTTTTGCATAAACAGTTGAATAACATATAAAACGAACATTGAGAATGTCTAGAGCCCAAACCAAAAAATATTTCACCGGCTGTTCTGTTTCGTATTCCTCATTCATAATGTTCACAAGTTACCATTTCAGTTAAGTCTCATCCCTTGCAATTCAAATACTATATTTTATAGTTTTCAGAAGAAAACACCCAATTATTGTGCAAACGTTATGGTTTACAATTAGAATAATACAATTCAATTAATGGGAAAAACGTGTTCTTTTCTTTATCAGATGGCTGAAACTAGTTCATGGTCCAGGACAAAGAATTGACCCCCTTAAAACTCCCAAAAAAAAATTAACCTTTTGATTTTCAGAGTTAGCAACTCAAAATAGCAGCTCCCTTCCATCATCTAACCCCTGAATCTAGATATTTGATTTTCAGTCAAAAACTCTCAATCATAAGATGAAGAAGAAGCAATATCTACTTTTTTTCTTCTTTTTTTTCAATGACGGGTTATCCGGGCCTCTTAGAGCACCCGACTA